>LR999456.1:14452971-15678093 GCA_905216605.1 Arabidopsis arenosa
GGCGGTCTGATAGGTCAGGGTCCTAAAATGTAGAAGCTGATGGCGAATCAAACCTAATACATTATTTTACCGAGGCGGTTTTATCCAAAAGATTTGAGAGTATTGAGATGCATATTCCAATAGACTTGGGGCAAGAGGAGTAAGCATGATAGTGGAAAGGTTTAGACTCGCTATATGTTCACATAAGAGAGTAGAGGCATGAGCCGCATCATATGATCTATGGTTCGAGAGTAACACTATTCCACTAAGCTTCAAAATTATATTTGCATCCGGTGACAACCAATAAACTCTATCCATCAGGTTTCGATAATTGTAATAGCAAGTCTCCTCTAAAGATATTGTTTCAACGATAGAATGCAAGTCTCCACAATGGTAACTACTTATTCAAATAAAAAAAGAGAATAACAGTCAAAACTATAGTCATCAAAATTTAAAGTTACCTCAAAAAGAAGATTTTTTTCTTTTTCAGTATTTTAGGTCTCTTTATAAGGTTCATGTAATCATGTAACAAATAAATCATCTCTTGTGTTTCTTTGTGGAATTTGTTCAAAATATTGTATCTTTGTGATTCGTGTGAGGTAAGGAGAAAACACTTCCCAATGATGAGTTAGGTCATCAAAATTCGATAAATATTTGATGAGCTTTTTTGGTTGTATCATATCGTTTTTCGTTTGAATTTTTTTTTGAGCATTGTTTATTCAGATATTCGATTGATTTTTATTGTTGTAAAGTTGTTAATATCGAAATACCTATATTGATCTATTTTCTCTTTGTGTGGGCGATGAAGTTGCTGTCAATTTCAAATCATGGTAGCTCAGAGGCCAACTATGAGTGATGCACGTGAGTACCTCAGAATTGTGGAGAATAAGTTTCAAGATAAACCTGAGAAATTTAGAACATTGCTTAAGCTCTTGCAAGACTTCAGAGCTCGGAGGTATTTTGATTTGTTTTTCTCCTTTTTATCGATTGGTAATACAACTGCACAAGTTTTAGCTCTCAATAATGATTAATGGAAAACTAAATTTGCTCATTTTTTCATGGTAGAATTGGTACTAAGGATGTCATAACAATTGTGAAAGATCTTTTCAAGGGGCAACGAGACTTGATTTTAGGTTTCAATACCTTCTTACCAAAAGGGTGTGAGATAAAACTCGAGGATGTCAAAGCTCCATCACCGATTACTGTTGGCTTTAGCGATGCTATTAGCTTTGTCAACAAAGTCAGGGTAGGTGCACTATGCCTAGATAGAATATAAGGGTGGAGAATTTGGTTAACGGTTCAATTTTTTTTTTTTTTTTTTTGGATCAATCAATTTTCTCAAAAAATTGATGTCAAATAAATAATATTTTAGTCTAGTCTTACTAAAATTTATGATTTTTTTTTACTAATTTTATTTTTGCCACTTTTCAATTAACTATCATTTGTTAATTTGTAGATAAGGTTTGAGGATGATGTTGATGTATACAATACATTTATGACTATGCTAAACATGTTTAGAAATGGTAGAATGAGCATTAGTGAGGTCTACAATGAGGTATTTTTATATATCTGTGTGTAATATTAAAACTTTTTTCTTACATTGTTTTCATATTGGGTTTAGTGATATGTTTTATTACTTTATTTTGCAGGTGAATGTCCTTTTCCAAGAGCATAACGACTTGTGTTTGGAATTTTATCACTTTCTCCCTTAGTGAAAGTGCAGTTTTAGCTACAGAGATGGGTGGAAGTTAATTTGAATAAGCTATGAAGATGAGTTATATTTTCAATAAATCCATGTTGTATCAGTCGTTTGTTTTGTGAACTGGTAACTTATTTCTATTATTTTTTCATCATCTAAACATCATATTATGAATAAAACACAGCTTACTTATCAAATTTCTTACACAATAAGTTCTTTTGAAATCTCCCAAATAATCGTTGTATAGTTTTTTTTATATATATTAGGTAAAAACACAAATATATAGTTTAGACATCTTAAAACGTGGTAGATAGGTTTATATATATTTAGAGGAGATCGATACCTATCATGGTCAAGACGTTATAGGGTTTATAGTTTGAGTAATAATCGAATCGAAATGAGTACATATTTTTCAGCCTATGTCTTAAAATCAATTTAGACGTGTTTTTTTTGTTGTGTTTTCAGTAATAAACTAATAATGTATCTTTATTAATAAATCAGTTCATTAACAAAAACTCGGTAATCAACCAAAATGATAGCGAACGTAAGACGTGTTACTTCATATATAATGTGTAAGATATATGCAGATTCTTGATATTAATTGAATTATTTCTCTTGCTAGGTTTCTCATTCGGGGGACGTATGTGCTTAGATTTAACACTTTTTCCTTTTTTCATACGATACGATTTTAGCACGCGTAAGCACCAAAAAATAAAAAGCGCTGATCATTCAGCTCTATAGCAAGACATGTTTAAAACCTACTAATTAAAGTTTTAAAAGAGCATACAAATTTTTGAAGATTTACTTGCTAAGATACATAAACTAAAAAAAAAAAAAAAAAAAAAGATACATAAACTAACTGAAAAGCTAATCTTTAATTAAAACTTGACGGTTTAATTGAAAGTTCATGCTTTAAAAATTTGTACGCTCTTTTAAAACTTGACGAAATTAAAAATTGTATGCTCTAAACTATATATATTTTAGTACGTTTGGAACATAACTAAGAGCACCCAAGCAAGAAACCCTTATTGTTTGTAAATTTATCGAGATTTACTTCTCCGTAGTATTTGCTTTCTACAATGATGTAAGCTGTGTTGAGAGTGGGATTCATTACTTCTTCATCAAAAATAACTATCGCTTTTTTTCTCCTCGTTAATGAGGAAATTCACTTAAGTGAAAATTCTCATATCATTAACTGCTTAAAACTTGCTCTACGATACCATTTTGGGCTCAGACTGCAATCATTCGTTGGACAACATTGGGATATGTCATAGTATAAAAAACTTAAAATAGGTTTTTACTACAGAAGTTAATCAAAAAATATATCAACAAGTTTTTCTATAACCACATTACCAAAAAAAACAAAACAAAATTAAGCGCTAACAAAAGTAACTAACTAGTCACTTAAAAAAGAGAAAACAATCAAAACAATAGATATAACATTAAATGATACCCCAACAAGAAGATTGTATCTTTTTAGGTCTATAACATTAAATGTTTCTTTGTTTTTGAATCAGCCATATACATCAATTCTTTCTTGTCTTTAGAATTTTTCTAATTTTCTTTTTCAAAATTCATGAGTTATCTTCGATTGTAATAAAAGAAGAAATATATATAATGGAAAAGGACCAACAACTTATGTAAATAATTGTTTAATTTTAATGGTAAGCATGAATTCGACTTTAACAAGCTCTCCAAGATTAGCAAAGAAACATATATGGTGGGAATTACCACTACAGGAAAATGAAGCATCTGTAGCGCCCGAATAACGCTATATAACTCTACTGTAGCGTTTTAACAAGCGCTCTATCATCGCCCGTCATAATAGGTCGGAGACATATTATAGCGGTTTTTCGTTATGCTACCATAAAGTTAGTTATTACAGCGCTTTTCTTTATGCTATAATTAATAATATAATAGCGGTTAATATTCGATATTAAATACTACTATTGACAGCATATTTATTTTGCTACATATAAAATGACAATAGCAGTTAATAAACTGCAATTGTTTCAATTTATGGCATTTTGTTTTGGTGCAATATTTGACCATCCATTTCCAGTTTCAATTCTGTTTTGATCAAATTATTTACAAATTAAGATTATATAAAACAGATTTAAAACGACAAAATGAAATTCATATTAGATAAACATGTCAAATTACATGATCATGCCTTAGCAAGTACTGAATTCACCAAAATAACAATGTTGGTACTCAAACAATTTAGACAAACATGATTTTATCATTAGGCCAAGCCACCATACTACCTACTGCATCGGCAATGGTTTGAATTTCAGAGTTTGGTCTCCACACAGCTGCATCTCCAACCTTGGACACTTCTACCCAAACCTTGCTCGCATTGGCACCAAGAGGCATATGATGGACTGTGTCAGATGGATTAGATGGACATACTCTTCCTTCTGCTACTTTTTCCCTGGAGTTTTTGCAATCTAACAAGATGCATTTCTTCTTGACTGATTTGCTACCAGTGCTACCAGTGCTGTTACTTAAGCTCTACAATAAGCAAAAATCAAAAATTACTTAAATCCATCATTCATCAATTCACTTAAAGTAAAAAGTTCAAAAAATTTACCAGTGGAGGAGATGGTCTTTTATCTGCTGCTGCTGATTCATTCCTTGGTGAGGAATTCACAAATTGTATACTCTGAAGAGGCCATGCGATGTTCTCATGTAGTACATCCTTCATCAAAAACTTTCCCGGACTTGGTCTCCACAGATATGCGTTCTTGTTAAACACTTTCTCAACATTAACAATTCCAGCAGAATGACCAAGAGGCATATTGTTGACCATTTCGTCCTTGTCAGTTGAACACAATCTTCCCTCAGCAACCACAGAGTCAGCCAAATTCCAATCAATTATGAGGATTTTTGTGTGAGATCCATCTGTAGCCTAATGATTCATAAATAATAATTGATTAAGCTTATATATTATACTGATATTTGACAAGTAAAGGAAAGAAAACCTTACTGAGGATCCTGCAGTCTTATTCTCAATAGGAGAGTCTGCATCATTGTCTAGAATGATCTTATCAAAAGGCCAGGCAATCTTGGTCCCCAAAGCTCCACCAAGTAAGAATACAGATGGTGTAGGTCTCCATAGAGAGGCTGTTTCATCAGACACTGACTTCACAATAACAGCCACAGCATGACGACCAAGTGGAATACGACCAATCTTGTACCATTGTTCAGCTGAGCAGAATTCCCCTTCTCCTACAACAACATCATCCTCTGAACACCAATCAAGAAGCTGGCATCTAACACCTTTACTATGATCACTAGCCTCTGATTTAGATACCTCTTCACACTGGTCCTGACAAGAATCAATGGACATTGTTCAATAACATTTAATTTTGCTTCATAGAACACAAGTGTTTAGTTTTAACTTACCTTTTTCCCAGTTAAGCCAGTCAGTACATCCTGCAATTCCTCAAGCTTTATTCGTAAATCAGCTTGTGAAGCTTCTAGCTTCTCCACATGAGAGTCTCTAGCTAACATGAATGCTAACTTAGTTGCAGTAACCCCTCTGCCCATTCCTCTAAGTCTTCCAGGCTTGTCTTTTCCTAAAACTTGACTAACAGCATCTTCTTTGAGATTTGTTGTTGATGAGGAGCCCATTTCACTGTCAATCGATTTAATTTTTTCCTAATAACACCAGAATGTCAACATAAAGCAAGTCTCTCAATAGAAAAAAAAAAGATAGTGAACTTAATAACTCACAATAGTCTCTGCAAATTCAGGCCTTACTGGTCTCCCATCTGAGTGTGTATGACCTGCTACCCAAACCTTGCTTCTTGTCACCAGTTTTGGGTTTGAACTCTTTTTTTCTATCAAGTAAGATAGTCATTAGTGAAACTCTCATCATTACCAAACTTATTTAACAGAGAGTAGACATATACCATCTCATGAGCTAGGCGGTTCATCCCTTTGCGACTGGTGGTGTGTGGAATCTGGGCCTGCCTCAACTTCCTGTACTTCTCACTTATTTCCTACAAAAGTATAGTGGAGTTAGTCAAATATTTGAATTAGTCAATAACTATTTTAAGACAATCATACTGAACCTTGAAGGCACTGGTGTTTCTGTTCTTCCACTACAAGAAATATCTACATTATTAGCAAGAGAGAAGAGCTATTATATGTCATCAATAGCGTTTTCATAAACGCTGTCTTATGCCCCTGTTATGGTAGACCCCCACATACGATGACATTTTTAGCATGCTATAATAGACCCCCACATACGATAGCATTTTCATATTATAGCAGTAATCGAATGCTATAATATATTTTATTATAACACAGGTTTAGTGCTATTTTATATAATGTCGTAACATTTTTTTTGTTATATAAATTTGATTTATTTTTAAAATAAATTTTATATTAGAACCCAATTTTGTGAAATTTACTTTTTATATTTTATAAATCATCAACAAATAATATTACATTACCAATTTAGCTAAACAAGTCTTACATAACATCAGGCCAGTCTTTATACTAACATCATAAGTATTAAACAAAAAAAAAACTAACATCATAAGGACAGAGACAAACTTCGATCTCTTCAATTTCTTCCTCTCTATCTTTTTCGCCTCCTCATCAAAAGCATAACACATAAAACTTCCATCTGAACAATTAACGCATAACACACACTCAAAGTTAATTCCTAGATTTCTCTATCTTGGCAACTAGAGCATTAATGAAATAAAACAAATAAAGCCCCATTATAAAATAAGCATCAAGAAACCAAAATAGTAATAGCTATTTTCAGTTCTGCACCTGAGCTTCTGCAGCTTCTTTTTCTTCATTGGCTGCAAGTGTAATTTTAATCTGCAAAACCAAAAACCAAATTAATAAATCGAGAAGAAGGTTGATTTGCAGATGAGAAGAGTAAGTATCTTAGTAAGTATCACCAACAAACAATTTATTCTGAGAAAATTAGCTTAATGAAGTCAAGAATCAGAGTATACTGCAATAAAAAATACACATTACAGTCCCAATATAATATTACCGTGTAAAGCATCATATGCCTTGATATCAATAACGAACATTTCATGTTAAATGGCATCAATAATTAAAAATTACACTATAAATGAATACGAAAGATAGCCAAAACGTGGAAATGATATCCTATTCCAACTACTGGTATCTTTTGGGTCTCAGTTGTAAGCAAAAGCATGTGATGTGTGAGCACAGCTAAGTCATTGAATAGTACAAGTGAATTAAGGTTCGAGCATATAACCTTGTGAATATTACTGCAGTTGATTTAAGAATAGGGCCTTCGTTTCCATTCCCAGGAAAGAGAGCTGACCGGCAAACGTATGCATTACACCTAGATGATACAGGTACTATTGAACCACTCAAGCTCTCTAGAAGTTGAAGACTCCAAACGTCTTGTCTCTAAGAAAACAGGAAAAGGGGTGAAGGTTATATTAGTTAAGAAAATCAAAACCTTACTAAAAACATGAATCTATGTCAAAGGAGGGAGATAAATAGCATACAAATGGCTAGCAACCGTCACATTATTATCTATTTTATTGAGAGCTATACATTACTATCAGACACATACACAAATAATCTTAAATACAATAGAAGCAGACCCACAAGCATACATATGAGAATTACTATAAAAAAATCACCTAAAAGTTAGCGGAGAGTTCCATCACAACACCAACATTGCTTGAAGAAAATCAAACAGAAGCACTAACAAATGCACAGAGCAAAATCCTAATCCCTAAACCAACCCAAACATGAGAATAAGCTAAAATACTCATAGAGAAACAGCTTGGCTCTTCCTAATTGAAACAGTACAATCATATTGAAGTATATATAGATTTCCAGAAAAAATTGAGCTTCTGGACTGGATTCACACACTAATATCCTCTCGATCAAAAGAGTCCAGAAATTTCAAAGCTAAAAAGACGAGTCCTATAGCAATCGAATTAAACTATGTACCTTGGCGAGATTGACGTAGAAGAACAATGGTTTCTTGGTGTTTGAAACCTGAATCCGATTTTTCTTCTGGGAATCAACGGCCAAGTTCATGTTGTTCACTCCATCGGTGGTCTCTTCCATGGTTGCTAATTCGGAATCCGTAACCCTAACTTTTTATGAGGTAAAGGGACGACGAGTAAACGAAATTAACAAGAGACATATACGCTTGTGAAATCGGGTCAACCCGCAAATTTTTGTTCTTTACCATTCAGAACGCATAACAAAACCAGATCTAACAAAAGGAAAAGGTACATGAAACACAAAATCGATACAAATTAGAGTAGGCTTTTTATTTACCTGAGCAGAAATGAGACCACTGATGTGAGGCATATCATAGAGCAAAAGAGCTCCAAGCTTGTCAGCAGTAGCTCTCAAGCTAGCGTAATCCAAATCCCAAACTCCACCTCGACAAGCTCCCAAACTCCACTCACTGTTCAAAACCGAGAACGCCGAGCCTGAAATCTCAATCTCAGACGCGAGTCCACCACACAGAGCTGTCAATCGACGAGGAGAATCAGCGACAACATCGACGGCTAGGGTTTCGAGATGAGAGGAGACGATTCTTCTCCACATGGTGATGGAGACGAATCACCTGAGTCTGAAGAAAAAATGATGGAAGGGAGGCGAAATGAGGCTGGCGAATAGTTTTGTGATCTAGGTTTTTGTTTTTTTGTCAGAAGGTTAATTTTTTTTGGCTTCGGTACGATGGCACTAGAATTTTTTAGATCTGTGATATATGACTCTTTTTAAGCGGATTTTTTTTAAGTATTGGTAGAATAAGTGATTTTAGCTTTCCGCTTAGTAATTTTTTATCTTAGCGTTATTTCGATGTTATCATATAGTAATCAAAATAAAACATGCATCTTTCATAGCAGTTACGGAAAATTAGCTATCTTCATGTGCTATCAATGTGGATATTTCTTGTAGTGTTCACCCAAGCATTCCAAGCTGACACTGATTCTATATTGCTTGGTTTTAGCTTAAGTAATTGTGCTTTGCTCTTTACAGCTCGCACCTTAGTAGTTAGCTTAGACTTAGAAGCCCTCCAAACACAACCCATCTGCTTGAAAACACAATCCTTTTGCCAATCTTCTGTCAAATTGAACCTCCCCTACAAAAAAAGCTAAAATGTCATACACAAACACTGAAAAAGAATAAGTTAAATTAGTTGGATCAGATATACCTGTATTTCTTCCCATAATGTGTCCCTAGTCTGATCAGATAGGTGCCTCCAATCATCCAGAAGAACAGGTACATGCTCTCTCACAAGAGGACCAAGGAATGATGATAGTGACACAGATCCATTCCCTACATGTTCACCAATAGAAGTAAATTCAACATCTACCTTTTCATCATGTTGTTTAGCAATTTTACGCATCCTTGTTGGTCCTCTTGTTTTCCTCTTCTTGCTCACTGATTGCTGGGTTTGAGTTTCTTCAGTGGAATGATGCACCTGTTCTTCTTCACCAGCTGCAGCTTCCTCTGGACCCATGTCTTCATGTACAGGTTGATGAACTTCTTCATCATTTGGTTGTGTATCCTCCTCATCAGCTTGTTCATCAATTTCCTGCTCCTCTGCAGCCAAGTCAGAACCAAGAACATCAGCTACAGTCTCCTCTGCAACACTCTCATGCTCCTGTGCAACACTCTCATGCTCCTGCTGCTCAATGTGAACTTTTTCTGCAAGATTCTCTTCATGTTCTTGCTCACCAATGTCAACCTTCTGTGTAACATTCTTCTTGCTTCTTCTGTGCACTTGTAATCCAACTTCAGAACTCAGCTCAATGCCTTGCTTACGCTTACTCCGGCGAGGCATGGTTTTCTTAACTTTAGGAGACATACCTGTTTACCTGAAACACACCAAACATATCAAAACAACTAAAACCACAAAATGATAACAAAGAAGATGACTTACCAAGCAAAATATATTCAAGAAACAAATCAGAATCAAAACATTCAAATCTTTCTATTACTCCATTACTAAGACACCTTCACAGTCATTCCTAACATAGAAACTCTCATCATCAGACTCATTCCCTAATTCTACATTATCCTGGGTTACTATTGTTGCTGCAGCAAACTCCTCTTCTGTCTCCAACTCATGGTATCCTCTTGGTGGCGCCTTCATTACTACATACCAAGGTGAAGAGTCATCTTCTCTGGAATAGAAGACCTGTTTTGCTTGGGCTGCCAGAATGTATGGATCCTGAAGAAATGCAGATTGGTTCAAATGAAGATTCACAAGAGTGAATCCATCTTCTTCTTTCACTCCATTCCCTTTGTTTGCCCAATGACACTTGAATATAGGGACCTGAAACATATGATAGTCCAACAGAATGATCTCCTTTATTACTCCAAAGTATGTAACTATATCAGCCTGTAGTCTAGTATCCTTGGCACTGGATCTACACATTGAGAATGCTTCATATGTGACTCCACTGTTTTGAGTTTTCCTTTTCATGTCATCTGTATGAAATCTATGTCCATTAATGACAAACCCCTTGTATGTCTGGGCAATATGTCTTGGTCCAAAGGCCAACCATCTCAGTTGCGTTGAATGCTCTGTTGAGTTTGTAGGGATCTATAAACATTAAAAACAAGTCAGTTAATAATAGTATTATATATACTTATGAAATTAAAAGCAAATATGTTCACCTTCTCCTTTATCCACTCTAAGAACTGATCTGCATGCATCTTCCATAGTAGAGTTTCATTGCTCATACATCTGGCATCAGTAGCTTGCAGTTCCTCTAAATGCAAGCTGTATTCAGTTCAAAGAAGAAGTATTTTACAGATCATTTAAATCAAATAATAAAATAACAGAAATGGGTTATACTTACTTAATGTATGGATCCATAACAGCCATGTTCATCAGAACATATCTATGAGCTATTTCTCTCTCTTTACTAGTAAGTGTCACTTGAGTAGCTTTCTGCAGTGTCCTGCCCTCAAGGATCAGTGAATTACTCTCAACATCTTCATTGCGGTTGACTGCTTCTGGTAATGATAAGGAATTCTGTAGAAACTCCAAGCAAAAGGCCATACACTCTCCAGCTAAGTATCCCTCAGCCATACATGCTTCGGGCCTTGCAAAGTTTTTCACATAAGCCTTTAGAGTTTTCATGTACCTAGAACACAATAAGACAGAAAATATGTCATCAAATTTAGCATACACAGTCATTACAAATTAACAGAGACTATAAGGTAAGATACTACCTTTCAAATGGATACATCCATCTAAAGTGTACTGGTCCACCAAGACGAGCTTCTCTAGCCAAATGTATTGGTAGATGAAACATGATATCAAACAGAGATGGAGGAAAATATAATTCAAGCTGACACAGTGTCTCAACTAATTCAGACTCCAATGTGATTAGCTTCTCAGGGTCAATAACACGCTGACACAACCTGCTGAAGTAGTTGCATAATCTACTTATAGCAACTCTAGGTCCTTTAGGAAGCAACCCTCTCAAAGCAACAGGTAACAAGTTTTGAAGAAGCACATGATGGTCATGAGACTTCAATCCACCAATGACTGGTGGATCAACAGATACACAATTTGAGATATTGGCACAATATCCATCAGGCCCTCTAAACCTGGCTAGCCTACTACAGAATCTCCTTTTCTCTTCCTTAGACAACCAATAAGCAGCAGGAGGTAAGTATGTCCTCTTTCCTCTTAACTGTGTATGCAAGTTACTACGAATCCCCATATCTTCCAAATCTTTGCGTGCTTTCAAGCCATCCTTTGATTTGGCATTTTGCATCAAAATTGACACTAAGGCATCAGACACATTCTTCTCCACATGCATCACATCAATGTTGTGACGCACAGGCAAATACTAAGACAAAAAAAAAAACAAGTCATTACTAATTGGCACTGCTAACAAAGGTAAGGAAACTGTTAAGTGAATTTACCTTCCAATAAGGTAATTGAAAAAGAATAGAGAGTTTCTTCCATCTCCATTGATCAGTGTCTTCATCATACTCATCTTGAGAAACCATATCATCTTCTTCCAAGTCTGTTCTTTTCCTTTTACTCTTTCTCTCCAAAGGTCTCCCAAAATCATTTCTGAAATCTTTGAGTATTTCAAATATTTCTTCTCCTGTCTGAATTCTACTTGGTGTCCCTTCCTCTATAGTGTTGTCAAACCAGCCTCTTCTACGCCTGTAATGATGCCCTGGACTGAGTCGCTTCCTATTGCTCAAATACACATGTTTTCTACTAAACTTCAACCACTTAAATGGTGTATCCTTCCCACAGACATTACAAGCTTGTTTTCCTTTCACTTTACAACCAGCTAAGGTCCCTAAGGCTGGATAGTCACTGATACTCCACAACAACATAGCTTTAAGAGTGAAATTTTCCTTTAAGAAGGAGTCATACACCTGAATACCTTCACTCCACAGATCCTTTAAGTCATCTATCAATGGTGCTAGATATACATCAATGTTATTGCTTGGTGCAGTAGGTCCAGGTATCAACAGTGTTAGCATAATATTCTCTGCCTTCATACACATTGTTGGAGCCATGTTGTAGTTAACTAGCAAAACAGGCCAGGTACTATACTTAGTATTCTGAATAGAGAATGGGTTCATCCCATCAGTTGAAAGACCTAATCTAAGGTTTCTTGGTTCAGCAGCAAACTCTGGCCATTTATTATTCACTTGAGCCCAAGCAAGTGAGTCTACTGGATGTCTCATTGTACCATCTTCACTTGCATTATTAAAATGCCACCTTAAATCCTCAGCCATTTTCTTGGATCTAAACATTCGCCTGAATCTATCTTTGATTGGAAAGTACCTAAGTACCTTAGCTGGAATTCCCTTCTTCTCTTCACCCGTGTGCTTATCCCTTTCCCATCTTGAAGCACTGCATCTTGGACAGCTATCTTTGAGCTCATACTCCTTTCTGTATAGAATGCAATCATTCTTACAGGCGTGAATGGTTTCATATCCAAAACCAAACACCTTCAAGAATTTCTTGATCTCATTTGTTGATTTTGGAAGCACATTTTCTCCAGGGAGCATATCATGCACTAAGCTCAAAAGTTGATCAAAGTAATTCTCTGACATCCCACTCTTCACTTTGATGCGGTACAGCCCCATGATTGCAGACACCTTTGTATACTTGGGACATCCAAAGTATAGTGGAGTTTCAGCCTCCTTTAGCTTCTTCCTAAAATCAGATTCCTCTTTTGTTTCTGCCTCCTGACTATCATCTCCATTCTGATTCTGAGAATCAGAATGGTCTTCTCCATCATAAAAAGCTGTTCTAATAAGGTCAAAAGCTTCAAACTCCCTTCTGGGCTCAGCATCTGATTTATCAGTCCTTATGATACAAGATTGGAATCACTCCAACTTTAGATCACTTGATGATCAAGAGATTCCAAGCTTTTCACGCGGAAGGTGGGATGATGAAGGTGGTGATCTGACACGATGGCGGTCGCTTCTCTCGTGTGGGATCGATTCAAGGGGAATTGATGGATAGAAGGGTGATTGACTCGCTCAATCAGTGGGGTAATCGACTCACTCGATCAATGAACGAATGAAGGATGTTGAATCACTCAACAAACTTAATCCGCAGAATCCTGAAGTACTTAGTGACTCACTCACAAAGAACTACAGAACAATGACAAAGACTCAAACTTTGACAAGAAGAAAACGTTTCTATTACTTTAATATGATCAAGGGTGCTTTACAATGAGACTAATGATCAGCTTATATAGGCTGAGTACAAACGTTCTAAATGCTAAACAAAGAAACAAATCGCAACATTAAAAGAAAATATGGTCGTTGGTCCAAATAAGGCAAGTGAGGTGTGCCTTATATCTTGTCAACTTGGGGAGGAAGTTGTGACGTCTTGGAAGCTTCTTGATGCTCTGGAATATCTTAAGTGGACGCTCAAACAAAAGGGGAAAGATCCATGGGACATTGATGACAATCGGGTCCAAATATGGTAAGTAGAGCTCAGAATTGATCCGCTTGATCAAATGTGGTGTGGTGTATCTTAGAGCGTGTAGTGAAGCCTCTAAGTGATCTAGATACTCTCCAGGTCGCCAAATAAAGCTTTGAGGCACGTCCAAGTATAGAATAAGGAAGATTTCCTTATTTGGCTTCATTTGGTGTGGTACTTCAGAAAGTAGTTCAGCGAGTAGTTCAGCAAGTAGTGCAGCCGGTCTGTCAGCAAGTACATCAGCTATATGTACTTGTAACATCTTCGAATCAATTTCTTGGTAAATGATTCCTTGATGACTTGATGTTGCCTCGTTAAAAACCTTTCTAGGTAAACCCATTGGGACAAACCCTAGATAAGGGAAAAAGAGTGCAACGGTCAAATTTCCCCAACATGGTGATTCGGCTCGCTGGTCTTTGATTCCTCCTGAACTATCGTTTGTCTTCTTAGGATTAATTTGCTGGTGAATAATTAACCCTAGGCCTTGTGCTTGATTATGACTCCATTTGGGCAAGAATCCTCCAAAATGCTCCATATCAACCGGTTTGATACATGTACCGGTTGGTTTGGTATAATCCCGGTTTGGTTTGATTTGGATGTCCGCATCATACCCTCTCCCTTGAAAAAGTTTCGACCTCGAAACTATACAATCTGCACCAAGAGAAAGCAAGTTAGCTTTCATTCGATTTTGGGAGGCTAGGGTCTTACCTTGGTAGGGTGGCGGTTTGATGGTGCATGGTGCATCAGGTGGCTCTCCTTTGAGCAAGAAAGATAGGATCACTCCTCTGTTTTGATCCGGTGCTTTGAGTTGTCGTGTTGCTTTCTTAAATCCTTCTCGGGTTTGGGCTTGAGCTTTAAAATCCGGCGGTTCCTCTTTGATTAAGCAAGAGTTTGAAACTCTTCTAGTCTCCATGATAGAGGGTGTTAGCATCAATGGTGCTGGTTCACTTTGGTTTTGAATTTGGTCGTTGACTTTCCTCACTTCCGGTGAATCACCTTTATGTTCCATGTGTTCTTTGTTGGTACCTGCAAGTTCATCAACACTTTGGGCAAGAAACAAGTGCATTAAAACAGTCATGGGATCAATATAAACAAGTAAACCAATTTTGGATTGAACCATTTCTTTTCCACAAAGTGATTCAGAAAGTATGTCACAAAGTAGATCAGCTACTTGATATGTCCTAAGACAAGAAATTAGTTCCATAGATTTATTTAAAAGATCTACTATTTTCTCACACTCTTTAAGGATTAACAAGTTTATTATCACATCATTCGAATCGCTAGAAACAATTAGAAGTAATAGTTTACTTACCTGACTTAGATCCTCGGTGAGTGTATCTTTCGAAATCAACTTGGTTTGTTGATTTGATGGCTGGTCCGGTGGTTCTTCTTGCAGCAGGATGTTGTTGGTAACAATTTCATTCTCTTTAGTGACAGATTCGCATATCAAAAGCTCTTGATATTGCTGCACAACATCATTCGTTGTTGATCCCTCTTTTGGATCCACATGTGTCTCCTTATTACCTACATGTGTCTCAACACTTTTGGCACAAGACAAGTGTATTAAGGCAGTCAAGGGACGTTCATGAACATAATGAAATAAGTTACTTTGAACCTTTTCATGTGTTAGACCAGAATCAACTTCTTGTTTGCTTTGATCCGAGAGTAACCGTAACATTGTTGTGGCTTCTCTTTGATCTTCGCAAATCTTCATGGTACCTGTACTTTCACTGGCACTCAAAGACAAGATCAAGTGCATTATACTTGAAATTGAAATGATATGGATATGGTTCTTGAAAGTCCTTTCGAATATAAGATAATGCCAATATCGAACAAGATAATAAGTTTCGCTTACTTGTGTACCATGTAAGGTGTTCGGTGTCAATGCAACCTTGATGTGGATGATCTTAGAAGCAAGATCAGCTGGTGTTGAACAGGGCTGTATTATCACACGTCCTTTGAGGGCTGCTTGATCATACGTCTTATTTCGGCAAACTTGTGTTGATGTTGTTGTTTCCGAAAGTTGTTCCTCAAAACTTATGATATTCTCAACTTCCTTTAGAGTTGCTACGTTGTGGTCTACTTCTTTAGATGTGTCATCCATGCTATGACATATACCTGCATCAATAACCTTTGGCAAAGACAAGCGCATTAATCTAGAATTGGGAATTTCTAAACTTGAATTCACTAGACAATCATTGAAGTTAGATGCATCCACTTTCAGCTCTAGTGATATGACATCCTCTACTTGTCTTTTATAGCAAGTTGCAGCAAAATGTCCCTTCTTATGACATCTATAACATGTTGGTTCATTTGATTTTAATGAATCATAGGACATACCTTGCTTTAGTTCAGCATGTGGTTCAACATGTGGTTCAGCATGTGTTTCAACATGTGGTTCAGCATGTGGTTCAAGTACCGGTATGGAGCTCGGTTCTCCTTTTGCACATGTACCTTTCTCATTCTTCTTAGCGGGATCTTGATCCGCAATTTGATTGGAACTAACACGTTGATGTGTAGTGTTCTCTCGGCTTGGTTCCTTTGGATGGTAAGTGTGTTGACCAGGTTGGGGAAGACTGTGAGGTGCATATCTCTCCCTCATAAGTATCTTTAGATGTCCCCACGTTTTGAGTGCTGGCTCCTTGAACCATCGTCTATCTTTTTCTTCTCGGTCCCACCAACGTTTCGCGCTTCCCATGAGTTGTTCAAGACAATAGTTGAGCCTCTCTTCTTTGGGAATGGAATAGTATCTAAAGTACTTATCCATGTTGAGTTCCCATTGCAGATAATCTCTCTCACGTCCTGCAAACTCAAAAGATTCAGGTCCAAAATACTCATAACCATTGTCTAGAGATAACCTGAGTTTTGTTTGGTAGGTTCGGGTGGGATTGGATAGTAGTGGGTCTCGACCAGTGCCACGTTTCAGCTCGCCTCCTCTTAGATTAGTGATCCCTGAGTCTCTCTCAGCTAGGTAGTCACGCCTACCACGGGGATATGGTTTACGCCACATTGATGATCTCTGAGTCACTTCTTGAGTCACTTCCTGTACTACTCGTGTATTTGTGTGAAAGAACTTGTGTCTCGGTTTTGCTTGACGTGAGGCTGTAGGCCCTCGGTATAACAAGGTGTGATGGTCAAGCTTCTCTTCATGCCTTGGAAGACGTTGGCAATTGTATTCCTTTGCCGTTGCCCCTTTATACTCCATGTCATCTTCCCATTTAAGGTAATTCTTTTTTTCTGAAAAAGACATAGCTCGAGTCAATGGAGATTTTGAACCATGGCTGCAAAAATCATCATTAAATTTAATCCATGGTTTAGAATAGCCTGTATTGGTGTTGTATGAGTCAGGCGGTTCTGGTTCTGGTGCTTCACGGCCTGGTTCATCTCTTGATTCAGAATCTGAATGATCATTGTGATGCCAAGAGATGCTTCCATAATCGTCTTCCTCATCCGACATGACTTGGTAAGGCTCTTCTCCTTGGATTTCTTCATCCGAATAGAACTCAATGGACTCCATATTCGTTCTAAATTTTAAGAACCGTACCTCACAGACACATAAAACGGAAAAGTGTGTCAAACACTAGTTCAGCAAATATGGCAAGAACAATAATTATAAACAAAAAATAAGGAAATAAATATTTTATTTTGCTTTTCTTTTCTTTTTTTGAATCAAAATCGAAAATATAAAGGAAAAAACAATTTTTATTTCTCTTTTCTGATTTTATAAAAATAAAATTCCGAAAACTAATAAAAAATATGATTTTTTATGGATTTTTCTTATAATAATTATAAAATAAATAATAAACTGAAGCAAATAATTTTTTTATTTTTAATGAAAGTACTGAAGCAAATAAACAATAACAAAGCAAGAAACAAAATTTTTTTTTTTTTTTTTTGGTTTTCAAATTTATAAAAATTAAATAACAAAATTGAAAAATCAAAAAGATATAGGTTGAAAAGATACAACCTTGGGGATAGGAGCTTTTGAAGCTCTGATACCAGATGATACAAGATTGGAATCACTCCAACTTTAGATCACTTGATGATCAAGAGATTCCAAGCTTTTCACGCGGAAGGTGGGATGATGAAGGTGGTGATCTGACACGATGGCGGTCGCTTCTCTCGTGTGGGATCGATTCAAGGGGAATTGATGGATAGAAGGGTGATTGACTCGCTCAATCAGTGGGGTAATCGACTCACTCGATCAATGAACGAATGAAGGATGTTGAATCACTCAACAAACTTAATCCGCAGAATCCTGAAGTACTTAGTGACTCACTCACAAAGAACTACAGAACAATGACAAAGACTCAAACTTTGACAAGAAGAAAACGTTTCTATTACTTTAATATGATCAAGGGTGCTTTACAATGAGACTAATGATCAGCTTATATAGGCTGAGTACAAACGTTCTAAATGCTAAACAAAGAAACAAATCGCAACATTAAAAGAAAATATGGTCGTTGGTCCAAATAAGGCAAGTGAGGTGTGCCTTATATCTTGTCAACTTGGGGAGGAAGTTGTGACGTCTTGGAAGCTTCTTGATGCTCTGGAATATCTTAAGTGGACGCTCAAACAAAAGGGGAAAGATCCATGGGACATTGATGACAATCGGGTCCAAATATGGTAAGTAGAGCTCAGAATTGATCCGCTTGATCAAATGTGGTGTGGTGTATCTTAGAGCGTGTAGTGAAGCCTCTAAGTGATCTAGATACTCTCCAGGTCGCCAAATAAAGCTTTGAGGCACGTCCAAGTATAGAATAAGGAAGATTTCCTTATTTGGCTTCATTTGGTGTGGTACTTCAGAAAGTAGTTCAGCGAGTAGTTCAGCAAGTAGTGCAGCCGGTCTGTCAGCAAGTACATCAGCTATATGTACTTGTAACATCTTCGAATCAATTTCTTGGTAAATGATTCCTTGATGACTTGATGTTGCCTCGTTAAAAACCTTTCTAGGTAAACCCATTGGGACAAACCCTAGATAAGGGAAAAAGAGTGCAACGGTCAAATTTCCCCAACATGGTGATTCGGCTCGCTGGTCTTTGATTCCTCCTGAACTATCGTTTGTCTTCTTAGGATTAATTTGCTGGTGAATAATTAACCCTAGGCCTTGTGCTTGATTATGACTCCATTTGGGCAAGAATCCTCCAAAATGCTCCATATCAACCGGTTTGATACATGTACCGGTTGGTTTGGTATAATCCCGGTTTGGTTTGATTTGGATGTCCGCATCACCTTATATCCCCATGCTTACTCCAGCATTCATTTCTTTTGTATTTCTGATCCATTCCCTTAATAACTAGATGCTCCAAAACTCTTTCTACTGGTTGATGACACAGATTCCGGCAATCCTTACATGGACAGAACATTTCTTTTGGATCTCCCAAACTCCTCGCTGATGAATAAACAAATGTAGTTGCTCCTTTCTCATACTCGATGCTATTCCTTGGCAGCCATACCCAAGACTTATCCATTTTACAACAACACCAAGCTCCAAGCCCATATATATGATATATTATATATATTAGACCAAAGAGCAACCATATATATATATATAACTTCTCAGAAACAAAGAGCAAACACATACATAACAAAGAACAAAGTAGTAAAATACTTTGTTTCTTATAATATAGTGGCATATATACAAAGAACAAAGTAGCAAAATACTTTGTTTCTTATAATATATGTTGATTTCGAAAACAAGTTTGGTTTTGACAAAACAGTAGCTCAATTTTCATGACTGACAAAGAGAAACATGACTAACAAAGAGAAACAAGTTTAGTTTTAACAAAACAGTATGAAAATAACACTAAATCAATTCAAAACAGTTGCTCAATTCGAAACCAACACACATGCAAGTTTGAAACTGACAAAGAGAAACACTAACTCAGATAAAAACAGTTGCTTAACTCACACATGCAAGATTGAAACCAACACACAAGCAAGTTTCTGGAAACATAACATGCAAAACATCGAAATACCTTCAATTACATACCTGTTGATTCACCGAAAGCTTCTAGAAACGGCTATTGAAAGCTTCTGCAACTCTGAGTACCCTAAAACAAAACCCTAAAACGATTACAACCCCAAATTGAAGCTCAAATATGATAATTTCACAAACAAAACCCCAAATCGATTTTCAAAACCCTAACCTCAATGTACGACCAGATATGTGAGTGAGAGATGGAGAATCGAGTGAGAAGAGAGATAGAGACTCGATTAACTGAGAAAAGAAGGCGGAGAGTCGAGTAACAGATAGATGGAGATGGAGAGTCGAGTAACAGAGAGATGGAGATGGAGAGCCGAGTAACAGAGAGATGGAGAGTCGAGAACAGAGAGAGATTTACAGAGAGAGATGAAGAATCGAGATGAAGAATCGAGAGAGATGAAGAATCGAGAGAGAGTCTAATCGAGAGAGATGAAGAAATTTAGGTGAAGAGTCTAAAGTTAGTGCCTTAGGCAAAATTTCGTTTTTTTCCCACAAAATATTTTCCCAAGAGGCGGGCATTATTCGTTTACCGCTAATAGATTCAATAGCGTTTAATCAAAAAAAGTGCTATCAAATATCAAACCTAATTCTAAAAACATTGACCCGCGTCCTTTTATTTCTCCGAGTAATAAAGCATAGCGTTTTAAATTTACCAAACGCTATAACATATTACGGTGTTTGTCAATAATAGCAAAACAGCCTTAATTGCTATATTCTTATGCTATAAATGCGTCATATTCTTGTAGTGTACTAAACGAAATCATGTTGATAATATTAACGTCAAATATGAATTTGACTTGAACAAGTTTCCAACAATATTGCATGTCTTGCAGCAACTTCAGACATGCAATAATTTTAACGTCAAATATCACGCCCATGTCTTAAAGAAACATTCAAAAAAAAATTCATCTTTTATATCAACATGTCAACTTTGACAAGTTCCAACACAATTATGGATAAACGAGTCTCAAGCTTCCTACTAAAAGATACGTAAAGCTAATTGGAGATTTCGAGTAACGACCTCATAGTGAAGTTAAATAAGGCTAAAGGAAAGCCTAACAGAAAGTGTAAAAGCTTTGTACCGAGTAATTAACAGCCTCCTATTGAGGTAATTGGAGATAACGAACCCTCATAGTATACTTTCTTTTACACATTTGAACACTCTTGTTGGGTTGACATCCAAAGTCGTTGCTAGAGACCTTATGGTTGTTTGACAATGTAATGGGACATCAGCAACTTGACCAAGTCAATCTCTGTGTTTTTTTTTTTTTTTTCGCGACTACATTTCACTTTTCTCTTATGTGATATATCAACAGCCTCACCATTTAAAAGTATTATTTGCCTTAAGTCAATTTTTTTACCGTTCGTAAAAACCACTGAAAATAAATCAGAAAACTTGGTTTATAGTATTTTTTTTTTAAGTTTCCATCAACACTTCTCTCCAACCAAGCAGTAAACCTGATCCTATCTTTCTCCAATTATCAATTGTTTTCTTTTTATGATCATTTTGTGAAGTCTCCAAATTTTTTTTGTTATGGCTTATGATTTAAATAATCACATAAATTCATTAGTTTCGGAAAGATATTTCAATTTTCAAAATTTAGAATTACAGTCAGAATTTTGGGCTATTGGGTCTCCAACCCATTAACCAAAACCCAAAGATTGACTTGGCAACGGCAGCACACGTGTGTGTTTTAGCAAGTCCAAGATGTTCTCTAGCATTTTTAATGTGTGCTCTATAGCATTTTTTTTACATAGTCAAACTATTTAAAAAGAATTTTAGATTAATATTTATTTCTAATTAAAACTAACTCCAAATTTAATATTAAGACTATGTTACAATACAGCAAACAATTTATCATTTTCATAATCCAGTCATTCCAAAAAAAAAAACCGAAATTGTATGTCAACTATTTTACAATACAGAAAAGTTGTTTAAAAAGTTTTACGTTGCTTCTAGGAGTGTTGTAAGCCTTGTGGTGTTGCTCGTGGTGATAATTTTCTCTAGGGTTTCTTCTCGGGTTTGGGATTCTCAGATCTAGGTGTGGTGCCTCCGTTTTCGGTGGTCCTGGTCTCGGTGGGGGGATGCCGTTGATGTCCGGCTGCAACAGGTTGTTTGCTCGCAATTTTGTGTTTCCTCCTTGTCTTGTGGCTGTGAGGAGAGACAAGTGGGAAAAGCTTGGTCTTTTCTCCATTGCGACAGCGCTTCGGGTTAATGTTCTGCAGTAACGGCTTATCTCGGTGGGTTCTGTCCTATTGGTTGATTCCCTTTGTTGTTTGTGTTGTTGGGTTAGTTGGTACTTTTGGTCTGCGTAGAGATCTGTTTTGTTTGGCTTGATTTGGGTCTAATTCCTCGGCTTATTGTATGGCTTGGCTATGCTTTCCGGTTTTAGTCCTTTGATGGCTCTTGATCTCTGTTTTGGGTTCCTAGATCTTATGCTCCGTTTGTCTCCTCTCGATTTTATGTGGTTTCTGGTGGGCTAGGTTCGTGCTTGGGTTTGTCACTCGGATGGTTCATCGTTGCAGGTGCATCTACTAGCTCTCCTCTGAAACTCTTATAGGGTTTAGTGGTTGGGTTCATGGCGCAGCAGTGGTGTCGTTCTCCAATCGTTCTGTTGCGAGGTCGTGACTGGTCTTTGCCTGTAGATGGCTTTGATTGGTTCGCTTTGTCCGCGTGTAAGTGTTGGTGTTCCTATTTGACTTTTCCTCAGTCGTTTTCAAGGTTTTCTTTGAGCTTAGTTTCGCCCAAGCTCATTTTCTTTTTCGAGTTGACGTGTTGGTGTTTGTGGTTGTACTCTGTTTCGGATTGGTCTTGTTCTCTGTTCCGTCGGGTTGTTGCTTGTTGAGCTCTTGGTTTTTATTTTCGAGGCTCTTATTTCTTGGTTCAGCTCCGACGCCAAACTGTTTCTATGAGACTGTCTGCGGGATATGATGGTTTTGAGTTTCAGCTTTAGATCTTTGGTTATTTGTGGTTCTAACTTTTTGTACCTTTTTACTCTAGTTTGCTTTCCTTGTTTGGGCTTAGTTTTCTGGAGATATCTTTGTCATCCGCCGGCTTAGTTTTCTGAAGATATCTTTGTCATCCGCGGGCTTTATTTTTCGAGGATATTTTTGTCTTCCTTCTACCTTGTATTTCTCTTTTGGAAATTATTCAGACGAAAAAAAAAAGAATATATGTGGTCGGATGTCTTCCACCGCAACGAAGTTGATTGACTCTGAGAAAGCAATTTTTTCTTTTGCCTAATTTTGATTATTCTTTGTGTCAAGACAAGCATTTGTTTCTTTTACGAACTGTCCAGTTGTGTCATAATTCACAAACCACTACTACTTCTTCTTTCTTCTGATCTTCCAAGAAATTTACGGTAATAAAATCGACCGGATCTTTTGTTTTTTTTTCCTTGTCCGATCTTCGATTTTAATCTTTTGTAAACTCCATTAAATTTTTGTTTCTTGACGACAACGACATGTCAACCTTTCTCTGCTGGCAACACCTACCTTTGTCATGTCTGTATAATAATCCTAGTTTTCTCCAAAAAAGTTTTGTTTAGGAAAATTTCTTCTTCAATGGAGAAGAAGCCGATTTTGTTGTTGTTGTTGGTGGTGATTATGTTCATAAATCTAACAAACGCCACCATTAGTGTTCAGATTTGTCCTAAAGGATCTGCAAAAGATTATATCTTAGGGTTTCAAGATAAATCAGCCTTGCATCGTCTTGGTTTTGTCACCGAGGTAATTTCAGAATCAAAGATTTATCTCTCACTTGCTTTCTTGATCTGAGTTTGTGATTTATGTATTTGTTGTTTATGAAGGGAGATGATCGGTGGTTACAAGTGGCTTCTGATATGATTGATAAGAACAAGTGTGACTATGTGGCTTTACTCTTTTATGCATCATGGTGTCCTTTCTCCAGATTAGTTAGACCAAGCTTTGATCTTATGTCTTTGTTATATTCATCAGTTCCTCACTTTGCAATTGAGGAATCATCAGTTAAAGCTAGGTGGGTTTTATATAAAAGACCGAAATCATTTTGATTGAGAACTTCATGGTTTTGATGCTCTGTTTTTTTTGTGGTGTGGTTCAGTACCTTGTCCAAGTATGGAGTTCATGGGTTTCCTACTATCATCCTTATGAATTCAACAATGGGCGTAGTTTACCGGGGATCCAGAACTCTAGATTCTCTTGTTGCCTTCTACAGTGATGTTACTGGTAAGGCATTTGAGTTGTTACTTTGTGTTGGTCCATTTAGAGATGGATAAGCATTTGGCTCTATGCTTTAGTCTTGGTTAGAGTTGCTATTATGATCCTGTTGTTAAGATTTCAACCGATGAAACTAATCCGAATACATTCGTGGGGATGTAGGAATTGAAACGCTGGATGAAACTTGGGTTGAGAATAACAGGTTAGTTCATCATTTCCACACAAAGCCAGAGAATTGCCCCTTCCCATGGGCAACAAGATCACCGGAGAATCTGCTTCGCGAAGAGACTTACCTGACTCTTGCCACGGTTTTCGTTTTGTTGAGATTGCTACAGTTGATTTCCCCCACAATGGTTTTGTTAGCGAAATCCACTTGGGGACGGGTTGCTCAGAATATGAGACCGCGGAACCTTCTGGAGCATACCCTTGCCATGTATCTCAAAGAACCTTGCATGAGTAGCAATTTGCAGGAAGGAGCCATGAATGCTCGAGCATGGGCTTCCAAGTCTTTGGCCACTGTCTCAATTGGGGAGTCAAGCTCATCAAGCAGAAGTGTTTCAGCTTCACAGTGACTTTATATTTTAACCTTCTTGTATAATAAACACAACTGTTCCTTAGACCAATGAGGGGATTTAATTCATAGCTTACCAGTTTGTAGAAAAGTGTAAAATGATTTCAGATTACAACATTGTAGCCCAATTCATTTTCTGTCAATACTAGATCAGAACTGATACTACAACTAACTGAGCTATCTTTCGAACAGATTGAACCAAGACCATCTACAATCGATCCGATAATGATACAACAGAAATAGCGCACTGCCGCACTCTTGCTGTACTTCAAGATCCAACACTATCGAGATATGATCCAATGATACGACAGAAACAGCAGTACTGTCCTTCAAGATTATCCCATCAATGTCTCTCTGCTCAATTGTTTTGGCCAGAATTAATTAACTTCCATCTGCTGCATATCTGCATACTTATACAGCTTTTCATTAAACACAACCTGTGGATCTTTACTAATCAAAACACCATTCTCGTCGTAACCATCCTTCAAAAACACAGTCCAATTCATCTCAGTACCAGCCAAGTAAAAAGTAGTAGGCTGCTTCTTCAACATCAGATAAGTCTGTCTAGTCAAACTAAACTCATCTTTAAACTCCACAATATGATGAATCGAAGCTCTTTTCTCTAACGTCAAGTTCAAGAACTCGTGCACAATCCCAACACGATACTTCTCCGCTTCTAAAGTCCACACATCAAACTTCCAACCATCCGAATACGGCGAAACCAAAGGAAACGTATTCAACTGATTCAGCTTCCTCTTATCTTTCTCTTCCAACTCCAACTCCTTCCCATGTTTCACCGGAAACTTAAACGCTCTTTTCGCTTTATCTTCGTCAACCATAAACTGTCTCTCGAGCTCACTAACCGCAAGATTCGTATCCCAATTCACCAACTCAAGCACTCGATTCCCATCTCCACCCGTAACAACCAGGAAATAATCCGGATACTTCGCAACACGGTCTCGAAAATCTTCAGGAATACCGAATAGCAATCGAGTGTGATGGATTTTACTCAACAAAATTCGTTTATCTTTCGTCATCATCAACAACTTACGAACTCGATTAACTCTATCTAACTCCATTAATTCCATTAAACATTTCTCTTCATCTAACAAATCCTCCATAAACTCCGAAAACCCTAACCAAATCTTCCCATCGTTATGTCGATACGTTTGAAAAATCAGAGGATGTTTTGGTATGAATCGAGTAACCTTACGACCGCGTGGGAATCCGAGTTCACGGTAGAGTTTTCCGGCGTCATCTAGTCGGAGAATTCGCTCTGGTTGCTTTGAGATGAATTCTTTTGATCGGATTAGGAATCGGAAATGAGCGTCGCGTGAAACGAGTGATTCGAATTGTGGGGTTTTGGTTGATTCGTGTTGGATTGATTTGGTTCTTGCGGATTCTGGTTTTTTTCGCTTTTTTTTGAATTTTTCTGGTGTTTTTGTGATGAGAAATGAAGTTGAGAAAGGTAAGGTTCTGGGATTAGGGTTAGGGTTTGGGGAAGAAGATGAGATTTGGGGAACGATTGGGTTTTGAGATTTTATTAGGGTTCTTGAGAAGAAACGAAGCCAAGCCATTTGAGGAATAAGGATTTAGAAAAATAAAACCTGAGTTTATAATGGGCGCCAAAGCGGGAAAGAGTTTATTGGGCTTTGATGTTGGGCCTTAATATGGGCTTACGAAAATTTGATATATGATGAATTGATGATGATAATACTTTTTTTGTTTTTTGTGCACCATGATAATACTCATTTTCTACATAAAATGTGTTTGGTCTACGAATTTAGTTTATCACTAGAGGAACAAACACATTTATGTAGTTTTAATCGTTCTCTAAAGTCACAACAATTTTTTTTAGTGTCTAAAACAATTAATTAACATACATAAAATGTGTTTGATCTACAAATCACTAGAGGACCAAACACATTTATGTAGTTTAAATCGTTCTTTGTAAACACATTTTTGTGTCTACGAATTTAATTTATCACTAGAGGACCAAACACATTTATGTAGTTTTAATCGTTCTCTGAAGTCACAACAATTTTTTTTTTTTAAGTCACAACATATTTAACATAGAAGCTAATTATTGTGTTGAATGTTACTAAGATATTTTTTCTAGTTTAAAATCATAAATAGTTTAGGTTTGTGTTGTTAGAATCAGAATAATTTCTATAGTTAGTCGAAGATGCATAAATTTTAATCGTTCTCTGACATTTACTTGTAAAATGTAAACAATTCATGTTTTGTCAAATTGCTAGGTTAGGTATCTACTCATTTTAAACAATGTCTCGGAATTCCATGACAAGAGAAAGAATAAATTTATCAAATAATGTTACTGGCTAGATTCGTTTAGTTCATACTTTCGATGTAATTTATAAAGTGTTAGTATTTGGGTACAAGAGAATGGTGCATGAACTGAGACATGTAGGTGTAGTGATTCGTCTTCTATGTAGAAAAGATTGTCGTATTTCGAAGTAAAAGAATAACGAGGCGGAGATCACAAGAAATAATGAAAAAGATAAGATTAGGGATAAACCCTATTTAACTAACTCAATTAAAAGAATGATTTAAGTGATCCAATCAAGAATGGCCTTTATTTGTTTTTTTGGGGCTTAGGGGCATCATCAGGCATGTGTTCCCATCCAAATACATAATCAACATGTAAATTCAATATTTTAAATATACATAGAAACTTATAGGTTCTATAACTAAACCTTTATATTAACATGTAAAATCAGTGTAATTAAATACAAAAAGTAAGGTAATTATAGTTGAAATAGTTTTATAGTTGAAGATCAAAAACTAAAATTTATAAATAATTATTATATTTAGTATCAAATATATCAATATATAAAATCATTGTAGTTGCTCGAAAGTTTATTTCAGTTAGATCTGGGATAAGGCGTAAATTTGTTCTGTTCTGGATTCGACTTTCTCTAGAAACAAATTCATATTCGCATATGGGAAGTAAGAGCTTGGAATGTACGTGTTATTGGCTGGTTGTGTTGTCTAGTATTGACAAAGAAAAATGAACTACGTCCCTCTAGTTTGATGTCGAAACCTAATTAAAAATTTAGTAGGTCAAGTTTTCCCTGTCCAGCTAGCTTATCTTAAAGATTAATCGGACGGCTTATATCAGTTGTGGTTGGATCATGTTCTAGTTGCAGTTAGTTCTAGACCATATGCATCGCCAAAACACATCAGGTGTTCTAAGAGTATTAAATTAATAATAGGCTTGAACAGTATAAGACAAAGTGGAATTGTGTTCCTCCCCGAGAACTGTTCTTAAGGTGTTCTAAGAGTATTATGAGCACGTGTCTTTTGTGTATTAGTCCTCTTTTTTTCTTCTTTTTTCTTTCTTTTTTTTCTTCTCTCTCTTCTTAATAAAATAATGTTAAGAACACAAATCAGTGTTCAGCGTTACCACCAAAGGTTTTAGAAAAATAAAATTTAGTTTTATTCTAGATTTTATTAATTATTTTCTTAAAAGAGAAATTGGTATAAGTTTATACTAAGTAAAAAAAACTTATATCATAAAGATGATTATTTGAGTAAGATCATTAGGATTCTCCTATATTGGAAAATAAAATGTTTGGTAGAAGGGAAATATAGGATAACGTCTGCCATAATATTTAAATCTCTTTGATTCAAGAGCCTGTTAGCATTTTTTTAAATCAGTCGCTCGAACTTAAGTCATAGTAGTATTTTGTAAGTTGAACTGCAATACATTTTTTTTGTCATGAACCTACCAAACATATGTAAGTTAAAGACCATTTTTTTATGTAAAGATGTCACCAACAGCACCACGATTACCTCTATAATCACAAAAGCCTCTTCATGAATCAAATTTGAGAACTTTTTAGGCCAAGTCAAGTTATACTTCAATATTATAAATCTTTCAATTTCCTGGTTTTGTAGGTCAGGTCATCTGGCATTAATCAAGGAATAAATACACAAAAGTACTTCACAACTCTTATTTCTTGGAAAAACAAATAGAGAGAAAAGAATAGGATAGAAAAAACAAGGTATCAGCAAGACAACAATGAAGCTTGATTTGAAAGCCAATGTTTTGTACCAAAAAAAAGAAATTAGTGTCCTTCAATAGATTAATGTTTTCGGGATATGGGCGTGTGGATTGGAGAGTGGTCCATATTGTGTTCACTTTTGATTTTCTCTAGTCGCAACTTATCTATCATACATTGCACTTGAACTGCATGGGACTCATAAATATAGTTGGACATGGGATATAACAGATATGCATATGTAAGATACTAGAAGAGGATTCAGCCATGCTAGATTTTTTTTGGTTGATTTTAAAATAGTTTCCTTTTCACAAGGAGATAACACATCTCAATGAGTTTAAAAAAAAAATACACATTTCAATGTGTTTTTATTGGAAAATATCATCAACATTTTAAGCTCAATTACTTACGAAAACTTGTGTTAAATATGCAGCTTTTGTTTCTATGAAAACCTATAAAACAGATACATTCAAAATATTACAAATAATTAACACTATGTTGCAAGTACATATAAAATAGTAATTGTTAGTTTTACGAATTATATATAATTTGGTTATGAATAGTTACTAGTTAAGGACAAAATATTATGGATACAAATGACATGGCTTCAGCCAGCTAGCCAACGAGTTCCATGTAAATCAGTAAATGTAAGAACTCTATAGCCACAACAAATTCCAAGCTATACACCAAGATAAGCTCGGTTCATTGATATTTGCCAAGATAAATCAGTTTTCACTAAAAATCAATTCACTTTCAACAAATGGATCTGTACAACACTAAGAAAATCTGGTTCCAACACAATTCCTAAAACCACATGATTCTTCAACAAACATATCAAGCATACAAAAATTGTCAAAGCTCTATATTCTTTCGAGGACTCTTACATTTTATACCGTAAACTCTCAAGATATAGTATTCGAGTACTGTTAGAATAGTTGAATTCGGGACAGCTTCCAAACTACGGTTAGATGACTATTCTTCTAGACGTTTATGACATAATGAACACCTACAATAAAGTTTCAAAAACCATTAGTTTTACTTCTTTAATTTTTATTTTAGACTCAATCTCTAAAACATACTCTCTCTTTTTCAAAATATATGATTGTTTAGACATTTTATTTTGTTTCATTTTATAGGATGTTTTGCAACTTTCTAGATAAATTATAAATGATTTGATATTTTTTTACTATTTGAATTTTGCAGTTTTTTATATCATTGATTATATTTTATTAAATCAAATATTGAATGATAATTTTTTCTTCAACACACGTATCATACAAAAATTGTCAAAGCTCCATATTCTTTCGAGGACTCTTACATTTTATACCACAAACTCTCAAGATATAGTATTCGATTACTGTTAGAATAGTTGAATTTGGGACAGTTTCCAAACTACGGTTAGATGACTATTCTAGACGTTTATGACATAATGAACACAATAAAGTTTCAAAAAACATTAGTTTACCTCTTTAATTTTTATTTTAGACTCAATCTCTAATACATACTCTCTCTCTTTCAAAATATACGATTGTTTAGACATTTTATTTTGTTTCATTTTATAGGATGTTTTACAACTTTCTAGGCAAATTATAAATGATTTGATATTTTTTGACTATTGGAATTTTGCAGTTTTTTATATCATTGGTTGAATTTTATTAAATCAAATATTAAATGATAATTTTTAAAAGAGAAATTAAATTTTTTAAACTTTGTGCTTTTATCTAAAACATCATATATTCTAAAACAGATGAAGTAATATTTTTCATGATTTTGAGTTAAGAATTTTACAAAAGACATAACTCCAAAATTATAAATTAATCATAACACATTATAATTTAAACAAAAAATATCAATCAAATCACTATTTTGGTATCAATTTATAAAAAATAATCAAAATTATATCTTTCTTTTTTTTGTTTATCATCTTAAGGATAAATTATAAGATTAGAACAATTCAAAGCCGGCGATTAGTAAACCATAAAAACTAAGCAGTAAGATAACAACATATCTTTGGAAACTAAGTCCAAGATGGAAAGAATTAGTAGTTTGTATACTAAAAAAATTTATATCTATAATTCAAGTTATATTAATTCATGCTATCAATAACTCAAGACACTCTATTTTTGTATCTGCGTCAATCGTCCCTACATTTTATACCGAATTCGAGTACTATTAGAATAGTTGAATTTGGGACAGCTTCCAAACTACGGTTAGACAAAATGAACACAATAAAGTTTCAAAAATCATTAGTTTTACTTCTTTAATTTATATTTTAGACTCAGTCTCTAAAATATACCTCTTCGTTTCAAAATATAAGGTTTTTAGACTTTTTATTTTGTTTTATTTTATAAAATATTTTACAATTTTCTAGGCAAATTATAAATAATTTGATATTTTTGACTATTTGAATTTTGCATTTTTCTATATCATTGTTGAATTTTATTAAATCAAATATTAAATGATATTTTTAAAGATAAATTAATTTTTTTAAATTATGTGCTTTTATCTAAAACAGAGGGAGTAATATTTTTCATGATTTTGAGTTAAGAATTTTACAAAAGATATAACTCCAAAATAATAGATTAATCATAACACATTATAATTTAAACCAAAAATATCAATCAAATCACTCTTTTGGTATCAACTTTTTAAAAATAATCAAAATTATATCTTTCTTTTTTTGTTTGTCATCTAAAGAATAAATTATAAGATTAGAACAATTACAAAACCGGTGATCAACATAGTAAACCCCAAAAACTAAGCCGGAAGATAACAAAATATCTTTGGAAACTAAGTCCAAGATAATGGAAAAAATTAGTAGTTTGTATGAACTAAAATAAATTTATATCTATAACTCAAGTTATATTAATTCATGCTATCAATAAAAGCTTATTATATATACACATATATATTTATAGGGAAAAAAAACCTAAACGGTTCCGGACGGCGAATTATGTGTGAGAGACAGAGCCAGCCATAGTCCAGCTAATGTTTTGTTAGTACCTCACAAGCTCCCCCAGTCACGAGCTTCACCCACCTTCTTCTCTAACACTAGTACTTAACAAATTAATGACAACGTCTACGCGCGTGATAATCACGTGTCAAATTCATGACGTGGAAGCGCGTGATGTCACGTGCCGACATAGTGTCAGTAAATGCTCTCAAAACCTATGGATTAGGAATTTTAGGATTACTCTCTTCTCTATCTACTAACTGCCAGCTGTACACTCTTCCCCATATCTCTACTTCTCCAAAGTCTTTTGTCTTAAAAACATTATCCAGCCTGTCCTAAAGATTAAAAGTCCTCCCAACGTCTCTCAGAAGTTTCACATTTTTTCTTTAACTGCTCACGCGCTTTATTAAAAAAAAAACACAGCTTGCATAAGGGTATTTTCGTCATTTCAAGTTATTGCTGTCTGTAACTAAGCTGTATATTCCTCAACACATTTTATCGATATGGTCAATTTTGATTCCTCTTTTTAATCAATTTTTTATTGGCTGTATGTAACTATTGCTTAATCTGACACAGTTGAAACTTTTTATTAAATTCTTACAGTATATAATACATACATAAATACTATTTACCACTAACAACAGTTTTTTATTGGTCCAACTTGATTCAAGTTCTAATTTGTACTATTAAATAAACAATCCGGGATGTGCCTTTAGTCAAGTGATTAAGTCCACCTGACTCCGCCTTCCCCATCGGAGTTCGACTCCACTAAGTCGCGTTACCCCGCGTAATAGGGATTGGCTATGGATCGGACCTTGTCGATCCAAAGATGTCAAAAAAAAAAAAATAAACAATCCACAACATGTACAGCTTCTACCACAAGAATCCTATGTCTCATTCTAGTCTTATCCAAATCCAAAATATACTCATAACATTTATATGAAGTTATACTTAGCATTATAAATATTTTTATGAAAACTTGTAATGAATTCATTAAAGAAACTGATTAATTTATTTCACAATATAACCATAACAATGAAACAAACAAAAATTAGAATTTTAACATATACCAAAGTTATATGTAATAAAAAAGTTGTGTGAGTAGAAACTGAGTAATTTATAATGACATCACACAATATAACCATAACATAATTAAAATTCAAATTTTAACATAAACCAAAAGTTGTGTAGGACTATGGATCATTCGTTAGCTGGCAACAGTACAATGGTCCATTACTCTTTTTCCTATTTCTCTGCAACTTCCCTTTCTCTTTCACTTTAAAGCATACCTCTCTCTCTTTTTTCAACCTTTATTATTTAATTCATATTCAAAATCTAATTTCCATTTTTAATAAAATCCACTCGGAGAGGCATATATATAGCCCCATCACACTCCATATATCTCACAAACCAATCTAAACATCAAAACCAAACTTCCTTCACTATTACACAATCTTCTCTTTCACTTTTCCTCAAAAAGAAAAAATGTATTCGTTAGTTTTTAAACTCTTTCTATTTTTGTCTCTTCTCCAAATTTCTGTCTTTGCTAGGAACCTAGCAACTGAAGAACCAAACCAGTTTAAACTACTAAAGTACCACAAAGGAGCTCTTCTCTCCGGCAAAATCTCCGTTAACCTAATCTGGTACGGCAAATTCAAACCATCTCAAAGAGCAATCATCTCCGACTTCATAACCTCACTCACACACACTTCTCCTACGTCCAAAACTCTCCACCAACCATCTGTCGCCACGTGGTGGAAAACCACAGAAAAATACTACAAACTCGCAACACCCAATAAAAACTCATCACCTCTTTCTCTAACTCTCGGGAAACAAATCCTCGACGAGTCTTGCTCTCTTGGAAAATCTTTAACCGATAAAAAGATTCGCCAACTAGCTTCAAAAGGTGACCAACGCGACGCCATCAACGTCGTTTTGACTTCAGCTGACGTGACGGTAACAGGATTTGGTATGAGTCGTTGCGGGACTCATGGACACGCTCGTGGTTTAGGTAAACGTGGCTCCAAGTTTGCTTACATTTGGGTCGGAAACTCCGAGACACAATGTCCTGGTCAATGCGCGTGGCCTTTCCACGCGCCGGTGTACGGTCCACAGAGTCCACCACTTGTAGCACCAAACAATGACGTTGGACTTGACGGAATGGTTATTAACTTAGCTAGTCTTTTAGCTGGAACCGCAACGAACCCGTTTGGTAATGGTTATTACCAAGGTCCACAAAACGCACCGCTTGAAGCTGCGTCTGCTTGTCCTGGCGTTTATGGTAAAGGAGCTTATCCTGGTTATGCTGGAGATTTACTTGTGGATACTACAACGGGAGGTAGTTTTAATGCGTATGGTGCAAACGGCAGGAAGTTTTTGCTTCCTGCTTTGTATGATCCTACGACGTCGGATTGCTCTACTATGGTCTGAGAATTAAAAGAAATTCCAATGTTTGGTCTTTGGTAGTAGAAAATAATATTCTAGTGTAATTCTTTTTTTTTTTTTGGTTACAAATTCTAGTGTAATTCAATTAATTCATTAATATTATTCTCATTTTTCCCTTAATGTTGTATGGTTTTGAGGTTTTATTTTAGACGTAATCCAGTCAAAATTATTGACTGAAATCTTGTCGCCTGGAAGATTATTTAACGGAATATTCTTAAGACAATGTGGCTTAACATTTTACTTTGTCCAAGTTTCTGACAAAAAGCCAATCCAACTTGTTAGATTAGAAACAAAAACAATGTAATTAAATAAATTAACAAAGTTATAGATCGACAGCTAATTGGATCGCAAGAAGCCAAGCCAAAAAATCATTACAGGGACATAAAAATAAAATAACAAAATATAGATTTTTCTTAGACCCTTAATACCAATTTCAAGTGCCAAGTTCTTAAATTTTCATTTGGTATATAGTATGTAAAATAAGGAATTTAGTGCTATTTTTCTTGAGTTTAAAGGTCCATTTCACATATTAAGAAAAATGACATTAATTGTCTCTAAGAATTTACAATTTTTTTTATGATGTCAAATTTTTCAAAATATGTATACATCATATTTTTATTAGTTTTAGAACCTGAAAAATTGTAGGCACAAAACCTGGCCAAAAGAACCTAGAAATTGCAACAACTTGTATTAAAGAAAAGGCATAGTGGTTGATGGATACTAAAAAGTCTTTTCGGTGGATTTACCCAACTTCGACGCGTGATGGGTCACGTGATCATCCTTGTGGCCATCGGTCGGTGAAACGGTAGGGACGGTTTGGTAACGTACGCGCTTTTTGGTCTCTTGCCGAATGTTTTTCAATTTCTGCGTATCAAAATATTTGTCCCACCACCACTCATTGGTTCCTTCGTATGTAAAACGTAGCTTCGTGCCCTGCCATCACAATACATATATTCATGCTTTGACTTTCTTAAATCAATGATTTGGTGGGTCAAGACAATGATAAGTAAAATTTATAGTCAGCCGGGAAAAAGAAACCGTAATTGTAGTTAGCTTTTAGTTAATCGAACATTGTCTAGGCGTCAACTAAACGTTTTAGATGACTGATTTTATTTTTAATATTGACCGAAACACGGAAAAATTTCCGTCTTAGACGAACTCCCTAACCAAGAGCATTGATCCTATTGTCCGAAGTTGCTTTTTCTCGTTTCAGAGACATGCACTCGACTAAACCAAAGGATGGTTTACGGCTCTGGTTCGCAACAAGATGATCGACTCTGTTTTGTTCCGTTTCTTTAAGTATTCTGTTCTATTAAACATCAAAACAAGGATGTAGTATAAGTAAAATATGTTTTTTGGTTGAATATAATTTTTACAAAAATAATAAAATGCATAAATTGTCTTTTAAGCATATTAATTCCATGGTTAAAGAATCCAAACAGAAGTAAGAAGAACAAATCTCAAGAAAAAAACTATTATCATCTGAATTTTTAATTACCATGTTATAGCTAGGAAAACCTAAACAAAACCGTCAAAACCTTGTCTATAAATTGCTAGGCTTAGCTGCAAATTTCATAAGAACATATAAACTGAGATTAATGCAAGAAAATTTGAATAATTTGACCTACAAGCACATAAAAGATGATCAAGTTTGAGTCGATTTGTCCCAATCCCAAAGCTAAATCTAACAAACCATGGGTATAATATGCTAAGCCTAATTGCAACTTTCATTAAAATAGATAATTCCTACACTGATAGGAATTATTATGCACCCTAGGGCAAAAAAATATTTTTTGCTCTAAATGTTTTTTTTTTTGTTTTTAACTAAATATAAAACAAATTTCTAAGACTTTTTTTTGTATAAAGTTTGTTATTAAAAAAAAAGCTATACATATAAAAGAATTAGGACACTTTTAAATCTTATTTTTACTTTGTTAAATGAATTATTATTATTATTATTATTTTAAAAATAGTTTTGAAAATAGATCCATTAATTATTAAAATACAGGATTAGACTCGGGGCGATCGCACCGTCCGCCCTCTCATCTCAGTCGGCACTGCCAATGACAAGGCTCATGTGCTCACCAGCACAACCAGCTGCATGCCAATAGAGCTTCTTGTAGATCTCTGACTCATGGTCATTGTAATTATTGAGTCCTCATACTTATTTTTTTGTAATTTTACAATGAACAATGTTATCTATTTCTTTTTTGCAAAGATTGATTTTTTTAGTTTGTTTCTACACTTTTTATTAATTAATATTAATAAATTATCAATTTTAAGAAGCATTAAATAAACAAATAAACTTGTTGAAATTCTGTTGGTTGATAGTTATTGAAAATTGTTTAGTTTAAGATAATAATATAAGTATAATTAATCATATATTGTTTTTAATGTGAAAAATTTAAAAATTTAATCTTTAACGAAAAGGGATTAAGGGAGTATTTAGTATTTACGAAGTGACAAGAAAATCTAGTATACACAACAACAGTACTTATAGATTAATGTTTATTTGTCTCAATGGACTATACTCGCGAGTCTGAGGATTCCTTTCTTGAATTTTTTTTGAAGACTCCAATGAATTAAATCGATAATTCTTTAGATTCCTCCATCAGTTGTACACTTTACGTAAATTTGATTTATAACCGTAGTATTTGAAAGAAATTGAAGAAGTCAAGGCCTACGATTTTTTGACAATGGTTTAAACTTTAGGGTTGTGTCTTCTGATGAGGTACGAATGAAACAGTGCATTGCCGGATTCTTTGATCACTCAAATACTTTTATCACTCAAATGAGAGGAGTCTGAGGATCTTTTGAGTCTTTGTATGTGATATACTGTATCATGATTTTACGGTGTTTAACCATGATATAAGTCTTATTTATAGAATATTTTTGGTGTTTCCAGAGTCTTTTCGAGTCTTTGTATGTTTAGGTACATTCGAGACTTATTTGTAGATTTTGGAGCATTTTCGAGCAAACCGAGATGTTGCGTTGAAGAAACAATCTTGGAGATCAAATTTGAAGATGGTGTCGATCGACACTTCTCCTGGGTGTCGGTCGACAGCGGTCGTGGATGGAAGTTTCGAACGATTTTGAAGTTTTGAAAAATTGCAAAACTGCCCCAAAGTTTTTTCCTATTTGCAATTATGCCCAAATCGTGTTTTTAGCTATAAATAGAATTTTTGGTCATTGTTTAGACCTAAGTTTTATTCTACGCTTATTTTTGAGAGAGATTTGTAGCAAAGCTTGGAGAGAAGAATCATAACTCTATCAGAGAAGATTCAAAACTCATTTACTATTTCTTTTGATTTCTTAATGCAATTTATTCAGACAATGATTTGTTTTTCATCAATTATATCTGAGTAATTCACTTATTAGATTTAGGGTTTTTCAAAGGTTAAGGATAAATTGTTAGGTTAGACAGATTTGTTAGGGTAATCATATAGTTTTTTATCTATGATTTAATGCTAGTTTTAGTTTGATCACCTAAGAATTTAGATCTTAGGTTGATTGGTAGATACGAGAGTGTTATTAATTTTCTGAAATAATCCTAGATATATAAGCCAAATACAGATTCACAAAGATATTTGGTTTAAGGATTTTGTGAACATATCAAAATTGAGTTTAATGCATGTTTTGAACTGTTGAATTCGCAAAAAGATTTAAAATTCTAGGATCTAGACATAGATAATCTTTGCAACGAGAGTTGATTGATTTGAATTTTGTGTTTTGAGTTCAAGAACGGTCCTTAATTAAACCCTTAACTATTTATTTGGTTTGTAATTTTGAAATACCGCAAGAATTTCCCTGAGCCTATCTCTTTTCCCAATCGTTTACAACTCTTTTAATTTGCTTCGCTCTTATTTGTTTTCTTGATTTTCGTTTAGTTTAATTCGAATACTGATAGTCTATTGTTGAACTTGAAAAATTTGTGGAATTTGACCCCTAAATTAAATATTACAATTGATCAGTTAATTTGGAGAGTAGCTCTAGGGTAAATTTGAACTTATCAGTATGGTTATAACAATAGGAGACAAATAATCTTTTGAGTTTTCATATGGTTATAATGAGAGGAGCCATAGCATCTTTTCAATCTTCTTATGGTTACAACGAGAGGAGCCACATGATCTTTTGAATCTTCATATGGTAAGTCTAGTGGTATCTTTCTCCAAGTATATTTACAGTTTTCGAAGACAACTAATTGTTGGAAACAAGGCTTAATATGGACAAAACCTTTTAAAAGAATGTCCTTTTCAAATTTGTTTTGTTTGTTCGGTCACAACTGGCCGGTCTAATAACCCATTTTCTATATTCAAACTATATGAGAAGAGACAGCAACTAGTGGTGACCCACTAGGCTAGATGTGCTTCTCAAGTCCTATAAATACATATCATTTTTTTTTTTTTTTTTTTTTTTTTTTTTTTTTTTTTTAATTTTATTTTATTAATGGGCCTGCCCCTAAAATGGGCCAAAAGGCCTGAAATTGGCCCAGCTACACAGATACAAAATGAAGAAAAATTCCGGTGAAAGTTCCGGTGACTGAGATCTGATTTGGGCGGCAGCTGAGAGCAGAGACAAGACCACTAATTCCGGCTAATACAAGGACCACAGCTTTGCGTCTTGTCGTCGGAACCGAACCCGTTGACCGGAGTATTAGGTTCCTGTCGCTGTGTCGTTTCCGGCGAGAAGCATGACCCACCACGGACCTCCCAGAATGGCCCAAATCTCCGACATCTCAGAACCCTATTATCAACTCCCCTACCTAGCAAATCAATAAACACAAATCTAACCCTCAAACTCCAAAGTCGTAACCCTTACCCTTCTTCGAGACCAAGCCGATTCAGATCCGGTCCGGTGAAAGCAACAACACGGAAGCTTGTGAAGGACGATGGCTCAGAAATCCCTCAAAAGCCGCTACCCGCGAGAGCCAGCACAAATCCCAAGGGATCTGCCGTTAATCACCATGACTAGCAACGTAACCCACCAATCCTCCGACGACTTCCGCCGCAAGCCGCAGCAGCCTTCACCGTAGTTGAGCCTGAGAAGAAAGTCTCCGCGGCTCTCCTAGCGTCCTCAACCAGGTCTGTCTCCGGAGAAGCTTCTCGACCACCGTGAGAGAGCCACAACTGCGTCGCCGATGGATACCACACCTCGCCGTTGCCGGAGAAAGGAGCTGGTCTACCTCTGCTTCACTTAGCCAATTCAGAACCTGCAGTGAAGATCAAAGAGAACAACTAAATAGATCTAGATCTGTGATTTAGAGTTTTCTTCAAGAGAGAGAGAAAGGAACAGTGTCAAGGAACGATTGTCCCCACACAGGTATCGAACATATCATTTTGCTTTGTAGAACCTTCTATCTTTATCTAGATGTTTGAACCCCTATGTTCTAGCTAGAGTTACTAATTTTTCTAGGAAAACGTTTTATAGATGAAGATGGCAATTTTCTTATTTAGGTTTATATAAAAAATTTGTGCAAATGGACTTGACTCTGGGTTAATGAGATGGCCTCCCAATCGATCTTGGGTCTCTAGCAATCTAGATTCTTGAAAGGTCCATTAAGCGAGGCCAAGGTGGCAGCGGATTGGACTGATTCATATGTAGGTTATGGACTACATATCTGAGTTCATATGCATAGTCGAGTAGAATCTCTTCATGTGCGTTTTTTTATTGATTCTGTTGAACTCCTCATCAGTTCCCCTAGTTCTTAGGCATGTGTTGGTGCCTCTAATATGGTAGAAGCTAGGATCACCTTCTCCACTCTTTGGATGGCTTACAATCCGATGCAATCATTACTTAAGTTCCAAAAAAATTCAACAACTATCTCTTGACCTTTTTTTTTTTCCTTATCCTATTGTTTTCCTTTTGTATTTTATTCTGAGAATTTTATTCATGTATCAAAATATAATGTAAAATAATATTAGGATCAAGTTAGGCTCAAATTTTGGTTTATCGTTTTTGATTCTATATATTGCAATATCCTCCATGATAGTTTTCGGGTTACTGTATATGATGCTTGTTTGTTTTTTGGATTAATTTTAAGTTTGAAAATTTATTAATTTATATATAATTAGTTTTGAAAATTTTTATTGTGCGCTTGCGAGTTGCTATTGATATATGATAGAGGAAAAAATCTATACATTTTTGAAGTACATTTTTAGCGGGTGTGGCAAAATGCATTAGGATACAATGGGTATCCGACCAGTTCACAAATTTTGACCATAAAAAGTTTGTTGGGTCGAGTTATATTTAACCCAACTCATACACCGGATATTCCAGATTTAATAATTTAGATATTTAGAAGATTTGATTAAGATTTAGAATTATGATTCACCTTATCATCTTTGTTTGATTTATTTTTAACTATTTTGAATCATCATATAATAGATAAAGTAAAAAAAAAAAACAATTTTTTTTTGCATATACTGTGATTCGAAATTTTCAAAACGGACATATATTATCTAATTGACGAAAAATGTGTGTTCAACGTTCCACATCGACTAAAATATTTAGACAATGATTCAGAATCATATCATAAATAAGATCAGTATTAATAAAATAAATAAGTTTTTTGGCGGGACGGGTTTGGCGGGACATTTTTTTAATCAACAATAATAAAAAAATTAAAATATCATTAAATCATTAATTTTTTCTTAATACCACCAATATTAGATATATCAAATCAGTCCCATTTAGAAAAGATTGTATAAAACCAAAAATTATCTCGTGGTACAATGTTACTTAATAACAACTGTAAACTATAAAATATAAATATCTTAGAGAATGATACAATTTACAAACTTTTATATATAATAAATAATCGTTAAATTTTGAAAATTACTATTTTTTGAAAACAAATCACGGAACGGATTAAGAAATTACAGGACGGGTTATATTTTGGAACGGGGTTATATGGTAGACGAGTTTGAATCAATATTTATAAAATTTTAAAATATCATTAACATACCGCTTTGATACAGATTAAATCTTTAATTTATTAAAATATAAGTGTCTTAGAGAATAATACAATTTGTAAACTTTTATATATAATAAATAATCATTAAATTTTAAAATTACTATTTTTAGAAAATAAATCACGGGACGGGTTAAGAAATTACGGGACAGGTTATATTCCATAACGGAGTTATATGGCGGACGGGTTTGAATCAATATTTATAAAATTTTAAAATATCATTAACATGCAGCTTTAATACGGGTTAAATCCTCAGTTTATTAATAATTGTCTCGTAGACTCGTGGTATACCGTTACTTAATAACAATTGTAAACTAAAAAATATAGATATAGATATTTTATAAGGAGATACAATTTGCAAAATTTTATATATACTAACTTTAAAAACTATATCATCCCTCGGTGTGCCGCGGGTTAAAATCTAGTAGTGTAATAGAGTGAAAGAACACTTCTTCTAGGTAAAACGCGAACTACTTTTGAGTTTCAATATATTCTTACCTAAGGGTTGAGATTTATTTCAAGATGACATAAACTGAACCAACAAAGTTTGTTGACTATTTGAGGTAATTTCACGTTTGATTATTTGAATATAAAAAGATATATATAGGTTTTGAATTTGTTTATTCAGACTTGCGGTTGATTTTCATTGTTGTAATGTTGTTAATGTTGGGAGACGAACATTGATCTATTTCTCTTTTTTTTTCTAGGCAATAAAGTTCTAGTAAATTTCAAACCATTGTCGCGTCGATGCTAACTTTAACTGTTGCACGTACGTACCTAGAGACTATGGAGAATAAATTTCAAAATAAAACAATTTAATATGTTTTATAAGATTTTGAAGGATTTCAAAGCTCAGAGGAATTCTCTCCTCTCTTATAATTATGGGTTATGCTATTTCATAATTTTTCAGCTCTTAATTATGATTTGTTTTTGGGAAACTGAATTTGATTATATTTTATGGTAGAATTGGAACTAATAATGTCATAATATGAGTGAATGAACAAAAGCAGCTATTGAATTTCAATACATTTTTATTATAAGGTTATGAGATACACTTGAGGATTACCAACCTCTAACAAAGATGTTTGATAATTTTAACGATGCGATTTTATCCACAGTACAAGGTATGTGCACTATTTTTGGGTAAAATATAGGGGTTGACAGTTTTGTTTACGATTCTATTTTATTTATTTATGCTTCTCTCAATTTTATAATAAAAAATTATTTCTTTTTCTAGCCCTACTTTATTTTTTGTTTTTGCCACTTTCTCTTAAATAATATTATTTATCTGTAAACAAAATTTCAGGATGATGATCTTGCATACATATCATTTTTAAATGTTCTGGACTTGTATAGAAAATATAAGAAGGGTATTATTGAGGTCTCTACCATTAGGTATATATATATATATATATATATATATATATATATATATATATATATATATATATATATATATGTGTGTGTGTAACTACTTTTGTACATGCCCATTTGTCATCATATTATTGGTTTAATTTTTTCTTTATAATTTAAAATTTTAAATAATAAAATACTATATTTGAGATACTTAATGGGGTTCTTGACAATGCAGACTCTCTTATATTGCAGATGAGAGAGTGGTAAAGATGGAACGAAGCTGAAAATTCGGGTCCAGCCTCCCAGCCAAAACGGCTAAGAAATTGGATGTCCCTTTTAGGGTCTAGGCCTTCCATGTAGCTTAGAAAATGTGGGGAGAAAGCAGCACTAAGCTCACACTACATATCTGATCATTGTCCGACCACCAAAATTTCACTAGGTTGTACTGCAAAAAGAAGAGATCAAGGTAAACAATACTTTCAAAGGATAGAAACAAAGAAAGCCAAGAAAACCAAAATCTTTACATCATTACAGAAACAGAACTCACGGTCGATAGGTATAAGCCGCACTATACTATTTTCGTCTTTTGTCATGAGTATATATGTTGCATGACATCAACAAAACTGATTTCTCAAATTTCATACAGGATTGTGCTAAAAGCACAAGCTCCATTACCAAGAAATGAATTTTTATTCCGATATCGTTAATAATTGTTAAATAGTTTTTCCTATATTTAATAAAAAGTCAAAATATAGTTTAAAAATCTTTATGTTTTGATAAGTGATGATTTTTTAAAGTAAAGTTTATTAACTGAAATTTATTATCATGATGTAATTCTTTTTCTTTTTAAATATTTGCATCTTTATTATATACCAATATTCCTTGTTTGCCTACAAATATTTTAGAATGTATATAAATGCTTAATATGTTGGTCAAAGATTTTGAAAATGTTAATTCATGATCAAACATATACTATAGAGTCAACCTACTATTATAATAAGGGTTAAAAATTTTAAGTTATAATTTTAAAGGGTCTGTTGGCAAAATAGGCAGTTTTTGAAAAATAATATGAAGATTGATATTGTGTGGAGGTAAATTTGTAAAAATAGGTAGTTTGCAATGATTTTAGATTTGGTGAATGTAAATACAAGTTTATCATCAAGTACACAAACGGCCAAATCCAATTTCAACTATTTCCATGCGGCATTTTTCAACCCAAACTCTGACCCCCTGCACTTATCAACCCGAACCCACATAAATTTCAAATAACAAACCTGAATTATGTAACCGTTAGCCAATTTCAAAATAATTTTTTTTTTGTATTTGTTAATGTCGATTAGAATTATTAAGTCGTAATTGTCTGTTCTTTTGTATATGAATCATTCATTTTATTCAATTAGCTAAAGGTTATATAATTCATGTTTGTTACATTATATAATAACGGGTATCTGTTGAAATTGGCTAACGGTAACATAATTCAAGTTTGTTATTTAAAATTTCGGTGGGTTCGGATTGATAAGTGCATGAGGTCAGAGTTTGAGTTGAAAAAGGTCGCATGGAAATAGTTAGGGTTGATGTATGTTGTTCTCCCTAATTAAGTAAGTTAACATATTTAAATAAATATAAAATAACATCAATATATATCATCTCAAAAAAGATTTCTAAAAAGACCAATATGGTAATTTAGACCAATATGACTTTTTTATTGGTTAAAGTTTATCGAGTGGATGGACGTTTCGATAAATTACTTACTAATAGGTTTTCTTCGTTATAATGAGTGCTTGATTATTTTTTGCTTTATGAAGGTTATTTGGGTGATCAATTCTTTTAGTTGAAATGGAAACCCTAATTTTGTAATTGTCTCTCTTTTCTTCGACGACTGTGAGAAGAGCTATGTAAGTTTTGGCTTCTCTCTGTTCTCATTAATATGATGAATATGTTCACAGCATGCCTATGGTCATGGATCATCATCCAAGGCCTAGGATTGATAGGTAGTAACTCATCCATTACAACAATTTAGGTTGCCAATAAGAAAACCATTGGCTATCAAAACATTAATAATAAGAAAACCATTGTTAGAAAACGAGATGTAAATAACAATTTTGACTTGGCTAAGCCAAAACACGTCTAAATTGTGTTAAGACAAAATCAACACGTTACTGGTCACTAAACTTTGGCTCTGTTAAATCCTAAAGGTCGTTAACATTATAAAATTAAAATGTTCACTTCAATACAATCCATTTTATAATAAATAATATAAAAAAACGATCATGTCTTAGATAACTACATGTTATTGGGGTCAACCAGAATGATCGTGCACACGCCTAAGTTAATAAAATAAAACATTAGAAAGGAATTTGCATAAAGTTGTGAGATTGGTCTCCCTAGTTTGCCAAAATCTAGAAAAGATGGGAGGTTGCGTTTCCATAGCAATATCATGTGACCAAGCTGTTAATAACCTTACCAGCTGCATTAGCGGGGACGGAAATCCCTTCCGCAACCTTGTGAACAATCTTGCATCTCTGAGGCGAGCTACAAGACAGCTGGAAGCAAGAGGAGATGATTTGCTGAGAAGGGTAAAAGTGCAAGAAGATGGTGGCCGAAGCCGATTTGCTGAAGTCCAAGAATGGCTTTCAGAAGTTGAAATCACGGTACGTGAAACCCATGATTTACTTTTGCAAAGCGATGATGAAATAGATAAGTTATGTTGTCATCAATATTGTTCCAAGAATTGGATATCAAGAAATGGTTATAGTAAAAGGGTAGTCAAGCAGTTGAAAGAAACTGAGATTCTCTTATCTAGAGGAGTTTTTGATGAAGTAACTCAAAGAGGTCATATACAAAAGGTGGAGGAGAGGCTTTTCCACCAGAAGATAGTTGGTCAAGAGGAATTGATACAATCAACCTGGAATAGTATCATGGAGGACGGAGTTGGGATTTTGGGTATTTACGGCATGGGGGGAGTAGGCAAGACCACACTCCTCTCTCAAATCAACAACAAGTTTCTCATAGAAAGCAACCAATTTGACATTGTAATATGGGTTGTGGTGTCTAAAAATACAACAATTGAGAGAATTCAAGAAAATATTGGCAAAAGACTACAAATCTGTGATGAGAAATGGGAAAAGAAGACAGAATATGAAAGAGCAAGTGATATAAACAAGTCTCTAAAGACCAAGAAATTTGTGTTATTGTTGGATGATATGTGGAGGAAGGTGGATTTAGCAAACATTGGAATCCCGGTTCCAAGAAGAAATGAAAGTAAAATAGTATTCACCACTCGTTCTAATGAAGTTTGCGGAAGAATGGGGGTAGACAAGGAGATAGAGGTAACATGTATGATGTGGGATGATGCCTGGGATTTGTTCACTAAGAATATGGAAGAAACAATAAAAAGTAATCCAGAAATTCTTGAAGTCGCAAGATCAATTGCGAAAAAGTGTAAAGGCTTGCCACTCGCTCTCAATGTAATTGGCGAAGTCATGGCACGCAAGAAGACAGTTGAAGAGTGGCATCACGCAGCTAATGTTTTGTCTTCATCTGCTGCTCAGTTCTCAGGTATGGAAGCTGAGATTCTTTCCATTTTGAAATTTAGCTACGACGACTTAGCTGATGGGAAAACCAAGAAATGCTTCCTATTTTGTGCTTTGTTTCCCGAGGATTACGAAATAGGAAAAGATGACTTGATAGACTATTGGGTAGGCAACGAGCTAATAGGTGGGGCTAAACTTAATTATGAAGGGTATGCAATCATAGGAGCTCTCAAAAATGCGTGTTTATTGATTGAGAGTGAATCCAAAGATAAAGTGAAGATGCATGATGTGATACGGGATATGGCGTTGTGGATACCATTAGGTTTTGGTGGGCCTCAAGAGAAGCTTGTTGTCGCAGAAGAAAATGCTCGTAAAATTCCGAAGATTTCAGATGAGTTCTCAGCAGGCTCCATCTTCTTATGATCAAAATTTCCAGCACAATCCAGTCCTTAATGATTACTCTGGTTCTTCTGAAGTTGTTGGCGCTGTTTCAGGTGGTTATCGACCTAAGCAACGTCCCATTTGTACTTATTGTTGATTGCAGGGACATATTGTTACCAAGTGCTACAAACTTCATGGTTATCCACTTGGATACAAGTCTCCAGCTCAGTCTTATGGTTCTCAATCCTATGGTAATCAGAATGTTGCTCCTACTTTTGCTCCAAAGCAGTTTCAGTCTCGACCTATTTTTGCTCCTCAACAACAGCAGCAACAACAATATGGTCAACAATTCAACCCTCATCAGGCGCGAATGCAGAGTCAGAAAGGACCAAGAGATAATATGGTTGGCAATGTTATTACAACATCTCCTGCGGTACAAGATCATTTTCACCAAGTGTCTAATGCTTTGGCTCAGCTATCATCTGAGCAGATTGAACAGTTAGCTTCTCAATTGACTACCAAAACCACCTGCTCTATGCCAAGCATTTCTGAGACTCCTGGTGTCACATATCCCTCTACTTCTGCAGGTAACATCATTTGCACAACCCTCTCAGAACCATGCCTTAATTTCAATGCATGGATTATTGACTCTGGTGCCACTACTCACGTGTGTTGCAACTTAAACTTGTTTGCTGACATTAATAGTATTCCTGATACTACTGTGAAATTGCCTAATAGTTCTCAGATTGTTATCAACCAATCTGGAACTGTTTTGTTATCAGATAAACTTCTTCTTAAAAATGTCCTTTTCATTCCATCTTTCCATCTTAATCTCATCAGTGTCAGTTCCCTTCTTCAACATTGTGCATACTCAGTTAATTTTTTCCCTTCCTTTTGCACAATTCAGGAGCTTACTCGGGGCTTGATGATTGGTAAAGGTCATCTTGAGAATAAACTCTATTTTCTGGATACTGCAACTTCATCTTCATCATCTCAAGCTCCATCTTCTTCCATTTGCAATCTCACTGTTTCTGATTCTAGTTCTCTTTGGCATTCAAGACTGGGTCATCCTTCTTTTCCCAAGATTCAAGCTCTTTCTGAAGATCTTTCTCTTTCAAAAACAAAACTTAAAGATTGGTCACATTGTCAGACATGTCATCTTGCAAAACAGAAACGTTTAGCTTTTCCTTTTCTTAATAATCTGTCTCAGAAACCTTTTGATCTTATACATTTGGATGTTTGGGGTCCTTTCTCTGTTGTTTCAGTTGAAGGCTTTCGTTATTTTCTTACTATAGTGGATGATTGCACTAGAGTAACTTGGGTTTATCTCTTTAAATCAAAAAGTGATGTTTTAAAAGTCTTTCCCACTTTTATACAAACTGTTGAAACACAATTTTCTAGTAAAATCAAAGCCATTCGTTCAGACAATGCCCCTGAACTTTCTTTTACTTCTCTTCTTCAATCCAAAGGAATATTTCATTACTTTTCTTGTGTTGATACACCACAACAAAATTCAGTTGTGGAGAGAAAACATCAACACATTCTAAATGTGGCCAGGGCTCTTCTTTTTCAATCTAATGTGCCATTACAGTATTGGTCAGATTGTGTTCGCACTTCTGTCTTTCTCATAAACAGAACTCCTTCAACTCTTCTCAAAAATAAAACTCCATATGAACTATTACTCCAAAAGAAACCAAATTACTCAAATCTTAAAAGTTTTGGTTGTCTTTGTTATGTGTCTACCTATCCAAAAGATAGACACAAATTCTCTCCTAGAGCAACATCCTCAGTTTTTCTTGGTTATCCTTCTGGATACAAAGGTTATAAAGTCCTTGATCTTGAAACTCATTCCATTTCAATATCAAGAAATGTTTTGTTTCATGAGGATATCTTTCCTTTTCAGTCTTCTGATATCTCTTCTTCCACAATTGATATTTTCTCTTCTACTATACTTCCTCTTCCTATTCCTGATTCATCACCATCTTCTTCTTCCATTCCTCATCCTATTCCTGAAGTTTTATCTGATAACAGTAATGTCTCAGTAGAATCAGATTCTACTATTCTTGTTGATGGAAACAGGCCTAAGAGGAACACTCGTAAACCAAATTATTTGGCTGATTATCACTGCAATCTTGTACGACACATCCCTAATGACAGTGGTAATACTTCCCATCCCTTGCAAACGGTACTTGATTACTCTCAGCTTAATGATCACTACCAACAGTTCATTTTCAACATTTCTGCGGAGTCAGAACCAAAAAATTTTGCTGAGGCTATCAAGTCTGAAAAGTGGCATGGACCTATGAATGAAGAGCTACAAACGTGTGTTAACACTGGTACATTCTCTGTGGTCACATTGCCTGAGGGAAAGAAGCCCATTGGATGCAGATGGGTTTACAGGATAAAGCATCATGCTGATGGGACTATTGACAGATACAGAGCTAGATTGGTTGCTAAGGGATATACTCAACAAGAAGGAGTGGATTATATTGATACATTCTCTCCAGTAGCAAAGCTTGTTACAGTCAAATTATTACTGGATTTGGCTGCCAAACACAACTGGTCTCTAACTCAAATGGATGTTACAAATGCTTTTTTGCATGGTGATCTCGATGAGGAAATTTACATGGAGTTGCCACCAGGTTATACACCACCTCCTGGTGAAAGCTTGCCTCCAAAAGCAGTTTGGAAACTCCACAAATCACTATATGGGTTAAAACAAGCTTCAAGACAGTGGAACAAGAAATTTTCAGATGTGTTATTGGTGAATGGATTTACTCAATCTCAGTCAGACCACACACTTTTTGTACGGCAAGTGGGTAACACTTTTCTTGCTTTACTAGTGTATGTGGATGATATCCTTATTGCCAGTAACAGTGATCAAGCAGTCTCAGATTTGAAGAATATTTTGTCCACTGCTTTTAAACTCAAAGATCTTGGTCCAGTTAAGTACTTTCTTGGACTTGAAATTGCTAGAAACAAGAATGGGATCTCTGTTTGTCAACGGAAATACACTTTGGATTTGTTCGAAAGTGTTGGTCTTCTAGGTTGCAAGCCAGTGGCAACACCAATGGACTCTGATATACATTTACATGCTGAAAGTGGTGAATTATTACCTGATGCCACAGTATACAGAGCTCTCATTGGCAAGCTACTGTATCTTACTATTACAAGAGCTGACATTACTTTTGCTGTCCATAAACTGAGTCAATATCTCTCTCAACCAAGGACTCAACATTTACAAGCAGCTCATCGTATTGTCAGATACTTAAAAGGAGATCCAGGACGTGGTCTGTTCTATGCTGCAAACTCTGAATTCAGACTACAAGCTTTTTCAGACGCAGACTGGGCCACTTGTCAAGATTCACGCCGTTCTACTACTGGCTTCTGTGTTTTCTTTGGTTCTTCTTTGATCTCATGGAAATCCAGAAAGCAACAAACTGCCTCACGTAGTAGTGCTGAATCAGAATACAGAGCCTTAGCTGATACAACGTGTGAATTGCTTTGGCTGAGTCAATTGCTAAAGGATCTTCATGTTCAAGTTACTGGCCCAGCTAATCTCTACTGTGATAGCACTGCAGCCATTCAGATTGCTTCAAATTCAGTCTTTCACGAACGCACCAAACACATAGAGATAGATTGCCACATTGTTCGTGACAGGTACAAAGCTGGTTTTCTGAATTTGTTGCATGTTACTACGGATAATCAACTGGCTGATCTGTTTACTAAAGCTCTACCTCCCAAGACATTCAAGATGCTCATGTCAAGATATGCTTTTTCAAGTCTCTTTCTTCCTTCTTGAAGAATTCGACTTGAGGGAGGGGTATTAGAGTATAGTAATACATGTAAATAGTTTTTACTCACATGTAATCTTATTTACTATATATACTGTACATGTAAACACTTTTACACTTAATGAGAAATAATAAACTTTCTTATTCTCTCTTATCTGATAGATTCGTATAAGGTTGATTGTTAGGATAAGGAATCCTTGTCGATCTGCAGTCTGGGATTTGATTTCGATTGTGAGAGGCTTTCAAGGGATGGTTTATTGCGAATTTTATCTTCAGATTTGTTATTCTCAGTTTAACTTTAATAAGTTGTATTTGGTTGAATCTCACTGTTCTAGTGGAGATTTAGCTATTTTTTACAATGTCAGAATAATTTTTGAGTCTCATAATGTGTGTAGTCGGATTATTGCGGTTCAAGTATTAATTGGGGAAAAAGTGTTGTTCTTGTTTGCTGTTTTTGGGGATACTATAAGGTTAGGTATATCCAGTCTCATTGGTGATTGGGTTTATATAAAAAATATTCAAGGAAATGAGGATTATAACCCGACGCACCAAAGCACGGTGAAGGGTTACACAGGTGGACGCAACCCACCTAAACTAAAGGTTGATAAATGAAAGTTCTAAGTTGGAATTGTCAAGGTTTAGGAAATAAGGCAACTATTGGGTATCTACGGGATTTGTGGAAGCAGCATCGGCCGGATTTTTTGTTCTTGTCGGAGACAAAACAATCAACTTTATTTATGGAAAAATTTGTTGGTCATTTTGGTTATAAAATTTTAAAAACGGTAGATCCTATCGGTTGTAGTGGCGGCTTAGCTCTTTATTATAATAATGATTTCGACGTCTCTATTATTTATGAGAGCAATCGTGTAATAGATATTGAAGCCATCTACAAGGGTAAAACAATTAATCTTACTTTTGTTTATGGAGATCCAGTTCCGAAAAATAGAGATCAAGTCTGGGAAAGGTTAACACGGACTGGTCTATCTCGGGATTCACCTTGGTTTTTAATAGGTGATTTTAATGAGTTAAGAGGAAATCATGAAAAAAGAGGTGGCAAATTAAGACATGCCTCTTCTTTTATCCCTTTTAATTTAATGATTGAAGATTGTGGCCTTGTGGAGTTTCCACATCTCGGAGATTGGTTATCTTGGAGGGGTTGGCGGGATAAAAAACCAATACGGTGTCGACTGGATAGGGCTTTAGCTAATGAAGAATGGCATGATTTATTTTGTAATTCTTTCATTGAGTATCTACCAATGGTAGCTTCGGATCATTCACCTGTGGTAGCTACGATTGCGGATAAGATACCTCATGGGAAACAAAGTTTTAGGTTCGATAAGAGATGGATTGGAAAAGAAGGGTTATTAGAAGCAATTTCAAATGGTTGGAATTTAGATCCTGGTTTGCGAGAGGGACAATTTGTTGAGAAATTGACTAATTGTAGGCGAGCTATTTCTAAATGGCGGAAAGAGTTAACTCCTTATGGAAGGAAAACAATAGAGGAACTTAAATCTGAATTAGCGGTAGCACAGAGAGACGACACGAGGACACGAGAGGAGATTACGGATTTAACAATGCGGTTGAAAGAAGCTTACCGAGATGAAGAACAATATTGGTATCAAAAAAGTAGAACTCTATGGATGAATTTAGGGGATAATAATTCGAAATACTTTCATGCTCTCACAAAACAGAGACGTGCGAGGAATCGAATCAACGGGCTACATGATGAAAATGGGACATGGTCTGCGGAGGATAAAGATATTCAGAACATAGCGGTCTCTTATTTTAAGAATTTGTTTACAACAACTAATCCTCAGGCTTTTGAGGAGTCATTAGCAGAGGTTAAATTGAGGATAACGGATCAGACGAATGATTTTTTAACGGCACCTGCGACCGAATGTGAGGTGCGAGCGGCTTTATTTATGATGCACCCAGAGAAAGCGCCAGGGCCAGATGGCATGACAGCTTTGTTTTTCCAGAAAGCTTGGGATACTATTAAAACGGATCTGTTAATTCTGGTTAATTCTTTTTTGCAAGAGGGAGTTTTTGATAAGCGGTTAAATACGACTAATATATGTCTTATACCAAAAACAGAACGACCCACTCGGATGACGGAATTACGACCTATTAGTCTTTGTAATGTTGGATATAAAGTAATTTCAAAAATACTTTGTCAAAGACTGAAGAAGGTTCTTCCAAACCTTATTTCGGAAACCCAATCTGCTTTTGTAGAAGGGCGACTGATCTCGGACAATATTCTTATAGCGCAGGAGATGTTCTATGGGTTGAGAACTAACCCGTCATGTAAAGAGAAATATATGGCTATTAAAACGGACATGAGTAAGGCATATGACAGGGTCGAATGGAAGTTTATAGAAGAATTATTACGGAAAATGGGTTTCTGCGAAAAGTGGATTTCGTGGATGATGTGGTGTATTACAACAGTCCAATATAGGGTTCTCCTTAATGGTCAACCTAGAGGTCTAATAATTCCAGAAAGGGGGTTAAGGCAAGGAGATCCATTATCTCCGTATTTATTCATTCTTTGTACGGAGGTACTCATTGCAAATATTCGGAAAGCGGAACACGAAAAGTTGATTACTGGTATTAAAGTATCAAAAGCTAGTCCTTCGGTATCTCATCTTTTATTTGCTGATGATAGTCTGTTCTTTTGCAAAGCCAATATAGATCAATGCGGGGTAATTTTAGGGATCCTAAAGCAATATGAAGCGGTTTCGGGACAGCAAATTAATTTTTCAAAATCATCAATTCAGTTTGGTCATAAGGTGGATGACTCTATCAAGGCGGAAATAAAATCAGTTTTGCGTATTAATAACCTTGGGGGTATAGGCACTTACCTTGGTTTACCGGAAAGTCTAGGTGGATCGAAGACAAAGATTTTCTCCTTTGTTAGAGAGAGATTACAGACTAGAATAAATGGATGGTCGGCAAAATTTTTATCGAAAGGCGGGAAAGAGGTTATGATCAAATCGGTAGCTGCGGCATTACCAACTTATGTTATGTCTTGCTTCAGACTACCAAAAACGATCACTTCTAAACTTACAAGTGCGGTCGCTAAATTTTGGTGGAGTTCAAATGGTGAATCGAGAGGAATGCACTGGATGGCTTGGAACAAGCTATGTAGTAGTAAATCAGACGGTGGGTTGGGATTTCGGAGTGTAGATGATTTTAATTCGGCTTTATTAGCGAAACAATTATGGCGTTTGATTACAGTCCCTGACTCACTCTTTGCAAAGGTTTTCGGAAATCCAATCCTCTGGATACAATAAAATCTTACTCTCCTTCCTATGGTTGGAGAAGTATTATGTCAGCTAGATCTCTGGTTATTAAAGGACTTATTAAAAGAGTCGGTTCTGGGGCGTCCATCTCAATTTGGGAAGACCCGTGGATTCCAGCTCAATTCCCGAGACCAGCAAAAAGTAATGGGTTAATTATTGACCCATCTTTGAAAGTCAAAAACCTTATCGACAGCCGGTCAAATTTTTGGAACATTGATCTCTTGAATGAGCTCTTTGATCTGGAAGATGTCGCGCTGATTAGTGCCCTACCTTTGGGTGCGCCAACTCAGGAGGATACCCTCGGTTGGCATTTCACAAAAACCGGAAAATATACAGTTAAATCTGGTTATCATGCGGTGCGGCTAGAGGATTTAGAAGCTAATTTATCGTTTATAGGCCCAAATTTTAAATCTCTAAAAGCACATACTTGGAAGGTGCAGTGTCCGCCTAAGTTACGTCATTTTATGTGGCAAATTATATCGGGTTGTGTACCGGTTACAGAAAATCTGCGAAAAAGAGGTATAAATTGTGATACAGGATGTGGCAGATGTGGTGCGACAGAGGAATCAATTAATCATACACTTTTTGAGTGTCATCCAGCGAGACAAATTTGGGCATTATCTCAGATTCCTACGGCCCCAGAAATTTTTCCAACGGCTTCAATTTATGCGAATTTGGATCATCTTTTTTGGAGAATTCCTTCGGAGGTGGATTCATTTTCATTTCCATGGGTAATTTGGTATATTTGGAAAGCTAGAAATGAAAAAATCTTTGAAAATGTGGATAAAGACCCATTGGAGGTTTTACGTTTAGCGGAAAAAGAGGCGCAATCGTGGCAGTTAGCTCAAATCGAGCTTATTAATGAAAATCATGGTCCTTCAAATTGCGAAACACGAGCTCGAGTGAGAGATATTTCACATGATACTATCTACTCCGGATATCGTTGTTTCGTGGATGGATCATGGAAAGGAACTGATAAATTTTCAGGAACAGGGTGGTTCTGCACATCATCAAATGGAGAGACACCAACTATGGGAGCAGCCAATATCCGACGCAGTCTCTCACCTCTACATACCGAAGTGGAAGCTCTTCTTTGGGCGATGAAGTGTATGATTGGAGCCGACAACCAAGATGTAGCTTTTTATACAGACTGTTCAGATCTGGTGAAGATGGTGTCTTCTCCAACCGAATGGCCGGCCTTTTCAGTATATTTGGAAGAATTCAAGAGCGACAAGGAAGAATTTTCAACCTTCTCTTTATCTTTAATTCCCCGTAGTGCAAATGTTAAAGCGGATAATTTGGCACGAAAAGTTCGTACCGAACCGCATCATATCACTTATGTAAACAACATTCCCAAGGAATGGTTCTTTTGATTTTAATTAAAAGCTGTTGACAAAAAAAAAAAAAGAATATGCTAAACCAATATTATAAATTTATTTTAATATTATTGTTTTTAGTGTGTACTATTTATGTAAATATTTTATTTAAAATTAACATTTTCTACAATATAAATATTTCACCTGCATCGCCTGATCCGCTTTCACCATTCAACACATATTTAAAACGTTCGAACCGCTTGATCCGCATTTGTACCGCTAGATCTGCTAGATCCGCTTGTTCTGCTTGGTACGCTTGATCCGCTTGATCCGCTCCGCCCGATACGCTTTCTCCATTCGGAGCCAGTAACTATATAAGTGAGAAAAATATTGCATGTATATGTTCGGCACTGAACACATATGTTGTCTACAGAAAAGGAAACGAGATTTATTTTTAAAGATACATTTATCCAATGCACTAACAAAATCAAAACCAAACTTTCGTTTCACTGAAACTAGCAAAAAGGTAGATTTTGGGGAGGAGCTTCAAGAGTCTCCAATTCTCCGACACATAAATCGACCAAGAACGCATCTACATTTTGTTCGTCATCAATACTTTATTAAGTAGTAACCATAGTAAGTCAAATACACCCACATGATAAAGAATCATAATTCATAAGCAAAATTGCATAAAACAGAGCACAAAACCATCGACAAAAATAAAAGATTCTAACATCATTCTTCTTCAATACGGTTGTGAAGGCAAACTTGTTCCCTAAACGCCAAACATGTTTGAAATTATAAAGAACCATAACAAATAAACACAAAACCGGCTATAGAGTTAGTTTGATGCATCATTACCTTGAACTTACACCACTAGGAACTTGGAAGTAGGCTGTGTATATAGCCAAGGTATGTCCGATAACCGATAACGGGGCAGGATTATCCAGAGCTTCAATAGCAGGAGCACAATCTTACCACACCTCTATTTTCTTATTCGAAGATCATGTCAGCTTCTAAGAATCCGCAAAATACAACACAATGTTGTCGTAATCTTGTTAAAGGCAGGTAAAGACTGCTGCACCAGTATGATCTCTTGCGATCCACCCAGCAACACCACATATAAAACTTGAATTAGTCCATGAAGAACTCACATTGCATTTGATGATACCATTGGTAGACCAAATTTGCTACTTACAATCTTTGGGCTTATTATTGGGTTACAAAACCATCATTGGGCTTATTATGGTGATCCATAACTATTCCTTTGGAACTTTTATTAATACTTTCCTCTTCTTACTTACGTCTCTGTATTTACTACTGCGAAAATGGAACCTTCAAAGGAACAACAAAACACGCCGGAGAAATCAACCTCCGAAGCTCCAGCCACCGTTTCCTCCGCCTTTCCTCCTTCCGGCTGCTGTACAAACTGCGGCGGACCAACGATTTCCGAACCACCACCACTAGCTTCATTCCCGGAGATGTCACCACCACCAAACTACCGCCCGATCCGAGCTCCAGCAATCAATCTCCCACACAACTCTCAAGCGATAATCTTCTCTCCCGTCCCTCACGCCGAACAAGTCCCCGTCGTATCTCCGCCGTATCAATTCCAATCTCCCGTCAAAAGAATCCACTCTCCCGACGATATCCGCCGATTTCACGAATCTGCTTCTTGTAAGAACTTCTTAGGATTCGTAGTATCTCTCTCAGAATCGATCCGTGGTTATAAGATCTCAGATCCTTGCGATATCTCACCAACTGTCGCCGCCATAGTTTCAATCCTTGAAACTTTGTTACAATGGATCGATGAGATTCCTCCTGCTCAACAATCGGCTCGATACGGTAACGTTTCGTTTAGGTCATGGCATGAACGGCTTGGTGAGAGAGGTGAATCGCTTATTCTTGAGTTTCTTCCTGAGGAATTTAAAGAATCTATAATCGAGATTGTTCCTTACTTCTTCGATAGCTTTGGGAACTCAAGTAGGATTGATTACGGAACCGGACACGAGACGAATTTCGCGGCGTGGTTGTATTGTTTAGCTAGGATGGGGATTGTGAAAGAAGAGGATTATCATGGTTTGGTTGCTAGGGTTTTTGTTAAGTATTTGGAGTTGATGAGGAAATTGCAAATGGTTTATTGCTTAGAACCAGCTGGATCTCATGGAGTTTGGGGACTTGATGATTACCATTTCTTGCCGTTTATATTTGGGAGTTCTCAGTTGATTGATCATAAGTATATGAAACCGAAATCGATTCATAACGATGATATTTTGGAGAATTTCTCTAGTGAATACATGTACTTGTCTTGTATTGCCTTTGTGAAGAAGGTGAAGAAAGGTTTGTTTGCTGAGCATTCGCCGTTGTTGGATGATATAAGTGGTGTACCGAACTGGAAGAAAGTTAATAGCGGTTTGCTTAAGATGTATAGAGTTGAAGTGCTTGAGAAAGTTCCGATTATGCAGCATTTCCTCTTTGGTTGGCTCATCAAATGGTATGATTCTTCTTCTTTTCTTTTATCTCGTTTTTAGCTGATCATTATTGCTTTAGAATAGAAACCTTTGGTTATGTAATGGTTTGAAGATTGGATTATCTATCCTGATATTGATATCTAGAATGATATTTCATGTTTGTGATCTTAACGTGTGATGATATTGAGAATTCATAGATGGCATACCAAATTCAGAATAGATGATACTTTAGTGGAACCCTGGTCTTCTGAGTGAAGTCATAGCTTCTCGATTGTTTTTGTATGAATTTTGCTGATCCTGTTAGGTAGAGAAATTTTTTAGTTTTCAGATTGATGTTACATTATCTGTTTACGGATTTTATAGTATGCGGTTTCACATGTGTAATCATTAATTGGATACTTATAGAGAATAATTTACTGAAAACTAATGTGAGCTTATTTGGTACCGCTGCACAATACTGTTTGCATCGCCATTCTCTACGCAAATTTGCTCCCCATTTTTCATTAGACATGAACAAAGATGACAGCTTCTCATTGGCTCCTATAGCTAACATCTCTTGTTGAGTTCTACACAGCTGAATCGTTGGTATTTCTTTAGCCGTTGAAATGCAGATGTTTTAAAACTTCGTTGTGGAATCTAATTGCGTAAAAAATGGTGTTGGCAGGGAAGAGTGATTTACTTCAGTGCCATAAATGGAAGCAGGGACAACGATTTTCTCTTCCTTCAGGTGGCTTAACATAAAGTAGAGACGCCTTTGCTTTTGCATGTATCTGATAAGCATGGTTCCTATTCGGTTTTCTATCATGCCATCTTCTTCTTGTTTTCTCTGTGTTTTAAACTTCGGATTATCTTTTTGATAATTCCCTTCTGCCTATAAAGAGAAAACGAATGTTTTGTTTAGAAATCCTTAAGAACAGAATTTCTCTTGCCCCTTGGTTTCAACTGAAACAATGAAGCTAAAATCATTCCTGCTTGTGTGTGTACTAGTGATTCTCTTTCCGACTTTCTTGGCAAGTTCATGTAGTTACCGCAAAAAATTATGCCTTCCAGGTCGCAGTAATCAAATGCCTTCCACGTGGAAACATCTTTTGATGTTAGGTTTTGATGGACACAAGTTTTGGTAGACTTGTTTGAATACTCGTATAATTTTCGAATTTCATATTCATACTATTATACTTTTTAAATTTCGTTTCTGAATAATGAAAAATGACTTTTAACATACTTATGTGAATCAAACCGCTAGCTGGTTATGTCATTAGAGACTAAACTAAGTGAATGAGAAAGAGTTCGAGAAAGTATAAGAATCTTGTAATCGTGTGAGTGTTTTAATAAAAATAAGATTTTCCTTTTTATAAAATCCTTTCCTTCTTTTTATATAAAGCTTTTTCATATAGTTTGTTTATACTCTTGATCCTAAATATCTCTTTCGTGGTTGTACCCACTATATGTCTGTTATGTAGGTACTAAACGATGTTGCTTAACAATATAAGAGAAGCTAAACAACATCATTTTAGTTTGGCTATTTAATATATATTTTTTTGTTGTTGAATAAATTTATCAACTGTTGAATAACTTTAATGGCTTGTTGAAAAAAAATATAAAGATGGTGTGGAGACAACATTGTTGAATCGATTCAACTGCATTGAAACACAAATGAGGTGGGTCTCACTGCGCCGTGTGCCACATATTGAATGGTTAACTTTTTATTCTATCATAATGTTTAGATAAAGACATGTGTTCTGTTTCTATTAGATGCTGGGATTTCAGATATTTTTTTCAACCAAATTATTTGAGATCAATTATGTCATAAAATATTAAATTTTATTTTATACTAAAATTCATCATTTTCATATTCTATGAATAGAGACTTGTTTCACTTAGTTTGGAAAAAAACCCCACATTTTTTACTATCATAAACTCTTGTTTATTGTTTTACCCGTCTTTTTAGTGAAATGGATCCTAATAATAATCTTTTTAGCTTCCAAAATTCTTCTAATTACCTTTCTAACTACCCAAATCCCAATAATTATCAATTTCAAAATCAAACTACTGTAAAAGATAAAAGTTATATAGGTGTTAAAGTATGATGAGGAAAAGAGAAGATGAAGTGAAGTGTCAAAAGAAAAAAAGTGAGTATTGTAAACATGTAATCAATGTAGATAGTCTTAGCCTCTTATAAGACCACATCCACTATATTGCTATATTTTTTTACTATAAATAGAGTAACTCTAAAATAAAATAGAGTTTCTCTCTTATATATCATCCTATTTTTATTTTAAATAAGAATAACCTTAAGTATATTTTATTTCTATCTTACTAGTTACTACTAGTACCTTTTGTTAATAAAATTTATAATTTGATTCCACATATTTTCTTATTGCAAATTTCCATAAACTATGATATTATTTAAGAAATCATTCATTATATTAAGAAAATTACATTACATCCTATAAAAATAATAAAACATAGTAGATTTTAGTTTAAACATCACATTAGTGTATTTTCCCAAAAATGATCAATTAAGGCATTATGAAGGGTGTGACTTAGAAGAATATAGAAGAAAACAAAAGAAAAGTAAAACTTAGAAGAAATGTTTTTTATACTATGGGTGTGACTGGTTCACACTCATAGAAGAAAATAAAAGAGAAGAAATTTTTTTTTTTAAATGTACTAGTAAAAAAAAATATGGAAGAAAAAATTTTTCTTCTCAAAATATCAAAAATAACTAAAATAGAAGAATTTTTCTATCTTCAAAATAAGTAGAATTTGTTTTTCTTCTAGATATGCCTTTTCTTTTCTTTCAACTAGAGAGTGTCTTATATAAAAAAAAAAAAAATCCGCTCAAAAACAGATCTAAGAGATGTTCACTCTCTCAAAATCTCAAATTTTTTTTAGCAAAAAAATAGCATCTCCTCAAATCTCGTCTCCTACTTCAAGACCCTCTCTTTGTGCGGTGAACTGTTCCAAAAAAATGCGAGAAAAATCGGAGAAGAGTACAATTTTATGAAGAACAAGAATAGAACAATGAAGAACCAGAGTCGACCAATGAAGAACAAAAATAGAGAAATAAAGAAGAGAGAAGAAACTAGGCAAAGAAGTGAAGCTTAGAAATGAATCTGATTATATTAATTTGTATCTTAGTATAGATTAAATTATGCTTAGATGAATTATAAAATTAATTATTTTGTATTCGCTTTATTTAAAGTAAATATCTCTATATAGCTTTTACGAAAAATAATATGTACGGTAAACTATTAATTAAATATGGTAAAAGTTTTATAAATTAAATATGAATTTCGGATAACAAATTTATTTGGCTTAATATCAAAATTTGATTTTATTAATTAAAAGTAGTTATTTGAGAATAAAGAGAATTGAAATAGTTATCTAACAAAAGACTTAAATCAGTCTTATAAATAATTTTTCTTCAATAAAAGAAGCTTGTAAAGAAATATTAAGAAAGTATATATTTTATGAGTATGTGATGATAAAATATCTTTTAAACCAAAATATAGGTCCCCATGGGTTGACCCAAAAATTTTAAAAATATTAATGGCATCTCTAATGTTGTCGATTTAGTTGAATTTATCTTATCATATTTTTTGTATGATATGAATCTTGATAAGCAATCAGAGGTCAGTGTTTATGATATGAATCTTGATAAGCTCAAATCTATACTCGGATAGGAAACTCTATGACCTTTTATAACTGTTCGCAACCACTGTTTTCATTTAAGAAAAAAAACATATTATCAAAAAACATATATAAACACCCAAGCGTATGAATATAAAACGGTTTTGCTGTATCAATCCGACTGCATTATAACTCTCTATACCACCAATCCAACCCATATATGTGAAAAAACCAGAGTCTACCACTGTAATATTTTCGGCTTATCAAACGTGAATTTTCCGAAACTGTCTCCAGGTAATGTCACACATCTATCACTCATGTCAGTTCTTTGTGCTACATGTGGTCGTTGCTTTGATATACACGTGTTCAGCTCTCTGCACTATTTGTAATTTATATCGTTAACCAACAATAAAAATATTGACCCAATTTCTACGTGGAAATATGGAAAGTCACTACTCACGGTAGAAAAGGTGTCACCCTGCAAAATTCGAGATCGCCAACTTTATGATCCCACGACACCTTATCAATCAAGGCGGTGCCATTCGATTGTCTACAAAAATTATTTTCTTTACTATATCTTGTTTCTTTCTATTTTTTTTGTCGTTTTTGTATTTGTTTTCAAAATAAATTAAATTTCTAAACTATGAAAAAAAGAAAAAAATCCACTTAGATTCATGATTAAAAAAAAAAACCCTAAACAATCGTAGTGTAAAAGTTTTCTTTATTTTTTTAAGACCATATTTTTGTTTTTCTGCTTTGGACCACATTTTTTGTTGGACCGGCCCTGAGTGTTGTTGTTGACAAAATCACGTAAGGAGTTATTAAATAAAAAGATTCAATATTAAAGGACTAAGGTATAAATCAACCCGTAAAATAGAGTAGAAAATAATTTTATTCCAAGGCCGTGATTGAGAGCAATTAGATTTGAATTTGTTTTTTGTTGATCAACCGCACTTCAGCATACAATCAACACATTTTTTCAAATTTTTGGGTTTTTAAAAGAAAAAAAAAAGCAGGTGCAAATTTCCATAGAGGATAAAACTTTGTACCGCTTTTCCAAATAGACGAAGCTCCTTACCCAGCGGTACACTAAATAAGCGAGAAAATTAATTCATATACCATGTATTGTTCCAAATTTTACGAGAAATGTCACATTGATTAACTTTTTTCGTGGGTGCCATAGTGGCCTATTGAAAAGATAAAACTGCCTTGTCCAAATCTTTCTCACATTTCTAAATGAAAGTCAAACGACATGACATAAAGGCTGACATGATTTTCAATTTAAATTAAAATAGGAAAAATATTACTAAAATGAGAACGAAATTAATTCAAATTGTTCCTTTTATTAATGTAAGAAAACGACGAATTTTTTTTATTGAACTAGTATATACATAACTAAAAACCAATCGTTTACAATTTTAAGTCGATAAACATATATTTAATACATAATATGTAAACTTATCGCGATACCATATTTTGTAGCTTGTTAAACAAATAGTTATACAATATAATCACAATATATTTTACTACATCGTCTGATGGATAATGTCGTCGATCTCAGATGAATAATCTTATAGAGTGGTTTATGAATAATTTCGTTGGAATTTGATGAAAAGTATCGTTAGCATTCTAACGCTAAAAAATGTTTTTATGTTCAATGACAATTTTGTAGTTAAAGTAAAAAGAAGAACAAATATGATATAAAAAAAGGGTTATATAAATGTAAAACCATAGAGGAGTAAATAATGTAAGATTTGGTAATAGAAATATGGGAATTAGGTAAGTAGGAAAGAGAAAGAAATTAAAACCATACATGTCCTTCTTATTTTGTTTAATTTACACAATATGCCACTCCGAAAAACACTGTTCAATACGAGATATTGTACACGTGATACTGTTCATCAACCTCCTCACAAAACTATTCATTTGAATTAGGGAACACTATTCACCACCGGGTTATATAAACTGTTTTGTAATTTGTATGGATAACTATTTGATGAACATGTCAACTAGTATATTATCGCGATAGATTCGGATAACTATTTGATTAACATGTTAACTAGTATAGTATCTCGATAAATTCATATATTATTTGTTAAATGTATATTTATCGTGTTAAACCATTGAATATCATACAAATTAATTAAAAATATCAATTTAATATTACAAATTTTTTATTATTATTTTTAATAAAAATTATTATAAGATATTACTTATAATGATAGTGATAACAATAATGATTATGATAAGACGATTATTATAAAAGATTACTTATCATGTGATACATATTAAATAGCCGAATAACAATTGTATATGAACACGGTAAGATAGTCGATATGTGGATAATATTTATATTAACATGTAACTTACACATAATATTCATCAATAATAATTGATAACGAAGTTAACGTGATAACAATGAAAATAACTAACAATAAAATATAATATGTTTTGTTTTAAATCTGCTCACTGACAAAATAGACGGAGAAGATGGTGGCGCTTATAAAACTTTTTACCTCTCGCATCTTCTCCGACGATATCACCATAAAATCTTTTAGCTTGCCGCATCTCTCCGACGCCATATGAATCCACGATTCCATTCACGGCACCTCTTTTTTTCCCAAACTCACCACCACCGATAATATAATCATCACCACTATCGTCGTAAATATCATCTCCACCATTGTTAAGAACCCAATTATTTTAAATAGAAATGAGCACCACTTACAATCACCACCGCGGCAGCCGACACGTAATCGAAATAGGAACCACCACTACCGATTGTCTTTCTCTAACATAAAATCAAATTGACCTTGCAATTTTCCAAACACACATGTTTATTCCAAAATTTTCATGATAATTTGAGAATCTCATTGATGAAAAAAAAAATGACAGAAGAGGAAGAAAACATGAAAGAATAGATGAAAGAGAAGAGAGTTGAAAGAGTAAAAAAAATAAAGAAAAAATAGAGAGAAGGGTAGTGATGTAACTTTATATGTTTTTGCACTGTGTAAATAGTGATAAAAAATCACACATAATTATTAGGTCTTCCATGGTCACCGCGTGTAGATACCCTTAAAAAAATAGAAAGAAAAGAGAAAACTAATAAACTAATAATAAATGTTATATATGCTATTGAATATATATTAATATAACCCAACTAATATCACCACAATAAAAAATATCGTTTTTCTTATTTTACTGAAAAAATTAATACACATCATTTATTTTCTCAAAAATCTTTGTATTTAAGTTTTTGAAAGGGTATTACGAAAATATGTACTCAGAGAAATGAGAAAGTAACTGGCCAAATAAAACACTATTGCACCTTCTCTGTTCACGTAAATTAGTCACATATACCCCTATATCTGTATTCAAACATTCTAACTCATTAGGTAAATATTGTGTCAGAAGATCTAGGAAAATATTATGTCAGAAGATCTGTTTTCCATTTTTCTTTTTTGATTTACTAGTTACTTGCATAATTTTTCTGTTACTGAATAACATTTTAATATCTCAATACATGATAACATCTTCTGTATCGGTTACTTAAGGTTGTCTGGTATGTTTTTAACGTTTTCATTTTTTTCATATATACGTTGTATATATCATCATCCAATAACTCCATTACCTTGATAATAATATACTTATCATCATTTGATAACTCTGGTACCTTGATAAAAATACAATAAAACTTCTATAAACTAATACTCAATAAATTAATAACTTCTATAAATTAATAAATTCTTCCGGTTCCGAGTTGGGACCAGTGTAAAAAATGACATAAATCGATTAATTAATAAGATAGTAACTTTTTTTAGAAATCCTATGTAAATATACGGTCTCATCAATATCATAAATTAATAATTGTACAAATTTATCAATATATATATATATATATGTTATATATTTGTTTTAATGAAATATGACTCTAGTATTGTTTGTTTTTCTTAAATTTTTATTAATCTTGGTAGAGTTCAATTCTAATATATTTACTACATCGAAAAATTGTTTTCTACTTTTTGTTAATTTTAGAAAGATATTGATTATAAAAAAAAAACTACTTTTCAGATATAATGTTTTTTTTTAATAAATTACAAATTAGTAAAATCTCTCTATAAATTAATATCGATAAATTAATACTTTTATAAATTAATAGTTCCGACATTATTAATTTATAGAGGTTATACTGTATACTTACCAGTACCACTAATTTAATAAGTTCCAATATCCTATATACAATGTTCCATTTTGCTTTCTGATTTAGTAGTTACTTGCAAAATCTTCCTGTTACCAGATAATATCTTAATATCTCATTACCTGATAAAATTTTCTGTATATATTACCTAAGGATGTCTAGTATGTTTTTTCATTTAATGCTAGATATCTCCCAAGATTATACATTTAACGCGCTATATGTAGCGTACAAAACTAACGATTTTATTGTCTTGTAGGAGTAGTTTCGTCATATCGTTTTTCTAAGTATAGATTCTTCATTTCTTCGTCGTCTATGTATAGAACTCACCCTTTTTTATGGTGCTCACATGATTGTAAAATCTACTTGAAGTTTGTTTTTAGGTTATCATTTAATATCATTATCATATTTAAAAACTAATACTTTATATTTTATATATCACATACAAGTAAGAAATCGGCTATTTTATATCTTAAGTAAAATAATATGTTTAATTTATACATGAACTATATTATAAGCAAAATTATTTTAGGTTTTACATAAATTAAATTTATTATTTAAATTTTGATTTTCATGAAAAACTATATATTAGCCGTCACATAATTAAAAATACGTTAAATCTGTGAAGTAAATCAGACCATATACAATGGAGATGTTAAATCTTTTTTTTTCAGGTGTTGAATGGCACTAATGGGTATGTTGAATAAGACAAAAAGATGAGGTTGATTAAATTTGGTTGAATTTGTCCAACATGTTGAAACAATTAAAATAGTAACCATTAAGAATAGGGTCATTTAGGTAAGCGACCAAAAAGATAAATAAAATTAAGAATATAGCACACTAATTTTGTAAGCAAAGAGAATAAGCATTAGATATAGAGAAATGACAAAAACACCTCTAAGTGTAGCACACGTATGTGCGGGAGAGTGAAGGTAAAATTTCTTTTTTATTTTCTATTTTTTTGAACAAAATTTTAATTCACCCTCTCACATTTGTTTGGTATATAGTTTTTAAAATTAAATTAATTTAAATTTGTGATCCTATTTAAAAAGTAGATTTTTTTTTGAATATGTCGTTGTTTGAATTATTTAAAACGGACATAAATTTTTTAAATAGCGAATAGTGTTTGTAACTAAAAATGTGTACTATACATAATTACACAAAACTAGATATAGTACTATACTATTTTCTATATATTATTATACTTAAATCAATTTTTAACTCTAAAATACTAAACCCTAAATCTAAAAGTCTAAACCCAAATCCAAAACATATCTTTAAAAGTGGTACTAATAAATTTAAAAATTAAAATAATGAATTTATTTAGAAAAATTGAATAGAACATTTTAGTATTCTATATAGTACGGTGACGATAACAAAGAATACAACATACTAAATTAAACGCATGACAAAGAAGGAACGCTATACCCTAAGTGATACAACATAGAGAACCCAAACGACCAAATTAAATGCACAAAAAAACATCTTACCATAAATACACAATATAGAAAACCCAATTCGCCGAATTAAACACACGTCGAATAAAGAATGTTATACCTAAAGGATAACCAAAAATCTCTAATTAAATGCATGTGAGATCAAAATATTTCTTAGTCTCATTTTTAGTTTAGATAAAAATGTTATATTTTATAATATTATTTATTCCGTTACAAATTTATATCTGTTTTTTAAAAATCATATCATACAAAAAAATTTAAAACAATTATGAACTTAAATCGATATTTGTAAACATAAATATGATGTAAAAACCAATTTAAAAAAAATGAATTTTTCCATAAACTTACAATATTATTCCATTTGAAACAAATCTATTGAAAAGTTACTTTTCTTCTTCTATCTTCTTCACCTCCTTGTTCATTCTCATTCAATTAATACCCATCTCTTTTTCTATATTGAATCCAATCGATCAATTATCAAATATCAAACTATATGATTTGTGATATGAGTATATGACTTGGGTGGATTCAAGTTGGAAGAGGGTACAATGAACAAATGTTTAAAGAAAAGATGTTAGATTTCTATAAAAATCTAAAACAATTGGAATAGCTTATAAAAAAGACAATAGTAGAAAAACATAAGAAATTGAATTAGAAAACAGAGTGATAATGGTGATGGCGGTGGTGTTGGGTGGTGGCGATTATGATTGTAGCTGTAGTGACAATGGCGTTGGCAATGGTGGTGGCGGTAGCAGTGGTTGCGATAATGGTGGTAGCGGTGGTAGAGATGATGGTGGTGGTGGTGGTGACGGCAGGGTGATGGTGCCGATAACGATGGTAGTGGTGATGGTGATTATAATGGTGCTGGAGCGATTACGGAGGTAGCGGTAGTGGTGGTTGCGATGGAAATGGTGGTGAGGGTGGCGGTTGCGATGATAGGTAGCGGTGGTTGAGATAATGACGGTGGTTATAAACGATAGATTGGTAGGGATATTTGAGAAAAGAGAGTAGAGACAAATATCATACAACAAGTACAAAGTAGACCATAATACATAAAATACAAAGAATATCATAGGTTTATGGTTAGAATCTTAATTATATTTTTTTTTTTGGTTATAGCCTGCAATTTCCCTTAAGAATATGTGGTGACTTATGAGCCAAAAATATTTTTTATCTAGAGTTTAAGATTTGTTTCTCATCCTATTTATTTAAGACCAATTTTTGTATAGTAACAATTATTTTAATATGTTTATATTAAAATTCATCATTTTTTATACTTCATAAATATAGACTTGATTCATTTCGTTTGGACTTGAAAAAACGTAATTTTTACTATAATTTTTCTAATAAAGATAATTTTTTTTCTCTCAAACCCCATACATTAAATTATTGGAGGTGACTCTCTTCGAGAGAGAACTAATCGGGGACCGACAAACTTACATGGAAAAAACAGAAATCACGTGCTCTTGCATATTTCGCAAGTCTATTAGCACGGAAATTGACCTCTCGAGGGATATGCATAATATTATAAGTTACAAAAAGATCTTTATAGTGCTTGAAATAGGAAAGTCGGCTATTTCATACCCGACCTAAATTCAAGTATTCAATTCATACCTAACAGTTTTTTTATGTGCTAAAAAATACCCAATCTTCTTAAAAATTCAAATTTTATACCTGAATTTACCAAATCATGCGAATCATACATTCTGCTGACGTGGATGCCACGTCGTTGATGATGTTGATGATGCACCTGTCACGTCCTTGATGATGCAGCTGCCACGTCCTTGATGATGTCGTTGCCACGTCATCATCACCTTAGAAAACAATTTTTTTTCTTGATATTTTTTTTCTTTATAATTATCATCCGACAGAACTGTGAAAGTTTACTTTTTTTTTTATTGTAAGCATTTAAAATCATATTTTTGATACTTATAACCAATATTTCAACCGAATATATTATTTAAACCAAGTTTGTAAGTCCAAAATTCGTAATTTAACTTTTAAAAATCTTCAAATCGCATTTAGTGAAGAACATAAACCCTACAATAATCGTATATAGTCACCAAAAGATATTTTTAAGTTGAAGACAAAAAACAAGAAAACTTAATTTATAAATATTGGTTATTAGTATCGAAAATAAGATTTCAAAATTTTATATCACAAAAATAATTTTTTTACAGCTTGAAATATGTTAGCTTTGATGCGAAAGTAGGCCAATCCTCGATACTAGTAGTCATAGCATGTAAATTTGAACAATGTGTCACAAAGAGGGCTCTATCCATAGAAAGTGCCAACAAACTTTTCATTGCCCAAAGAAGGGTTTCAAGCTCAGTGTAGAGAGGAGAAAGATATTTGTGGGAACTTTTCATCTCAACGTGTAAAATTCTATCACCTATCCCGACGATCCAACCATGTCTGCTTCGAGCATCTGTAGCATGCCAGGATCCATCAATGAAACACAAAAGATAATCTTGTGGGACAAGAGGCTCACCTAAACTCAATGTTGCTTCCTGAGACGACTCTTCACTATTGTTGGCACGTCTCCAAACTTCTTTCTTCTTAGGTAGCTAATTTGAGGATGTCTTGAGGGGATTCATCGATATTTTCAAAGATATTCATATTTCTCGCCTTCCAAATATACTACATAATCCAAAGAAAAATGCGTAAACTCTTCTTAGTCGCTCCAAAGTCCTTGCTCCTCCAGAACAAATAATCAAGGTTACTTAATATGGAGGACGAGGAAAATAATTTTCTTTAGTTATTCTCTAATAGACTCTTGTTTATATCTTCAACATCTTTTTTTTTTAGATAGATCTCAACAATATTTCAATTATGACGGTATTTGAATAATTTTAAGAAAATATTGTAGTTATGGCCTTAGAAAGTTATGTAGTTTTTAATAATTTTATTTTAATTGATGATTGTTATAATATGTAGTCACAAAATAAAATTAAAAAAAGTATATGAAATAAAAGTAGTGGAGTAAGGTGTGTTGAACTTTATCAAACACAACATGTGTTAAATTATTAAGTGAAAGAGTAAAAAATATGATGTGGAATGTTAAAAATAAAAAAGTAAAGGTGTTAAATTTATAATTTTTTTTTTTTGTCGGCAGGTGTTAAATTTATAAACCAAAGTATGAAACGAAATCGTTTTGAAATCGGTCTCTTGTATTTTGATTCGTGAAAAAGTCTTTAACTTCACACCGGACCAGATTCTGATTCATGAAAATTACACATTTCACATTTATGCTTCAAAATGGGCTTCGAGTCGTTGACCAAAAAAAACAAAATGGGCTTTGTGTCTCGTATTGATCACGCTTTTACTCTTTGGTCCTAATAAAGACTTTTTCTCATCTACATCTAGATGTCTCTGAATCCTTGTACATAGTCAACAAGTCAACGTCGGTAAGAGATCCCACAACACCATCTACAGACACGTGTACACCATCTTCCACTTTCTCACCGACACGTGTCGGGATTTTCACCTACAAGTAAACTCTCTCCATTATCTGCAATAATGTTAAAAATGTCACACACACACTTGGTCATAGTAATTCCCAATTTCCACGGCACCTATTTGCCATCAAAATCAAACAAAACAAAAAAAAAATCAAAACTTTATTAGTTTTCACAATTAATACTATATCTCTTTCCCGAGAGACTTAAGAAGATAAAAATCAAAACTTTTTTCTTTTTGGTTAAAGAATCAATACAATAATAACATTAAGGATCTCTCCAGGGCTGACAACTCAGCATTTTAAGCTATTCTGAGCTTGACACCTCATAAAAATCGTCGACCAATGAAAATATTTCAAATAATACAGCTCAGATTTCTCAGCCAATAATAACTCTCCCTATTCCACGTCATTTTCTTTTTTCTTTCTCTTAAAAAAAAGACGTTCAATGGTTCTCTGAAGCATATTCGTAAACATTTGGTGTGCGTTATCTCTCTTTTGCTTTGCAGAAATCTCCTCTTCATTGAAATCAAAGAAATCGAACATGAGTTCCGGTGAATTACCGTATGGAACCTCTGAGCGTTTCGCCGGAGATCTACTCACACGTCTGCTACCACCACCACCGCCATTTCTTCTTTCTCTCCTTCCCGATCGATAACTCTTCGAATCTTCCCTTTCTCTGCTCTGAGTTCGTCTTCTCCATTCTCGAGGTGAACCATTCACTCTCTCGAAAAGTTTAGTTTAGCTAATTATTGTGAAAGGTTTGTTGATTGTATTTGGAATTGATGTGAAACCTGTTTTTGAATTAATGTGAAATTTGATATCTGTAATCAATCACTCTGATTTCAAATCAGATGAAATATGCTATTGAATTCATTTTTTACGTTAAAGAAGTTTTCCAAGGTTTTATTTTTATCGGAGATCAAGCATATTTAGCTAGATGACTCTAATTTGGTTCAATCACTATGTGTGATTTGAAGCTTATGAAGTAATCCAAGAATAAGACTAATAAGTTTAGGTTTGATGTTCATTTGATGTCGCATATTTTTTGACTAGATTTGATATAATCATTGTATTAAATTTGAACCTTTCTCTTGAAATTAGTCGGAAGTCGGTTAAGCTAATATAGTTATCCACAGACAAGGAATATGGCTAAGTATAGGTTTTGATTTTCATTTGAGATCATATATATTTGGCTAGATTACTCTGATTTGTTTAAATCACTTATGTGAAATTTGAAGCTTTCTGATGAAATTAGCGACAAAAGTCATGTAGAGCTAAAGTAGTTATCTAATAACATGTTCTAGCTAAATTATAACAGTTTCTCTTTAGATTACGTTATAAACTGCTAAAGTTTCCTGCAAATACTTTCTAGAGTTGATTATTTGTTTTCGTATAGTCTATAAGTTTGACATAAGATGCATACGGTCGGATATTCTTCATTCGCTAGGGGTTATTCTTCATACGGTCGGATAGTTTGTTTAACGTAAATTTGTATCTTTAGATCATCCTTAAAGATTGGTGCGTACAAGTTACAAGTTTTGTTTTTGTCTAATGAATAGAGAGACATAGACTTCCCATTTGACTTTTCTTCAAAGAAAAGTATGCAAGTAAACTTGATTGTGATCTATATCAGTTATTTTGAATGTTGCAGGTCATAAAGATGCTAAAAGAGAGGCTTAGAGTAAAAAAAAAACATTTGATTACAAGTAAATAATTCTTACTATGTGGAAGTGTCGAATTGAGGCTTACTGAATCTAGAGCTATTATCTTTGTAGTACACTTGGCTCACTTGGCTCACGCCTTATACTATTAGGGGATATATACATAATGGTTCCTAAGTAGTTCATGCATTATTGTGTAATCTTGATTAAGAGTTAGTGTGATATGTAATCCCAATATAACAGTTAGTGTGCTACAAGAGTGAAAGGCAAAGTTTGGAAAATGTTGGCATTTATCTACCAAAGCCTATTTTCAGTCACATACAACTCTATGTCGGTTTATCACAAGTCACCTCAAAAATAATGGACTGCGAATTTGGAGTGAAGCAACAAACAGAAATAAAAAGCTTCAACTATCAAATACATCAAAGAACGTCGTTTACAGAGAAATCTTCAACTATCTCTACTACAAAGACACATGTATTTCAAATCAAACAAAAATAACACACAATGACTATTTACAATACTTATCAAAATCAAACAAAGATCAAATGCAGGAGAAAATGACCAAGAAACATAAGAAAACTGAGTCGGGATCAAAGATAGTGTGATATTTTCTCATGAAACTTTGTTTTACTAAACATTGATTCCTCATTGTTTTGAGAACAAGATATGCAAAAAATGCTAAAATCTAAAAAAAAGGTAAAACATCGAATTCTAAAACTTTATTTAATTTTTACAAATTATATTTCTACTAAATTAAAAAATCAAAAATATTTCCCGCGGCGCAGCGCGGGTTTCGATCTAGTTTACATAAAAGTTTTGTAGATTCTCTGATCAGAATCGTGTAAAAAGTGATTCTCTTTTTCACTTACTTATTGAGGAATTAAAGTAAGTAAAAAATAAAGTTTAAACTGTTTCTTGATTTAAACTCAAGAATTCTACTGTTTTTTTTTTTTCTTTCTCTTTTTTAAAAATAATTGATTTCTTGTTGGAGGGACCCTTTTGTTGTCATAGAATTTACTCTGCTGCATTTTTACTGTTGTTGCTTTGTTCTTGTTGTTTGGTTGTATATTGTTGATGCTCTCTCTCTCGTTAGGTGAAGTAGATCTCTCTCTCTCTCTCTCTCTTTCCTGACCAAGCTTTTGTGGTGAACAAACATTGAAGAAGGTTTTTGGACCTATAGAGATTTTTCTGGTGAATAAAGTTTGTTTTCTTAGTTCTGAGTATCAATAACATGTTGATAGTTTTTGGGTTTGAGAAAGTTGTTTCCTTTTTACTTCTTTTAGTATCTATCTTTCTAATTCTAGTAACTTCACTGGTTCTCTTGAGCTCTTTCAACTTTTTGTTTCAGATCTCTCTGTTTTTTTCTGTTCTCTCTGCAGTGGGAGCTTCTGTGTTAGTGGTTGTACTTTAAAGATTTGTGTTCCTTAAACATGTTTTTGTTCATATGGGTTTGTTAGATCTTTGAGTTTTCTTCATTTGTTTATGATCTCTCTTGGATCTTGGTACAAAAGTATGAATCTTGTGATTACTTCAAGAAAAAAAGTTATAGTCTTTTTTAGTTATGAGGTTCTTAGATACATAGATTTTGAAGATTTGTGTGATTATCTTTAGTATAAATGATCATTTCTTGTATTGGTTTGTAGATGGAAGAAGATTGCGAGTTTCGACATTGGGATGAGTTAATTCCAGATGCTCTTGGTTTAATCTTTAGTCATTTAGCTCTTCAAGAGGTACTAACAGTGGTGCCTAGAGTTTGCAAAGCATGGAACAGAGCTGTTACTGGACCTTATTGTTGGCAAGAGATTGACATTGAGCTGTGGAGTAACCGTTGTCATCAGTCTGATCATCTTGACCGGATGCTTGAGATGTTGATCCCTAGGAGCTCTGGTTCGTTGCGAAAACTTTCTGTTACTGGCCTTCGAAATGACTCTATCTTCTCCTTCATTGCACAACAGTAAGTTGCTATTTCTTGAATTTCCGCTTTATTTGGTGTATTATGATCAAATTGAGAAGAATCTTAAAGTGGTTATAGGCGTAATCTAAGTTTGTGTTTGAAAATTTGGAGCTGATTCTTAAAAGCTTTAGCCTTTCAGTGGTGTATTTAGTTGAGATTGATGCAGTAACATAATTGGAAACTCTCCTTCATTGCACACTAGGGAGTTGAATTTCTCGAATATCCGCTTTTATCGATTTGAGAAGCTTTAAATGGTTATAGGCGTCGACGCGTCGTCTAGATTGTATTAGGGGATGAGATTGAAGTAACATGATTTCTAAGTTCATTGCTTTTGTATCTATCATTTTCTGACTAATATTTTTCCATGTTTCCTTGTTTTTTTTTTGTAAGTGCTGGTTCACTTAAAACCTTGAAGGTGCCAAGAAGTGGTCTGACTAATTCGGGTGTGGTAAACGTGGCTGAAAAGCTTTCATCGCTCACTTTCTTGGACTTGAGCTACTGCTGCAAAGTAGGTCCAGAGGCGATACAAGCCATAGGAAAACATTGTAAATCCCTGAGAGAGTTTTGCAGAAACATGCATCCATTGGATGTAGCAAGTGTTGTCTCTCACGACGATGAAGCTTATGCAATCGCCAACACAATGCCAAAGCTGAAGCGGTTAGAAATCGCATATCACCGAGTCAGCACAGAAGGAGTACTCAAAATCTTATCATCCTGCATTTTTCTTGAGTTCTTGGAACTTAGAGGCTGTTGGGACGTGCAACTCGATAACAAGTTCTTCAAAGAGAAGTTTCCAGATATGAAAGTGTTAGGTCCACGAGTGATCGGATTCTATGATATGATAAACGATTGGGAGGATTGCTGCTCAGATTATTTCTCAGATGGGTCTGATTACTTGGCTTGGGAGTTTTTTGAAGATGGTGTAATGGGAGAGTTCTATGAAGATGAGTTTGAGCATGGTTGGGACGATAATTTTAATGCGGACAACGCAATTTTAGACATGGAACCGCATATTTGGCCGCCATCTCCATAAACCAGGTCTTGTTATGTTCGAAGTCTCTACCTAAAGTTGCTACTAGGAATGGTTTTAGCCTCTTATGTGTCTTGATCTATGTATGGTGCTTGAACTTGTGTGGCTTCTTTGTGTTATTCTAATCTAAAAGGCTTTAATCTCTCTTTACTTAGTGATGTTTAGATTCATATATTTATGTGTGGGTGTGTGTATGTATAGAATTGGAGATGTCAAGTTGATGTATAAGAAACAAAAGAAGTGAAGAAGTAAGTTAAAAAGACAAGTTATTGAGGAAGAATTCAAATGAGATGGGGTCACTTGACATAAAAGCTTTTTACTTATCTGCCATTTTGTGTCTTTTCTTCATTTAATAGAAATGATGTCTTGGTCTGTTTTACTTTTAAGTCTTTGTCAAACTTATTTACTTGTATAAGATTGAAATTATGATCAAAATTTAACAAGTTCATTGATCAATTATTCACTAGTAATTTACATAGCCTAGTTTGCTAGCTTCTGAGGCCTTTGGTTCCGAATTCCTAAATAATCTTGTTCCTATTGAGATCTCAAATCTGACCATAAGTAAACGATTGAAAAATAAATAAAAACAAGGCAGAAATATATGGTTATTCATAGTGTGTGATAACGTTCTTGTAGTATGCATGGTGTCCATTAGTTGAGAGTCTTTTTACAAATCATATTTCCGATAATACATGGCACCTTTTAATGTTTATTTGATCTAACCATTGGTTCCAATCAAATAGCATTGGACAAGGGAAAGATTTTTCGGGAGGTGTCGAAGTAGTTATGGTTGCCTCTGGAATACCTCAAAAACTGTCAAGCTCTCATGCACCTCTCTAGACTCCTAGAAGTTCTTCGAAGATTTTTCGGTAAACTGGAGGGTCTCTGAAGGTTTCACAACTTCCCATAGGTTTTTGACAACTTTTGCAACCTCTTCCTTCTCTTTAAAACTCTTACTTAGTTGAGAGATGATGTACATGTTTTTAGCGTATCTTAGAATCATTTTTGTATCGTGTTTCCTATATTCGCATCGGGTTTTAGAGTCGTTTAGGATCGTTAGTCTTGTTTTGAATATTTTCTCTTCTTACTTCTTAGGGACCTTTGGCGAAAATCATGGGAAATGGAGGCAAAACATGGATAGAGCAAGGAGAAATGAATTAAGAAGCTTGAACTTTTGGATAATGATAATCAACGAAATCAAGCTTGATTTTAGGAAAATATGGATCAAATAGGTGTTTGGTCGAGACTAGCCACTTCGTGGCCAAAACGAAAGCTTCTGAGTCTCTGACAGTTCATTTGAGGTGTGCGGTCTTTCATGTTTGCAGTATGCATAACGGAACGCCACAAACCATAGAAGCTCGCACATATTTGCCTCAGTCAATCCCATTGTGCATCGGCCTTTACAGACACAATTTGTTTCGCGGTCAAACCAACCCCAAAGCCCGGTCGAGCAAAAGCAACATATTATATCTCCATATTGATCAATTATTACTCAAGAGTCAAGAGTTCCTTTACTAATCTTATTATTGAAATTACAACAAAATGTTTACTGATTTAGCAATAGCAATGACAAACTTTTCTCTTGCAAAAGCCACCTTTTCTATTCTTACAACCTCTAAGACACCTCTTGTTGCACTTGGTGTTATTAGTACATACTCCAAACTCGGGATGATCTTTGCAACACAATGAAGCTCTTTTGTTGGAAGACAAAATTGAATCTTCACTTACCATAGAAACGGATTCAACACCTGAAAATAACAAATATATACACCACATTTCAAGATTATGGTCTTAAAGAGTAAAATCAAAGTCAAAAATCGTTTAGGAGGTTTTTGATCTCATGAGACTAACATGCAAGTAAAACAGAGAGAGCGATGAAAGCAAAGAAAACAAATCTTCTATATGCCATTTTTTAAAATGTTTTTAACTCTCTACTTAAGTTTTTAGTATTGTTATGATTTTTTCAGAAATATAGATTGGTTATGATATATCATATATATATACTTGTTTGCCAATATATTGAAACATTAATTAAAATATACATTCAATTTAAATATTAAACATTATTTTAGTATCAATAAGGAATTATATCAAATATATATATGATACCATATATATATCATATATAACCATATATATCATATATATTAATATATATATGGTATCATATATATACCATATATATATATATAGTGCCACCTCACCAACTATTTTACTAAAATTAATATAATAATCTAATTAATTTTTAACTTTAGTTAAATTATGATCAATAAATTATTATTTTTTAATTAATTGATAAAAAATTAGTTAATCCATTCCTTAAATAAAATAAAATAAGTTATAATATTCAAGAGATATATAAAGGACATTTTACAAAACAAATTTCCCAATAAAATTATACATCATATTTATAATGTATATTAGTTTGCGGGTCGGCCCGCGGACTACAAATATTTAATAAAAATAAATAATTAATATAAATAAATAAATACTTTTAAATAATTCTGAAAATATATATGTGAAATATATGAACATATAACGAAATTTAATGTATAAAATTATAAGATTTACAAAAAAATTAATACTAAAAGTTCATTTTAAATTGAAAAATTGTTAATTTCAAATTTTAAAAATTAAATTTATTTTTTTAATTATTTTTAATAAATCAAAACTATCATTTTTGTCCGCGGTCCGGGCCGGTCCGTCGCGGTCTCACAAACTTAAATGCCCATCGCGGGCCGGCCCAGATGGACGCGGGCCGGTCCGTATGACACCTCTATATATATATATTACCAAAATGAACTATCATCATCTAGAATGTCATCTTGTCAACTAGTTTGAAGATGAGAGACTTCGTTTCAAAGATACAAACAAATGTTGGGGGCGAGGATGGTGATAGATGCGTGTGCAAACCTTGGGAAGGCACTCCTAATTCCATATAATCAAGTCCAGTGAAGATAGGCACTAAAGGTGTTGACGTTAGGAGAAATCCCTAGTTACAAAGATGACATTGACATGGATAAGCAGACGGAGTTGATCAAGTACTTCTTGGAGACAATGCTGAATCTTGAACAAGCGATATTATACACTGTTACGTCATTTGATGATGATCTAAGTATACTATCAACCGAACTTCAGATGCATGAAAAAGTAGCCTCACCCAAATGCAAGAGCCAAGTTATCTTGGATAACGTTAGCCTCTCATCTACTGTGCACTCTTCCTCATCGACAAGTGAAGTCGTCTTCTTTAGAAACACCTTTCCGGTTTGATGATCGTTCCTCTTTTATCTCATAGAGGATTAGCTAAGCTTTTGTTGTTAGTTTTAGCTTTAACAGTAGTGACATGTATAGTTAATTTGGTCTCCGTTATATTATTTTGTGCCTTGTCCTCTTTTAGCTGATCAATATATATTTCTATTGAGTGAGGAAAAAAAAATATATATATATATATATATATATATATATATATATATATATATATATATATATTTATTTCTATTGAATCTGTCGTCTATTCCTTTTACTTATTTGGAAACCTTTGTCTTGGCTAAGCCTTTGTATAGTTTGGTAAAAGTTCTAAACTTGAATGTCTTGTGTTTATAATTCAAGGAGAGAAATAAAGGCAATCAACAAAAGTAAGTGAAGATGTTGTGTTGACTGAGTTTTAGAATCTATCTAAACATGTCATAAGATCGTTGATGATTCAGGAAGTGACTGTGATATATGCGACATAGATACATATATGGAATCGTCATAGATGTCTCAGTGATGGTGTAACAGTTAAACAAAGACGATGGACAGAACTAACTCAGACGATGAAGTATTACTTGACACAATGATTGACACAAAGGAAACATATGTGATCAATATGTCTCAAGTTCATAAATGGTGTATATATATAACAACACTAGTGTGAAATTAGTATCAATTGTAAACAATTGATGTGAAATTAGTATCAATTTTCATAATTGATTCAAATAATTTTGTCATTTGAAATAATTAATTTTACAATAATTCGTTTCAACAATATTTTTAATATATTAATTATAATTAAATTTTGAAAAAGGATGTAAAATATGTAAATTGCAAATCATTATATCATTTTATATTATAATTACAATAATACAACCAATGGTAAAATTACAAACTAAAACATATAACTACAAAAATCTAAAGCAAATGTATGATTAAAACACATAATTGGAAGTATAAACACAAATAACAACTAGATAATGCTTAGCCGTAGGCCTTCTGTCATGGAGGTGGTGGTTTTGTATGTTTGATAGGATTCTATAGAGGATTGTAGACGTTTGTTCTTCGTAGAAAACTCTTGAATTGAATATCTTATGTTTTGTTCGTCCCACCTCTTTAATTCATGTGCCATGATTTAAATTCTGCAAGAAAAAAAAGATAAATAATTTAAATTTTATAAAACTAATATGTACACAATATATGTATAATTTAGAACTCTATAGGATAAATCAATGAGCAAGGATATTAGTAATTGAGAAGTGACAAAAATACAGAGAAGCAAACATGAGATTTGAAAATGGAAAGAGTTAGAAAGAGAAAAACACAAATATAAAAAAGAAAAAAAAATGAACTTATCTATTCAGCGAGATTGAGAAGTGTTTAATGGTAAACCTTATTGTTCATCAATGGTGGATTTGAGTATCGAAAGAATGAGAGCGAGAGAGAAAACGAGAACAAGGTAAGTTGATTTCGTGGGATGATGTGGTGTATCACTACAGTCCAATATAGAGTTCTTCTTAATGGACAACCTCGAGGACTAATTATTCCGGAAAGGGGATTAAGATAAGGAGATCCTTTATCTCCTTACTTATTTATTCTCTGTACGGAGGTGCTTATTGCGAATATAAGGAAAGCGGAACAAGAAAAATTAATTACTGGTATTAGAGTATCCACAGCTAGCCCTTCGGTATCTCATCTCTTATTTGTTGATGATAGTTTGTTCTTTTGCAAATCCAATAAAGAACAATGCGGAGTAATTTTGGAGATTCTAAAGCAATATGAAGCGGTTTCAGGACAACAAATTAATTTTTCAAAATCTTCGATTCAGTTTGGCCATAAGGTGGATGTTTCTATGAAGGAAGAAATAAAAGCGGTTCTGGGAATTCATAATCTTGGAGGTATGGGATCTTATCTTGGTTTACCTGAAAGTCTTGGTGGATCGAAGACAAAGATCTTCTCTTTTGTCAGAGACAGACTTCAGGCTAGAATAAATGGTTGGTCAGCCAAATTATTATCAAAAGGTGGGAAAGAAGTTATGATTAAATCGGTAGCTGCGGCACTGCCAACATATGTTATGTCTTGCTTTAGGTTACCAAAAACAATTACTTCTAAACTTACAAGTGCGGTTGCTAAGTTTTGGTGGAGTTCTAACGGCGAGTCGAGAGGAATGCACTGGATGGCTTGGAATAAGTTATGTAGTAGTAAATCGGAAGGTGGTGTAGGATTTCGGAATGTAGATGATTTTAATTCGGCGTTACTAGCAAAACAATTATGGCGTTTGATTACGGTTCCTGATTCACTTTTTGCAAAGGTTTTTAAAGGACGGTATTTTCGGAAATCCAATCCATTGGATAATATAAAATCATACTCTCCTTCTTATGGTTGGAGAAGTATATTGTCAGCTAGATCTCTGGTTATTAAAGGACTTATTAAAAGAGTTGGTTCTGGGGCGTCCATCTCAGTATGGGAGGATCCATGGATACCAGCTCAATTCCCGAGACCAGCAAAAAGTAATGATTCAATTATTGACCCATCTTTGAAAGTTAATAGCCTTGTCGACAGCCGGTCAAATTTTTGGAACATGGATCTCTTGAGGGAGCTCTTTGATCCAGAAGATGTCTCGCTGATTAGTGCCTTGCCTTTGGGTGCGTCAACTAAAGAGGATACCCTTGGTTGGCATTACACTAAATCTGGAAAATATACGGTTAAATCTGGTTACCATACGTCTCGGATAGAGCATTTGGATGCCAGTTCAAAATCATTTTGCCCGGATATAAAACCTCTAAAAGCATATGCTTGGAAGGTGCAGTGTCCACCTAAGTTACGACATTTTTTGTGGCAAATTTTATCAGGTTGTGTACCGGTTACGGAGAATCTGCGAAAGAGAGGTATAAAATGTGATACCGGATGTGTTAAATGTGGCGCCACAGAGGAAACAGTTAACCATACACTTTTTGAATGCCATCCAGCGAGACAAATTTGGGCTCTTTCTCAAATTCCTTCAGTCCCGGGGATTTTCCCTACGACTTCTATTTACGAGAACTTGGATCACCTATTTTGGAGAATACCTTCAGAGATAGATTCATCCTCTTATCCATGGATACTTTGGTACATTTGGAAAGCAAGGAATGAAAAGATTTTTGAAAATGTGGATAAAGATCCATTAGAGGTCTTACGTTTGGCGGAGAAAGAGGCGCAATCATGGCAGCTAGCTCAAAATGAGCTTCATACTGATAACCATGGTTTTTTAGATAATGAAAATCGAAACCGAGTGAGGGAAATCTCACTGGAGTCTAATTATCTAGGATATCGTTGTTTCATAGATGGATCATGGAAAGGAACCGATATTTTTTCAGGAACAGGATGGTATTGTACATCATCAAATGGAGAGATGCCAACCATGGGAGCTGCCAACATCCGTAGAAGTCTATCTCCTCTACATACAGAAGTCGAAGCTCTTCTTTGGGCGATGAAGTGTATGATTGGTGCTGACAACCAAGATGTAGCTTTCTTTACAGACTGTTCAGATTTGGTGAAGATGGTGTCTTCTCCAACCGAATGGCCGGCTTTTTCAGTGTATATGGAGGACTTTCAGAGTGATAGGGAAGAATTTTCAAGCTTTTCTTTATCTTTAATTCCTCGTAGCGCAAATGTAAAAGCGGATAAATTGGCTCGACAAGTTCGTACCGAACCGCTTCATATCACATATGTAAACAACATTCCCCAGGAATGGCTCTTTTGAGCTTTAATTTAAGCTGTTGACAAAAAAAAAAAAAAAATTGTTAGAATAGGGTGTTATAGAACATGATTAGAGGGAGAGATTTTAGGGATTTTATTTATTATATCAATAACAATAAATCCGTCGATATATTGCCATTTTGTTTTTTTTTCATTAATGTCTTTTACTATTTGTATCAATTATTGATTTAAGTTAAAATCACTAACATTTTTATTATCAATAATTAAAGTTTTAACTAACATTTCAATATTTGGACTACGAAAAAAAAATTAACATGTAAATATTTTAATTGATGTAAACTGGCTTTATTAGTGTCAAATGTTTTAACCGATACAAGTTAGTATCAATATAACCCAACAGATGTAAAATGAGTAAATAATTATGTCATTTTTAGAAACTGAAGCTAACTCACATAATTAGCATCATTTCTTATTGATGTAAAATTTCTATTTTTTAAATGATTTTAACAAAAAAAAAGGTGAATACATCGATTACTTAATTGATGTCAATTCATATATATGTGTCAATTCTTTACAAGTCATGTAAACCAATATAAACTTGTATCAATTTTATTGACTCGGTTTTAAACAAATTAAAAATTATATCAATTATTATAATTGATGTTAAACCACAAAATTTGTATCACTTATTAACAAGTAATTTAAAATAATATCATTTAATTTTGTGATACTAATTATGTGATGCAATACACACTTTTTTTTGTAGTGACTCTTCATCTACTTCTCTCTTCATCACTCACTCTTCTTATGTTTCTCTCTTATGTTTCAATGTTTTTCTTTCAAGTGTGATGAAAGAAACGAAAAAAACTAAGGTTTTTGAGTGGAAGAAGTTGGTGAAGGTTGGAGCTCAAGGAGTTGCAAACCACCTGCAATATGAGCATAATTTGGTGGTGAAACCAGAGGTTCTCACCAAAGAAGAAGGCTTTGAAGTTCTTGATTGTCGTTTCATTGCGGAGACTAGTAAGTTTCATTACATACGTGATCCCTACGGAAAAAAATGTTGGTTTTGCTTGAAATATAGAAAATAATTATATTTGAGCGATAATACACATTTCATGAACTTTATCAGATTCAAAAAAAAAAAAGAATTAATAGATATGTGCATTTTGGATTGAGACGGTAGATGATAAAAGTCACGTCTTTAGATAACAAAAAACTTTTGTACGCCATTTCTACGAAAACCAAACTTTTCCTACTAATTCCGTAACTCATGATAAAATTGTCAACGGATTAATATCACATATCAAAACAAACTACGATCTACTAAATTCAAATTGGACTAATTGAACTTGATCTTACTTTGATGAATTGGATTTGGTTAAAGTAAGCAAACTCAATCTTACTTTGATGAATTGAATTTAAATAAAGTAAGCAAAACACGGGGAAACGGCCTATTCCCCCCTGAACTAAGCTGCTTTATCGCTTCTATACACAGAACTTTCTTCTGTGCTTATACCTACATGAACTCGAGTTTAATTTGAAATTACAACACATACTTTATAAATCCGGTGAAAAACCTCAAATCGTTAGACGGTGTTACTGTTCCGTTAACGGATGCTGACGAGGACGACACGTGTTCATTTTAAACGAATGTGTTTTGGTCCAGCTGGACTCTCATTAGACAACGAGACAAAACGACGTCGTTTTGATTTGCACAAACGACGTCGTTTTGTTATTTGGGCATTTATTCGAATTAGGGTTCGTCACTTCATTTGTAGAGCAAAATCGAGTCGTTGGGAGAGATATTGAGACGAGAGACATAGTGAAACAAAGAGTGAGGATTAAGGTTATATACTTTTGAATTAAGGTTTTTGAGACCAAATGAGACTTCTGTTTCCTAATTATGGTTAAGTCGACTTCTTTCTCTTTGATTTCTCTTTGATTTCTCTTCTTCAATCTTCAACACGACGGACCTCCTTCTTATAAATAGCCAAAAATCAGATTGAAATCAGATCTATCCATCAATTGAAAGATCACTGTTCCTGGGTTCGTGTATTGACTTGAATCGTATGATAAGAATGAATTTCTTATTGATTAATTATCTTGGCCGTAAGCCTTACATATAATAAAGTAACCCAATTAATTGACTCGACCGGTTAACAAAAGCCACACTATTAAACAGGGAAGAAAATTTAAATCAAATTGCATAAACCCATGTTACATATATTCGTAATGGGAGCCATTCAAGTTCAAAGAGGATTACAGAGAAGATTGGAGAAGACAACGTAAGGAGAGAGAAATAAGTTTTCTTTTGTTATTTTTAATTTATTGAGTTATATATAACGTTTTTGAAAATATTAGTAACCAAAGTTCCCTTAGATCAGTTGGTTCTGTGTTGGCTATTGAATGCTTGAGGTCGTGTGTTCAAATTCCAGAATGTTAGTCTTAGATTTTTTTATTTATTTAGGGACTAAAACGACGTCGTTTCATGGCATTACGTGGCATCTTAAACTGCAAACACGGCATCCTAGTCAGCATTTGTTAACGGAATATTAACGCCGTTTACCGATTTGTTGGTTTTGACCGAATTTCAATTGTTTGTGTAGTAAATTCAAATTTTAGTTAAGTTTATGTAGGTATAAGCACACAAGAAAGTTCTGTGTATGGAAGCGATAAAGCAACTTAGTTCAGGGGGGAATAGGCCGTTTTCCCAGCAAAACACACCCCCACATATTAAATTCATTGATCACCAGACCTTATTCACATGACCATACATAACATCATTTGCCTTGGACTAAGTAAAATGAATCAATTCAAAATTTAGAAAGAGTAAAATTCAAAAGTACTCACTGGGTTATGGGTAACTGTCGGGATTTTTTTTTAAGTCTTTATTTGTAAAACGACGTAGTATTATCTATTTCTTTCCCAAAATCACAAACACAACCCTAATTTCTCATTTGAGAGAAACTTTGAAACACGATGATGACATTTTGACCAAACTCCATTGCTTTGATGTTGTTTAGATTCTTATCAATTTTTGGAAGAACCAGAACAAAAGAATGAGAAGAAAATTATTGTTGTTGTGACTTTAGTTTTAGATTTTCTGACATGGTTAAAGATACTTCGTTCTCGTATTTGTTTTTGGTTTTGATAGTCGTCTATGCTTTTGGCTTTTTATATTTAGTCTATGCTTTTGTTGGTTTTTTGTATAATCACATATGTTTGTTTATATTTTATTAGAGAACATGATCACACTAAGTACAAGATATAAATACATAATTTTATGCAAAATACATAATATAAATACATGATTATATACAAAATACAAGATAGAAATACATGATTATATGAAAAATAAAGAACGTAAATACATATGCAGAGATTAATTTACAAGTCAGTGGGCTCAAATCTAATGGGTCTAAGCCCATTAAGTTAGTAATTTCTAGAAATACCCTTCGTAATGATTGAAAATTCAAACTTGACCTAAAAAGTATCTGAAAAGCCAGCGCCTTTTTTCGTTACGAATCCGTGTTTTTGCCAGCTTTTAATCCAACGGCTCTCCTTTCTTCTCACAAACCGTAATAATCGTCGCTCCCCACTCATTCATAAAACCAAAATAAAAACAAAAAGAAAAATCTACAAAGCCGAGACACAAAAAAAAAAAAAAAAACTCTCTCTCTCTCTCTCTCTCTCAGATCTGAGAATCTTTCTTCTTTCTTTGTTCATCATCATCTCCGATCTAAACAACAATGGCGACACCAGGAGCTTCCTCAGCAAGAGAAGAATTCGTATACATGGCGAAACTAGCTGAACAAGCAGAGCGTTACGAAGAAATGGTTGAATTCATGGAAAAAGTCGCAAAAGCTGTTGACAAAGACGAACTCACCGTCGAAGAACGTAATCTCCTCTCCGTCGCTTACAAAAACGTCATCGGAGCTCGTCGTGCTTCATGGAGAATCATCTCATCGATCGAACAAAAGGAAGAGTCTCGTGGTAACGATGACCACGTTTCGTTGATCCGTGACTACAGAAGCAAAATCGAAACGGAGCTTTCTGATATCTGTGACGGAATCCTTAAGCTTCTCGATACGATTCTCGTTCCTGCTGCTGCTTCTGGAGATTCGAAGGTGTTTTACTTGAAGATGAAAGGTGATTATCATAGATACTTGGCTGAGTTTAAATCTGGTCAAGAGAGGAAAGATGCTGCTGAACATACACTCACTGCTTACAAAGCTGCTCAGGTTTTCGATCTATTTCTCCGATCTGTGACTCGATTTGATTTTGTATGATTTAGGTTTGTGAAATTTGGTTTGGTTTTGGTTGTGTGTAGGATATTGCTAATTCTGAATTGGCTCCAACGCATCCGATTCGTCTTGGTTTAGCGTTGAACTTCTCTGTGTTTTACTATGAGATTCTCAATTCTCCAGATCGTGCTTGTAATCTCGCTAAGCAGGTTTGGATCTAATCAGAGGGATGTTTTTGATGATAAAGTATTGTTGGTTATGTGTGTGTTTGATGAGGTTTGTTTATGGATTTGTTAGGCGTTTGATGAAGCAATTGCTGAATTGGATACTCTTGGTGAAGAGTCATACAAGGACAGTACTTTGATTATGCAGCTTCTTCGTGATAACCTCACTCTCTGGACTTCTGATATGCAGGTATTATACTTTTGGCTGTATAAGTCTTGTTTTGTTGCTTGATTACTGAAATCATGAGCTAATTAAGTTATTGTGAAAGACTAGATTTGGAAATGAATTGGTTTAGTTTACATTTTGATGCATTCTTGTTGTTTGATTCTGATTTTAGTGTGATTGTCAAATGTGTTTAATCCTGTTTTGTAGCTTAATTCGTGAAACCATGTGCATTTTTAAGTTATGAAGAAAGACTAGATTTGGAAATCAGACGGTTTAGTTTACATTTTGATGCATTCTTTTTGTCTGATTCAGAGGTTTGTGAATTGTGATTGTCAACTGTGTTAAATCCTGTTTTGTTGCTTGATCTCTGAAACATTTAACCTAATTAAGCCATTCAGAAAGATTAGATTTGGAAATCAAACGGTTAAGTTTACATTTTGATGCATTCTTTTGGTCTGATTCTGATATTAGTGATTGTAAAATGTGTTTAAACTTGCTCAAGCCTGTTTTGTTGCTTGATTTGTGAAATCATGTGCCTTTTTAAGCCATTGAGGAAGACTACATTTGGAAATCAACCGGTTTAGTTTACATTTTGATCCTTTATTCTGGTCTGTTTGTAGTGATTGTCAAATGTGTTTAATCCTGTTTTGTTACTTGATCTCTGAACCATGAGCCTTATTAAGCCATTGAGGAAGACTAGATTTGGAAATCAAATCGTTTAGTTTACATTTTGATACATTCCTCACTTCTTCTTTCTTCTGGGCTGATTCTGATTATGATGATATTGTCAAATGTTTTTAATCAGGACGATGCTGCTGATGACATCAAAGAAGCAGCCCCAGCAGCACCAAAACCTGCTGAAGAACAATCCTAAGTCTTGCGGCGAATTTGTTGTTTCAGTATCTAAAACCTCTCCATTAATATGTTTTTCTCTTGGAGGAGTTTCTGTGTTGGTTTCTGATTTCCTTTTATCCCGAAGCTCTCCGAGGCAGTCTAATTCTTGTCCTTGTTCGCTTTTCTTAATCGTGGATACAAAAACTCGATTCCTATTATTTTTCTTTTATCTGTTTCCATTTTATCGTGATTTGACTTCCATGTTCTGTTTCCTTGTTTGTAATGGATTCAACTTTTTTTATTTTGTTTCAATGTCAAGAAAATCTTTGGTTTATTTCAGCAAATCAATTGCGGAATGAGTTTTAAGTTTCCTCTCTGGTTATACATATAGTGTACATAGCTTATAGCTTGAGTTTGCTCAGATTGATCCGTTCGACGGGATATGTGTATGCCTCGAAGTTGATTTGTTGTCCTAAGCAACTTAGCTTTGTGAATGCTGTTATTAGATCAACCTGCAAACATGTTCATAAACCAAAACATGAGCTTGAGTTTGAAGTAGATGAATATATGATTAGGCCAAATCGAGTGCAAACAAACCTCGTAATCTGTCTGAGATACAGTTTCACGGCTTCTTTGGTACTTTTGAACCCATGGAGCAACTTGCGGGTCAGTAGCCAAGAGCTGTTCTGTTGCTAGTTGATCAGGACCCAAGAATGCAGACATTACAGCTAGCTACAAATCCCTCAAAACATTGATTCGAATACAGGTTAGTTACTTTGAATGATCAAATCCGATAACCGTATTTTGAAACCCATAATCATGTACCTGACGAGGACCCAATCCAATGGCAATGAACTTATCTTTCATCTCTTGCACAGTTGCTTTACCCCACTGTGGGACTCTGCCTTCTGGATCTGCCTCAGTTGCATCACTCCTTCCAAAATTTCTATCAAACAAGCCCCACTAACAGATTCACAACGGTTCAGTCTCGATTTGAACAATACTCCGCCACTCAAAACACATAAGATAGCATTGTTTACCTGACCAGCTGAACCATATGCTGTGTACAGTAAGTTCCCCTTCTCTTCATTTCCACCACATTTTCGGATTGCCGATGCTAAAAATGTAGACTTGACCGCTGATTGTCCTACAGAAACCAACCCAAGAAACATCTCAGTTATCACAATACAATAATGCTGCTGTTCATAAACAAGTTTTGGTAAAAGCTATAACATCATCACCTGCCAACTGAATGAGATCAGCATATGAAATAGGCCCTCCCTTCGAGATCGAGTCAATCTCCTTCTTCAAATCCTCTATCAGACTCAACCCATCAGAAAGTCCCTCGTTCTCTGCTCTACTTAGCTCAGAGCTTCACAAAAATAAAAGATTGCATGAGACATCATCTAAAAATTTACTCTTATAATGTTCTTAGATCACAATACCTGAACCGAATAGATCCATTGGCTCCCCCGGATTTTGTAGGCTAAACAAAAAGCCAGCATAAATGGTAAAGAGTTGTGCAATCACCCCAAAGATATGGATAAGAGAATTATATGAAGCCTGACCTTATCATAAGTCATTGCATCATTGAGAGCTAGTTTGAGTATGGAAGGTACAAGCTCCGGTTTAGCCTTAATGGCGCTCGAAAGCGTAATCTTGATCTTTGCTGCATAATAAAAAGGTATGAAACCTTTAATGCCAATAACAACAACCTCTTGGTACTACACTTGTGTTCTTGTTTTAAAACTCACATTGAAGCTCGGATCGTTGTCTACGTTGATTCAAGTCAGCAGCATTTGCATCACCCACATGACTAATGAAACCATTGCCTATTAATTCCTAACAAAAAAGATCATCACTGCCAAAAACTCATCAAATGTGACACAAACACATTAACTTCAACAAGATGCAGTCACATATACAACATTTGGACCAAAGTTTATGTAATTGAATTGAGTCAAGTGTTAATGTACCATTCCAACGACGGTGCCGGTGAGTTTGAGAACATCACGGCGGTGGAAAGCTAAACTTTCTCCGGAAACTTGAGGTTCAATCTTGCAACATCTTATCATAGCCTGATTAGATCAAACATCATTTCAAAATAAGAACTTAATTGTTAGGACAAGAAAGAAAAGAATGTGAAATGGTTGGAAACTCACAGAGCGATGAGAAGAAGAAGAGAGTGTGGTGAGATTGGTTATGTTGGTGAAGGAAGGAACAGTTGAGAGGAAGGAGACTCCTCCCATTTGTGGTTTGTGATGAGACAAGAAGAGAGAAGAGAGAAGAGAGAAGGGTTGTCTGAAGAAAATGGAGAGTGTGTTTTGGTTTTGTGAAGGATACACTTTTGTGGATTCTCTGTTATCCAAATCTCCCAATCAAATGGGTCCATCTGGTTTCATCAATTAACTCCTTTTTTCTTCAGTATGAGTTTACTCATAATACTGTTTTAAAAAAAAATTATCATATCACAAGTTTAATCTGTTATAATTATGTGAACTAATTTAATACTTTTAACAACAATATACTAAAAAGTTAAAAGATTTTTTTTGGCCGTTAAAAAGGTAAGGATATTTTTATTCACGTCCCGCTTTGACTTACCATTTTACTGGTTGGTTAAAATAGAAATGGTACACCTATTACGGTAGTACTTAGTAGTTAGGTCTGGGCAAAATATCTGAATCCAAATATCCGAATTGAATCCGAAGCCTATCTGAATATTAAGAAATATCAGAATGGGTCCTAGACTTCTGCACCCAAAGAACCGAACCCGAACTCAAACCGAACCGACAACAGAACCTGAATAGTATCAAACCAAACCCAATCCGAAGTTTTAAATTCCCCGAACGGGTCCCATGAGTCTAAACCCGAAACCCCAAATACACACCCCTGGTTACCAATCACAAGACTTATCTTCCGCCATAACTTGCTTGGAGTCGTTGAATAACAAAGTGTATCAAAGATCATAGAACAACACAGTCCTTAAGTGAAGCTAACGAAGACTTTAAGACATATTTCTTCTGACTTCTTCACTTGGAGGCTTCAGTTGACTCGGTTGTTTTGTTGACGTCTAAAGGACACTGTGATACATATGGTTTCAGCTGTAAAGTACAATTGTTCCATCAGCAAAGCTAAAAACCACACAAAGCTTGCTAATGCATTAAGTAAGCATTCTATTTCAGGTTCCCAACACAAAATTTACACCAAACAAGATTATCAAGATCACACACGCCTAAGGAGCTTCGACTTGTATATGATTTATAAAGGGATTTTGTTCTAGTGTTCAATTAGGATGCAATCTATATAATAAAGGAACAGAAGAATTTAGGGTGAAATGAAAAACACACAACAAGCTCAAGAAGTCTGCATTTTATTTAAGCTTAGCAACATAAAACCTACAACGAATAAGATCAGCAGGATCACAAACCTAAGGAACTTCAACCATTACGAGTTTACGACATGTAAAAGGATATCTGAAGGGATTGACTATTGTTTTGTTATCATGTTCAATATCGAGGAATCAAAGAAAAGTAACAGAAGAGTTCAGGATAGAATGAGAACCTTAAAGCCGGTCAAATCAGGGACTACGTAGTTTGGCAATTTATGTGGCTGCACAACATATCCTCCTGCAAACCATTGTCACAAACTTAGAGAACGTTTGACGGAAGTCACAATTGTAAATACTTTATATCATACATTCTAAGAATCTATAATGATCGGTTTTTGCCAAAATTGTCCGAGTCCTTTATCTAGAATCTAGTATCTTAGGGCATGTACAATCCTTAACTTAGCTGATAATACTCCTTATATTGCACATATCTAATTCAAACAACTTGAGAATATGATGACCAATTCGCCAAAATTGAGTTCAAAGTTGTTAGCTTTCCTCCTAAAGAATCTGGTATCTTAAAGCATGTAATTTGTTTGCATTATCTGGTACTATTTCCATCACCAAGAACAACATTCAATCATAACCCACTAAACAAGTATACATTGAAACAACATAAATCTCAATTGCAGGATGACATGGGCAACAAGTTGTTCCAGATTCAAGTAAAAAATGAATGAAATGCATCAAGTTCCTCAAATATTACGCGTCATTACGATCAATTAGCCAAAATTGAGCTAAAGTTCTTAGCTTTCTCTACTTAGATTGCATATATCTAAATTCAAACATTGCAATTGCATCATCATCAAGAAACTACTAAACAAGTGTTCATGAAAACAGATTGATTCTGTCAAATTGCAGCATGAGAATTGGATTGAAAAATGAAACCTTTTCTAGTGTGGAAACCAGGAGGTTTACAGTTTTTTCCCTTGTAAAAGTCTCTTGGAGCTCGTTTGGGAGAGAGAATATCAAGCGAAGAAGCTCGCTTTCTTCGAAATGTTCTTCCAATCCCCAATAACAACCCTAATGTCATCTTCCAAATCTATCAAATCTTGGTAAAATCGATTAAAAATCGAAACTTTAGTGAGTTTTGAAAGTATCAAATGTAGAAGAAGAGGAGAAGATACCGTCGGAGATTTGCATAAGAAAGGTGAGCGAAAGGTTTTAGGGTTTTTTAGAAAGAATAGTGGAAAGGCCCAAACTAAATAAAGCCCATTTTCATACATCACTTCTCTGTTTTATAATTTGAGAAATTACCTTATATTATGATTTAACGTTATTTTAGTTATAGTAAATATTAAATGCTATTTTTTATAGTACAATATTCAAATTTTGATTCCTGACCAAAAACGAATATCTACAGCAAATTAATCTGCTTTTCTTTGCAAATTTTAGTTTCTAATTATAAAAGAGGATTATACGCTAGATGATTCGGTTTGAAACATAACTAGATTGTCAACAACAAAATATATCACTCACCCCCAATTCTAAGCAGCTGCTTTTGGATAACTCTACAGTTAGGGATCAACTGTAACAGGCTCTGGTTGCAGTCCAGCAGCATTCTGGATTCTTGGATTACAACCAGCACTAAGGAAATTGTCTAGTTTCTTACTTTGAGTTATGAGATCTGTATATCCGCAATTCACAACCATGTGCATAGACGTATTCCCTTTATTATTAAATACCATGTTAAAAGAGTGATCAATAACCCAACAACATTTGTATAGAATGTCTAGCCACAAGAAGATAATTACTAACTACAAGAAAAACAAAAGTTTCCTAGTTAAACCGATTGTTTTCACGTCATTACTTGAGAGAGTAATCATGTTAGTCATAGTGGAAGTTTTTTATTTTTGTTTTCAAAAGTGATTTCCTCCAAATTTTTTGATATTGCATCACATGTTCAATATTTGTACCGACCCCAATATTTTGCTATTGATTTTTTATGTTGATTTAGTGGTGAAGATCTTGCATGACTAATGTTAATTTTCTAAAACTAAAAAACGTAGATGGCTAGATCTTTGGACAAGTGACCTAAATATTTATTTACATAAAAGGATTTTAACCGATTAGGATGTATATAGATATTTTCCATCTTTTAACTTTTGAGAAAATCGACTTATAAGAAAGACCATATGCCTCCCTTAACTAGATATTATTATATATACTTTTATTTTGTTGGTTATTTCCAGTGTAAATCGCCACACTAATTCAAGCTTGAATAATAGCTTTTGAAAAAACAATTAAGCAAGTTATGTAAAAACTAAAAATTTAATATATGATAGCATTGCATCATATACAAGGATTTCAGTCAAGCTGAGGTCATAATCACTCATTATAATTTGGACTACATCTAGGCTCATGTTAGGTTCGTTACGGATACGGAGCAAGCGACATTATGCGTGGAGTTTCAAACCGAACGAAACAATTTCAACAGAGAAGGACATCTCTGCGAGCATACTCTTCTCCATGAGGCACTACAGAAGAAGCTCTTCTCGTGTATGGTTGTAGTCAAAAAAAATTCGTCTAAGACGTTACCACTTATTTGGAAAGGTTGAAGCTCTTCTCATGTCTGGTTGTAGTCAAAAAATTTGTTAGAGAGAATATATTACTTGAGCTTGGGACCAAAAAAAAAAAAAAACTTGAATTCTAAACGAGATGTCTTAGTTTAATGAGTAAAAACTTGATAGGACTAAAACACTTGAAATTACAAATACGTTGCAAATTTAAGAATACAAAAAAAATCTTATCAAAATATAAATATGATGGATTTATTTTGGCAAAGTTAATTCCAATTGAAGATTAATTAGGAAATAAAAGTAATAGTTTATTATGGCAGTTTTCCCGTATAAGAAACAATAGTTTCTTTTTAAGAAATGATTTATTCAGTTCTTTAATGCAAAAAAATAAAAATATTCTTTTTATAGAAACAAAAAATTAAAGAAACAAATATATTTGGGAAAAGGTTAAATTGCTTAGTAAGTAGATTGATAATTTCTTTGAGAATGATATTGGGATTCTATGATACCACAATTTCTTTGAAAAATGGTAGTGCATTGATTTGACTACGTCTATCTATATTTCAATAACTTATTCTAAGATACTTTTATTATTTTATACTTAAGCGTGGATAACCTACAAAGACTTCAGCATGAATGATTAACTAAAAAATAAGTATAAAATACTTTGTGGTGATATGCAGAGTTAGTTAACAAGTATTTTTAAAATTTTTGATGAGTATATGATCCAGTGGTGGAGCCATAATTTTTGTTTACGGAGGTCATATATATTTAATTATTTTTAGTTAGTTATAATATTAAATAATATATTTAAAGTATAAATTATTAAGAACATTTAAAATTTGTTACCTAAAACAAATGAAAATAATTTATTTTTTCTTGAAGTTTTTAAAATGCTTCAATAAAAGATATTTTAGTTGATGAACTATGAAGTACTTTTTGTTCTCAATTTTCTTTTTATCAAAATGTATAGTATATTGTGTCTATATCTAGACTTTTTCAAAAATATGTGGTATGGAACGTTTTTTAAACAAGGTAGCAAAAAAAAGGATATGTCTAAAAGAGAAGAAAATAATAAATATGTAAGAAGGTGTTAGAAAGTTTTAGTTATTTTGAACAAAAAAAAAAGAAAGAAAAAAAGATGAAAAACAGAATTAAAGTTAAATGAGAAATGAACAAACATGGGTCAAAAGCATGGTTGGATCACTATTTATGGGGGTCATAATAGAAATTTTAGCCAAAATCATCTAGTAATCATTATAAAATTTAGCTAACAATTAAAAATTTAAAAATGTTATGGGGTCAATTGACCCCCCTGCACTAGCTCCGTCACTGATATGATCTATTTTACCCAAAAATAAAGAAAAAAAGTACTTTTAAAAAAATAATTTGTTGCATAAAATTAAATGGCCGAAACCGGTTAAATAAAATAAAATCCACTCCGAGTCTTTCTTCTAACTCAATTGAATCCAAGATTAACCGGTTTAATCTCCAAACCAAACCAAAATGTTACGATTTTGATCAAACCAACCCCCTTTGGTTTGCTTTCTCGTACAAGAAGATATTTTCCGGGAAAATGACAAACAGAGAAAATCTCCAGAAAACAATGAAACTCGCGCTTCCGTTCACGTGGCAATCACTTCCAATGAACGATTCTCCTTCGTTTCTCCCAAAGTCCCATCACAATAACCTTTTCTCTCAGAATCTCACTACAAAGATTCGAAAAAAACTCCGATCATTGAAGCAACGAAGATATGCTTACTTCACCTTCTTCTTCTTCTTCTTCTACATTTGATTCATTTTCTTCCAATTTCTCTCCGGTACTCACTAATGCCTTCTCTAGCTTCACCATTCCCATGGGGTTAGTCAATTCACTCTTCTTCGTCTCTTCGAAATTATGATTCGAATTTGAGTTTTGATTCTGAATTGGATTTGTATTGTAGATTGAATTTGAGTAGGAAAGTGATCGGAGCTCGAGTTTTCTCTCGGAAGGCACGTCTTCTTCGTAATCCTTAGTCTCGTTCTGGTTTTTGAGTTTTACGCTGAGTTTTATGATCTTCATTGTTTCATCGTAGTTAGATTAAGGATCGTTCAACACTTAAGGTTTCTTGTCGTCGTGCACAAGAACGTGTGGTTGAGGTAAATCTCTTGGTTTAGTCTTGCTCTTTAGCGATTCGAATTGTGATAAGTGTCTTCTTTGTTATTTTCTAGGGAGAAGCTTCTACAATGTCGGAGACTAAGCAATTGTTCAAAGTTTCTTCTGGTGAGGTATCTCCTCTTGGTGTGTCTCAAGTCGACAATGGAATCAATTTTGCTTTGTTTTCTCAGAATGCTACTTCTGTCACACTCTGCTTAACACTTCCCCAAAGGTATAACAAGTTAGTTTTTTGTTTTGCTTGCTTAATCTGTGATGCTAATGTTCTTTGGTGGTATATTTTGTAGTGGTAAGGATGATTTGAATGATGATGGTATGATTGAGTTGGTTTTGGATCCAAGTGTAAACAAAACTGGGGATACTTGGCACATTTGTGTTGAGGTACTCTCATTCGCTAAGGAACTTCTTTAGACAGTTTATCTTTTTGACTTCTCACTATTCATTGGCTGTGAAATTTTTTACATTTTGATAGGATTTGCCTCTCAATAATGTTCTTTATGGTTACCGTGTTGATGGTCCTGGAGAATGGCAACAAGGGCATCGGTTTGACCGTAGTATTTTGCTTTTGGATCCCTATGCAAAGCTAGTTAAAGGTCGTAGTTCTTTTGGAGATAGTAGTCAAAAGTTTGCTCAATTTTATGGAACTTATGACTTTGAGAGCTCGCCATTTAACTGGGGCGATGACTACAAGTTTCCTAACATACCTGAGGTACAATTTTCATTTGTCTCCTTCAGCTAGTTGTTGCACGGTTCTGTTGATGAGCTATTTTTCTGACTGGATTATGGAATTTGTATTACTACAGAATTTATGATTTCTTCCCTAGTTTGTTTCAATATTTTTAATCATCTGCTACTGTTTTGCAGAAGGATCTTGTTATTTATGAAATGAATGTTCGTGCTTTTACTGCTGATGAATCCAGTGGGATGGACCCAGCTATAGGGGGCAGTTACCTCGGTCTCATTGAGAAGGTGATTATATTCTACTCTGATGAGCACGAGGGTTAAAGCAGGAGTCATTTACCAAAAACATTAAAAGTTTGAAAAGCTTATTATGATAGATATTGAGGATATGTTTCATCTGCTTGTATGTTTATGTACAAAGCTTCTTTTATAGCTCACTCTCTATTTTTCTTCTCTTAAAAGATCCCACACCTTCAAGATCTGGGTATAAATGCAGTGGAGTTATTGCCAGTGTTTGAGTTTGATGAACTGGAGCTTCAGAGGCGTCCTAACCCTAGGGATCACATGGTAATCAATGAATCAGCAATTTACATTTCTGTGTGCTTGTAATATTTCTTGCAGGTCTTATTGCGATGGTAGGTATAAAATTCTTCCGTTTTCAACTTAACTTGGGCCTTCATGAATGGAAGTTTCAGTGCTTACCATACCTGAAAGAGAATTTTTTTTACTAGGTTAACACATGGGGTTACTCGACAATTAACTTTTTTGCTCCAATGAGCCGTTATGCTAGTGGTGAGGCAGACCCAGTTAAAGCTTCAAAAGAGCTTAAAGAAATGGTCAAAGCCTTACATTCTGCTGGTATAGAGGTAGCAATGCCATTGTCTTCCTCTTGTTTTCTTGGGGCCGATGCAGTTTGTTTCTTGTTGAGCTTATTGTAATTGATTGTCTTCAGAAGTTTTCTTACAATTTTTCTCTGCAGGTCATTTTGGACGTAGTTTATAATCATACCAACGAAGCAGATGACAAATACCCTTATACCACTTCATTTCGTGGCATAGACAATAAGGTGAGTCATAAGAGGTTTACCTTCATGTCAGTTTATTTCTTTTCTTGTCTTGGAACTCTAAACAGTGAGATATATTCTGCAGGTTTATTACATGCTTGATCCAAACAACCAACTGCTTAACTTTTCTGGCTGTGGTAATTTATTTTGAAGCTTATATTGTAGGCTTTACTTTTCAAAATTCCGTACTTCAAATGAAAGTTTGGTTTACAGTTTGCTGCAATATGTGTGCTCAACGTTTCTTTTGTTTTCTGTTTCCAGGGAATACACTGAACTGTAACCATCCTGTTGTTATGGAACTAATACTAGATAGCTTAAGGCACTGGTATGGACAAAATCTATGTTAGCCACTGTAAATAATGGACCAAATATCTTGCAGCTAATCCTGAAACGTGGCATTGATTTGAAATTGACAGACTTTGTGGTTACTTCGAATGGTTAATCATTCCTGGTTCTTCTTTCTTCTCTTTACCTAACTGCAGGGTCACTGAATATCATGTGGATGGTTTCCGATTTGATCTTGCTAGTGTGCTTTGCCGAGCAACAGATGGATCTCCACTCAGTGCTCCCCCACTCATTAGGGTTGGTTTTAATGCATTGTGCATACATTTTTCGGAAAATAAGATATAACATTGTTGTCATGATGTTCTTTTTGAAATTTCTTACTGAATCAGGCAATTGCCAAGGATTCCGTTCTGTCAAGATGTAAAATAATTGCAGAGCCTTGGGATTGTGGAGGATTATATCTAGTTGGGAAGTTTCCAAATTGGGATAGGTGACCGTTTTAGCTTCATAACTAGCTTTAAGTTGATGCCTCCCGATAGTACTATACTTGGTAGTTTCTTCAAAATTTCTGCGGTTATAAACTTTGTGTAACTGGTATGCCTACTGGATTTTTCCCAAGTCAGGTGGGCTGAGTGGAATGGGATGTACCGGGATGATGTTAGAAGATTTATCAAGGTATACAACATTGGAGTATTTTTCACCTATTCTTGGGAAATGCATGAATTATTTCATAAATGCTATAATATTCTACATGTTTAGGGTGACAGTGGCATGAAAGGAAGCTTTGCTACTCGGGTTTCAGGATCTTCCGATCTTTACCAGGTAAGATTCATTCAAGTTTAACTGCAGTAGAATCCAAGTAGGTTTCATGATAACATTGTGCTTCCCCTTTTCTCGTATATAGGTTAACCAGCGGAAGCCTTACCATGGTGTAAATTTCGTGATCGCACATGATGGATTCACATTGCGAGATCTTGTATCGTACAACTTTAAGGTACTTTTGATTTCCAATGTATTGATTTTAAAACCTGAATAAGTCTTGTGCTTTACGCATCTCCTCTGTATTATAGCACAATGAGGCCAATGGGGAAGGAGGAAATGATGGATGTAATGACAATCATAGCTGGAACTGTGGGTTTGAAGGTACAGTTAGAATCTCACTTCACAACATTCTAGCATTGTTGGTTTCTCTGTATAATTTCTTATTCCAGCATCAAGTTAATACTCTGTTTCTTGACAGGGGAAACTGATGATGCTCACGTCAAGTCTTTACGTACTCGGCAAATGAAGAATTTTCATGTAGCTTTGATGATTTCTCAGGTATGTATTGCCAACATACACCTGTTTAAATACTGTTAAAAATCCGTATGAGACCAACCGTGATCAATGATCAGGGAACACCAATGATGCTAATGGGAGACGAATATGGACATACGCGGTATGGTAATAACAATAGCTACGGACATGATACTGCTCTTAACAATTTCCAGTGGAAAGAGGCAAGTCTTACATCTCGCGGTTTGTCCGTCTCTGTTAACTACTGATTCCTTCATGAACTGTAATCATTCCTTCTTTCTAAATCCAGCTCGACGCAAAGAAGCAGAACCATTTCAGGTTTTTCTCGGAGGTGATTAAGTTTCGACATTCACACCATGTACTCAAGCATGAAAATTTCCTCACCCAAGTAACTAACTTCCTCCTGTTTTCATATATTCCTCGGATTTTTGAGTGCTACTCTAATGTTCAATGATTGTCTAAAGGGCGAGATTACATGGCATGAAGATAATTGGGGCAACACTGAGAGCAAGTTCCTAGCTTTCACGTAAGACACAAAAATCCCAAAGTTTCTTACTTAAGTGTGTTATACTGCTTTACGAGCTATCAGATTAATAAGTGATTGTTCTTGCAGTCTCCATGATGGTGTAGGTGGCCGTGACATCTATGTGGCATTCAACGCCCACGATTACTTTGTCAAGGCTCTGATTCCACAGCCACCACCGGAAAAACAATGGTTCCGTGTGGTCAGTCTTTCTTTCTTTCTTTTTTCATCTTCTTTGGTTCTCTGATTCCATAACCGACTCAATTCTCATGATTTCCACAGGCTGACACAAACCTTGAGTCCCCGGATGATTTTGTGAGCGAAGGTGTTGCCGGCGTGGCTGATACCTACAATGTGGCCCCTTTCTCTTCAATCCTTCTCCAGTCCAAGTAAGATAAACACTCACACGAACAGCTTCAAGCTTCAACACAAATAACGCACGGTAGAGGAAAAAATAAGGTGTATGAGTTATGAAGAAAAAATAAGGTGTATGAGTTATGAGGAAAAGAACCATGACTCCATGAGTCATGAGTGCTTGTAAAACTTGATTACATGTAAAATTATAAAATGTACGATATTTCCAATCAGAAATAAAGAGATATATAGAGCCATGGTACAGTATTTTATAATCATGGAATATGTATTATTCAGTTGTGTTTATATACGAAATATATGTAGTGCTATTATTAATTTAAATTTAGTTAAATGTACCACCTATGTCATGTAAAGTTTGATAATCCAAATAATATCATAAATCTTCATGATTTGGGGTTTTACAACCTTTACTTTATAATCGAAAACTACATTTCACCAGACTTTTTGAAATTATTCAAGCTTCGAACCATATCCTCCACAAAATGTAATAAAACGATGTTGCCAAATAAAGTAGGCCTGGGCACAAGTACTCGTTACTCGGTTGATACTCGTTACTCGGCTCGTACTCGCCTTGAAAAAACAAGTACCCGGTGTTGTCAAGGCAAGTACCAAGTAGTATAATTCCATTACTTGCAAGTAAGGGTCAAGTATCAAGTATCATAATTTTTTTTGATACTTGGCTCGTTACTCGCCCCGTTTCGATACTCGCCCCGTTACTCGCTCCGCTACTCGTCCAGTTTTGTATTACAAGATATAAAGACCATTAAACGTTTAAACCCAATCACTAAAAGTCTAAAATTATAAAAACCCAATGACCAATGTTATAAATTAGTCTAAAAACTATAAACCCAATGACCAATGATATATGCATGTTTTCTTTTACATGTGAACTTACAACTTTTATGTTGTTTCAACAGAATTTGTAACTTCAAATGCTTATGGAAATTTGGTGCAAGGAGTGGGTTTAGCTTTGGAGGAAGAATGAAAGGTATGGATACTTCATGATTTTCAAGTTTTGTTTTAAAGCGTAATACACTTATAGTAACATTTGTTATGTTGGTTTTATTTATATGGAAAAAAAAAGAGAATCAAGAAGACAAGAACTCAAGAAGGAAGACAGAGACAAGATTTCAATTTGAACCAAGTTGTTTTAAAATGCTTATCTTTTGGAACTTTCAATGTGTTGTGATTCTAGGATGTTTTGCGATTTTATGATGTTTAAAATTCTGAATGTTTTATAATATGTATGAGATTGGTTTTTTATTTAAATTAAATGTTCAAGACTTCAAGATTTAAGTAACAAGTACTTGCAAGTAACAAGCCAAGTCAAGTTACCTTGCAAGTAACAAGCCGGGTCAAGTTACTTGCAAGTAACAAAATTTTTGACGAGTACTTGTTATAGCAAGTACTTGCTCAAACGAGTCGAGTATCAAGCCGAACTTTCAATTACTTGTACGGGCCAAGGCGAGTCACAAGTACTTGAAAAATAGCAAGTACTTGCCTTGTGCCCAGGCCTAAAATAAAGTATACAGGATTTGTTTTTTTCCTGTAACGAATTGCGGATAATAAAAGAAGTCATTTTTGTCTTTCAACTTAAGGTGACTCACCACCTACTTACCACATTGATATTGTCATCTTCGAAGAATCCAAACCATTTTTTATTGTTAAGTAAACAATTCAAAATCGTTCTAAAACTCGAGAGTATCCGAGGTTCCATTCCAATTATTAAAACACTGAAACGTTACGTTAAAGCGAAAAAATTATACTGTAGTAACAGAAATCCATTCCAAAAGAATAAATAAAATAGATGCTTCGATCGTGGAGTCCAAGTTTAATGGGAAAATTGGAAATAAAGGATATCTATTTAAATATTTGTCCATATACATTTTTTTTGTGAGATTGTCAGTTTGGACGATTTTACCCCTACATCCTAATTTAAATGTTTTTAAAAAAAAATAATCATAAAAACAGGTAGATATACAAGAGTAGAGGTGATTTGAAGTGAAATTTTTTAGATTTGGTTTAAAAAAAGTTGATTTTTGGATAGATAAAGTTTCATCTAATTTTGGTAGAACACGTTTTCTAGAGTTCTGCGAAACTCAGAATGTGTATTCTGCATTTTTGTACATGTTCTACATATTTCAGACTAGATTTCAGTTCTGAGAATTTTAGAAATCCGAAAATCATATATCTAAAATATTTAGAACATGCATTCTACATTTTCCTCTATGTTCTAAATATGTCGCTAATTAGCTTGAAATTATTAAAAGTACAGTAAAATATCAATAAATTAATAATATTAAAATTTTGATATTTTATTAATATAAGAATTAGTCCGAAGAATTAATTTGGGACTGACGAATTGTATTGATTCATCAAGATAGTAATTTATAAAAATTATACTGTAGATTAACAACAAATAAATTCTATCAAGAAAAAAAAACAAATATATTTTAGTTACTAATAGTGTGTTTTCTTATTATGTGTCTTGACATTCAAATTTAATTCCATACACCTCTAGGAAACAAAAAAAAAAAGGAAAAAAGGGTTAATCTTTCAATATATTATTTTCGAGAAAGATCATAGACACTTAAATGACCAAAATAATTAATACTATTTTACAGAATGACATAGCATAATCGTCTAATGACATAAATCGTAGAATGAAAATTTGCAGAATGAAAAATAGTAGAATAAAAATTTACAAAATAAAACTTGCAGAATGAAAAATTGCATTATGAAATAAGTAATTATATATTTATTTATTCAAGCTAATTAGCGACATATTTCAAGCTATTTTCCTCTATGTTCTAAATAGTAGAATAAGAATTTGCAAGACTAATGGGAAACACAACCGCGTGGTAGTCACTAATCCGTAATCAGTAATCACTAATCACTAATCATAATGGTAAGTGAAAGTTTAGGTCACATTAATTAAAAGTTGATTAATCTCGAAACCTTTAATTAATCCACGTGGTTAGGGCAGTCTTTGGAAACAACGCGTAGTTGGTGTTAGGGTCGGTGGTCGACGACTTAGCCAAATCCATCGGACGGCTCATGTTTTTATCTCGATTTGTTTCCATAGTTGTTTTCTTTCTTCTAATGATACGTGTACGGTATCATTAATTTATCAGACGAAAATAATTTATTACCTCCACTTTCCTAATCATATCTACGTTTCCATAACAATCTTGAAATAAATCCATAAAGTATGCATTAATGCATGTAATGTAAGAAAGATTTGGATCAAGTTGGTGGTTAAAAAAAAAAAAAAAAAAAAGTTGGTGGTTACGCTATCTAGTAGTTTACTGAAATTCCAAATCGTTTTTCTTTTTACCTCAATATATAGATTTGTTCGTTGAACTACTTATTAATAGCAGAATAATTGGAATATTATTAATGAATATGTCTAAGATAAAGACAGAAAATATGTTGGTAGGTTATCAACAATAAAAATTCAATTTCACATAGTAATTTTTTAATTTTTTTTTGGAATATTCTTTTTGATAACAACAAAGAAAAAAATTAAGAAGTTCAACTATATTCCAACAAAATATTTCTGTGTCCACTAATTCTAGCATAGGTTTGGTAAAGATCAACTTCGATTTTTACATGAATTATGTAAAGCCTCATAATTTTCTTTGTGAAATCATCGATTTTCAGTAGTACATCTATTAGATATGTTAGATGGAATATAACTACCGATTTTAATTGTCGCCTATTTATTTATTTTATCCATCAACTTTTTGTAAACATTATGTAAAATTCTTGTATAATCGAAGTACAAAACATCATTTTGCCATTATGTGTGTAACCAATTGGAGTCATAGTGTACAATTCTTCTCTCTTTTGCTCTAACGTACATATATTAACACATGTTTGAATATGAAACTAATTTTGTGAAGAAAAGTCCAAAACAAATCAGCCCCAAATCATAATAAAAAGAAAACTCTAGGGACTTACTTACAAATTGACAATAAACATTTACACGTCTTCGTGTAATTTCGAAGAAACATCAATTCTCTTCTCTTATATAAACCCTCTTCGTCTCCTCCTCTCTGCTCGAAACAGATCCTTCACTTCTCTCTAAAACTTTTCTCAAACTACGAAACTATGGCTTCAAAATCCGTCGTCGTTTTGCTCTTCCTCGCTCTCATAGCATCTTCAGCCATAGCTCAAGCTCCAGGACCAGCTCCAACAAGATCTCCTCTTCCATCTCCTGCTCAAGCTCCAAGAACCGCCGCACCTACTCCTTCAATCACACCAACTCCCACACCATCCGCTACTCCCACGGCGGCTCCGGTTTCTCCTCCGGCTGGTTCACCACTTCCCTCCTCCGCTTCACCACCCGCTCCTCCAACATCTCTCACTCCCGATGGATCTCCCGCCGCTGGCCCGACTGGATCCACTCCCGTCGATAACAACGCCGCCGCCACTCTCGCCGCTGGATCTTTAGCCGGTTTTGCATTCGTTGCTTCTTTGTTGATGTAATTTGATTATTTTAGAATCTATTGAGATAGTTTTTTTTCTATTAAGGATTATTTTGTTCGTGTTATTTTAATTTTTGATTTATGTATTAAGAATTGAGTTAGCGTTGGACGATAGATATACTCGATTTGTGTTTTTAATAGTCGTTTTAGAATTATCATTTGTGTTTTATTATCACTCTAGTTAAACACTTCGTGTTTTATCGTTGTTTGTTGTTATTATCACTAATGTTTTAGTATTATGGTCTTGACACATTTTATCTTTGGTTCTTTAAAAAAAACAAATTCATAATCTTGGTTTAGTTATTGCGTCTGGATTTGAATTAGTTATACAATTCGAAATTGGTGGAGTTAAATCTTGAAAGTGATTAGTGATTAAACACTTTATAGAAAAAGAAGATGATTAGTGATGACTGATGAGGTCAGCAACGTGTGCGTGTGTAGAGACACGTGTCGACCTGTCCAAGAACGGTGAATTTGTCGTTTATTGGTAGTGGCAAAAAAACAGCTGTTTGGTCTCTTGTCTGATTCTTTCTTCACTTTTATTGCGTTACTTATTGGATAACTTTTGAAATTACAAGATTTGAAAAGTCTCTAATATTAACGAGAATAATTACGTTTAGAATTGAAAAATTGTACTTAAAAAGTCTTTGGGTTTGGTCAGAAAGGTAAAGTAAGTAGGTTTTGTCACGTGGAGACAGCTGTAAGAATTACATATAAAAGCATTTTCAGGATTCTTTCATTGGCTCAGCCATGTGGGCTTCTACGTATTATAGTAACCATTTTAGGTTAAAGGTGGCGTGACAAAATATTTTACTCATATCATAAGTTATACTTAAAATTATGAAAAAGTTGAACTAAATGCGTTTGCTATAAAAGTTAGACGAAGATACCATCGTTTTTTTAGTTTAACATAAATCGAAAAGAACTCTATTCTTTTTAGGTTTTTGCACAAAAGGAGGAAAAAGAGAAAAAGGTAAAACCAAAGTTGATGAAATTGTTCCTTTTTAAAGGAAAAGGCTGGAGAGCATTTGCATTCATTAGCTGTGAAATCTGATTCGCATTTGATGATTCATTCCCTCCCCACTATTCCAACTTAAACCTAAATGAAAAGTGACAAGAATTTGTCCTTTTTCATATACCAATGTCTTTTTTTCTTAACCATTGATAAAATTTAAAACATACAACATAATTTAAAAAGAATGAAAGAAAAAGTACAAGAAGCTTTTTTGAACTAGTACTTTAGTACAAAATGCTCTAGGTGATATATGAGTGTCGCTGCCGCGGGAAGAGGCGGTTTCAGGTTTGAGTGCCAATCTAGAATCTACTATAAGAAGCGGTCTAGGGACTTGTAGGTGTTACAAACTTACAATGAAACAAGTGGTTCTTCCCCGTCCATAGTTTATACAATGTCTTAAATCAAAATCCAAACTAATACTCTCTCTGTTTTTTTTTCTTAATTTTATGTTTTAAGAGGAAAAATTTGTTTTAAATTAGATGATGTTTCCAACTTACAATACAAAATTAATTAGTTTTTATTGGTTTTGACGATTTATATTCTACAGATAGTTTTACTATTGATTAAAGATGGTGTTACTATTGATTAAATCGTGTTTAGGTAGATAATATATGATGTTTTAGTTTTAAATAAACAAAAAATTAAATGATTCTTTAATCGGTATGCAAAAATCTTAAACTAACAAATAAAGAGACGGAGGGAGTACCAAAACCTTTAGTGTTCTAACTTGAAAAATAAAACCTAGCTTCTAAAGTAAATTTTATACTAAGTTAGCAGCATTTGCGTTTACAAATTACTAATATAACTTTTTTAAGATACTCAAGATTATGGGTTCATATATAAAAAGATTACACACAAAACATATAACAAACGCAAAAACAAGCAATCGAAACTAGATCACAAACAAAGAAGCATTGTGTTAAACTTAACAAAGCAAGTTTCTCAGGAGACACATGGGGTTGTTTCTTGAGATTTGATCTGGTCTGATACTGACGTTTGGTATACCGGTCTCTACTAGTTCTCAGTTCTAACAAAATCGGTCTTGTACTTCTTACTTACTTCTCCACCATTTACTCAAGGTTGGTACTTGCATGTATCCACTCCTCTTGTTGGTCAAAAACTAAGAAGAAAAAAACAGACCTGAAAGCTCGATAAGCTTTTTCTTCAATTCCAATACCTCCAGCAATAATCCTGCAACACAGACTATGTATATATATACTGATTCAATCAATTCAGAGTTTAGAGGTGTAATGATACAAAAGAGTCAGGAAATGAAACCAATTAAGCTTTTACTACCTTATTCAGTTTTATGCAGCTGGAGTTTCAACCTCTTGGGTCATTGCCTCGGAAGGAGATGGTTCCTCTTCCTCCTCCGGTGGCTGCAACCCTTCTTTTGCTTGCAATTTCACAAACTGTTTGCTTTTAGCTAATCGGATTGGTCTTCCCATGAAATCCTACGTATGTAAATTTCACACAGTCAATTCCACCAACTTAATCAGCTCATGTTCTAAAGCTGGTATTAAAGAATAGAAAAGCCGGTACACGGGTCCGTTAATGGTCCCTGAGCTCAAATAGTATCAAAAAACACACCAACAATAAACCAAAACACAAACACTTTCTTGTACTTAGGTTCCATTCAACAACTATATCAGACAGCAATAATGAGCTTCAACTTCGCTCAAGATTGACCTAACTGATAAGCCTATAATGCTTTAAAAGTATGATTGATCATTATCATTTAGTATAGCTTGGATTTACCTTTCCTTGGAACTCAATAAGCGCTGCCTCGGCCTGTTTCTTGGTTTTGAAAGAGACAAATCCGTAACCACTCGACCTCCTTGGATTTTCATGAAATATAACTTCAGTGGACACAACATTACCAGTGTCTGCATCAAAGAACTCCTTAAGATGCTTGGCTCTTGCTTCAAATGCCAAGTTTGCAACGAATAAATTGAATGTAGGCACTGGTGAAGGCTTCTCACGCGGCGCATATGTCTTCTTCTTTTTGGTCTTTGCATAGTCTACTTTCAAACGACGACCCTCATAATCCTAAACAACACACAATTCAATGAAAAATGAAGATCAAAGAAAGAGCAAGAGCCAAAGAAACAACTTAAGAAATCAGATGGAATATGCAATGATTGTGGACAACAACATCTATCTTTGGATATGATACGGTTTAGTGTTTTACGTTTGGTTTCTCTTTAGCATTAAGGCAATTAAGTAATTTCCTTTTTAAAATAGAATAAGGTTTTGGTTTTACTTTTTAAAGAGCTTGTACGGGTCTTATATAAAGACCTCTTTTGATTAATAAGAATTCTCAACTTCCAAGAATTAACCTTAATCTCCAAGAGAGCTTAGGGTTAAGAGGAAGCTAGCTTTAAATCTCTTTGTTCTTTAAGCTTAAGAAACGGGTCCAATAACAAGAGCTAAGGCTTAGGTTCATATCAATTTGGTATCAGAGCGATAAACGTACTCGAACGTTTGGAGGACACTTTGCGCCCGCAGCTCGATATTCACTTCCGCTAACTAAGTCAACGTTGACAAAAAATGGTGGGAGTCTAAGCGGAAAAGACGAGGAAGCTCTGTTGCCTCAACAAACAGGAGTGAAACAAGCTCACCCACAACGGTTTTTGAAGAAATTGACTAGCGCAGAGATGACGGAGCGACGCGCAAAAGGGCTATGCTTCAACTGTGATGAAATCTTCACACGAGGGCATGTTTGCAAACCATCTCTTTTTCAAATCGTGCTAGTCAATGATGGGGCAAATCAGGAAGATGAACCATTCGAAGAGGAGGACATGGTGGGGTAAGAGAGGCATACAAGAGCTGGAGCTTGTCCAAGTCGAGGAGGGGAATAATGATACGTGATAGTGGTTTTCATATCTTAGTGTTTTGGTCTTTTCCTTTTAGTATTGATTTAGGGAGTTTTCCTTTTAATTATGTTAAGTTGGTTTCTATGAGGATCTATATAAGGTTCTCTTATAATCAATAAGAAACTCATCTTCCAAGAATTAACCTTAATCTCCAAGAGAGCTTAGGGTTAAGAGGAAGCTAGCTTTAAATCTCTTTGTTCTTGCGTTCTAATTAACAACGGCTTACTACACAAGATCAGTGGCTAGGGCTGAGGCTCATATCAGGATACTGCAACATGAAAGAGCCTAATAGCACTACAACTTCTTGTAACGTAAAGTCAGATCAAATGAGACAAACACAACCAAATGAGAGCAGGGACCAAGAAGCACCAAACTCAATCAGATGAAGTATGAGAAAAATTTGCTCTGTCAAGCTTTGTTCAGCAAAATTTATCGTTTTCATCGGATACGGCAACCCAAAAGAGTCTAATAACACAATGTACAACTCTGCTAATGTAAACTCAGATAAAATGAGACAAACACAACATAATGAGAGAAATATCTCAATGATTATGTGCCAATTTAGAGATGGAAGAAGCGAGTTGCGATGTTCTTACATACAAAAATCAATCAAACTGTGATAACTGCAACATGAAAGAGCCTGATAGCACAATGTACAACTCCTACTAATCGTAAAAGTCAAGATAAAATGAGACAAACACAAGTACACAACCAAATGTCAATGATTTTGTGCCAATTTAGAGATGGAGGAAGCGATGATTGCGATGTTCTTACATACGAAAATCAATCAAATTGGGATAACTACAATATGAAAGAGCCTAATAAGCACAATGTACAACTTCTACTAATCATAAAGTCAGATAAAATGAGACAAAACACAACCAAATCTCAATGATTCTATCCCTACTTAGAGATGTAAAAGCCGATGATTGCGATGTACTTACATACGATTCGAGAGATTTAAGAGCTGTAGCAGCTTCTTCAGGAGAAGCCATTTCAATGAAAACCAAACCTCTATTCCTTTCCTTCTTATGCATAGACATCTACAAATCAAAATCAAATTCGTTAACCTAACACAAACGATTCAATTTCAAGGTTCCAAAAGAAGGAAACGAGAAAAATCAAAACCTCAATGTCGATAACACTCCCGTATTTCTCGAACAATGATCTTATATCTTCAGGTGTAGAGGTCCAAGGAACGTTCTGAGCAATCAATCTGGTTTTAGAAATCTCTTCTTCTACTACCTCAGTAGCTGAAGAAGAGGAAGATTCGAGGACTGGCTCTTGTGTTGTGGTGGAGAAGTAAGTGGTGATGTTTCTGGATTTTGCTGGAATTGAATCTGGAAACGTCGCGTGATGATTGAGAAGACATAGTGAAGAAGTAGAGAAAGAGAGAGAGTGATTGGTAAGTGAGAATTTGGGATTAGGGTTCTTGTGGTTTGATTTGTGACCTAGAATTTGGAGGGAAATGCCAGGAAGACGAAGAAGAGCCATGAGTGAGAGAGTTTTGGATAAGAGAAATCGAAAAAGCTACACAATTACATTTATTTTGAGTGAGAAATAAGTAACGACGTCGTTCCATAGAATCTTCAAACGACAGCGTTTATGATCCTCGCACTGTTTTTGTAGAAGAACGATGTCGTTTAGAATTATGATACTTAATACGACAACGTTTTATTAGCAATGTTAATACGTAGATGTACAATAAACGGCAGCGTTTAGGAAGCTGTGTCAGTTTCACAATGTTCTTGTAGAGGCTAATTATTACCAGTTAGAAACATGATTTTGTGGCCAAATTTTCATAGCAATACATGTTGTTAGTAGCTTCAGAGAAGCAACAATATAATCTGGTTTCACACATGATTATACAGATAGTGGTTTGATTATTCTTATCATCAAACCTTGTTCATCTTAGAATCTGGTGAGTTATTCCATACAGGTGATAGAGGCTTCCTGCTAATTTCTGGACTGCTAAACTCAAGCCTCTTCTCGACCGGACTGCTCATCGTCTTCGGACTCTTTCTCTTGTTTGACTGTTCAACATAAATAAACTCTGAAGTTAGAATCAAAGAACTATATAGCTGTTTACTTCTTTCTTTTTGTGTTGCTTTTACCTTTGCGGATGCGCTGTTCCGGTTCCGCTCTGTAGAACAAATAGGACTTTGTTGTTGCCTTAGCAACTTACGATTTTCTTTATCCAGCTTTCGGTTTAGGGTGCTCACAAGTTCCACCTGTTAAAAGTTTGTAGGTTAAGTGGAATGATTTTCAGAACAAGAACAAGAGTGTTAATGTTTATGATTATTACCTCTTGCTCGGCTTTAGCGAGATTCATGATGATGCATTCTTTTTCCTTTTCAAATTTCTTTGCTCTTGAAACTAAAGAAAGAACCTTTTGCGTTGAAGGCTTTAAATGATCCCACTTGCTCAACAAGGCTTGGCACGATTGGTCTTGGACGTTTGCCTCCAAGAAGAGACGTCCCATTATAGTTTCATCTTTGCTTATGAGTGATCCCAAAACTGAATCAAGCAAATCTTCTTCTAACGGTGTGTTGCAGCTGTCAACCTTTTGAGAGAAATGAAATACAGACTTCTGTCAGAACACAAAGAAACTATATTTCCAGCTACAATGATTATAAGTAGCAACTAATAGATTCATCTTCTGACTAATGTTGACACTAACAAATCTTTCCAATCTTCATTTGTTTGATAAATATGCTACACCTCAAGGATACAGAAAGATAAATCTTAGAAGGAACAAGCAACCTCTCAAGCAACATAGACAATCAAACACTTATCAACAGCCTTTATCCACCTCAAGCTATCAAAAACGACTAACAATACTGGATATACGACAAACCCATTTGATATATCAAAAGAAATCCAAAGTTTTGTTACCTTCACCAAGCAAAACAATATGGACTGACATTAGACAGAAACTTAATGTGGACTAGCAATAGACTCTCGTTCAAGGACATCAATTAGATAGTATCAACAATTTTAAGACTTTCTACAAAGCAACACAACATTGATGGACTTATGAATCAATGAGAAGACAACCAAATGATTGATCCCCAAGTGCCAAAATCAAGATAATTTACTTCTAAATCCTACGAATCCCAATGGCCAATTAAAGTAACCATTTCATCAAGAACAAGCTAGCCAAATTATGAATCTGCAAGTGCAAAAAGCAAACTAATTTACTTAAGGGCAATGCAATTCTAAACCCAACTAACCCCAATAGCCAATTAAAGAGAATTTAGGGTTAATATGAAGAAAAACTCTTACTTCACCATCTCCAATTTGACGCTTAAAAATCTGCATTTCCTCAGACATTCTTCCAATTTCATCCTCCAATTCACGAACCCTAGCTTCTGCTTCTCTAGCTCTCTCATCAGATTCATTCCCAAACTCCATCAACGCATCACGATCTTGATGATATAGCAAACACTCTTTCTCCAATTTCTTACACTGACTCAACAAATTCCCACACTCACTAGCCAATTTCTGATTCTCATCAACAAACTTCTTCAACGCTTGCGCATTCATACTCGCTTCAGACTAAAATTGATCAAAAACAAGATTCAGATTCAGTCAATTTCACAGATCCCAGAAAAATTAAAGAAACCCAGAACAAAATACTTACCCTAACACGATCGATTACATGATCTTTCTCCTTTAATCGCGAAACCAAAGCCAGATACTGTTCGCGAAGACGGCGTTGAGATTCTTCAGCCGTATAAAGCTTCTTCTGAAGAGCTTCCATGGAGATCGGAAGACCTAACGAGTGATCAATTGTGTCTTTGATATATTCTTCGACTTCTTGCGAGAGATTTGTTCTCGTTCTCGTTTCTGCTTCATCTGTATCAATTCTCTCGCTCCGCATGGTTTACTCTTGACACAAGATTTGGATTCAGGAAGAAGAAGACACAGAGATTTTTGCAGAAGAATTCTAGGGTTTCGCAGAAGAAGAAAGAGGAATTTGTAAAGACGGAGGAGAAGAATTCAAAAATGGAAATCAGAAGTTTGTAGCCGTTACAAAAGTTATTGCATCGATCGATTCGTAACTACGTGGCATGCTTTTATTGGCTTAGAGATTTGGCTCCTAATGCAATTTTTGAGGTTATGTTTTTTTTTGGCTCCGGTTTGGTTTATTTGGTTTTCTGATTTTTTCGGTTTTACATTATGTAAAACCATATAATATAAGACCATTTATATTTGGAAAAATGTTTGGCAGTGAGACGTCGTTACATGGTCATACATACATACTTTAAAAATATTTTATTAGCTACACGAATACAATCACATACAGACATTCTCAAACCAACATAAGTTATGTTGCAAAAACCATAACCATCCATTTCAATGCTCTAGTAGCCGGAATAAGGCGTTGACCAAAAATATTTTTTTTAACAATATTTTTTTAATTAATTTTTTGATAAACAATTAAAAATAATAAGTTATTACATAATTTTACTTAAAATATAACAAAATATACTAAAAGTAAATATACAAAAAATAATATAACAAAAATACCACAAAAAAATATACAACAAAATTTTGGTATATATAGTTGTAATATAACTAAATATACCACAAAATAGACCACGGTTTGTTTTGTGCTATATTTTGGTAATATAACAAAATATACATTTTTCATTTGGAAATCATTTTTTGTGGTATTCAACATCGAACAACCGAGAAGAAAAATATATATTTTATTATATAAAGTTTACTAACAAAATAAACCACAAATTTTTTGTGTGCTATATTTTGTTCTAAAATTTTGGTAATATAATAAAATATACCTTTTTCTTTTGGTTTGTTTTGTTATACTATTTTGTAGTATATTTTGTTAGTAAACCTTCGGTAATATAATAAAATATGCCTTTTCCTTTTGGCAATCATTTTTTACCATAAGATAATATTTTCCTTCTCGATTGTTCGACGTTGAATACCACAAAAAATGATTTCCAAATGAAAAATGTATATTTTGTTATATTACCAAAATTGTATAACAAAATATTGCACAAAAACAAATTGTGGTCTATATATTACAAAAATATATTTAATTTTTTCTTCAAAGAATATATATTATTTTTTCTTTTCTTAATAATCGAAGGGTACACACTTCACATATTAGTTTTTAAACTCTATGCGAAGAGATGAAATGGAGCTTTCGTGGTTAAGGACATATAAATGTGGTATTACCAAATGCACTAGAATATCTAAATCTTCTTTGTGATATAATTATTTAATAAAAATTAAAATTATATTATAATTCCAAAGTTGATGTCTATGTAATATTGGATTTGTTTGCAGTTATATACTATTTTAGTCTGTAAATTACTTTTCAATTATCTTTTCTTGTGCACACTTAATGAAGTTCTGTCAAAAAAAACTTTTTTTTGATAAAATAAATTAATCTTTTATTTTAAACTTTATCATTTTGTTTTACACTATCTAAGATATTATTGTTTGTATCACTTTTGTATTATTGTAAATTAACAGAGACAACTTTTGTTTAATTTTGTTGTCAGTGTGACTTTTTGTAGCTCCATCAAGCCATGCCCGTCAAATGGTACGTTTGAAGACGATTATTGAAACTGAAGAATAATTCTTGTAGTTGTTCTTTTTTTTTTTACTCTTTTTCTATTTTCTCTAGGAGTTTTCTAGGCTTTTGCATTGGCGGCAACCAAATCAAGGATCAACACTAAGCAGTCAAATTCTAAACGAAGTTACACAAAGCATAGAGAGCCTCAATGGCGTCAAAGAAGGAAAATGGAAAGTTCCCGCGTGAATTTCTAGGGGTTTCGCTTCCAGAGGAGTCAAGTAAGTACTATTTCGTCGTCGTCAGGTCGAAGAGGATCGTCGTGGAGGCAGATTCGTCGATTCAAATGATCATGGAGAACCTTGAGTCTTACAAATGCAAGCTCTCGTTTTACTTTGAAGGGTTTCAGTATCAACTTGGTGATTTTCGAGTGAGAGTTGGTAAAGTTGTTCCTGCTCATGCCGAGACCGTCCGAGGCATAGTCATGGAGGTAACTAGTGTTATAGTAAGTTGAGATATTTTAACAAACAATATTGATGATGATCTAATGCTAGTTTCTTGTAATTCATAATTTGGAGTTTGTGGAATGTAACAAAAGGTTATAGTTATGTGTGTGTGTATTATATTCAGGTGGAGTATCTTCCTATATCATCAATAGAAATGGCAAGAAAAGTGATGGAGGAGTTCTTGGAGATATTGCAAGAAGCTATGTCGAAAAGGTTGTTGCCGGGTTAGTTTGTGAACATAGAACTCAACTTTGAAAACTTTGGACTTGGAGACAACTACACTCCACAGCACACCGGTGCTCGATATGCTTTCTTCATGGCTCATTTGATGGCAACAATTCAAGCTGGGAGAGGCTAAAAAAAACAGAAACTTTTATGAGTTTTTAAGTATCAATGATTTTAGAAGTCAGGTTTGGGTAAACGACCTGTGTCCCCCTAGGAAGTTTCATATAGTATCACAACTACACAGAATTCGGACCTCGACCGCAGTCCACACAGATCAGAAGTTAAACTCCAATTTCCCCCCAAATCAAAAGTTCGAGACCTTGGTCCCCAAAATTTTGAATTTCGTGGTTTATCTGTGGTTTACTGTACCGAACCGATGCCAAACCAAAACCTAGTAGAATAAACCGAATTTTGAAATTAAAACCTAGTAGAACCAATTCAAAATTTCATTACATTTCAAAATTAATTTCACAATTCGGTTTATTCTACTAGGTTTTGGTTTGGCATCGGTTCGGTACAGTAAACCACAGATAAACCACGAAATTCAAAATTTTGGGGACCAAGGTCTCGAACTTTTGATTTGGGGGGAAATTGGAGTTTAACTTCTGATCTGTGTGGACTGCGGTCGAGGTCCGAATTCTGTGTAGTTGTGATATTATATGAAACTTCCTAGGGAGACACATGTCGTTTACCCATAAGGTTTAAGAAAAAATGGTAATTTTAAAAAGTTAGAAGATCAATTTGTAATTGGAACAGTTTTATTTGGGCTTAGGGTTAGTTATTTGGGTCAGTTAGAGAATTGGGCTTAAGGCCCATAAATGAAGACGTTCCCAAATGCAGAATCAAAACGCAAAGGAGTTTTGGCGGTTGCGGTTGCATGTTTTCTTCCAGAGAGCTATAACAGTCAGTAGTAACAAACAATATAGAGAGAGAAAGGAGTGTGAGAGCTACAAGTTGAAGAAATCGAATAGAGTTAGAGAGAGAGAGAGATCTAGATTCTTCTTCTTCTTCGTCTTCTTCAACCTCTCGGAGACTCGTTTAGGTATGTGTAACTTTGAATCTCTTCTTGCGTAATCTCTTGTTGATTCCTCTTGAGAGTGAAGCATTCTCGAGTTTGATCTTCGAGAAATTGTACATAAATCGCTTGTTTCTCTCGTTTTCTTTCTTTTGTACCGATTTCAAAACTTGAAACGCAAAGAACAAGCGATAAGATGAAGATCAACAACCAAAATCAGTCTCAAATCACTACAGAGAGCTATTTTGCTTTGGATTTTGGTTTTTACACGAGTGTGATTATGATTTTAGACTGAAACTTGTATCTGATTCAGTGGATTTTTTGGTTTTCCTTGTTGATTCGTTCACGTTGTTGTGGATTTTAGAATTTTGCTTTCGTTGCATTGATTTTAGCTTAGGATTGGCATTAGCAGAGTTTCTATTTGAGTGGAATTGTAAAATAGAATTGATGTCTAGTAAGTGTTTGATGAAATTCCTCTGAGAAATGAAGTGTTGTATTAAGCTTTGTTTCCTTCAGATTATTGTGATGGATTTAGAGGTTCCGTTGTTCAGGTTATTGTGATGGAAGCTGTGAACGAAGCTGTGAGGAAGATTAAGTCCTTAGTCATTCCACATCCAGATGAGAAAACTAATGGTATTGTTCTTGAGATCAAGCTTGATGAGACAGATTAGAGATCAGCAAAATGGAGTCTTGATCCTTCTTTGGTATGTACTATACTAAACCTGGCAACTTTTTAAGTTTTAGAGTTTTCCCTCTGAATTTACTATGTCCTCAATTGTTTTATCTTGCATTATTAGGCTTTGTTCGAGGTAACCGGGTCTTGTACTTTGGGACGTCAAAACATCGAGGGCCTTAATTGTTCTCTCATGAGTGCTGTGACCACTAGCAACATCTTCAATCCTAAGCTGGTACACTAGCTTGTTTTTCATACGTTTCTGATATGATACTTATCTGGTTTATTTTGTAGTTTGATTTTGTGATCCTTTTATACGCTTGGTTTTCTCTTAGGATGATCTTTTGTCTAAGCTTGAGTATGTACGGCGTCTAGACGGTGATAAAAATCCTAGAAACCGTACCTTCAAAACGAGCTTCTTCAACAGCAGAAAACTTAGCCCTGTGTTCACTGGGGGACCAGGCTTTGAGGAAGTAGTGCCTCCAATGTTTGTGGCTCGAGATTGTCTTAAAGCTACTCTAACTGAGGTAAGCAAGTCTCCTATATATAGTCAACTTGTAATCATCTCCCAACAAGCACCCTAATATATAATCCTGGTTTTCAAAATGCAGAACTTAACCCGTCAGCGAGAATTCACATATGGAGTTATGTTGGAAGAGATAATAACCCAAGATGAAAACAGGAAAGTCTCTGTAAATGGGCTGTCGTTATCGCCTAGCGGTGGAATGAGTGTTAATGGACCTCCAACAACTCTAAGTGGTACTGGTATTGACCGCATAGCCTCTCTACAAGCCAACATAACCCGAGACAACACCAAGCTTGTGAATGGGGCTATTGTTGGAGAGAGGAATGTCTTTCAGGTTTTGTATAAATCCCTCGATCCATGTTTGTGTTTCTAAATTAGAGCTTTTTTTGACACACTGCAATAATATAGTAACATAAATCGCAGGTGGATCAAGGCTTGGGTATAGGAAGCAATTTCCCGCTCTTCAACCGCCACCAACTAACACTTACACGATTCATTCAGCTGAAGCAAGTAGAAGAAGGATCCGGTAATCCAAAACCACCAGTTCTAGTCCTCCACGGTCATTACGGTGGCTGCATAGGCGATCTTCCAAACTATGATGCTTTTTCTCTTGGTGGACCTAACTCTGTTCGAGGCTACAGCATGGGAGAACTCGGTGCAGCTAAACACATTCTCGAGGTTAAATACTATAACAAAACTCATACAAAATCATTTTCTGTATCTTTCCCTTATAAAAATCTGAAGCTGTTAAAATTGTATATAGCTTGGTGCTGAGATTAGAATCCCTGTGAAGAACACACATGTGTATGCCTTTGCTGAGCATGGAAACGATTTGGGAAGTTCAAAGGATGTGAAAGGGAATCCAACAGCGGTTTACCGGAAAATGGGACATGGTTCATCGTACGGTTTGGGTGTGAAACTCGGTAAGGTGCGAGCTGAATATACTGTACGTCACAATCGTGGAACCGGTGCTCTGTTTCTCAGGTTCGGAGAGAGATACTAAGGTGATGCCCTGAAGACTTTGTGCTCCTTTCTTTCTTAACTCTAATACTTTGGTTTATAATTCTGATACTCTAGTTATGTAAATGCGTGCATAGCAAGTCATTGAGTTTAAGCATGTCTTGTATCACAAACTTCCCATTATAGCTATGAAGCAGTATGAGCTTTTTTGTTAATTGCAGCTAGAATACCATCTTAAGCTTTTATTTTTATTTTTACTAGGTTATTAAACCCCCACTACGCGGGATTTTGTTTTTATCCATGGTTTAGTTATCATTTAAGTAGCTAAACATTGACACTAGTAATGCAAAATTCTGTAATTTTTTATTTTGATTTTTTTTAACAAAATGTTCTTTTAGTGATATTTTTGTTAGGAAAAACTACAAAATCTACCACTTATTCCCAATTTCTTTCAAAATCTACCACATTCCTTCCCTTCTTTCAACTCATACCACATTTCGATGTAGAGTTACCATTTTGCCCTCTCTTTTTATCTTCCCTTTTATCTTTCCTCCCTAATTATTTCCCCTCCCTATTTATCTCTCCTCCCTATTTATCTTCCCTACAACATTAGCTTCTCTATTTATCCCTCTCTCCCTCGAAACACGTGCACTTTAACCAAGCAACATTATATCTCCTGAGACTAAACAATTAACTTTCGTTTTTGTCTCTAGATCTTGTCCCCGATTGGAAATTCTCTGTTGCGTCTAGATCTTGTCCCCGATTTCATCATCTTGCTCTATTATCATGAATTCCACATCTTGTCCACCAATTGTTCTCATTTAAGGGTTTCGAATTTTATTTAGATTTTTCACCATCTATTTTGGTCCACAGATTAGTTGAGCATTATTGTCTTCACCTACCCGGATTATTGAATTTTTTTTCCTTCTATTGCAAAATAACAAAAAGATCCAGTTGTCCCCGAGTACTATTACTCATTCTATTACTCATTCGATATGAACTTGTCCCCGATCTAATTCTATTACTCATTTGATCTGAACTTGTCCCCGATCTAATTCTATTACTCATTCGATCTGAACTTGTCCCCGATCTAATTCTATTACCCATTCGATCTGAACTTGTCCTCGATCTATATCTATTACCCATTCGATCTGAATTTGTCCCCGATCTAATTCTCTTACTCATTCGATCTGAACTTGTCCCCGATATAACATATTCGATCTGATTCTCTTACTCATTCAATCTGAACTTGTCTCCGATCTAATTCTATTACCCATTCCATCTGAATTCGATATGAACTTGTCCCCGATCTAATTCTATTACTCATTCGATATGAACTTGTCCCCGATCTAATTCTATTACACATTCGATCTGAACTTGTCCTCGATCTAATTATATCACCCATTCGATCTGAATTTGTCCATGATCTAATTATATTACTCATTAGATCTGAATTTGTCCCTGATATAACATATTATTTAAATAACCGTGCAACATTTATTGCAGACCTGCTCCTTCTTTGGAAGCGCCAGACAAAACTGTCTCTGTCTCTGACACAGACTCTGTCCCTGACACAGACTCTGTCCCAATCAGGGGTATTTTGGTCCAGCATTCCACATGTGCTATTGAAATATGGTAGATTTTGAAAGATTTTTGAGATTGTGGTAGATTTTGAATGCCAGTTGTTGAAATGTGGTAGATTTTGCAATATTCCCTTTTTGTTATCATCTATTATGTTTTAAAAAAAATTTAATAAGAAAAAAAAATTACATAGATAAAATTTAGTATAAAACATATTATAAATATGAAATGTCATTTTCTATTACTTTTTAGTTTTTTTATGTTATAAAACATTTTGCTATTAGTGAAGCATAATAAAAATATTTTGACAAAATATAGAAATTAAACTATCAAATATGTACACGTTTGGGCATACATATGTTTCTCTCTTATGTATTAGTAAACTGTTTTTTAGCTATTAATCAAGCAATTTGAATAGAGTAATATTTTTTTGAATAAATGCTCATTTGATTTTTGTGATAATTCGAATACTTTTTGGGTTTGGAAAACCGCGACATCCCAAAAAACCGTTGATTTAGTCTTTGCAAAAAGTAAATCATGACATGTAAAAATAATCAAAGACATAAAATTTTGAGGAAGACACCTAAATTTTTTAAGTCGGCTACTCAGCTCGAGTTTGCTGATTTCATACTCGAATCCGCTGATCTTACCAATTTTCAAAGTCTATCTAATCTTTCTTGTCTTGTACTAAAGTTAAGAGTTTACTTGTTTACCATGCAGCTTGTCTTGTTGTTAGTGACCAAGACTAGGTTTGAGATTTCACTCGTAGCAGCCTATTCGGTTCGCTTCAATGAATGTTTGGATTCATTAAAACTCATTTGAGAGTGAACATCATAAGATGTTCCACTATATCACAAAGTGATAAATTTTAGGATATAACTTCACCAGAGTTATCTCGTTCAGGGGTATCAAATTCATCAAAAGTTATCGACTTATTATCGATGTGGGATTCTTTTAATTCTCCCCCTCGAGATGATAATTTTTCGACTTCAGTCATCTCGAAATGAATCTCACTTTAAAATCAACAACATATCCGATATAGATCATGTATTTATTCTTAGATCCTTATAAAATTGTAGGACTCGTAATACCCCTTTCCAAGATTATGGCTTTCAAGCTTATTCATTTTGGACTAAATCTTATTTTCAGATCGGTTACATATAGGGTTTAATTTAGGGATTATTAAAGAAATCAACCATCATATACAATAAGCTTATGAAGAAAATGGTGATTTGGCCAAAAATCATATGATTTTGGAGGCATAACCTACTATAAAATTACAGAGAAAGTATACAACTTTCAACTCTATATATAATATTAATTGTTTAATAAATTTAAATAAATTTAAATTAACTTAAACTAAATGTTTCCTCTGAAATGTGGACGGACGCATGTATCGCTTGAATAAGATTCTCTTGCTTTACATAATTTTTAGTGTTATTTAGTCACTCTTTTTTGAGTTTATTTATATTATATCGAAATGAATCTTTTGAAAAAGATGCTTTTAGAGGGAGATATATAATGATGAGCGTGACTGCACTCTTTTTCTTTTATCATGGTTTTTTTTATCCCATTTAATATTTTCATGACAAGGTTTTTAACGAGGCAGCAAATAGCACACAAAATATAGACATTAAAGTGAAGGTTTATCTCTCTTCCAAAAATTTTGTCATATATTGACGAGACCAGAAGAAGCAAAGTTTTGGGAGAAAGGTTTATAAAATGGAAAAAAGTTACTTGAGTTTAAAATGTAGAAGCTTGAGACTTGTATATAAACTTTATGTTTTTCTATACAATTTTCAAATTCTTTTTTGGAACTTGGTTTGCACGCCAAGAAAGCTGCTAATACAGATCATTTATGTAGTCACCACTGAAATACTTGGTTTGCATGCCAAGAAAACTGCTAATTCTTTCTAATATGGAAGAAGCTTGAGTTATATCCGCCGGAGCCGCTGTATCAAGTTCCCAGAAGATTCTTATGCCATAATTCTTGTCCTTGTCGCTGGTGTATTTATTTGCATAGTTGAGATCATAGGGGTCCATATCCGACTTATGTAAAAAAGACATAAAAACAAAACAAAATGATGTGAGATATTATATTTCAAAGTCAAAAGAAACACTACACACCAGCGTTAAATCTAATGGAAGCATAATAATAATAAAAAAACTCATTAACACAAATCTCACATAAAAAAAAAGCAGCATAGTTGAGAAATTTGGTAGAACATCCAACGGCTGAGGACAGATGCGTCTGTCAATAAATAGAGAACGTTTTCTCGCAAGAAATATCATTTTCTCTTTCCAAACAAAAAGCAAAAAAAAAAGAGAGAGAAAAGAAAGAAAGAAAAAGACGAGAAATGGCGAGAGCGAATAAGAAGAGAGCTATTCACCGCGGATTTGTTTACGGCCGCTTCAAGCTGACCACGACGGTTGGCAAAACTTCCTGGCAGATCCGCGACTGAAGCTATATATATTTATATTAAACCTCTATTGCAACACCTCAAGTAAACAAATGAAGTTGTGCTTATATATATATATATATATATATATATATATATATATATATATATATATATATATATATATATGTGTGTGTGTGTGTGTAAGGACGGATAACACATAGCTAAATAACCCTTTGAACAATTTTGCTAAAATAAAAGTGATTAGATATACAAAGAACGAATTTAATAAATATGAGGAAGAATAGTTATCTTAAACTCCTAATTCACAAGCTTTATAAGCACTTACTTTGATTTGTCTTTAATGAATTTAAACCCAATGATGTAATTGAGTTCCCTAACTTTAAAACTCATTAGTAAATAAGAACATACCACATAGTTTGTTGCTTTTCGGTACCTTTTAAGACAACAAATAAGCGGAAATAAGTAGCAATCGAGTTTTCAGGATGCAAAGAAAGAACCCAAGAGATATAAAACTTGTACTAGAAATAAGAGGCTTAGGTCTCATCTTAAATAAGATATTTATTCTTATAACCCGACACCTTACAATTCTGATACTTTTCCTGAAAATTCATCCAATAGAAGTTTCTTCAAATTAGAAACAAGCAGAAATAAAAAGCAATTTATTTTCCAGAAAGCAAATAAAGAACAGAATAGAGAAAGCTTGTACCATAATGAGAGGCTTAGGTCTGGTCACACGCAAGATGATTGTGTATGATATATAGACAAATTTCTCGACCGTTGGGAATATTATTAACGGCTAGTTAATGAATATGTCAGCCTAACATCAAAATAAGTTACCATTCTGACAGCCTCAACGGCTAACTCGCGGAGTGTAAGAGAATCAACAGTGTAATCATGTTCGTGACACGTGTACACTAACGCTACATAAAAATGTATTTTTGTTAGACTGTCTAGATGGGGCCCAACCCATCATTTTTTGTTGTTACAAGTCCATTAAGACCAATTATAAATCATCAACGTTAAAAACATTTGCAACTGAGACTCTGAGAGGCCCATTATAATGAGTAGGAAAGGTGCTTAAATAATTTTATTTTGAGTATGGCTTAGAGAGTTTAATATGGAGCACAATTGATATAATTAGACTTTTAACTGAAATTAATTAAAAAACAATGTTCACCATGAAGGTCACAACACTCATGAAAAACTTTTTGTTTCCAAAAAGGTCACAAGTCACTTGCTCACCAAGTTATTTACCTATATACACCCATGACTCAAGATGGAATAAGCGAGAGATGCGATAATAAAGAAGTGTTGTTCACTTTAATCTCACGTCCAATCTCCTTCACTTTTTGTACTTAGAAAGTCATATACATATATGTATATATTGTTATTTTTATAATTATTCAACACTTTATCAACCTTTTGCTGATAACGTATTACTGATAACGAGAGACCAAGAGAGAGTTGTATAATTAACTTGTTTCTATTCTCTTCTTCTGATCTCGTCAATGTATGACAAATTGTTTTGAAGAGGGATAGATCTTCACTGTGATGTCTATCTTTTGCGTGTTATTTGCTGCCTCGTTAAAAATCTTATCATGGAAAACCCTAGTGGAGTAAAGACCATAATAAAAAAAAAAGAGTGCAGCCACGCTCATCATCATATATCTCCCACTGATAGCATCATCTTCAACATCTGCATTTTGATATGTGAAGATGCTTGCTAAATGTTGTAGCAGGAAGCGCCTTTGAACTAAAACTGCTACATTTCTCGAGCATATGTATTGGAATCAAACTTTTGATTCTTCCCAGATTCTTGAATGTAAGAGAATAATCTTGGAAAAATATTTCTTGTCATGACGATCTTGACATAGCTTCCTTTGAGTTGGAAAACATATGCAACAATGTCTTCTACCAATAATGCTGGTTCTGGTGACTATCTTGCTTGCTTCTTGATTTGTTTGGGCATTAACTTAATCCTTACAAACTCTGTATATACCTCATGAAATACACTAATTTTGGCATGACTTGAACAAGCGATGACCAAAATCTGTTGCTGAAAACGCTACGTAATGGTTGTTTATATTGTTTCATGACCACATATATATAGTCGACTTCCTTTATAAGTGACAAATATAACATTTATTTCTTTAGATGTTTAGTTGAAATATCTGGAGACACTTTTGTCTTTCCAAAATCTTTTATTCCAAATAACTCTTCAAGAGTTTTGATGATGTCCAAAATCATAAGTTTCCGGGTATATATATATATATATAGTTATGATATCATAAATCAGAGATTAGTCCTTCAGACATCCCATGAGGAAAAATTCAAGTCACACATATAACATCAATTCAATTTGTATTGGGTATTTTAGCAAAACATGGCGCGACACACCATTGTCTTATACTCCCTCTGTCCCAAATTATAGGATGTTTTAGCATTTTTTCCTTGTTCCATTTTATAAGATTTTCCCAGATTTCTATGCATAATAATATTTATTTAGTATGTTATGACCATTTAAATTCTGCAGTCTTTTTTTTTTATTGGCTGAATTCCTATAAAAAAGTAAACATTAATTATTCCTTAATCTTTGTGCTTTTACACAAAACATCTTCTAAAATAGGACAGAGGGAGTATATATCATAATATCCTTTTGATGTTTGGACCATATATCCAGAAATTACTCGTTTCTTATACGAGATTAATATAGACTTGATTGCCTCTTTATTTATTGGCATATATATATATATATATATATCTTTACGCTCTCGGCGCAGAGATTCATGATCCTCATTAGTCACATTTGTGCGCTAGATCATTTTTACTGTCGACATTACATTGTCTATGCTTTGGTTCCATATTTTCCAGGTTAATCGAGATCTCATAACCATTATAAATGATTTTATTTAGGAACCTGATTTTGTTATTAACCATGTCCATCGGTCTCTTGCTCCTCTTTAGGAGTCTCTTTTCTACTCTTTAAGAGTTTATGTGGTCGTTTTTAGGAGTCTATTTGTTCCTCCTTAAGAGTTTAATCCTCTTTTTAATAATAATTTGCTCTTTTTTTTCTTTTTGAGATTTTGTTTTCTAATATTTGGAACCAAAGTTATCTATCATGTTCTTTTACGTGTTATAGAAAATATTATGTCATCTTTTAGAGACATATATTATTGGAACATTTTCAGGTGGAACAAGAGATTTCCTATGAACTTTAAGTTCATATGCATTTATACGAAGATCAATAATTTTATGAAATCTCATCGATCAGCTATTTGCATTTGATTTGCAATCTATTATAAAAGATTTCATGTGATTCTTTGTCGACGGATGCTTCTATTAAACATGTATGCTATGAGGATGAGAACCAACGATGTACCTCAACATCGAGAATTTGGCATCATCATTGTGTTGAAGGTCGTAATGTCATTTCTTTTCAAAGATTTATGAAGGATTATACTAATTAGAATACATTTATATTTGTTCTCATTATATTTAGGTATATATCCAAGCCGACCATGGGACCATAACCCATTGAAGTGAACATATGGAGTATGTAGCTCTATCTCGCATCCGTCTCACCAGTCTCACAGTCATGGGACAAAACTCTTCCTTCAACATTTTCGATAAAGGATTTCTAGTCTGAGACTACAATCGAACACTAGATCTTGCATGTTGATAACATCATATTCTTACGCATTTTAGCTATACTTTTATTAAGTGTTTGATATGATTTCAAGGTTTTTAGGATGATTTGAAATTATTTTTAGTTTCAATAAGCTTTTACAACATTTGAGATATATATAAAAAATAAAAGACGAGCAAAACACGTTATGTTGAGAACTTAAAAGTAATGTATAAATCTTGATAGTTTCACTCCAACAATCTGGCGACAGATTAAAGCACTCTTTATGTTGACCAGACATGCCTTATAAATCTTTATAAGGATTTATAAGGCAATGTATAAATCTTGATAGCTTCACTCCAACAATCTGGCGAAAGAGTAAAGCTCTTTATGTTGACCAGACACGCCTTATAAATCTTTATAAGGATTTATAGGCAATGTATAATCTTGATAGCTTCACCCCACCAATTAGTTTGTTTTAAATGGTTATTCAAAGGGAATTTCATGACCGATTAGTTTTGGTGGCGATTTCTAGGGTTGTTTCGCTTACACTGTTCTTCGTCTATACTTAATCTTAATGCATGTGATTGATGTCAAGAATTAATTGTTAATTCTAGGGAAGTAGAACTCGTGTACATCTATTTACTTAAACCTAGAATTAGACGAGTTTGATCTCATAACAAGCACATACCCATTAGTTATAGTGTTCATGTGAACTTATCGAAACTTGCTTATAATGAATGTTTTGTTGAGTAGCGGAGTATATAGACCTTAGATTATTGCTTATGTAAATTGTAGGTCTTTTATTCATTCGTGTTTCGAGCTTGAGAACTTAGAAGTAAACGATTACATATCTTAAGTTTCCTTGCATGAAATGATCATTTGAATCCTCAGAAAAAATCCCTGAATGTCCAACGCTCATTTTATTGATTTATTTTAGCTTTATTTGTCTTGCTTACATTATCTATTTGTTGTTTTCGTTTGTGACGAACCCCCAAAACCAACTTCATATTTTTGTCCTAGCCTTATTATTTTCTGAAGAATTTGTAGTGCAATTCTCTCACCCTGAGATTTGATCCTTAAATACTACACACGAATAGTTAATTTTGCACTTAGAGCTTTATGTAGTGTCTATTCGAGGTAAAAGATTGAGACACATCAACTATTAACAAGGACCTCTCCCAATCACTTAAGAGATTTTGTTCTCTTGATTACACGGCATACATCGTCACCATCCTTTTCAAAACTAGGGCTCCCATTGACCAAATTAACTCTGCTTTCTTCGAATACATGGAGCAACACGGCACAACAAACATGATATGTCTATAATTTGCATGTTTTACACATCCATTTATCACCATTTTGAGTCTAGTTTCATTCATCTTTCATAGCATTCATCATCATTTTGTACATTTTGCATGTTTAGGTATGTCTAGCATTAGTCTTGCATGCATTTTGCATTCTGGAGTTGTTTCAGGTACTTTGGAGCTATTGGTGTTCAGAAAGAGGAAAAACGAAGCTGAAAGTCACATTTCGACCAATATACTCGATCACCAGTAGCAGAGAGGGAAGCAGTCAGCTCAGCAGGCCATCCAGACTGTTATACTCGACCACAGAGGAAGAGGAGCAGTCCATCCAGACTGTTATACTCGATCGCAGGGAAGAGAAGGCAGTCCATCCTGACAGTCTACCCTTGTACTCGATCATAGGGAAGAGAAGGCAATCCATCCTGACAGTCTACCCTTATACTCGATCACAGGGAAGAGAAGGCAGTCCATCCTGACAGTCTACCCTTATACTCAATCACAGGAGAGAAGAAGCAGTCCAGATCATGCCATCAACCAATCTACTCGATCACCACCTCGACCCTCTGATCAATCCGCACTCAACCAGACAACCTGAGCATAGGAAAGAGAAGAGGAGAGAAGGAACCACTTAATCGCGGCTTCGATTCACGCTCGACCATGAAGCCCACCTTGAGCCCATATACTCGATCTCCACGTTGTCCATGGGCCTGTGAAGCGGACTCGAACCCCACTTACTTATCTTTGTCGTTTTTATTATAAATAAGTCTCTAAGGGTTTCCCCTAAAACACTTAGACTCGCACTGAGACTTAGCAACCTAGTACCGTTTTCTGAATTCAGTATTGTTTAGTAGCCGCTTTTGCTTCTGAAACTTTGTATTTTCGTTTCTTCTAAGTTATTGATATTTTGCTTTCATTTCCTTGTTCATTTCTGTTTCATTTTCCTTTAATCTTTGAAGTTATGCAATCATCAATCGATCTATGTCTTTGAGCATGTTGTCTGAGTAGTGACTAGGATTTCTGAGGATGGGATAGAGTAGATGTGAGACCCTTAGTCGATTCTGATGGTTAAGTGTAGTTTTATTGAATCGCTTATGGATTAGTTGTGTTTACTGCTTATTCCTTTCTGATCAACTGAAATTCGATCCCAACCATTCCCGCACCCAGAAGGTGTTCGATGGAATGCTTGATCCACTAATTCCAGTGATAATCGTCTCTATCCCAAGGGATTGGCCGTTTAGAGCGGTTATTGATTTTAACAGTCGGTTCTTATTGCCTGCGTAGTTAGATTCCGTTAATGGGAATTAGTCTGGGCTAGCTTTGCTTGAGGGTTTCTGTCACGGGAGTGAATTAATCTGTTGTTGAACATGTTGTCTAGGGATAGCTTCAATGAGAATTGTTAACCATCGGAATTGATTATGGAGTCCACACTATTCGATTACCCCATCCTTAGGAGTTTCTTATCCAATTGACTTATCTGTTTACTTACCTGCTTCATTCACCTTCTCTGTTACTTGCTATTAAGTTTTGATAATTGTCTGTTTTTGGACTCTTATACTCTATCACATCCTCCTTCTGGCAGTGAGCTTTGTGATAGAGTATATCAGTCATTTTTGTGTCTTTTTTCCTACTTTTTGCACCAATAACTAGGACTGTTAGAAAAACAACCAAATTCTGCTTGGCTTGACTTAATAATTTCTAATCATATCTCATTTGTTTGCATCACACCTGATTGGATTGATAACCTTAAATACTACAATGACATGATAGTATTATAGAAATTGAGAACCTAGAGTAAAAACCCTACTATCAATTTGGCGCCGTTGCCATTTGGGTGTTTTCTTTGCTATTTTTGAGATTTTAGAAACGTTCAGATCAAGTTCGTTTGTTACGAGGTTACTAACTCTGTGTCTTTCTCTCTGTTTGTGTGTTTCAGGTACTCACACTCACAAGCTTTCCAAGACATATCTCGGATTAGTCTGCTCAGGCTGGGCTGCTACCTGTTGTATGCAAACTCGATCGAAAGGACATCAGAACCTGCTTTTCAACGAGAACATCGACCGTATTGCTCGTGAGTTAAGGGAACAGACAGGCACAGACGTTATGGCTGACGATCAGAACCTAGAACTGCCAACCAACATTGGTGCAGGCGATGCTCCACGCAACCACAATCAGCGTAATGGCATTGTGCCTCCACCAGTGCAGAACAACAACTTTGAGATCAAGAGTGGTCTCATTGCCATGGTTCAGAGCAACAAGTTTCACAGCCTCCCCATGGAGGATCCACTCGATTATCTGGACGAGTTTGATAGGCTCTTCAGCATAACAAAGATCAATGGAGTCAGTGAGGATGGCTTCAAGCTCAGATTGTTTCCATTTTCACTTGGAGACAAAGCCCACCAGTGGGAAAAATCACTTCCTCAAGGCTCCATCACCTCCTGGAATGACTGCAATAAAGCCTTCTTGGCTAAATTCTCCAACTCCAGAACTGCAAGACTCCGGAATGAGATTTTCGGCTTCACTCAGAAGAATGCTGAGACTTTCTGTGAAGCATGGGAGCGTTTCAAAAGATATCAGACTCAATGTCCTCACCACAGTTTCTCCAAGGCATCACTCCTGAGCACTCTCTACAGAGGAGTTCTCCCTAAGATCCGGATGCTCCTGGATACAGCATCCAACGAGAATTTCCTGAACAAGGAAGTTGAAGAAGGATGGGAGCTGGTAGAGAACTTGGCTCAATCCGATGGCAACTATAATGAGGATTATGACAGGTCCATCAGAGGGAGTTCTGATTTAGAAGAGTAGCACCGGAGGGACATGAAGGCCATGAATGACAAGCTGGACAAGCTACTCCTTGTGCAACAGAAGCAAGTCCATTTTCTCTGTGAAGATGAGACGTTCCAAGTCCAGGATGGGGAGACTCTCCAGTCAGAAGAAGTAAGCTATGTGCAAAACCAAGGAGGCTACAACAAGGGCTACAACAACTTCAAGTAGAACAATCCCAATCTGTCTTACAGGAGTACCAATGTTGCAAACCCGCAGGATCAAGTCTACCCTCCACAACAGCAGACCCAAACCAAACCATTCATCCCATACAACCAAAGTCAAGGGTTTGTTCCTAAGCAACAGTTTCAGGGAGGTTATCCACCACATCATCCACCACCTGGGTTTGTACCACAACAACAACAAACCTCTAGCGCTTCTGACTCAGAACTGAGGCAAATGCTCCAACAGCTTCTACAAGGACAAGCATAAGGATCAATGGAGATCGCTAAGAAGCTGGCCGAAATGAACAACAAGATAGACTGTAGTTATAACGATCTCAACATCAAGGTAGAGGCACTGACCTCAAAGGTCAGATACATGGAAGGCCAAACTGGATCAACCTCTGCTCCCAAGATGACAGGACTTCCAGGGAAGTCAATTCAGAACCCAAAGGAGTATGCCACCGCTCACGCCATCACCATCTGCCATGATCGAGAGCTGCCGACTCGTCATGCCCCTAACACACTCACTGTGGACAGTGAAGTTCAGGAAGGGGAGGCTTCTAAGCGGATTGAAGTCTTAACTATTGAACTAAACTCAGCTGGCTCCCGCCATCAAATTCAGCCCACCGTGGAAGAGAGAGTATCCATGATTGAGAGAATGGTAAAACAGTTCAAGCCAACTCCATTACCTCCACTTGTTCTTCCAGGGAAGTTTAGAAAGGATTGGAAAGAGAAGTATGAATCTCTTGTTGAGAAACAACTTGATGGGATCGAAGCAGTGATGCCGTTAACAGAGGTTCTCAAGCTGATTCCAGACCCTCACAAAGACGTGAGAAACTTAATTCTGGAAAGAATCAAGAGGTATCACTATTCAGATGATGAATACAATGCCACTCCGTTTCAAGCTGCTGGTGAAAAGATTGTTCAGGAAAAGTTAGAAGATCCTGGATCTTTCACTCTGCCTTGCTCCATTAGGCATTTAGCTTTCAGCAATTGCCTATGTGATCTGGGAGCTTCAGTTAGCTTAATGCCGCTTTCTGTAGCAAGCAAGCTGGGATTCGTTCAGTACAGGCCCTGTGACCTGACCTTGATTCTTCCTGACAGGAGTTCAAGAAGACCTTTTGGCCTGTTAGAGGATCTGCCTGTAATGATTAATGAAGTAGAAGTGCCTACCGACTTTGTGGTGCTAGAGATGGATGAGAAATCTAAGGATCCTCTAATTCTAGGAAAACCTTTCTTAGCTTCAGTAGGAGCGATGATAGATGTCAGAAATGGGAAAATTGATCTCAACCTTGGGAGGCATATCAAGCTACAATTTGACATCAACAACACTCCGAGAAGATCAACAATTGAGGGAAATACTTTTGAGATCCGGAGAGCGGTCCCAGGAGAAGCATTTAAGACTACAAGAGTAAAGGAACCAACTCTAGCTCAAACTAAGCTTTCAAGTTCAATTACTCGAGTGAGTCCACTCTCAGCACCCGATTGGCTAGAAGTCAAAAGAAAGTCTGATCTCCAAGAGAGAACCATACAGAAGCTGGCCTACACTGTCAAAGAGCTTAGAGACACACTGAGTCGAGTTCAAAGGGGAGTTCAACCTCAGCTCAACATTGACATTGCTTCAAGAGGGAAAGTCACTTTGGAATGGTCAGTAGAAAAAGGCTATCCACCAGAAGAGGAAGCATCTTACTTTGAGGAAAGAGGAATTGAGTACTCAGCTGCACAACTATCAAGGGAGGATGCTGAGTACGATGATAAGCTCGGTGAAGAAGAGAATTTCTCAAGTCCTCTCTGTCACACTTTCTCTGCGTAATAAGTGTGAGGAGTCAAGCTAGAGACTTAAAACAAGCTCGCTTGGGAGGAAGTCTCATGACTATCTCTGTAAATAAATTTTTCCTTTCTTGTTATTTTTGATTTTTTTTTGTTGTGTTTGTGATTCTCAGGAATGGAGAAACAATCTGGAGATAGAGTAAAAATTCAAAAATTTTACTCTACCAAGCACCTTGTGATCGAGTATATCCTTGTGATCGAGTATATCAGCCCAATGGAGTCCAAAAATTTGAAAATTTTTTGTTGCACCCGGAGACTACGCCATCGAGTAGGGTGATCGAGTATGTGTGTTTTTGCTCACAAAAATTCTAATTCATCACCACATACTCGATCACAAGAAGAACAAGACGATGAGAGTGTGCAACAGAGCACCCTGCCAACGTGGAGATCGAGTATAATGGTCAATATGGTGCAATTTGATTGTTTTGGAGCTGAGAAATAGAAGAAAGATCAAGTGTTAAAACGAGCTTGGAGGTGCAGTAAGCAACTTAGTTAATGAAGTTAATGAGTTGCTATTTTGCTAATGGTGCTTAAGGAATTCTCAACTTGAGTCAATGGAGGCATCCCATCATGTCCCCGGCAACGGCGCCAAATTGATAGTAGGGTTTTTACTCTAGGTTCTCAATTCCTATAATACTATCATGTCATTGTAGTATTTAAGGTTATCAATCCAATCAGGTGTGATGCAAACAAATGAGATATGATTAGAAATTATTAAGTCAAGCCAAGCAGAATTTGGTTGTTTTTCTAACAGTCCTAGTGATTGGTGCAGAAAGTAGTAAAAAGACACAAAAATGACTGATCTACTCTATCATAAGGCTCACTGCCAGAAGGAGGATGTGATAGAGTATAAGGGTCCAAAAACAGACCATTATCAAAACTTAATAGCAAGTAACAGAGAAGGTGAATGAAGCAGGTAAGTAAACAGATAAGTCAATTGGATAAGAAACTTCTAAGGATGGGGTAATCGAATAGTGTGGACTCCATAATCAATTCCGATGGTTAACAATTCTCAATGAAGCTATCCCTAGACAACATGTTCAACAACAGATTAATTCACTCCCGTGACAGAAACCCTCAAGCAAAGCTAGCCCAGACTAATTCCCATTAACGGAATCTAACAATGCAGGCAATAAGATCCGACTGTTAAAGTCAATAACCACTCTAAATGGCCAATCCTTTGGGATAGAGACGATTATCACTAGAATTAGTGGATCAAGCATTCCATCGAACACCTTCTGGGTGCGGGAATGCTTGGGATCGAATTTCAGTTGATCAGAAAGGAATAAGCAGTAAACACAACTAATCCAGAAGGGATTCAATAAAACTACACTTAACCATTAGAATCGACTAAGGGTCTCACATCTACTCTATCCCATCCTCAGAAATCCTAGTCACTACTCAGACATAACTTTAATTCCAGATATAAAATCCATAACCCTAGTCTTTACATTGATTGTTCCTCCCTTTGATTTACTTTTAATTTAGGACATCATTAGAATGTGTAATGAAGATATAATTAATCCTTTTAATTGGTTTCTCGATTTTTATATGATTTCCTTGAGGTTTTATATGAAAGATTGCTTGTTCTATTTGGTAGATAATGTGGGGAGAGGCCAGGAGCAAACTTGAAGGCATGGATTGAATAGAAAGAGAGCGACTGTGGCATGAGCTTGTGCAAAGTTTCAAAGATCTTTCTCATTGCTTTAAGGTTAATTTAATACACTGCCAAGTTTATATGCATTTTGTTTGGTGGTTTAGTGCCTTGTCCAAATGTGATGAAGTGTTGTGTCGTGTTGTAGTCAATTTGACTGGGTTATTTGCAGGATCCACTCACGTATGAAGAGTGTTAAATGAAGTTAGAGAAACCATGGTTGAGAAAACGGACCTTGGTGAATATATGTATCTTTAGAGGTTTTCCAAATAGGAGAAAACTGTGATTTGATTATTGATGTTCTTGATTAAATATACAAATCCTTTTGATCTGTTATCAATACAATAAAAACCCTTGAAACTCTCCAGAGGTTGACACCTCATCTTTTTTAAGCTTTGTGGAGTTGACACCTCATTTAAAATGAATAACCAATGAAAACATTCTAAATAATACAACTCATTTTTAATATCCAATAAGAACCTTTCTTTTTTCCACATCATCATCTCTCATAGAAATATCAAAATGGCCCTAAAATCGTGGGCTATAGCCCAGTCCGGTCCAGGTATGAACACAAAATATTAAATCCGTTAAAAAGTAGATTTTGCGGGCAATCCCACTCGGATTACGGGGTTTAGCAGGTTATGCCGGAGATTGGCGGATTGCCCCGCGGACTGCATATATATAATAAAAATAAATATATCATATATATAATTAAATAGTTTATATATTTTTGTAAAGATAATATGTAAAATATGTGATAATATAAAATTTTTATTATAAAAAGGATAATATTAAAAAAAATTGATGGTGTTTATACATTAGCTTTTTAGGCTATTCTCAGAGTAACACATCATTAGAATTGATATCTAATCAAAATATAAGTACGAAACAAAACTGAACATGGTAATTAATTCAGTGTCTCTAGCTAATACGATTTTTGAAAATTCTAATTATTAATTCTTTAAAGTTGCAAAAGATATAAAATAATTAATAAGATTTAAATTATATAAATTAATTTATATTCTTTAAAGGTTTTTAAAGGTTTTATACGGTATTTATAAGATTTTAGATACATATAAAGATAGTTTGTATATGTTTTAATAATGTTACATATGTATTTGGGTAAATTTCATATTGTTTGGAGCATTTTTTATAAGGTTTAAAAATGTGACATTTTTGAAAACTGTCATTGAAAATAAAGATAGTTTTTTAAAAATAAAGTTATTTAGTTGGTTCTGAGTGGTATAAAAGTAAACCATTAAGTTCAAAAATTTTATTTAATTATAGCAAATCACTAAAGAAAAAATTCAAAAAATAACCTTTGCTACGAAAATAAATTAAAAACTGAAAAATATACTAGAATTTTACTTTTGAAACATCATCTTTTCATTAGATATTAATATTGGCAATAGAGACTATAATTATAATTACAAAGTCTAATTACATAAATAAAAAACTAATCCCTAGAAGTAAAAATAATTACAATTTAAATACAAATAAAACATTAAATTATAAAATTTTATTTAGTTATATTAAATAAAAAATTTCAAAATAACAATAGGATTAATACAATAATAACAATTGGATTCTCTCCTAATCTGACATATCAGCATTTTCAGCTTTCCTGGTTATGACACATCATTAAAAAGAAACTCTAATCAAAACATTTTAAATAATACAGCTCAACTTTATTTGTCAATAATAACTAAAATAAGTTGTATAAACCTACCATAACTCCCTGTCGATGAAATGCCTACAACACTACCAACAATGACAAGGAAAGCAAAAAACAATGTTGGGACTCGTGTAAAGAATACTTCAAAAGTACACAAGTCCAACTTTATTTGTCAATAATAATCTTCTATTCTGCCACGTCACTCTTTCTCTCCCCTTTTTCTCTTGTTTCATATTATTAAAAACACACAAAAACAAAAAAAAGTAACAAAGCCCAAAAGTATGACGAAAAAAATAAAATAACAAAGCCCAAAAGTAAAAGCCCACTTGATAAAGTAGTGTTGAAAACATGGAGAGACTAATTAAAATTGACAAAACACGGCTGTCTCTTCTTCTTCGTCATCATCTTCCTCTCGATCGGAAAAAAAATAAAAGTTTCTATAAATCTGTTGAATCAAGCAGAGAAGAAGAAGAAAAAGAGATCATGAATCCATAATCTGATTATCTACATCTCCCTAACATCAAGATCCACCATCCTTCATCTCCTCGTCACTCTCAGCACCACTCTTCCTCCACTCCTTCAGCCGCTACTCCTACCCCAACCGCCGGTGCTCGCCGTTTACCTCTTTAAAGAAAGTGCCTTCGCTGTTTGCTTTGAAAACGTGGAGAGACGAAGATTATTTTTTTGTTTTGCCTTCGCCGACAAGGTTTGTTGTCGAATCGATTTGCCATCGGAAGGAGCTCTAATAACCACTTTAAACTACCAGAAAAATCACCGACAAAATTTGTTATTGGTTAAGATTTAAAGAGTACTGGGAGTACCATCTTATTTTCCAAACATGATTCAAATAGTGTCCTTCCCTTTTACCAAAAAAAAAAAATAGTGTCCTTCCCCAACATTGTTTTTTGCTTTCATTACCATCTAGATCTTTCTTTCCTTGTCATTGTTGGTAGTGTTGTAGGCATTTCATCGACAGGGAGTTATGGTAGGTTTATACAACTTATTTTAGTTATGGAAGTTTTGAATTGGTAGTACTTATTGTTGAGACTCGTGTAAAGAATACTTCAAAAGTACACAATTGCTCGAAATCAATCATTTAATTAGCAAATAACAGCTGCGTACTTTATATATTGGAGTGCTACCTATACTTTATCAGTGTTTGCAGTCGTTTAATGGAAAATATGGTTGTTAAAATATTTCATGTGGACAGAGATATAGATTAATGATTCTAGAATTATTAATGTTTTATTTACTTACACTTCAGGTTTCCCGTGTATTTCACTTTGCCTAAATGTCATAATTTAGGTCTGGAACTATTGTTGTCCACCCCAAAGTTTGAATGCATGTATTGTGACTTGTGAGACCATAGATGATCTTTACGTAATATATTCTATTGGTCTTAGGAATAGTTAAATCAATCAAGTATCAAGCGTGTAATGCATATTGAATTTCTTGAGATGGTTGGACAATTGTATAATATTAATACATCCACAATTGTATTTGTATCTATCTAAAGAATGAAGGAGAGATTGTGCAAGTACCATGGGATCTACCGAAAACTTGTCGGAATTTCTCATCTACCTCTGCTTATACACTTCTTCCGTACATATATATACACTATTGTTCGTTTGGTCAATTTAGTTAATGTTGATTAAAGATGAAGGTGGAGCAATTTTGTAAAGATGTTGAAGTTAATGAATCCAAGGCCGGTAGACGAAGAGAAGAAGAATTTTGTGTATTGATTTCTTAAGTAATGTGTCACGGTCACCTTCTCATATCTGTGTATTAATTTGTTTTATTTGATTTGAAATTCAAAATAAAGTTTTTAAATGAGATGAAGTGGTGAAAATGATCTGTCAACCATCAAATTCTAAAATTTTATTTAAGTTTTACAAATCATATTTATATTAAATTCAAGTTTCGTATTTGTGTATTGTTTAAATTCAAGTTTGGATACTCTTTTGTTTGTATTACAAAAAAAGGAAGACAACTTTCATTGTCTAAACCAAAAAATACAAATTTCATTGTGAACTTTGTACTACATAATCTTAGTTTAAGCAAAAGTCATTAGTAACAAAAATAATTTATAAAAGATATCCCGCAGCGGAGCGCGGGTTTTTACCCTAGTTATATTTAATGTAAGCTCTACATCTTCTATTTTATAAGTTAATGATACATTTATTATTTAATAGTATATATTCTTTAATTTTACATATTAATTGTACTAATAACTACTCTATTTATTCTTATATAAATAAATTATTTTATTGTTTTTCATGTTTTTTCTCGCTAATTTTTGTAATCTTAACTCAAAGTATGAATGAATAATAGTTTAGTGGATTAGGTAATGGTTTGATAAGGTTATTTTCTTAAATTTTTATTTATATAATATACCACTGAATGTGAGGAGTACGTAAAGAGCTCCATTATCAAATTTTGAGGTTTCTATAATCCCAATATTACCATCTATAAAATTTGTTTAAGGCGAAGATTGTTTAAAGATTGTGTGTATGATGCATTGTTGAGAATGTTGCTACAAAAGTACTTTAATACTAAGAGTAATTGCTCATTGCATGAATGAATGATTAAATGATTAAAAATTACATTATCAAAACATAACATTAAACAAAACAATAAAAAAAATCAGAAAAAACTGCGGCGTAGCGCGGGTGAGATCAAAAAAAACAATTCATCTAGTTAAAATCTTATGTTATTCATTTAGTCATTTTTTTTGGATTTGAGAGTTCAAATTACTAGATGAATACGCACGCTACGCGTGAGTTTGTTTTAAAAATTATTAAGAACAAATTATGCTGATTGTTCTTATTGCTAATTTTTGTTTACTTTTTTATTTGTTATTGTGTAGTTAATAAAATTAAATTCATCTTATGTAGTTACAATTTTTATGATTAGATTTATTTTTGACTTGAAATATCGATTTATACATTTTCATATATAAATATAATTATTTGAAATTCTAAGATCCTAGTATTTTTCACCATCATAAATACATACAAAAATAATATAAGATATTTTTATACAATTATATGTAATTATGTTATTTGTGTGATGTGAAACTCGCCTAACTTGATTATAAATACAATTTCTTTTTCTTTGTACTCTCCTAATCTATTACTCCAATCACATCGTGATAGATGCATTATTAGATACTGGATAGACATAAGTTGAACAAGATCTCAAAAGTTTTCTTATGAAAATAATAAAAAGAAAGCGAAAAATAAAATATCATTTAAGTCAACATTTTTAGCGGTCTTCTATCATTGCATATAGCCATATAAGAGAAAAGTCGTGTTTTGAATTTTTTGGTATGTCTAACATCTCAAAGGCCCATCACTTGAAAAAACTTGCATGTCAATGTTACCAACTTACCATAAGACACCAAAATAAAAAGAGAAAAAACCATATGATGAGTCATATATGAACAACAAAACGTAAAATGAGAAAGACTCAACGTAAAAATACTAAACTAATAAGAGTTTAGGTAACAAACAACTAAATTACCAAAAAATAAAGTTTTATTCATTATCGAGTGGTGACCATTGATAAATTTGTTTTTAGTAAAATAAGAGTATAATGAAAGTAGTGTTTTTATTAACATAATTTTATATTTCTATTTTTTAATTTTGAATAAATCGCTTAAGAATAGAATTGATGTAAGATTTAATGTTATAAAGAATTTTTAATTTTTTCTCATTTAATTTGGCTAATTTTCTTTTAAATAATGTAGAATGACACATGTCATTTTTTGTGTGATGATGTGATACTCATATGGAAAGAGCTGACCAATTTTCATATATATAATTATTATTACTATTATTTATTATTCTATATTAGATTATATCCCACATTGAGAGATGAAAAATTTGTGGGTTAATATATAATACATGAGCCTCTTTACTCATCGCCAATTGGTTTTGAGTCCAAAATCATGTTTATTAAAATTTTGTGTTTTTGTAAATTAAAAGATTAGAGTTTTTGGAATTTGAATTCAAACTAAGATTGATATATATTGTATGTGATTATGAATAACATGTTTACAAATGGACATATTCAAAACTATATCTCAAAACTAACCAATCTCATTTAGATTCCGTCAAATTAGTTTAGTCTAATTGAGAAACTAAAAAATATTAGCAACATGGGAAAGTGCAAGAGTCATTGCACTTGTTTATTATGAAACACAAAGAAACACGGTGGCGCGTGGAAATTACCTAGAAACTAAGAAGAAGACGTGAACCCCACGTCTCCCTCTTTCTTCTTCTTCTTCCTTTACCTCTTCCCATTACAAAACTCAAGAAGATGTTAAAATCCACAACATGTCATACTTCAAAAGAAACGAAGGAGCAATTATTTTTGCGTTAGCAAGCGTCGGGTTCATAGCGTTTTATTGCATTAATTACTACATTCGGCGATGCAGAGACCAGGCCGCGGCAGCCGAGGACATGGGGGAATCTGGAATGAGTCCGAGGAGGCCACCGCGAGGGCTTGACGCTGAAGCCATCGAGTCGTTTCCTTCGTTCATTTACACGGAAGCTAGAGGGATTGAGCCAGGAATAGGCGAGCTAGAATGTGTTGTGTGTTTGAATGAATTCAAAGACGATGAAACGCTGCGTTTGGTACCACCTTGTGTACATGTGTTTCATGCTGACTGTGTAGACATTTGGCTTTCTCATAGCTCCACATGTCCTATCTGTCGTGCTAATGTAGTTCCTTTTTAAACGAGTTTCTTGATTAGCCTTTGACTATGCATTTTGCGTTACATACTTTGCCTTTGTAAATAAGATTATCATAGTGTTGATATTTTTACCAACCGTAATGATGATACTACTCCATGTAAGAAAATAATCTACAAAGGAATAAAACTATAAAAGGCATATTAAATTGTTGTTTAAAATGGTGCTATTGATTTGTGTAGCTTGGTTGAGTGGTAGAGATTTAGATTTTGAATAATTCTTATGATCAAAACGTATGTAAAATTGTTTATTTTTTACCCTCGATTTTAGAACTCGTGACTTTTGAGTTTTATTTTGTTAAAATATTATTTTAATACACTATTATAAAGAGTTATGTAAACGAGTGTTTAAGTCAAGAACTTTTTTACTCTACATAATTTTTATTTTTTAAAAATTTTATTTGTAAACACTATTTCTTCAGATTAGATTACCAATTATGGAATGACTTTTTAATTAATGTTTGGTTGACAAAAAAAATAAAATAAATAAACAAACCACAACAGCACTTTTCTAACAGGAGAAAGTCGGTTATGAAGAAAAGAAGAATCATTTTATGGTTTCCATAATAATTAGATAAGAGTCTCTCCTTAGATATATGAGCTCGATCTCCATATATAATTCCACTTTCTCATTTTCAATATTCAGTTTCCATATTTGTAGGATCGATCAATTGTTTTCCTTTGTGTATCTAAAGATCTCAATGTCATCATGATGAATTAGACTAGAAAATGACAAAACATAGTTTATCTCTTTGGTTACTTGTTCATGTGTTACACATAACACATCTATTTTTGGCTTTGAAGAGGGACCACCTATTATTCTGTATACAACAAAAATGTATATATATATACGCAATTAGTGACAAGTTAACGAAACGTTGTGATATATGCATCATGCATGATGCATCTGACGGTGTTTCACAGACCGGCCATACCTTTAATTAGTTAATCATGTGATGTAATACAATATTTGTTTTGGTCCGAATGATCTAGCACCAAATACATAAACCTTATTGGTCCTTCACATCCCATTGAGAGGACGTAAACATCAGAGGATGTGACTGACCAATAAAGACTAGGTCAAAACTGTTGGAATAGTCTAAGTTAATAGAGAGGGCATGAGTTATGTAGTACTTGTTCTACGTCTACAGTGAACGTAAAGACTTCTTCAAAGTCAAAACGTTAGAGGAAGAAGCCAAACCAATCATTCCGACCAAAACAAATGAAACTAAACCTAGTAGTAATACAATATGTACTGTCGTGACGAGTACAAACCAAAATTTGTTTAGTATTATAACAACGGCTTGTTCTTATTCCCTTCTCTCGCTCTAGACATGAAGCTCAAGTGATCCACCGTACAGCAAAAGGACGGTTCACATCATGACTATCTTCGCGAGAGATCTCATCTATGGGATCGAAGCAAGGGTTTTGTTGCCGCTCTTCCTTGTCCATTTTTTGCCTTACGTAACGAGCCAACAAGAGTCGGAATCCGCAAACCGCAACAGAAATACCAATTTCCCGACGGAATCGGTAATTGCAATCATTGTGCTTGCAATATTTATCTCAATAACCACGCTCGCTTGTTTCTTGCACCACACATTCTATAGAGCAGAGCTTGAAGCAGCAAGCCAAGAAGTGTTGCAAAATAGAGCGAGGAGTGGGCTCGAGAAGGAACTCATCGAGTCCTTTCCAACTTTCCTTTATTCAGAAGTTAAAGGGCTCAAGATAGGCAAAGGCGGAGTAGAATGCGCAATTTGTCTAAGTGAGTTTGAGGATCAAGAATTACTACGTTGGATGCCTCCTTGTAGCCACACTTTCCATGCTAATTGCATCGATGTGTGGCTCTCTTCTCGGTCCACATGTCCGGTCTGTCGTGCAAATCTGTCTCTCAAACCTGGTGAAAGCTTTCCATATCCGATCATTGATCTTGAAACAGGAAATGAAAGAAGAGATGTACTAGAACCCCCAGACGAAACTAGATTTCATTCGACCGGACGTTCATTCCTTCAACTAGGTAAGAATCTAGATCGATTCACACTACAGTTACCAAAGGAGATGCAAAGAAGATTAGTTAGCTTGAATCTGATAAGGATTAGCAACACGGCCTTACCTCGAGCCATGAGTTCGAGACAGGGCTATAGGAGCGAGAGAAGCGGTTTCTCTGAGGGACGCCTCATGCCAGAGAAGGTTTAATCTGTGTAGACATTAGCTCTCTTATCGCTTTATGTGTCATATCTTTCGTGCTGATGTAGAGATTTATGTGTCATATCTCTCTATTTCAGTTATCTTTGTGTTAGTACTTCTATTTCAGTTGTCTACAAAGTAAGGATTAGGTCAAAACTGTCAAATAAAGTCTTGTTGCGTAGTCAACAAGTTAATAGAGAAGGCATGTACGGGAGTAGTACTTGTTCTTCGTCTACCAAGAACATAAAGACTTCTTCAAAGTCAAAACGTTGGAGGAAGAAGCCAAACCAATCATTCGGACCAAAACAAATCTAACTTAACATAGTAGTAATACAATATTTACTGTCGTGACGAGCAGTTCTAAAGTATAACAACTTCTTCTTCTCTTTCTCTCGCTATAATCAGAATCAGAATCTTATTGAGGACGTTCACACTTCACATTATGAATATCTTCACGAGATATCGCCTTCATCGGGTCGTATCAAGTGTTATATTGCCGCTCTTCCTTTTCCATCTTTTGCCTTACGTTACATGCCAGCAAGAGTCGGGATCCGCAAACCCCAATAGACAAACCGATTTCTCAACAGAATCGATAATTGCAATTGTGGTTCTTGCAATATTTATAACATTAAGCATGGTCTCTTGTTGCTTGCACTGCACATTCTATAGGGAAGAGATTGAGGAGGCAAGCCAAGAAGTGTTGCACACTAGAGCGAGGCGCGGGCTCGAGAAGGAAGTCATCGAGTCTTTTCCAACTTTTCTTTATTCAGAAGTTAAAGGGCTCAAGATAGGCAAAGGCGGAGTAGAATGTGCAATTTGCTTAAGCTGAGTTTGAGGACGAAGAGTCGCTACGTTGGATGCCTCCTTGTAGCCACACTTTCCATGCTAATTGCATCGATGTGTGGCTATCTTCTCGATCCACCTGCCCGGTCTGTCGAGCAAATCTGTCTCTGAAACCCGGTGAAAGCTTTCCATATCCGAACATGGATGTTGAAACGGGAAATGCACAGAGAGGTATTCAAGAACCCTCCACCGAGATAAGCTTGGCAGGTAATAGTGTGACATGGAAAAACAATGCAAATGATACCACACCTCGATCGAGATCTACAGGTTTATTGTCGAGCTGGAGAATGGCTGAGATATTCGTCCCTAGATCTCATTCGACCGGACATTCATTGGTTCAACTAGGTGAAAATCTAGACCGATATTCGTCCCTCCACCGCCAATAGTTTCTACCATCTCCGCTACGTCTCTTCTCTTTCTCTCGGCTGTTGTCTTCTCTTCTTCATGGCTCTCTCTTTTCATCTGTTTCTCTCCTTCCCTCTCTTCTTCCACAATCACTTCTCACTGCTCCAATCTAGTTTTCTTTTTCTCTCCACTTTTGACCAGAGCATCTCTCATGGCCACTTATCTCCTTTCACCGAACGGAGCCGATCGAACACGAACAGCAGTGGCTCAAACTCCGACCAAACGACAATAACGCAACAGTGGTGGTCACAACATGACAACAACAGTGATGATGGTGAGCTCCGTCGCTGAGAGAGGTATGGTATTAGGGTTGCTCAAACTTTTTCCCCTCTGCGGCTAATGAAGGAGAAGATATATACACACAACACGTACAATACCCTTTGTCGTTTAACCATTGGGCCTTAATGGACTGGATATTAGATTTGGGATGTTACATTAAACTCGTCTAATTCCAACATCTTCTTAAAAACCTCCGATCTTGATGTCGGCAGAGATAGTTGAACCCTCATCACTATTCTTTGCCTTGAGCATTACGTCAACTTGCCATTTTTATGCTAAAACCTTTGCAAGTCCACTCGAGAAATGCTCTTTGTTGGTTGAAGTTACCATATAAAACATTTATTTGGATTGGAACTTTCTTAAAAAATAATCCTAAAATATATTTTTTAGTTTATAAAAAAAACGAAAGGTTACGATAAGAAAAGACACAATTCTTTACAACTACAAAAATCATTTATTCGGATTGTTATTATTATATAGATTTAAAATTTTTGGAAAAGAAATTGGATAGCTTTTTAATTTTGTGAAAATTAAATCTAAAACGGGTAAAACAAAGGTGAAAAAGAATTAAAAAATAACTTTTGACCAAATAGTGTTTTTTTGCTACAAGGGGTTTGAGTTTTTTTGTCTATCTTACCTTTTACTTTCTTATTCTTTATCTTTTTCTGTTTTTTCGCCTACGAGACTTCAACCACAAATTATTTCTATCATTGGATTTATGTTTTTTTTGTCATAACTCATAACTAAAGAAATAAGACAGTCCAAAGTAGGTAAGTGATAAAATTAAATTCCAAAAATATTTTGTTAAATCAATAATTCTTAAAAACTCAATATTAAAATAATATATGTTTACTAAATTTTTAAATACTTTCAAACAATTAATATGTATAAGTGAACTATTGTTTCTAAATTAACAATAACTAAAGTTGAAAATATATGAGTGGTAAATAAACGCACATAGTAAAAAAATTACATGAAGAATATTTGTAAAAAAAAAAGGTAAAAAAATGTGACTCTCTGAAACACTTTTATAACTTTTAAAGGGAAATTGTTTCCCTTTTGTTGTATCTATTTTAAAAAATGCTTCGCTTAGCATTAAACCTGAATAGATTTATATATTTTATAAGGTATTTCTCGATGGTAACTAGTAACTACTATTCGGAGACTCAATTCAATTATTTATATAATTTTATTAGAGGTTTATAAGATATTTATAGTTTTATAAGGCATTTAAACAATTATTAGTAGTAATATACAACTATCTGAAACAGAGAGATGATGGAAAAGAAGAATAATAAAACATGATTATAAAACAATTTATAGTAAAGAGACGCACCCCTCAATGTAAAATGACAAAATAAACAATTAATAGAAAGAAAGTGACATTTTCTTTATAATATTTTAAACAATTATAAAAAATAGCAAACAAATATTTCTTTTAAGAACTACATTTTTTAAAGGTATTTGTTGGGACCACTATTATTATAAGGGACTATAATAAAATCTGCCAATACAATTTCGATCTCAAACTAAGTTAGGTTAGTTGATTGAGGAAAAATAATGAGCCCAATCTTGACCAACGCTTAAAAAAATTCCATAAAATAGAGAGATGATGGTTACTATGAATCGACATAATATTATCCAAAAACAAAAAGAAAACTTTTGTTTTTTGGTGTTCCAAAACTTTGTGGTCTCACGAAAAATAATTTTGTTTAGTGATTTTTTTCTTCTGTTTTTATTTATCTTTAACTACCACATACAAAAATCTTTTTTAAAGGGTAAATATTGTAACGTTTATCAAATATATTAAAAGTTGTAATAATTCATCAAATATATTAAAAGTTACAACGGTTCTTTAAATATTTTAAAAATTACAACTATTCCATCAAATAAACTAAAGGTTACAACGGTTCATAATATAAACAAACAGTTGCAATAATTCATCATATAAAAAATATTGCAATGATTCAATTAAACTGTAACAATAATTCATTTAAATCTATCTATAACCAAAACACGCGACCATATATATCCAATATACCAAAGATTGCAACGGTTCAACTAAACAGTTGCAACAAGTCATATAAATATATTTTAGTAATAAATTCAATTATAAAATTATGAAAAATTACGACAAAAAGATGCAACCGTATAAAAGGCATTTATTCAACTTGCTAATATTATATAGAAAATATTACAATGGTTCATAAAATAAATCGAAAGTTGCAATGGCTCGCCAAATAAACTAAATGTTGCAATGGTTAAGTGAAACGGTTGCAACAATTTACTTAAATTTATATATTTTAGTAATTAAAAATTATTTTTCTGAAAAGTTATATCGAGAGCGAGATGCGGTCGTATATTAAATATAACAAAAATTGCAATGGTTAGTCAAATAAACTAAAAATTACAAGGGTTCATAAAATAAAACCAAAAGTTTTAATGTTTCGTCAACTAAACCAAATAGTGCAATAGTTAAATTAAATGGTTACAATTTTATTTAAACATATTAGTAAATAAATATTAACAATAATAATTTATAAAAAAGTTACACCGAGAGACGCGATGGTAGTGAAAAAGAGACTCACAAAAATGCGCCTTTTTCAATACCCCTTTTCAAAAATGCCCCCTTTGGCTGTCCATTTTTAAAAATACCCATTTTTATGTACAAAATGACTAAATTACCCTTCTTTTAATAAAAGATATCACAAATATATAAGGAAATGTAACAAAATTAGGTCCACAAAATACAAAATATTTTTTGGCGGAAAAAGTGATCCCGCAATTTTTCCCGCCAAAACACTTGTAAAAAACCTTGTAAAATTTTCCCGTAAATTTTTTCCCGCCAAAAATTTTTTTTTGCGGGAAAAGTGATTCCGCAATTTTTTTGGCGTTAAATTTTTGGCGGGAAAAATTTACAAGGTATTTTAAAGGTTTTTTACAGGGTATTTATAAGGTTTTACAATGAATTTTAAAAGGTTTTACAACGTATTTATAAGGTATTTATAAGATATTATAAGATTTTACAAGCTATTTTATAAGGTTTTACAAGTTATAAGGTTTTACAAGTTTTTTATAAGGTTTTAAGTTATAAATACCTTATAAAACCTTATAAGTACCTTGTAAAACCTTTTAAAATACATTGTAAAACCTTACAAAACACTTGTAAATACTCTGTAAAACCTTTAAAATACCTTGTAAATTTTTCCCGCCAAAAAAATTGCGGAATCACTTTTTTTGGCGGAAAAAATTTTTACGGGAAAATTTTACAAGGTATTTTAAAGTTTTTTACAAGTGTTTTGGTGGGAAAATTGCGGGATCACTTTTCCCGCAAAAAAATATTTTGTATTTTGTGGACCTAATTTTGTTTCAAATAAGGGTAAAATGGTCATTAAAAATTAAAAGAGGGCAAACTTAAAAATGGACTCTCAAAGGGGGTATTTTTGAAAAGGGGTATTGAAAAAGAGACATTTTTAACAATTTCCCATAATTAAATGTTATAACGATTCATAAAATATTTTTGGTTAATGACTTTTTTCAGTTTTTATTTATTTTTAAGTACTACTCAGGAAAATCTTTTATAAAGGGTAAATATTGTGGAAAAGTCTTGTTGCGTAGTCAACAAGTAATTGAGAGGGTATCACTGGATAATGGATATGTACTTGTCTTACGCTTACGGTGATTCCGTGAACATAAAGACTTCTTCAAAGTCAAAACGCCGGAGATAAAATCTAACTAATCAATCATTCGGACCAAAATTTAACAAAACTAACCTCGTATCGTGACATGCAGATCTTAGTGATCTACGAATCAGAATTTGTATAGTATAAGAACGTTTTTCTTCTCTTTCTCTCGCTCTTAACGGAGACTTGGAAGTTGGAACTTTAGCGATCCACCGTGATATAATAAAAGAGCCGTTCACATCATGACTATGTTCACGAGAGATCTCATCCATCGGATCGTAGGATGTGTTTTATTGCTGCTCTTCGTTTTCCAACGTTTACCTCGCGTAACCTGCCAGCAAGATTCCAAATCTGCAGACCGGGATAGAGAAACCAATTTCTCGGTGGGAACGACAATCGGAATAATCTTGCTTGGATTGTTCGTCTCCACTTTAATCTTTTGTTGCTCGTTCTATGCATTATTTTCATTCTATTATCGTAGATTGCTTGCAGCAGAAGGCCATGAAGTATTGCATAGAGGAGAAACGAGTGGGGTCGAGAAAGAAATCATCGAGTCATTTCCGGTTTTCCTCTATTCAGAGGTTAAACGGCTCAAGCTAGGCGAAGGCGGAGTGGAATGTGCAATTTGTTTAAAGGAGTTTGAGGATCAAGAAACGCTACGTTGGATGCCTCCTTGTAGCCACACTTTTCATGCTAATTGCATCGATATGTGGCTCTCTTCTCAGTCCACATGTCCCGTATGCCGTGCAAATCTGTCTCTAAAACTCGGCGACTGCTTTCCATATCCGAGCATGGATCTTGAAACAGGAAATGCACGAAGAGATGTAGTAAAACTCCCTGACGAGATAAGCTTGACAGATAGTAGTAATGTGACATGGAACAATAATGCAAATTATAGAACAACTAGATCAAGATCTACAGGGTCATTGCCGAGCTGGCGTAGGGCTGAGATATTTTACCCTAGATCTTATTCGACCGGACATTCATTGGTTCAACTAGGTAAGAATCTTGATCGATTCAAACTGCAGTTACCAGAGGAGATGCAAAGACAATTGGTTGGCCTGAAAAGCCACGTCGCCTTACCTCGAGCCAGGAGTTCGAGACAGGGCTACAGAAGCGGTTTCTCTCAGGGATAAAAAACACTTCGGCGGGACATATCTATGTCTCCTTCTTTTCAAGGTGCTACTGACTTGGCAGGGACGATCTAGTGCTAGAGACTTCTCAAGCTTACAAAGATTTTGGGGAACAGTCGTTTCAACGCCTCATGCCAGAGAAGGTCTAATCTGTGTACATATCTGCTCTCTTATTGCTCCACGTGTCCTATCTCTATCTGTCGTGCTGATGTAGTTCCTTAATTCTCTTAGCCTTTGACTTTTCATTTTCCTTCGATGCGTGCCTTTGTGAATAAGATTATCTTTTTTTTTGAATCAATGTAAAATTATTTATTCAAAAAAGTCCTTTGTTACAACATATGTAGCTTTGAGCAGATTCTTTTTTGAATTTCAGAAATTTTAAACCAAGAAAGCAGAGCTAGAGAGATTAAAACAGAGCATATGTCTTGACACTTAAGTTCTCGAGTGAAACCAAACCGGGAGGGGATTCGATTACGCACCATACAATCTATAGTGGCAATGTGATTATCTTTTTGTTTTAGTCTTACAATTTTCAATTGTCTACAAGTACGACTACGTCAAAACTGTTAGAATAGTCTTGTTGCGTAGTCAACAAGTTAATAGAGAGGGTATGAGTGAAATAGTACTTGTTCTACGTCTACATTGAACGTAAAGACTTCATCAAAGTCAAAAATCATTTGGACCAAAACAAATCCAACTTAACATAGTAGTAATACAATATTTAGTGTCGTGACAAGCAGATCTTATTGCTCAACGAATCAGAATTTGTTTAATATAACAACTTGTTCTTGTTCTCTTCTTCCCTCTAAACCTATAAACGGAGACATGGAGATCAAGTGAACTACCGTGAGATTAGCAAAACAGCGGTTCACATCATGAATATCTTCGCGAGAGATCTCATCTATCGGATCGTAACAAGAGTTTTGTTGCCGCTCTTCCTTTCCCATTATTTGCCTTACGTAACCTGCCAACAAGTGTCGGAATCCGCAGACGGCAATAAAAAAACAAACTTCCCAGCCGAGTCGGTAATCGCAGTTGTGGTTCTTGCATTATTTATCTCATTAAGCATGGTCGCTTGTTTCTTGCACAACACATTCTATAGTGCAGAGATTGAGGCGGCAAGCCAAGAAGTGTTGCACACTAGAGCGAGGCGTGGGCTCGAGGAGGAAGTCATCGAGTCCTTTCCATCTTTCCTTTATTCAGAAGTTAAAGGGGTCAAGATAGGCAAAGGCGGAGTAGAATGTGCAATTTGTCTTAGTGAGTTTGAGGATCAAGAAACGCTGCGTTGGATGCCTCCTTGTAGCCACACTTTCCATGCCAATTGCATCGATGTGTGGCTCTCTTCCCGATCCACCTGCCCGGTCTGTCGTGCAAATCTGTCTCAGAAACCCAACGAGAGTTTTCCATATCCGAACATGGATGTTGAAACGGGAAGTGTTCAAGAAGCCCCCAATGAGAGAAGCTTGGCATGTAATAGTGTGATATTTTAAATCAAGTAGACGAGATCATACAAAGCTTTCGTGAAAAGGGTTTAAGTGCTGCAGTTGACAAAGTACTTTGGAAGGGGAAAGGAGATAAATTCAGAAGTACGTTCAGTACAAAGGATACTTGGGAAGCTACTCGTGAAAGACAAGCAAAAGTAGAATGGTATAAAGGTGTTTGGTTCTCACATGCCACACCTAAATACTCAATTCTAACATGGCTTGCTATTAAAAATCGCTTAACAACCGGTGACAGAATGTTAAGTTGGAATGTGGGGGTGGATCCCTCATGTATCCTCTGCCATGAACCCTTGGAATCTCGCAGTCACTTGTTCTTTACGTGTAGATACTCGGAAGAGGTTTGGTCTGGACTAGCAAGAAAGTTACTAATGAGGAGATTTGCCACAAGCTGGGATATGGTTCTCAAGATTCTTGCAGATAAATCTATGGGAAAGGATTGTCTCTTCTTGACGAGATATACTTTTCAAATCACAGTTCACTCGCTATGGAAAGAAAGAAATCGAAGAAGACATGGGGAAATTCCAACTTCACCAACTCAAATGATACGGGAGATAGACAAGCAAATCCGGAACAGAATCTCTTCCATACGAGACCTTGGAGATCAAAGATACGAAGGTTGTATGGCAATGTGGTTCGCATCAAGATAAAGAACAAGCTCTCATCACTCTTTTATTTTGATTAATGTACTTAAAAACTCTTAGAAAACTGCAGATGTAAAAAGTTTTTTTCGAATAAATTTTACATTTTATTCAAAAAAAAAAAAAAAAAAAAAAATAGTGTGACATGGAATAGTAATGCAAATTATACAACACCTAGATCGAGATCTACAGGGTTATTGTCGAGCTGGCGTATGGCTGAGATATTTTTCCCTAGATCTCATACGACCGGACATTCATTGGTTCAACTAGGTGAAAATCTAGACCGATTCACACTGCAATTACCGGAGGAGGTGCAAAGACAATTGGTTAGCTTGAATCTGATAAGGAGAAGCCAAATGGCCTTACCTCAAGCCATGAGTTCAAGACAGGGCTACAGAAGCGGGAGCGTTGGGAGCGAGAGAGGTGGTTTCTCTCAGGGACGGCAAACGCACCGGTGGGCCTTATCTATGTCTCTCTCTTTCTCTTTTCAAACTGCTTCTGTTCGGTCAACACATGACAGGAATGATCAAGTCCGAGAGACTTCCCAAGCCAAGGACAAATATTTTGGTGAACGGTCGTTCGAACGCCTCATGCCAGAGAAGGTCTAATCAATGTACATTTTTTAGAGCAAGTCACAGAAAAGGGAGTTGATGATAATGGTTTCGGTCAGTCATGCGTGCCACAGTTTGGTACGGTTTAACCATTAACTAGTTCCAGTTTTTTTTCATTCAAAGTCTGTATACATAGTTAGAGTAAGAAGTTTGCGATCAGCAGTTTCAATTAGCAACGTTCGAATATCTTGTACATTTTTTCAAGGGATGCTACCTGCAAAAGAGTAAAAAGAATGTAATTAATGTCTTTGTAAGATTTGATTTTCCAGACTAGTTTTTTAACATAATGTAATTTGTAAGATTTGCAATATCTTGCTTTTTTTTTTGTTAAATGATATTACTCCCTAATTCAATGTTTACGAGACTTATTCGACGGTTTTTTCAGTTGTTTACAAGTAGGAATAGGTCAAAACTGTCTGGATAGAGTCTAGTTGCGTAGTCAACAAGTTTATAAAGTGGGTATGTGTGGGAGTTGTACTTGTTCCACGTCTACGAAGAACATAATTAAAACTTCTTCAAAGTCAAAACGTTGGAGGAAAAAGCCAATACAATATTTGTTGTCGTGACGGGCAGATCTTATTGATTTACAAATCAGATTTGTTTTGTATGAATCAAGAACGACTTCTTCTTCTTCTTCTTCTTCTTCTCTATCTCTCTCGCTCTAAACGAAGACATGGAGCTCAAGTGATCCACCTTAATATAGGAGAGGAGCTGTTCATATCATGACTATCTTCACTAGAGATTTCAGCCATCGGATCGTAGTATGTGTTTTATTGCCACTCTTCCTTTTCCAATGTTTTCCTTACGTAATTTGCCAGCAAGAGTCAGCAGATCGCACTGGAAGAAACAAAGTCTCATCGATAATTGGGGTCGTTTTGCTTTCCTTGTTCCTCTTACTTTTGGTCGTCTATTGTATGCATTATGGATGTTGTAGTGAAGAGATTGAGGCAGGAGGTCATGAAGTGTTGCACAGTAGAGTGAGGTGTGGGATTGACAAGGATGTCATAGAGTCATTTCCGGCTTTCCTCTATTCAGAGGTTAAAGGGCTCAAGATAGGCAAAGGCGGAGTAGAATGTGCAATTTGCTTAAGTGAGTTTGAGGACGAAGAGTCGCTACGTTGGCTGCCTCCTTGTAGCCACACCTTCCATGCTAATTGCATTGACGTATGGCTCTCTTCTCGGTCTACATGTCCAGTCTGTCGTGCAGAATTGTCTCTGAATCCCGGTGAGAGCTTTCCATATCCAAGCATGGATATTGAAACAGGAAATGCAAGGAGAGTTGTTCTTGAATCCCCCAACGAGATAAGCTTGAGAGGTAACAGTGTGCCATGGAACGATAATGCAAATTATAGAACACCTCGGTCGAGATCTACAGGGTTATTGTCGAGCTGGCCTGTGGCTGAGATATTCTTCCCTCGATCTCATTCGACTGGACATTCACCGGTTCAACTAGGTGAGAATATAGATCGATTCACATTGCAGTTACCGGAGGAGGTACAAAGAGAATTGGTTAGCCTGAATCTGATAAAGAGAGGCCACATAGCCTTACCTCGAGCCAGGAGTTCTAGACAGGGCTACAGGAGCGGAAGCGTTGGGAACGACAGAAGCGGTTTCTCTCAAGGACAGCAAACACTCAGGCGAGCCATATCTATGTCGCTCTCTTTCTCTTTTCAACCTGCTCCTATTCGGTCTACACTTGGCAGGGACAATCTAATACTAGAGACTTCACAAGCTAATGACGACGATTTTGGTGAACGGTCGTTCCAGCGCCTCATGCCAGAGATAATCTAATATATTTACAATATTTTCCCCTTCAATTGACGAGGATAGTCACAGAAAAGGGTCGAGTTTGGTGATAATGGTTTTGGTCAGCCATGTGTGCCACAGTTAGGTTTAACCATTAACTGGTTCCAGTTTCATTCAAAGTCTGCATAGTTAGGGCAAATGGAAGCCTACTCATATCAAAAGTTCCATATGCGAACAGCGATTTCAACTAGCATCGTTCGAATATCTTGTACAGCTTCTCTAGGGATGCTACCTGCAAAAGAATAAAAAGAATGTAATTAATGTCTTTGTGAAATTTGATTCTCCAGGAAAAAAGTTTGTTTACTTAAACGTAACATGTGTAGCTCCTTCTGGTAATTGAAGAAATGGTAACCTTTACAAAAGTCCCATTTGAAGCCATGGAAGCTGGTGGCTTCAAGAACAATCTCATTGACGGAAACAGCACGTGTTGGATTGACCATTCACGTTGTGCCCATGCGTTTTCAGCATCTGACAGAAGATCTTTGTCAAGATTATCCTCCATCTCGACGTTACCATCTGCAAAAGTTCAACATAACATTAGATTCTCTCATCTTTTTTAATTGCAGAGGAACCAAAAGCGAAAACATTGGTCACTGCAGGAGGTTTACATACCTAAATCTGACTTTTCCTGAGACCTCTCACCTCTCTTAGTATAGAACTGAATACCGTCACCCGATGGGTTAGGCAAAAGAGGAGGATGCATGGCGTAAAAGTTCCCAATAGCTGCAGAAACTCCTTGAAAGCAACTCTTCTCATCTTCCCACTCAACCTAAAAAGTACGTTAGGGTTACATTAGAACCCACTGTTCCTATGATCAGTAACACTTCAGTAGGCACAAAAAGGCGGATAATAATTGTACAAATTGTAATCGCGGAACTCACATCATTTCCCAAGCATAGTAAAAATTCGGGAACACGATCCATGTCAGGTGTATACTGGTCGAGTATGACAGGAAGCCGTGACAAATTTCCATTGGAGTCAATGTAAACGCTGAAATACTCCTCTAACATTTCCGCTTTTTCCTTGAGGAGTTCTGTATTCATCTATATGTCAAAAACAAAACAAGTTAACAAAATCCATATGAAACATTACAGCCTCAGGAACTTGTTACTGTTGAGAATACGAGCTGAACCGAAGGAATAGTTGGTACAAAACCAGTAGCAGAAATATGATACAGAAAGCAGAACTTACTTCAGCGATTCTTTCTTTCAGATCATCATTTTTATCAGTTTCTGGATCTAGATCCTCCTCTTTCAGAGCCAACAATATCAACTCAGACAGAGGGGCTGGATCGCTAAGCTGTCTTGCATTAAAATGAGCAAAACGACGAAGAGTTTGCTGATACATAAGCTCTTTGCTGCAAAATCCAATAAGATGGTATGCTGTATGAGTTTCTTTTGCGAGGTACAGCTACAACTCGTCAAATATCATTCAGATAGATTTTTCATCTTGATACAGTAGAATATTCTCTACCAAACATTAAATCTCAAGAATAATACCTGAGGTTCACCACATTTGCTAGATATAGATGGGTGTTATACTGAACTAAAGCAAAAACATCATCTGCCATCCCAACATATGTGCAATTCCTTACAGTCTCCAGCAGACCTAACAGAGCATAATTTCGAGAAACGCGGTCACGAGGATTTGTTTAAGGTTATGTTCAGAAGAATAACCATTCAGAGAAAGCTACCTGAATGGCAGCAGCTGTCAACTCCAGCAATAAGTTCCTGGACACTAGAAAGATCAGCAGTTTCCTTTGGGTTTCTTCTTTGCCTTACAGAAGACCTGCAAGTCCAGTAATTATATCAAGTGGAATATAATGATGCGTAACACGTTTAACCAATAAAAGAATATCATGCCAACGAAACACCAGCAGCAAACATTTTTCCAAGGAAATCAAAGGAGAGCACATTTCTGGTAAATAAGATGAGATTTTTGAAGAGTGATGACTCAGATCCAATTTTGTTTATATGAAACTACATATCTTGTCTCAAATGAGGTCTTACCTTACTACACTCAAACTAGAAACCTTGTCAGGGAGATTATGTGGCTTGGGTTGCAAAAAGGCATGTAACCTTCCAGCTGGGTCTGATGAATCCGTTCTCACCATTTTGTTCACAGGAACTTTCTGTGTCTTTTGTCCTAGTAAATGAGAAGAGCACAAGCTTTTCTATGAAGCAAAAAAGGACAAAAGTGCATGCAAAGGGAAAAGTTTTAGGATATAAAAGGCATTCAATCCAGACAAATGATACAATACCAGAAAGCTTCGGAGAAACTGTAGAATCACTTCTTGGGGATGTTAATGTAGATTGAATGTATTCCACTTTCTGTAGCATGAAAATATCAAAAGGAAACGTGATTATTAAATAAGTATTCTTAACCTCCAGAAAAAAAGATTGCTTCAGGTTCTTTTGCAAGCGTACCTGCTCTTGAAACGTCCTAGTATCATTTGCGTTTCTCAGTTTTACTTCAACCTCTGACTGTATCATCTCGATAATAATTTCCTGGTTTAGTAGGCTAACCTGCACGGTAGACCAAAACATCTATTATTTGATGTATAAATAAGGAGTTTATTGTTCAAGCAAAGTTAAGCAACAGATACACAATCTTCTCACTGAAATATTTGGACCCAGACATACATAGGCCTCGAAACTAGTATAAAAGGAGGAAAGCAATTACCTCTTTCTTTGTTGGGTGAATATTGATATCAACATGTTCCCGCGGCAAATTGATTGACATGTAGACAAAAGGTTTCGATGCCTTTGGCAATGTTGCAGCATAAACAATTTCAATGGCTCTTTTTAAAGCAGAGCATTCCACCAATCTATCTGTTGTAATAAAAAAATTAAATGTCACATAGTGATAAATCAGATATGACTTTTCATTTCTATTAAGGAAACAAAGTCCTCACCATTAATGAAAAGCACCAATATAGTCTTCTTAGCAACATAGTTTGAATTAGATATGAAACCCTCCATATCAAAAGTACAACCGGAGGGGTCACAGGAGGAAACTTCTACTTTCATCAAGTTCTTTGCAACTGATACCCCATAAACAGATCTGATGGAATCAAGCCTCGAAGGCGACACGACTGAGTGAACATCAGCCTTAACAGCTCCGTGCTGGCGAGACAGTATCAAAAAGGAATCGGATCATTCGCTTCACAATTCCAAAATACCAAAAATAGTTGCTTTCAAAAGAGGTAGAATAGTTTAGTTAGTAAGTATACCAACCTTTCGACAAGAAAAGCTGACATTATTATGATGAATAGCCATCCGACTCAGCAAGTCTACTATTTTTCCATAATCATCAGCAGAATTATGAAGTGTCTTCCTTCTAGCAGTCATATTGTAGAACAAATTCTCCACCTACATACAAAATTCAAATACAAAAACATCAAAAGTTACAGAAGAACGTCGCTTCCCCGCTTTTTGCTCAACCAATTTGACGCCAAGATTTGAAAAATTACCAATATCTGTGTTCCTTTGACAGCTGCACACGCCTTTGGTTCATGCTCCATGACACCATCTCTATAAGACACTCTGAACAAAAAATTGCAGCTACAATATAACACTATCTTCACACATAGAGCAGAACAAAACATAACTTAATCATACCAATGTTCCAAACCTGTAACCATGAATCTGGCCTTTAGTAATGGTAGTTACTGTAACATGAGCAACATAAGTCATACTAGCCAATGCCTCTCCTCTAAATCCCATTGAACTCAGCGAAAACAAATCCTCATATTTAGTCAGCTTCGATGTCGTATGTCTTTCGCATAATATCGGCAAGTCTTCACGCTAAAAACACGAAATAACAAGAACAAAAACTAATCATCTTCCACCAGAATCAGAGAATTTCCCATTTATGAAATTCAAAATGAGAGTGTGTAAAAGAACCGTACTCTAATACCGTGACCGTCGTCGGAGACTTGAATAAGTTTCAAACCACCGTCCTTAACAACGACGCTTATGGAACTTGAATCAGCGTCGAGGCTATTCTCAACGAGCTCTTTCACCGCTGAAACTGGACGCTGGATTACTTCACCAGCTGCGATACGGTTGACTACAGATTCTTCTAGGCGTTGAATCTTCGGTGGCTCTCTCGGTGCAATCGCCGTCGCCGGAGAATTTTCCTCCTCCATCTCCACCGTAAGAGACGAACCGTCGATCATCTCCTCCTCCGCAGAAAATAAAACCTCGCGCCAGATACAAATTGGGTTCGCCAGATACTATGACATCATTAAAAGCCCAACTAGATTCTAAAGCCCACTATAGGCCCAACTTCATTTAAGGTTATATGTATCATTTGACCTTTTCCTTTCCCTTAGCAGCAAGAAATCATTTCTAGGGTTTCCTTGAAATATATGAAAGCTTTTTTTTTTTTTTTTTTTTTGATAAACCCTATCGGCTGATCCGGTCGGCCTCGGTAGGAACGCACCGAGATGCTACAGAGTGGACTTCTCCCGATCCAGGTAGAATTGGGCCACACACTGCCTGATCCGAGTTTGGAATACCTTCCGACTAATGCCAGGAGGTAGTCAGGCCGCCTGCATTTCTGACTACCAGGTAAACCAATTGGGCCTAGGCCCAACTGACAGACTTCCCAAACAAATGTGTTTTTGTTTCCAGTGAGAATCGAACTCGGGTAAATATATGAAAGCTGTGAGATTGACTTGCAAAACTTGGAACAATTTATCCAAAAGTGAGAGTTTTAGGAAGATGCACATTGGTAAAGTAACAACACCAACAAGAGAAGGGGAGACTATGATGATCATGATGATGCCTCACAATATTTATTTAATGAGCGGCGTCGTCGACTTTGATCCATCTATAGAGGTTAATGTCAACTTATTTTCCTTCACAATCATGTGAGTAAATCTAGAATGATCCACTATGAGGGTTTATTGTTATGGATCTTGAAAGACGTTACTAGAGTATTGGAATCCGTATTGGGGGCAAACAAGGTGGATCAACCTCCGATTTTTTCATGGATATGATAGGTACAATTATGCTCTCGGATACGAAGATAAGGAATCTTGTCGTATCGTTAAATTCTTGAGTTTCTAGATTATTTCTATGAAGCGCATGGTTTTTTGATACGAAATCTACGATTTTGACTCGGGTTTATGGACAATTCTTTATGTCACTCTACATTGGGGTATGTATTGTTCTTTCAATAGTGTTTCCATTAAGGGAAACACTTACTAGCGTGCTAAAGAAAAAAGCTTAGAAGATTACAAGGATCACAACATCTATTTTGATTTTACAACATCTATAAAGTCGCGCCTGCCTCTACAGTGTAGCGTTAGGGATAGATATGTGAATGTGAATTTATCGTGGGTTAAAGAAGAGAAGCTTGCAACTTTATTTCGGCACCAAGAATCAGATGAATATGAGTTTGAGATATGGATTACGACTAAGATTGAGGTCGAAATGGTATCGTGGAGCAAGTTCTTGAGAACTGATACGAGAACTAATATAAATTATCCACATAGTTTCTTCATTGACGAGGAGAAGAAAGTCTTCATGGGTTGTGGTATAAACTATGACTCTAAAACTAATTGTCCCAAAACATTTATTCACATCATTGGAGAGGCTGGATACTCAAAACTTTTGGATCTCGGAGTACATGAAGATCAAAATTGTAGGCAAGAAGTTACCTCTTATGTTCCAAGTTTGGTCCAAATCAAGAAACATGCACGAGGCATAAGGATAAAACAAAGTAGTTTAGAACAAAGTCTTAATTTAAAAGCTAGTCTAGGAGCAATATATATATATGTAGGAGGGTGCGAAAAGGAGAAAACAAGTAATTTTTTTGAGCTCTTATATCTTAGACAGGCGCGACTTAAATTTCTACGAGACCAAGAGCTAGAAAAGAGTTAGCCCCATGATATTGCTACATATTTAAAAAAAAAAATTGGGCCCTCTTTACTTAAGAAAAAAAATCAAAAAATTTAATGGACCCTGTGTAAATGCACTTCCAGCACATGCACAGGGCCGAGCATGATCTTAGATATTTTACTTAAAGTGAGGCTTATGAGGATCACACTTGTGGTCTACAGGAGCCGAACATTGAGAGTGGGTCGAGTATTGGAAACGCTTCAAGATGTTCTTGGAAACCATATGGGACCTCTTGCATTGTGATGCCTAATAAAGAACCATATGATGTTGTTGGTTTCACTTTTACTTTCTGTTGTACTTTTGTAAAATAATGTTTGGGGTTGTGAATGATTGAACTTGCTTGTGACAACAAAAAAAAAAAACAAAAATGGTGTTTTTGCTACCAGTCATTTCAATTGCAGATACAATGTAACATTGTCTTCACACATTGAACAGAGCAAAACATAAGTTAAACAAATAACTGTTCCAAACTTGTAACCATGAATCTGGCTTTTATTAGTAATAGTGATCACTGTAACATGAGCAACATAAGTCATACTAGCCAACCAATGCCTCTCTTCTAAAACTCATCGAACTAAAAGAGAACAAATCCTCATACTTTCGAGGGTGTCACAACAAGTACACAACACAAACTAATCATTTTCTACTAGAATTGACAGAAAAACAAATGGGAGAAATGTCAAAAAATGCGCCAACTTTCAAATTTGGGACGATTAAAGCATGAACTCTCGAAATGTCTCTTTAATCACAAAGTTTCCGTTGACCTGTCTAAAAATAGCTAAGTTTTCGTTGACCTGGCCAAATTAGGCATCGCGTTAAGTCCCCGTTAGAATGACGCTGACGCTGTTAACAATCCGTTAGATTCTCCGTTCGATCAAAACGACGTCGTTTGAACGTCGTTTTGAAGTTTTCAAACGACGTCGTTTCACCAGAAAATAAGAAGGAAAAATGGCTTCTCCAAAGAATCGAACTGCTGACCTGTGACACTAATAAGAGACACTCAACCATTGGGCTACGCGAACATTTTAATGTTAGTACAAACAGAACGTGTATATATACTAAAAACTGGTAACATAAATTAGGTAAAAATATATGCAACTAATTTAAAATAACAAAATTAAAAACAAATTAATAACCAAACATATACACATATTAAATATACTTACCTTAAATATATATTTCAAAATTTTAAACATTTAATTATATATATAGAGATTTTATTCTATTTTGGAAAATTATTATTTCCTAAATTATAAAAACCTAAACTTTGTACAAATGTTTAATGTGGTTGGTGCATGTATCATTGGTGCATATCATTGGTGCATATAACGCATAATTATATGATTAATTTTATGTCATATATTTAAAATTTTTATATTAGAAGGAATTTCGGAAGGAATAATTTTCCAAATATGGAAGAAATCTTTATTTATAAAATAATATTTGAGATTTTGATACATATACTATGATAAGTATATTTAATATTTGTATTTTTGGTTATTATTATTTTTTAGTTTTGTTATTTTTAATTAATTGCATATATTTTTACCTAATTTATGTTACCAGTTTTTAGTATATATACACGTTCTGTTTGTACTAACATTAAAATGTTTGCGTAGCCCAATGGTTGAGTATCTCTTATTAGTGTAACATGTCAGCAGTTCGATTCTTTGGAGATGCCATTTTTCCTTCTTATTTTCTGGTGAAACGACGTCGTTTGAAAACTTCAAAACGACGTCGTTTTGATCGAACGGAGAATCTAACGGATTGTTAACAGTGTCAGCGTCGTTCTAACGGAGACTTAACGCGATGCCTAATTTGGCCAGGTCAACGAAAACTTAGCTATTTTTAGATAGGTCAACGGAAACTTTGTGATTAAAGAGACATTTCGAGAGTTCATGCTTTAATCGTCCCAAATTTGAAAGTTGGCGCATTTGTCGACATTTTTCCCAAAAACAAATCCAGATACAAAATTCGCGTCGCTTTTAAAGTCTACAAAAGATGGGCCTTTAGCCCAATTTGAAGCCCAAATATTAAACGACGTCGTTTTAATGGCCCTGATAAACCATAAACAATATAGACGAGATAATTCCGGTTCAAAAAATGGATACTTTTGGAAATTTCCAGAAATTACGGGTCCGATTGAGAAGAACGCGTATCGTCGTCTTCATAAAAAAACCAAACAAATTCGAAAACAACCTAACGAGAAAAAAAAAAAATCAAATCTTCGCTCTGTTAACATCTCACCGACTAGAGATAAGCTTTTTTTGAAATTTCTCTCCTTTCCAAATAAAGTTACATTTTTCTTCTTTTTAAACAAAATCACTTTCTGTGATCTACAATTCTGTGGTCGTGAAATCAATGACGGAACCAGAGCGATTAGGAGGAATCTCCCTGAGTTTTCCGGCGAATGAGGAAGATACGGTAACGACAACATCACCAAAGACTCTTCCACGGAGGCTCCGTCGTCGTCTTCTCGAACCCAAGAGTCCTGTCTCCGCCGAAGAGATCGATTCCAAACTTAGAGAAGCTGATCTCCGTCGTCAGGTAAATCTTAAAGTTTGAAACTTTGGGTTAAAACAGAACCGAATTTGAAAAAAGAACATTACTTTATGAATTTTGCAGCAATACTATGAATCACTATCGAGCAAGGCTCGACCTAAGATGAGAAGTCCGAGATCAGCAAGTATAGAGGAGCTTAGTCAGAGACTTGAATCAAAGCTTAATGCTGCTGAACAAAAGAGGTAAAAACAGAGACTTTTTGTTTGGTAATTTAAACAACAAATGAGGAAATGTGAGGAATTAATCATAGTTATTGATAGGTTAAGTATTTTGGAGAAGGAGCTGGCTCGTTTAGCTAAGATGGATGAAGCTAGACAAGCTGCGAAGAACGGACTTGAGCAACGGGTTGAGAAAGAGCGTGATGAGTTAGAGAGTAAGGTTGAAGAAAGGGTTTTAAAGGCTGAGAAAAATAGGATGCTTCTTTTTAAAGCTATGGCACAGCGGAGAGCAGCGAAGAGACAGCGAGCTGCGCAGAGTTTGATGAAGAAAGCTGTTCAGGAGACGAGGTATAAGGAGAGTGTGCGTGCTGCGATTTATCAGAAAAGAGCAGCTGCAGAGAGTAAACGGATGGGGATTTTGGAAGCGGAAAGGAGAAGAGCGAATGCGAGATTGACTCGGGTTTTTGGTGCTGCTAGTTCTGTGCAGAATCAAAAGGAAGCTGAAAGAAAGAAAATGAAGGATCGTTTAGAAGAGCGGCTTCAAAGGGTATGTTGAAATTCTTTCAAGCTTTTATATTTGCAATTGGATGTACTTATCATTACTAATCTGGCGTCTGGCTAGGCCAAGAAACTTAAAGCACAATATATGAGGCGAAGGAGAGGCATGGACAGTTGTTCCTCTTCAAGATCAGAAACAATGCGAAAGAACCAAGTGCATCTTGTTAGGATGTTAGAAAGGTAGATAGATTGTTCTTTTAAACTTTTGTTAGATGTTTGATTGTCTTACATCGGTGGTCTGATTGTCGTTAAAATTGCAGATGTTGGAGGAGATTTACAAAATACAAGAAATCTACTTATGGCTTGGCTAGAGCCTATCACGACCTCGGGATCAATGAAAAATCCATTGAGTCTGTGCCGTTTGAGCAGTTTGCCATTCAAATGAACTCAGTTTCTGTAATTCAAACAGTGAAAGCATTGCTTGATCGCTTGGAGATCCGACTCACTCTATCTAAGGCATCCAATGTGGAGAATATTAATCATCTTCTTAAGCACATCTTTCCCCCAGTTCGAAGAGGAAAATCACCCAGTTCCATGAGTAAAGGCGAGCAGAAGTCACCCAATTCCAAGATGGGATATCAAAAACTCAAAAAGATTGCTAGATATCCAGCTAGAATTTTTCTTTGTGCCTACATGATCAAGCAACATCCCGGTGCAATTTTTAGAGGAAGAGGTGAACATGAAATTGCGCTAGTTGAATCTGCAACCTATCTTATTCGGGAGTTTGAACTGTTGGTGAAAATTATATTGGAAGGACCAGAATGTACCCTACCGGACAATTTATCTTTCGAAGCTCCACGTCCAAAAAAATTCAGATCTCAGCTAGAAGCATTTGATAAAGCTTGGTGCTCTTACCTGGAGGGATTTGTAGTTTGGAAAATTAATGATGCTAAGCTTCTAGAAAAAGATTTAGCCAGAACTCAGGAGCCTGAACTGTCTGAGGTACCAAATCATACTTCCTCTCCCAAAATAGTAGACAGTGGCGTGAATCCGAAGCTGGTATTTTCCCATTCCCCTCTTTTGCATTTACCTTAAGTGGCTCTGTCTACATGAGCCTAAAGTTAGCTTATTATGCTGCACATTTATCTGAATAGTAGACCATGGAATGTCAGAAGCTTGATAGGGAGAACAACCATTTTCTTTTTTCAGCTGAAGGTATCTTCTCCAACTAATCGGGCTTTATTCTCTGAAACCGATGGAGCACAAAAATCAAAAGCACCTGCAGATTCACATCTTCCATCATCATCTTCCCCGGGCTCATCAAATTTGTCCCCCTCTTTGAACTCTGGTAATATTTTTTAATCTGGATAACCTTTAAAGCTCACAGATTATCTGGCAAGTCTTCAATCTAAAACGAGTTTTATCTAGCAGGAAGCGAGGGCATTTCTACTCCAAACGTGACAGCTAATAGCTTTGATGCAGCGTTGGCTAGTGAGAACGAAGTAATCGTAAATGAAATTGTCCATGACAGTAGCAGTAGTTTTGCTGATAGCCTTGACCCTAACACTGGGGATGCAAGCAACCTTCAGGTACATAAATATAAGCTACTTAATGATATATTTTGACTTCACTATTCTGATTCGTTCAGTTGCACCATAATATTTTCGACTTGACTCATATTTAATCACTTTCGTGATATCCCAGGTAAGGGTTAAGGAGACAATGGAAAAGGCTTTCTGGGATGGCGTCATGGAATCCATGAAACAGTCGCAGCCAGACTTCAGCTGGGTTCTTAAACTCATGAAAGAAGTCAGGGATGAACTCTGTGAGATATCTCCAAAAGATTGGAGACAAGAGATTGTTCAAACTATCGATACCGATGTGCTGTCACAGGTGCTTTTTACTACAGCCTTATCTTAATTATTGGTACAACAGATATGTTATGTACTTAATATCCTTTTTTTTTTCCTGGCATGATTCAGTTACTGGCTTCTGGTAATGTCGACATGGGTTATCTTGGAAATATTCTAGAGTTTTCCCTTGGCATTTTGCTGAAACTCTCTGCTCCAGCCAATGAAGAGGAAATTAGGACTACTCACCATAAATTAATGACAGAACTTGGAGAGATAGTTCCAACTGAAGGCCATTCGAATTCGTCATATGCAGTCTTAATGGTTAAAGGGCTACGCTTTGTTTTGCAGCAGATTCAGGTATGCACATTTTTTCTTTTTATTACTTTGTGGACATAATAATTGATCATTTTATGCTTTCTGAAAATGAATATAGTAGAGGACAAGGTTTCTCAAGTAGCTACCAATTTACAATCATAATTTATCCATATCTCTACAAGCATTACTGTAATAAACTTCTCTCATGTGATCAGTGATACACTGTTAACTATGACAGCTAATTTCTTTTAAGTTTTTTACTTTCTGAATAAATGAAATCCAAACCTAGGGACTAAATCTGGTAGTGCATTTTCACGTCATATGTCCTTTTACTTGCAGATTCTAAAGAAGGAAATCAGCAAATCTCGTTTGAAACTCTTGGAGCCACTTCTAAAGGGACCTGCTGGTCTGGAATATCTGAAGAAGTCATTTTCAAGTCGGCATGGTTCCCCAGACCAAGCGTCTTCCTCGCTACCATTGACAAAGCGTTGGCTTTTAAGTGTTCGGGGAGAGGCAGAGAGGGAGTGGAAAGAACACCAAGATGCTCTTTCTGCTGTCACAAATAACCACTCTGGATCATCAGGTCTCCCTTCTACCACCATGCGAACTGGTGGCAATATCTCCTCTGTTTCAAAAGTCAATACCCCTTCGTCTTCATTTCCAGGTTTGGTGGTGTCCATCTATCAACTTTAGTCATCTTTATAGGATTATTTCTGTAAGAACTTAGTTTAGCAAACAGAAATCAACTGGTAGAATTCAGTTAATCACCTGAGAAACCAAACTTGTTCCCACAAATTAATAAAAGCAATTCATATGATAAGTTAGTGAATGGTTTAATACGCTAGTAATCCCAGATTTGGCTATTGAAGGATCCAAAACTATATGGCCATCACGTTTTGGTGAATGCACGATTGTCATTTGTTGATTTATGTGATCATAGTTGCATGCTGATGATTTTGCAGGAATTGAACTGTCAGAGTGCAAAGGAGAAACTGTGGATCTTCTTGTTCGCCTTGGCCTGTTAAAAATGGTGAGCGAAATTGGTGGTCTTACTTTAGAAACTGTCCCTGAAACATTTCAACTTAACCTCTCTAGGCTGAGAGCTATTCAATCCCAAATCCAGAAAATCACTCTAGTATCCATCAGGTCAGCAATGACAAAACTTACCTATTGATCTCTTATTCAAAATGGTGATTATATAATTCTCATATTAACTGCTATGTTTCGTTCTTTTAGTGTGTTGATCCTCCAGCAAACACTTGTAAGTGAAAACTCATCCCCGATTGACATGGAGACCATTACATGGACTTGCATAAACCGTCTTTACGAGATGCTAGACGCAAAACCTGATGCGGGTCTTTCAGAAATCATGGAAACACTCTCCAAACTTCTTGATTCTGACGATGCAGAGACAAAGAAACAAGTAATCGCAAACATGCTTGTAAAAAGCTTACAAGCAGGAGATGCAGTATTCACACGTGTTTCACAGACCATATACCTAGCCATTAGAGCTGCGGTTTTGGCAGGAAACAACACGAAGAGAAAGCAGTTGGTGGAAACAATGCTACGAAAGATCGGAGCAGCTTCTCTCTCGGACAAAGTCATAGAGGTTTCAAACATTCTTGTTCTTGTGGCAACAGTGTCACGTTCTGTTCATGGATTGTGGTACGAAGAATTGCTGAAGAAACCGAATTAAGAGACTATGTGGACCAATGGACCAGTGTGTGTTTGTTTATGGTTGGGTCAAGCTTTGAAGTGTTTGTAGTAGATAAGAGTCAGAACAACACACCACGTTTGTATTTATAACTATTAGCTGTGATACATCTGTAATACAATGTACCTACAAGTATTCCGGTTTTCTCTATTTTGATTGATTCTAATTTAACCGAGTCTAATTTCAATTTGAACCCGGTTTGGTCATTTTGGGGCCAACACCATTTAAATTTTGGTTCCAATGACAATTCGAAGTTCGAACAAAGTGCTGTTGGGGAAATGTTATGTCCCTACAGACAATTACTGACTAAAGAACTAAAGGTAAAAGCTGTTTATATTTTGATTATTTGAAACTGACTCAGAATAAAAGTTAAAAAAATATATTAACAAAAGAAAACAGTTCAGCTTTGAGACAAATATTATTTAAACTTAATTCATACAGCTAAACTTTTCTTTTGTGTACACAAAACTAACTATATTTTGGATTTTGGTAGCAAACAAATACTTCCTTTTAAAAGTTCTAATTCCAGTTTGTTATTGTCAAATTTGGTTTTGCATTAATTTAGTTGTTTATATATCTCCTTTCGGTTTAGTTTGTTGTATTTAATGCTTAATGTCTATACTTAAACATCTTAAAATCTTAAATTTTATGATAACTCAGTAGTATACGTTGTTGTTGGATTTCAAAACTTGAATGATGTTTAACCTACTCACTACAGAGAGAACTAGAGAAATTCTAGCTAATCCAACAAAATGCTTATATTATGAATTTATGATGATTTTCAGCTATCAATTTATGTTTACCAATATTATCTTAAATATTTTATCAACGAAATTGCTAATAAAAACTATAATCTCTTTAATATTTCTAAAAAGTAGAGCTAAAGCGTAATAAACCTCACAACCATAAACATAGCATATATTGTGAAATATAAATCGAAACATTAAAATATGAAATCAAAAGAAAAAGAAGAGAGAACCTCTTGAGGTTTTTATTACTCTAACTTTCTATTATATTTTCTTCTTGAACAAGCTCCTATTTATAAAGAATAAGAGAGAATGCTGAGTCATGTTTTTGTTGAGGAGACAATGACAAGTGTAGAGCAGAAACAACAAGTGGAGAATGTGTGTTTACAAGTGTTAATCTTTCAGGATTAGTGTCCATTTTATGGACATGTGTATATGTCATGTGTTGTGATGGAGAATTACACTTGCTTCACAATATTCTCTCTTAAGTATCTATCATCTTTGACGAGTCACGTACTGCATTGTTGAAAACCTTATCACGGAAAAACTCATTGGGATAAAAACCTTGATAACGGAAAAAGAGCACAGTCACGTAGACTCCCCCTCGAAAATATATATAACCATTGTATTATAGGTCCCGTAGATGACGCATTCCGATACTATGAATATGTTTTCTGAATGTGGAAGTCATAAGCACTTTTGTGAATAGATCTGCTGTATTTTCACTTGAGCGGATGTACTAAATATCAACTTTCTTGTTCTTCTCGAGTTCTTGAGTGTAGAAGAAGAATCTTGAAGGGATATGTTTTGTTCTCTCACTCTTGATATAACCTTCTTCGATTTGGGAAACACATGCAACATTATCTTTGTATAATCTTGTGGATTCTTTTCTGATAAACAATATTTAAACTGTTTTAACTTAAATCACTAAGTTGTTGAAAACAGTTCAATATTACATTCATAAAAATGTAATCTCATGTCACTATGATGTGATTTACAACTGTTTAGGATTTCTTTTATTAATTGCTGAAAAACTTTTTAGATAAAGACAAAATAGTCATTGTATCAACAACTATTAATATTTTTTAAAATTTATAAAGTATGTGCTATAATTGTCCGTAAAACTTATTTTAAAGTTATTTTAAGATATTTTACTTCAGATTCTATTTACCACCTAAAATATGTGGCTCTTTTATTATTTTTATGTTGTCACACTTATTTCAGAACTAGCCAAGACTTTTATGTTAATGTAATAATTATTTGTTTGAACTTTGACTACACTTTTTAAGTATAGAAATTGATAGAGATAAAACGAATTACACATGAAAGAAGCATCAAGAAAGGAAAAGAAAAATTCTTTCTATGAAATAAGATAATTGTTATAATTTTACTATAGTGAGAAAGTGCAGATCGTAATCAATGTAGTCAAACCTTACACTTATCAACATTCATTCACGTTCCTTTTATTTTTATTTCTGTTTATATTTATACCCGTATATATATATATATACATACACAAACGTTACATAACAATAAAGCAAAGAAAAGAGTTTTTTCATTTATCATCTCTAATTTACAAAACATTAGTAGCTTTCTTTTGTTGTGATACATTGATCATGGCCAAGATATCATGTTCTTATTTCCTCATACTCATACTTGTTTTGTCAGGTAATTTCATGTTTTCCACTTCTAAAATCAAAAATTAGTTTTCATCTTTACATTACATAAAATATCTAAGCGTATACACATATATAGTTTTACGTTATAACATAGGGTATTTTACTTTTTTATTTTTTTCAGTTGTTGAGAACGCTAAGGGAGATAGACGTTGTACTCTACTCATTGATCTATCTCCATGTTACCCTGATGACTGTCGTCTAAACTGCTATGCGGAGCGCAATGGAGTTGGAGAATGTATTGCATCCAAAGTTGGTAGTACTCCTAATTGTGTGTGTACTTATGATTGTTAATGAGTAATGTTTTAAATAATAATCTTTTATAATTAATAAAATAAATTTCTTAATCTTTTTTTTAACGCCTAACTTCCTTATTCTATATGAATAATTTTGAAAGTTCTTCGGTTCTACTTATATATATGATTGAATGGTTAACTTTGAATATATTTAGAAGATTTCAATCACCTTTTTGTTATTTAAAAGAAAAATCACGGCCATATCCTAGGTAAAAAAATATGTTACTAAAATTAAATATATAATTTGTTTAATCTATATGAATAACACTTTTAAAGACCCCCATCATTTTTAAAGTGCTTATGATGAATACTTTTAAAAAATGCAGAATATTTCGTTCATTTTTTTTATTAACATCTTTTTTTTTTTTGAAGAATTAAGAGATTCCGGGCTTGGGTCCGTATATCCTCTCAGATTAGGGACCAGAACATTTATATGGTCTCTTCCCAAGTGTCTCTCAAACCGACGAACTCTAAGATTTGCCTGAGAATCTTTACCATATGAACTATATACATAGTCTCTTCTTTTTTTTTTTGCATCATCATTCGTAAGATTGTTGGCCGATTTCAATAGTTTACAACAATCTACTATACGTATATAATGATTTTAAAATTTTACAAGAAAATCTACTGTGTACAATGGATAGATTAATAATTCACAATAAAAGATGACTCAACATAGTGTATAAATCCGCAACATTAAATATCTTGTGGGATTGATCAAAATTGAAAAGTATGAGAATTTAACATGTTAGCTTAAATAAAAAAACTTATGTCAAATTAGTCAACCACGTAACCAAAAACTTTTTATGACAAGGTTGCTAATTAACATTGGATTAAACAAATAAATATATTTCTAACTTAAATTTATACATCATTTTCACTTTCATATAATTTATGTTTACCAATATTATCTTAAATATTTTATCAACGAGATTGCTAATAAAAACTATAATCTCTGAAATCTATACTATTAATTGGGAATCACTAGATATTAAACAACCTTATGAAGGGTAAAATAATACATAAGATGCCATTGGTTAAGTATTCTCTCTTAAGTATCTATCACCTTTGACGAGTCACGTACTGCATTGTTGAAAACCTTATCATGGAAAAACTCATTGGGATAAAAATCTTGATAACGGAAAAAGAGCACAGTCACGTAGACTCCCCCTCGAAAATATATATAACCATTGTATTATAGGTCTCGTAGATGACGCATTCCGATACTATGAATATGTTTTCTGAATGTGGTTGTCAGAAGCATTTTTGTGAATAGATCTGCTGTATTTTCACTTGAGCGGATGTACTATATATCGACTTTCTTGTTCTTCTCGAGTTCTTGAGTGTAGAAGAAGAATCTTGAAGGGATATGTTTTGTTCGCTCGCTCTTGATATAACCTTCTTTGATTTGGGAAACAAATGCAACATTACCTTTGTATAATCTTGTGGATTATATTCTGATAAACAATATTTAAAGTGTTTTAACTTAAATCACTAAGTTGTTGACAACAGATCAATATTACATTCATAAAAATGTAATCTCATGCATGTCACTATGATGTGATTTATAACTGTTTAGTCCTTTTATTAATTGTTGAAAAACTTTTTTTTTTTGTTGAAATGTGTAATTTATTCATCTTTGTGTTAAAAATAGGTACAAAAGCGGGAAGCTATAGTTTTGAAACAATCTCAAACTCAACAACCTAAGCTAGGCCTGGGCAAAATAACCGAACCACGAGAACCGAACCAGAACCGAAGCAAAAAAAACCGAACCGGAACCGAACCGAAATTTCAAAATACTTAAATGGATTCTAGATTTCATAGCCGGAACCGGAACCGAACCGAACCGAACTATTTCGGGTACCCAAAAATACCCAAAATATGAGTTTATATCTAAAAATATTAGTTATTTTAAAAATATTAATTATTTTTAGATCGAACAACAAAAATACCCGAAATACCAACAAATATTTGGAAAATATATCAAAAAATATTTACAATATCCAAAAGATACTCGAAAATATCCGAAAATACCCAAAAATATCCAAAATACCTAAATATATCCGAAAGAAAATATCGAATGGATCCTAAACTTCAGAACCGAAAGAACCGGAACCGGAACCGGAACCGAACCGAAATTGATTGGTTCCTATATGGATCCTAAACTCTAGAACCAAAAGAACCGGAACTGAGCCGGAACCGAACCAGAACCGAACGGATATCCAAACGCCCAGGCCTAACCTGAGTTGTGCAAAGAATTAAAAAAATAAGGAGGTGAGGTAAAAACATCACGGAGGAAGAACAGAGTGAGAGTTCAAGGTCGGACCATGATCCATCGTTGAAGCAGTAGACGGATACGGGGTTTGGCGGAGTAGTTAAGAAACGTAATTCAGTTTCGAATAAGTTTCGCAACAAGTCTGATGAGCTGCGCCATGGTTAGGTTACTCGTACCATGGATGCAAGAGTTACGTTCCCTCCAAATGGAGTAAATCGACACTTGAAAACAGAGGCGGAGGAGAATGTCATCTCCCGTAAGGGTAAGGATTATTGAAACTGTCTCAGCCCAGTCCGGGTTGAGCTGGTGGCGCAATAACTTTCTGGCGATAGCAGACCAGACTATGAAAGAGTACGGGCATGCAAAGAACAAGTGATCCTGGGACTCGTTTACCTCACCACAGAAGACACACGTCTGGTGTTGACCCCACGCTTGCATTTGGGAACCCGTGGAGAGACGATCATGCATCGCTAACCATGAAATGAACCGACAACGAGGAATGCTTTGGTTAAACCAGATTAGCCGCCACCACGACACTTGCTGGTGATGAATCCGAACTTGTTCCCATGTATTATGAGATGAAAAAGCTTCATGAAACTCATCCATATTGTCACGCCAAAGGAAGATATCATCTCCCCGAGAAATTGAAGGCAATGGGGAAGCACGAATTAGGTCCAAAAGAGGTAAAGTTGGACCAACCTTGTCCGACGCAGTTTCCAGCCTTGAGGTCCAACTGCATCCCTTACCGTCGCATTCAATGGGATTCCCAATATCCAAGGGCCACCTGGGCCTGTTAAATCCAGAATTCGTCCAAGAGGTAACCAATTATCATACCAGAATGATACCCGTTTTCCATTACCCACAACAGCTCTAATGAAAGGTCTTACTTCCTCTCTAATTTTGAGTAGTTTTCCCCAAACCCAAGAGCCTAGCATTGCGTTTGGTGCTGTCTAGAAAGACCCATGTAGCATGAGATTATGTCGAGTCCAAGCCACCCAAAGCGAGCCAGAGACAGTGAATAAATGCAAGATTACACTATAAGAAAAGACACGGGAGACATCCTGGAGACGTCTCAGCCCCAGCCCGCCCTCTGCTTTCGGTTTGCACACATCAGTCCAAGCTATTTTTGCCCCTGTAGCAGTGTTCATATTTCTGGACCGAAGGAAAGCTCCGCATAGCCTTTCAATTTCTTCAAAGCACCTAACAGGTAAGCGAAAAACAGAGCACCAAAAATTTGCTATACTTGAGATAACAGAAGATATCAATTGAATCCGTCCTGCATAAGATAGGTGTTTACTTGTCCAGGAAAGAAACCGAGATCTGATTTTATCTATGAGCGGCGCATAGTCATGAGAAGTCATTGACTTTGTTGTTAAAGGCAGTCCCAAGTATCTAATAGGGAGAGAGTTTGTGTGGATACCGTAAGAAGTCGCAGCTGCCACAAGTGCCTCTTTATTGCGACCACCCACATAAATTTCAGACTTTAAAGCATTAATGTGTAGCCCAGACATCTTGGCAAATCTCTCAAAGACTCCAATTGTTTCCCTTAAAGAAGAGGAAGATCCATCGGTAAATACTAGGATATCATCTGCAAAAGTTAGGTGGCTAACCAAAACATGATTACATCGGGGATGCCGACCAATTAGACCATTTGCAACAGCTCGATCAAGCAACTTAGAGAGAACGTTTTGGACCATGATAAACAAATACGGCGATAGAGAACAGCCTTGTCTGATTCCTCTATTACTTGAAAAAAACCCTTCCAAATCACCATTGATAACCACCGAGAAAGACGCTGTAGAGATACAAGCAAAGATCCAACCAGTGAACATATCCGGAAAACCAAGAGCTCTGAAAATAGTCAGAATAAAGGGCCAATGTATTGTATCAAAAGCTTTGGAGATGTCGAACTTGATGGCACTGCGCGGAGCTTCAGAATCCTTATGATAATCCTTGACCAATTCAGTTGCTAACAGAATGTTTTCCAACAGTAGACGGCCTTTCACAAACGCACTTTGGTTAGGCTCTATAAAATCTGGTAGCAAGATCTTCAATCTATTAGCTAGGATTTTTGAAATAATCTTGTACAAAACATTGCAGCAAGATATTGGCCTGAAATCTTTTATTGTAGATGACGAAGCACCAGAATTTTTTGGGATTAGTGTCAAGAGAGTGGCATTCACTGATCTCGGCATTTGACCAAATAAGAAGAAAGATTGGACAGCAACTACCACGTCGACTCCAATAATACTCCAAGCAGCGATAAAAATTTCTTTCGTATACCCATCCGGACCGCAAGCTTTTCCGGATGGTAGAGAGTGTAAAGCTTTGCTCACTTCTTCGCTTGTAACAGGTTTTGTTAACTCAGAGCACCGCTCCGAAGAGCACATGTAGTCCAATAAATCACGGATGTGTTCCACTGTTATCTCTTCCACATTTTCAGCCTCCTTCTGTAAAAACTCACGAAAGTAAGCTGCCTAATAGCGTTTCAGTTTGCATTAGACTGAGCTACTCTGTGAAAATAGGTGGTATTCTGATCTCCACAACTCAACCATTTTATTCTTGATTTCTGGCTAAAAAACGGCTCTTCTAAAGTTGCTAATCTCTGCCAATTTTCGAATGACTGAGTTAGTGCTGCGATGTTAGACTGTGAAGGGACGGAGAGCATAGTAGCTTGCATCGAGCAGTAGAGGTCATAGGCCTCCTTTGTTCGTCTAGGCAAGTTACCAAAGTGCGTTCTGTTCAAAGATCGGAGAGGTGACTTCAACTTCTTTTAACTTCCGGTTAAAGAGAGAAAGAGCAACTCTAGAGTGATAAAGCGGAGCTTCTTCGGACCAGACCTGGCCTACTGTTGAAAGAAACTGCGGGTGAGATGTCAAGAAATTAAAAAACTTGAACGGCTTACGGTGTTGAGCATTGGTCATGGACAGATGGATGATGCATCGAGAGTGGTCTGAAATTCCCCCTGCCTCAAAGATGGCATGAGAATGCGGAAATTGAGTTAGCCAATCCGGATTGACTATAGCTCTGTCTAGTTTCTTTCCAATAGGGTCTGCGTCCTGATTATTGATCCAAGTGAATTTAGTTCCAGTAGAAGAAAGGTCCCCTAGATCACAGAAGGATACCATGTTTTGAAAGTCTTGCATTCCAATAGTGTTAAAGGCATAATCTGTAGCTCTTGAATGATCAGTCAAGGATAAAACCTCATTAAAATCACCTATAACCACCCATGGCATTTGGGCCTGCAGCATTGTAGACTTTAAGTGACAAAGATCTGACCATAGAAAGCGACGATCCACAACAAAATTTGAAGCGTAAACAAAGGAGCACAGGAAGCTCATTCCCGAGCTTACAATAGTAATTACACAAGTGATGTGTTGGGAACTCTTAAGAACTGGAGTAATCGTCACATCATCGATCCAACAAACCCAAATCCTACCCAACCTATGATGATCATAATTCGAGATTGATGACCATCCTGGTAAGGTATAAGAGATGATAGAATTCGCATTTGACTCTTGGACACGAGTCTCTAGAAAACACCCAAAAGAAGGTCTCACAGCTTGTATCCAACTCTTGACCACATTGTGTTTGCGAGGCATATTGAAATCCCGCATGTTCTATTTAAAGAAAGACGTCATAGCTTCCGAGAGGAAGTCTTTTTAGAGCCTTTGTGACCAGTATCCTTTCTTTGCGTTATTGGTTTGACTGGTCCTCTAGAACGACTTCGATGACGACCTGTACTAATCTTTGGGATTTGGCTAGTAGTAGGACCGGACACGATAGGCAGAGAATCTTGGTTTCCCTCTTCCTCCAGGACTTCCTTCTGATCCGATTCAATTACTTCACCCTCCTTTCTTTCACCGGATATAATTGGAGCTGAGTTGTTTTGATTCTGAACATTTAGTTCCTCTTCACCCTCCACAGTAAGCACTCGAAAACCCGTTGGAGAGACCGGAGCTGAAGTCAAAATCATCGCAGACTTATTCCGACTAGGGGAGGAGCTGTTTCCATTGCCTCTTTTCTGTAATCCATTGTTCCTCTAAAGGACTGTTTTTTGTAGCCCCTTCCTCCACCATGTCAGTTTTCTCTGAGACAGGGATCTGAAATGGAGAAGATTGTTCAAGATCACGCAGCAGATTCTGAGCCAGTTCCTGAACTGTAGCAGTTGTTTCGCGGTCTTCTTCCTGCTTCTTCTCTAAAACAGGTTTGACACTTGTATCTTTAAGCTTTGAAGCTATTTTCACTTTTTCCCCTGTAGAACAATCCTTTTCCAAGTGTCCCCAGTGTGAGCAAAGCTTACATTTAGGAGGCAGCCACGGGTAACTAACTGACACAAGGATCTCTTCTCCTTTTTCATTGGCAAAGCTAATTTGCTCTGTTAAAGGCTTTTGCAAATTGACTTCTACCAAAAGTCTTGCTACATCCAATCTAAAACATCGCTCTGTATTCGGATGGAGCTTCACAAACTTTCCTACTGATCTAGAAATGAATTCTAGTCCCTTATGAGAGAAAACAAACCCATGAACTCCCTTTAGATCAATCCACATCGGCATAGCAGAGAGGTCGGGAGGAGCTAGTGATGTTTCAGGATTCCACTCATTAACCACCAAAGGAATATCCGCGATGTGCTAGTACTTGCGGTTCAAAACTCGATCGCGAATCCGAGCATTTGGGATTCGGAATAAAACCGTGGTTTTATTAAGGACCTGCACATCAATCTGTGAGGACTTATCGAGTATGGTCCAAATACGATTTACTGTTGCATGAATTGTACCCACATGTGGAACATCTCCTAGGAAATGACCCACCACAAAGCTTTTCCGCAAAGGCACTGCATCAACAAATAGTTCCTCAGGAATAGTGATTCTGGCCACACCATTCACAACTTCAGGTAGCGGATCGCATTGTGCTACAGGAGACGGCACATCTTTGAAAAACTTTTTAGATACAGACAAAATAGTCATTGTATCAACAACTATTGATATTTTTAAAAATTTATAAAGTATGTGCTATAATTGTCCGTAAAACTTATTTTAAAGTTATTTTAAGATATTTTTCTTCAGATTCTATTTACCACCTAAAATATGTGGCTCTTTATTATTTTTATGTTGTCACATTTATTTCAGAACTAGCCAAGACTTTTATGTTAATGTAATAATTATTTGTTTGAACTTTGACTACACTTTTTAAGATAGAAATTGATAGAGATAAAACGTATTACACATGAGAGAAGCATCAGGAAAGGAAAAGAAAAATTCTTTCTATGAAATAAGATAATTGCTATAATTTTACTACAGTGAGAAAGTGCAGATCGTAATCAATGTAGTCAAACCCTACAATTATCAACATTCATTCACGTTCCTTTTATTTTTATTTCTGTTTATATTTATACCCGTATATATATATACATACACAAACGTTACATAACAATAAAGCAAAGAAAAGAGTTTTTTCATTTATCATCTCTAATTTACAAAACATTAGTAGCTTTCTTTTGTTGTGATACATTGATCATGGCCAAGATATCATGTTCTTATTTCCTCATACTCATACTTGTTTTGTCAGGTAATTTCATGTTTTCCACTTCTAAAATCAAAAATTAGTTTTCATCTTTACATTACATAAAATATCTAAGCGTATACACATATATAGTTTTATGTTATAACATATGGTATTTTACTTTTTTAGTTTTTTCAGTTGTTGAGAAGGCTAAGGGAGATAGACGTTGTACTCTACTCATTGATCTATCTCCATGTTACCCTGATGACTGTCGTCTAAACTGCTATGCGGAGCGCAATGGAGTTGGAGAATGTATTGCATCCAAAGTTGGTAGTACTCCTAATTGTGTGTGTACTTATGATTGTTAACGAGTAATTTTTTAAATAATAATATTGTATAATTAATAAAATAAATTTCTTAATCTTTTGTAACGCATAACTTCCTTATTCTATATGAATAATTTTGGAAGTTCTTTGATCCTTCTTATATATATGATTGAATGGTTAACTTTAAAAATATTCAGAAGATTCTAATCACCTTTTTGTTATTTAAAAGAAAAATCACGGCCATATCATAGGTAAACAAATATGTTACTGAAATTAAATATATAACTTGTTTTATCTATATGAATAAAACTTTTAAAGACCCCCATCATTTTGAAAGTGCTTATGATGAATACTTTTAAAAAATTCAGAATATTTCGATCATTTATTTATTTACATCATTTTTTTGTTTATGTTTTTGAATAATTAAGAGATTCTGGGCCTGGATCCGTATATCCTATCCGATCAGGGACCAGAACATTTATATGGTCTCTTCCCAAATGTCTCTCAAACCAACGAGCTCTAAGATTTGCCTGAGAATCTTTACCATTTGAACTATATACATAGTCTTTTTTTTTTTTTTTGTGGCATCATCATTCGTAAGATTGTTGGCCGATTTCAATAGTTTACAACAATCTACTATACGTATACAATGATTTTAAAATTTACAAGAAAATCTACTGTGTACAATGGATAGATTAATAATTCACAATAAAAGATGACTCCACATAGTGTATAAATCAGCAACACTAAATATCTTTTGGGAATGATCAAAATTGTATATTATGAGAATTTAACATGTTAGCTTAAATAAAAGAACTTATGTCAAATTAGTCAACCACGTAACCAAAAACTTTTTATGACAAGGTTGCTAATTAACATTGGATTAAACAAATAAATATATTTTCAACTTAAATTTATTTATCATTTTCACTTTCATATAATTGATGTTTGCCAATATTATTTTAAATTTTTAATCAACGAGATTGCTAATAGAAACTATAATATCTGAAATATCTCTTAAAAGTAGAGCTAAAGTGTAATAAACCTCACAACATTGGAAGAAATAAAGAGACAAGTCCGTCGTGTGGTAGTTCCGACGAGTGCTAATGGTAAAGACACACACTTATGGCGTCACTCTTCAGATGATTACAGACCAATCTTCTCTGCTGCAAGGACTTGGGACCAGCTCCGGACTCGCAGAGAGGATAAGGACTGGGCTAAGGTAATATGGTTCCCTCAAGCAGTTCCTCGATTTGCTTTCATCGCTTGGCTGGCCATCAATGATAGGTTATCGACGGGGGTTCACATGAGGCAATGGGGTGGTGTCCAACCGTGTGTTTTGGGTGGTGAAAGGGAGGAGTCGCGTGACCACTTGTTCTTTGCGTGTCCTTTCTCATACCTGGTCTGGTTAGACGTTGCGGGAGGTTTGATGCAACCGGACCCGGATCCGGATTAGACTAACACTCTTCTTGGCTTGTGTACACAACAACAAGTAGGAGACCGTTACATTCTTCTTCGGATAGCTTTCCAAGCTACAATATAATGTCTATGGCGTGAACGTAATGATAGGAGGCACAACAAGAGTTCATGTTCGCATACCCACGTTGCAAAAACTATTGAGAAATCAGTCTGTACTCGTATTATGTCGCTGCGCTATGTCGAATCCAGGAATTTAAGAGGATTGCTCCAAGAGTGGTTTCGGTCTAGAGTTCGCAGATAGTTTATGTACAACTACTCTATTTTCTCTTGTTGATAAAACAGCTTATAAAGGTCTCATTTAAGTAATCAATTTCACATTTCATCAAGAAAAAAAAAACCTCACAACCATAAACATAGCATATATTGTAAAATATAAATCGTAACATTAAAATATGAAATCAAAAGAAAAAGAAGAGAGAACCTCTTGAGGATTTTTATTACTCTAACTTTCTATAATATTTCTCTTCTTGAACAAGCTCCTATTTATAAAGGAGAAGAGAGGATGCTGAGTCATGCTTTTGTTGAGGAGACAATGACAAGTGTAGAGGAGAAACAACAAGTGGGGATGGTGTGTTTACAAGTGTTAATCTTTCAGGATTAGTGTCCATTTTATGGACATGTGTATATGTCATGTGTTGTGATGGAGAATTACACTTGCTTCACCATATTCTCTCTTGAGTATCTATCACCTTTGACGAGTCACGTACTGCATTGTTGAAAATCTTATCACGAAAAAACTCATTGGGATAAAAACCTTGATAACGGAAAAAGAGCACAGTCACGTAGACTCCCCCTAGAAAATATATATAACCATTGTATTATAGGTCCTGTAGATGACGCATTCCGATACTATGAATATGTTTTCTGAATGTGGTAGTCAGAAGAACTTTTGTGAATAGATCTGCTGTATTTTCACTTGAGCGGATGTACTAAATATCGACTTTCTTGTTCTTCTCAAGTTCTTGAGTGCAGAAGAAGAATTTTGAAGGATATGTTTTGTTCTCTCGCTCTTGATATAACCTTCTTTGATTTGGGAAACACATGCAACATTATCATTGTATAATCTTGTGGATTCTTTTCTGTTAAACAATATTTAAAGTGTTTTAATTTAATCACTAAGTTGTTGAAAACAGTTCAATATTACATTCATAAAAATGTAATCTCATGTCACTATGATGCGATTTACAACTGTTTAGTCTGTATATTAATTGTTGAAAAACTTTTTAGATAAAGACAAAATAGTCATTGTATCAACAACTATTAATATTTTTAAAAATTTAAAAAGTATGTGCTATAATTTTACGTAAAACTTATTTTAAAGTTATTTTAAGATATTTTCCTTGAACTTCTATTTACCACCTTAAATATGTGGCTCTTTTATTATTTTTATGTTGTCACATTTATTTCAGAACTAGCCAAGACTTTTATGTTAATGTAATAATTATTTGTTTGGACGTTGACTGCACTTTTTAAGTATAGAAATTGATAGAGATAAAACGTATTACACATGAAAGAAGCATCAGGAAAGGAAAAGAAAAATTCTTTCTATGAAATAAGATAATTGCTATAATTTTACTACAATGAGAAAGTGCAGATCGTAATCAATGTAGTCAAACCCTACAATTATCAACATTCATTCACGTTCCTTTTATTTTTATTTCTGTTTATATTTATACCCGTATATATATATACACAAACGTTACATAAAAATAAAGCAAAGAAAAGAGTTTTTCATTTATCATCTCTAATTTACAAAACATTAGTAGCTTTCTTTTGTTGTGATACATTGATCATGGCCAAGATATCATGTTCTTATTTCCTCATACTCATGCTTGTTTTGTCAGGTAATTAAATGTTTTCCACTTCTAAAATCAAAAATTAGTTTTCATCTTTACATTACATAAAATATCTAAGCGTATACACATATATAGTTTTATGTTATAACATATGGTATTTTACTTTTTTAGTTTTTTCAGTTGTTGAGAAGGCTAAGGGAGATAGACGTTGTACTCTACTCATTGATCTATCTCCATGTTACCCTGATGACTGTCGTCTAAACTGCTATGCGGAGCGCAATGGAGTTAGAGAATGTATTGCATCCAAAGTTGGTAGTACTCCTAATTGTGTGTGTACTTATGATTATTAACGAGTAATTTTTAAATAATAATATTTTGTAATTAATAAAATAAATTTCTTAATCTTTTGTAACGCATAACTTCCTTATTCTATATTAATAATTTTGGAAGTTCTTTGATCCTTCTTATATATATGATTGAATGGTTAACTTTAAAAATATTCAGAAGATTCTAATCACCTTTTTGTTATTTAAAAGAAAAATCACGCCATATCATAGGTAAACAAATATGTTACTGAAATTAAATATATAACTTGTTTAATTTATATGAATAACACTTTTAAAAACCTCCATCATTTTTAAAGTGCTTATGATGAATACTTTAAAAAATGCAGAATATTTTGGTCATTTCTTTTATTTACATCGTTTTTCTTGTTTTTTGTTTTTTTGAATAATTAAGAGATTCTAGGCCTGGGTCCGTATATCCTCTCAGATCAGGGACCAGAACATTTATATGGTCTCTTCCCAAGTGTCTCTCAAACCGACGAGCTCTAAGATTTGCCTGAGAATCTTTACCATTTGAACTATATACATAGTCTTTTTGCATCATCATTCGTAAGATTGTTAGCAGATTTCAATAATTTACAACAATCTACTATACGTATATATTGATTTAAAAATTTTACAAGAAAATCTACTGTGTACAATGGATAGATTAATAATTCACAATAAAAGATGACTCAACATAGTGTATAAATCAGCAACATTAAATATCTTGTGGGAATGATCAAAATTGTATAGTATGAGAATTTAACATGTTAGCTTAAATAAAAGAACTTATGTCAAATTAGTCAACCACGTAACCAAAAACTTTTTATGCCAAGGTTGCTAATTAATATTGGATTAAACAAATAAATATATTTCCAACTTAAATTTTTACATCATTTTCACTTTCATATAATTTATGTTTACCAATATTATCTTAAATATTTTATCAACGAGATTGCTAATAATAACTATAATCTCTGAAATATTTCTTAAAAGTAGAGCTAAAGCGTAATAAACCTCACAGCCATAAACAGATCTTATATTGTGAAATATAAATCGAAACATTAAAGTATAAAATCAAAAGAAACAAAAGAGAGAACCTCTTGAGGATTTTTATTACTCTAACTTTTTATTTTATTTCTCTTTTTGGACAAGCTCCTGTTTATAAAAGAGAAGAGAGGATGCTGAATCATGCTTTTGTTGAGGAGACAATGACAAGTATAGAGGAAAAACAACAAGTGGAGAAGGTGTGTTTACAAGTGTTACTCTTTCAGGATTAGTGTCCATTTTATGGACATGTGTATATGTCATGTGTTGTGATGGAGAATTACACTTGCTTCACAATATTTTCTCTTAAGTGTCTATTACCTTTGACGAGTCACGTACTGCATTTTTGAAAACCTTATCACAGAAAAACTCATTGGGATAAAAACCTTGATAACGGAAAAAGAGCACAGTCACGTAGACTCCCCCTCGAAAATATATATAACCATTGTATTATAGGTCCCGTAGATGACGCATTCCGATACTATGAATATGTTTTCTGAATGTGGTAGTCATAAGCACATTTGTGAATAGATCTGCTGTATTTTCACTTGAGCGGATGTACTAAATATCAACTTTCTTGTTCTTCTCGAGTTCTTGAGTGTAGAAGAAGAATCTTGAAGGGATATGTTTTGTTCTCTCACTCTTGATATAACCTTCTTCGATTTGGGAAACACATGCAACACTATCTTTGTATAATCTTGTGGATTGTTTTCTGATAAATAATATTTAAAGTGTTTTAACTTAAATCACTAAGTTGCTGAAAACAATTCAATATTACATTCAAAAAAATATAATCTCTTGTCACTATGATGTGATTTACAACTGTTTAGGAAGTTTTTTTTATTAATTGTTGAAAAACTTCTTAGATAAAGACAAAATAGTCATTGTATCAATAACTATTAATATTTTTTAAAATTTATAAAGTATGTGCTATAATTGTCCGTAAAACTTAGTTTAAAGTTATTTTAAGATATTTTCCTTCAATTTCTATTTATCACTTAAAATATGTGGCTCTTTTATTATTTTATTTTGCCACATTTATTTCAAAACTAGCCAAGACTTTTTTGTTAATGTAATAACTATTTGTTTGAACTTTGACTACACTTTTTTAAGTATAGAAATTGATAGAGATAAAACGTATTACACATGAAAGAAGCATCAGGAAAGGAAAAGAAAAATTCTTTCTATGAAATAAGATAATTGCTATAATTTTACTACAGTGAGAAAGTGCAGATCGTAATCAATGTAGTCAAACCCTACAATTATCAACATTCATTCACGTTCCTTTTATTTTTATTTCTGTTTATATTTATACCCGTATACATATATACACAAACGCAAATGTTACAAAACAATAAAGCAAAGAAAATAGTTTTTCATTTATCATCTCTAATTTACAAAACACTAGTAGCTTTCTTTTGTTGTGATACATTGATCATGGCCAAGAATCATGTTCTTATTTCCTCATACTCATGCTTGTTTTGTAAGGTAATTTCATGGTTTCCACTTCTAAACATCAAAAATATGATTGAATGGTTAACTTTGAAAATATTCAAAAGATTCCAATCACCTTTTTGTTATTTAGAAGAAAAATCACGGCCATATCCGAGGTAAAAAAATATGTTACTGAAATTAAATATATAATTTGTTTAATCTATATGAATAAAACTGTTAAAGACCCCCATCATTTTTAAAGTGCTTATGATGAATACTTTTAAAAAACGCAGAATATTTCGATCATTCTTTTTATTTACATCATTTTTTGTTTTTTTTTGAATAATCTAGGCCTGGATCCGTATATCCTCTCAGATCAAGGACCAAAACATTTATATGGTCCCTTCCTAAGTGTCACTCGAACCGACGACCTCTAGGCTTTGCCTGAGAATCTTTACCATTTGAACTATATACATAGTCTCTTTTTTTTTTTTTTGCATCATCATTCGTAAGATTGTTGGACGATTTCAATAGTTTACAACAATCTACTATACTTATATAATTATTTTAAAATTTTACAAGACAATCTACTGTAAACATTGGATAGATTAATAATTCACAATAAAAGATTACTCAACATAAAGTATAAATTAGCAACTTTAAATATCTTGCGGGAAAGATCAAAATTGTATAGTCTTAGAATTTAACATGTTAGCTTAAATAAAAGAACTTATGTCAAATTAGTCAACCACGTAACCAAAAACCTTTTTATGACAAGGTTGCTAATTAACATTGGATTAAACAAATAAATATATTTCCAACTTAAATTTATACATCATTTTCACTTTCATGTAATTGATGTTTGCCAATATTATCTTAAATTTTTTATCAACAAGATTGCTAATAGAAACTATAATCTCTGAAATATCTCTTAAAAGTAGAGTTAAAGTGTAATAAACCTCACAGCCATAAACATAGCATATATTGTGAAATATAAATCGAAACATTAAAATATGAAATCAAAAGAAAAAGAAGAGAGAACCTCTTGAGGATTTTTATTACTCTAACTTTCTATTATATTTCTCTTCTTGAACAAGCTCCTATTTATAATGGAGAATAGAGGATGTTGAGTCATGCTTTCGTTGAGGAGACAATGACAAGTGTAGAGAAAAAAACAATAGATGAAGAAGGTTCTTTTACAAGTGTACTCCTTCATAATGAGTGTCCATTTTATGGACATGTGTATACACCATGTGTAGTGATGGAGAATCATCATCACAATACTCCTCCTATACTCCACCTTGAGTATTTATCATCATTGACGAGTCACATACTGCATTTGAAACAACCCGACCCATCTTTTTTTTTACTTAATTAACTAATATCTCCATAAATATTAATTAATTTCCCTAATTATAAATTATGCCAAAACCAACATAACTCATATTAAAAATCCAAATTCAACTTATTACAATTTAACCAACATAAACCAACAAATTATCTAACAATTCTAACAACTTCTAATCCAAAATTCCATAATACTAAAAATAATAGACTAACACCAACAAAACCTCTGCTCCATCGGTCTTCTTAATGGCCAAAAATTGCGCTGAGTTCGTCAGACGATCAACAATAACCCATATAGCATCCTTGGTCCAAGAAGTAGGCAGCCCCACCACGAAATTCATCGTAATCATATCCCACTTCCACTCTGCAAGGGGTAAACTCTACAATAAACCACCTGAATTCCGGTGCTCAGCTTTCCTAACTGACACACATTGCAAGGTGCAACCCAACCAGCAACATCTTTCTTCATCCCGACCCAGTGATAATACTGTTTCAGATCCCGGTACATCTTAGTCGCCTCTGGATGAATCGAAAACTTACTCGTATGAGCCTCACTCAAGATTTCTCGCCTCAAATTCTCGTCTCTAGGCACGCATACTCGTCCGTGCACTAGAATCGTCCCATTAGCAAAGACTTTATACTCAGAACCCTCAACTTTGGAATCCTTAATCAGTACATCATCAAACTGCTGAGTTAATCGTACCCTGCTCAGAAGATCTGCCTGATTAGTCGCTTCCAAACCCAATGGTTCCTGCAAAGTAGCACATAATCTCAACATACTGATCTCATATACCAATGACTCCATGTCACGCTCCTGAGCCGAAGACACTCGCTTCCATCTTAAAGTATCAGCAACTAAATTAGCTTTCCCGGGATGGTAAGCTATCTCCAGATCATAATCTGCCACCAACTCCATCCATCTCCGTTGTCTGAGATTCAGTTCTGGCTGAGTAAAGATGTACTTCAGGCTCTTGTGATCAGTAAACACCTGAACTTTCCCGCCATAATGAAAAGATCTCCAAATCTTCAAGGCAAAAATAACATCAGCCATCTCAAGGTCATGGTAGGATAGTTGCCCTCATGCTTCCTCAACTGCTGCGAAGCATAGGCACCTTCCCCTGCTGCATTAACACACATCCGAGACCCACTCTCGATGCATCGGTATACACCGCATATGGCTTATCCTGCTCTGGCAACGCCAAAACTGGTGTGATCGTTATCATCACCTTTCGATTCGCGAAACTCTCCTCACACTCTGGAGACCACACAAACGGAACATCCTTCCCTGTCAGCTTCGTCGTAACTTGAGCCATACTCGTGAAACCCTTGACGAATCTCTGATAATACCCCGCTAAGCCAAGAAAACTTATGATCTTAGTAGCATTCCTCGGCCTTGGCCATTCCCTGATAGGCTTAATCTTCTCTGGATCAACAGGCACCCCAGCCGCTGAAATAATGTGTCCTAGGAACCCAATCTCCCGTTGCCAGAAACTGCACTTACTCAACTTAGCGAACAGCTTCTGCTCCCACAGCTTCTCCAGAACAACTCTCAGGTGTACCTCATGTTCCTCAGAACTCTTAGAATACACCAGAATATCGTCAATACAGATTATCACAAACTCATCAAGGTACTCCTGAAACACACCATTCATCAACCTCAAAAATGATGTTGGTGCATTAGTTAATCCAAACGGCATCACCACAAACTCGTAGTGCCCATATCTCGTCTGAAACGCTGTCTTCCGAACATCTGCCTCATCAATCGGAATCTGGTGATAATCTGACGCCAAATCAATCTTGGAGAACCATATAGCCCCTCCCCTCTCAGCTGATCCAACAACTCATCAATCCGTGGTAAAAAGTACTTATTCTTCACTGTAACTCGGTTAAGACCCCGGTAATCAATGCATAACTGAAAATTTCATCCTTTTTCTTCACAAACAACACCAGTGCTCCCAAGGTGAACTATTCGGCCGGATAAAACGCTTACCCAGCAAATCTCCCAATTGTTTCTTCAGTTATACCATCTCTGTTGCTGCTGTTCTGTAAGGTGCCTTACATATTAGCATCGTCCCAGGTTCCAACTTAATCGTGAAAAGATCTGACCATGACGGCGATAACTCCTGCAATGACTGAAACACATCCTCGAATTCTTGAACGACCCAAATATCTCCAACCCCAACTGCTCCAACTGTCTCCAGAGTCATGACTGTCGCTAGATAGGCCTCACAACCTTTTTCGATCATCTTCTCTGTCTGCACGGCCAAGATCACGAGACTCCCAAAAGTCGGCATCACACCCTGATAAACCAACCTTCTCTTCTCCCTCTCGAACACGACACACCCCCGGTGAAAATCCAGACGTACCATGTAATGCCCGAGCCAATCCATGCCCCAGATGACGTCATACAGCTCTACTGCACAAATGATCAAATCTGCTAGCATAGATTCTCCGGCTACCTATAAATCCACTTTTCTAGCTCGACCCTGAACAGCCAGAAACTTCCCTCCAGCAACCCTAACGACTCTGGAAAGCTCGTCGGGTTCTCCCACAATACCGCCTCGCTCGGCGAACTCTTGAGTCACAAAACAATGCGACGCTCCATAATCAAATAGCACGTGGGACTCAATACCTCCCACGATTAAGGTCCCTACATAATTCTCTCATGCTAAGAATCTTAACACGACAATAAAAAAAATAATAACACAAATCACAAACAACTAGAATTTTAAGCACATAAATCTAGAAGTTTACCTGTGATCGGCCTCAAACTCGGTCCACCCACCTCTCCGATGGAGTACATTTGTGGTGCCGCTGCGATCTGACTCTCTAACGGTACCGCTGTTGCCGCTGCCACGACTGCCACATCTCTCTACTACAACTTAAGACACTTGGGCTTGATATGCCCCGCCTCCTTGCTGTGAAAGCACACCCGAGTATATGTACCACTCCTCCGAGGACAGCTCCCCACCCTATGGTCTTTGCTTCCGCACCCGAATCATCAGTGTCAGCCCGGTAAATTTGGGTGCCCTAAGCAAAACTTAAAGCCCATTAAGAAATTTGTTTTTAAATTACATTTTTACTATTAAAAAGGAATATTGTAGTTGTCTCTAAAAGCACACAATATTTTTAAAAGGCCCTACAAAAATTATTGTATAAAAAGAACTTAACAAATTTTTAAATAAAAAGGCGCTCAAATTTTGAGGCCCAAATTGGTGGCTTCAGTGGCTTGTCCTCTGGGTCGGGCCTGTGAATCATCTCTAACCGTCCTGGCTAGCCCTTTGAGTCGCGTCCCACTTACGTTTATGTCCCTGCACCGGCTTACCGCTTTTGTTGGAACTAAACTGCTGTTGAGGCTTCTTTGCCTGAAGGGTTGGGCTGGTCACCACCGCCTCATCCCTCAGACCCTCCTCCAACAACGCAGCCATCTCGACCAATTCCACCACTGTACCAAACAGTCTCACAAGACAACGATTCCTCAATTCAGCCCAAAGACCTCTCAAAAATCTCTACACTCGTCTATGCTCACCCTCCATAACTCGACCAGCATATACATTAAGACAGTTAAACTCTGCCTCATACTCACGAACCGTCTGGCTCTCCTGAGACAACTCCAAAAACCGCTCCTCTAACCGGTCTAACGCCTCTGAAGGAAAGTACTTGGCGTTAAAATCTGCCACAAAGTCTGCCCAGCTCATCTCCGCTTGAGCCCTCTTAGCCGCAACATCCTTCCACCAGAGATGTGCATCTGCCTGCAGATAGTGGACTGCAAGATCAACCTGTTATCCTTCTAGACACCTAATCGAACGGAAATTTCGCTCCATCCGCATCTTCCACTCATCCGCTTCTTCAGGTTTGGCACCACCCAAAAAGAACTCTGTACCAATCATCAACAACTGCTCCATAATTTTGATGTAAGATGGGAGTTCCTCTGCAACCGCAACCCTTGACTGCACCTCAGCCACTGGTGGTACTCCCAGAGCCTGTGCTGGTACCCTCTCTGATAGCCTCTCTAACAGCCTCGTCAACAAGTCCGCAATGCGGTCATCTCGAGCCTAAGCAACACCCACTGGAACTCCATACACACCGGTACCTCCACCGGCCAAACCCTCAGTCTTTTCCTGATCTGCGTGCAGACATTCGACCTGCTCAACTGTAGCACTCTATGTCACACTCTCATCCGCTATCGGAGCCCCGCGGCTCCGACCACGACCACGACCACAGCCGCGACCTCTACCTCCGACATCCTTCTGCACTTTTTCAAGCAGACGCTAAGTACAAGAAGACATCAAACCAAAATACAAAACAACTTACCGTGGAATCTCATTGAAGGCTCGAAGAGGATGATTCTAAGACTCCTTGCTCACTCAAATTGACTAACTACTCATAATCAATTTTTTCGAGCACAAACAAACAACGCTTTAATAACACGCATCAAGCATCATGAAAATTCAATCAATCCCAATTAAATTCTCTAAACCGTCCTAGGAGCGTAAACGCTCTGATACCAATTGAAACAACCTCACCTGTTTTTTATTTTTAATTAATTAACTAATATCTCCATAAATATTAATTAATTTCTCCAATTAAAAATCGTGCCAAAACCAACACAACTCATATCAAAAATCCAAATTGAATTTATTATAATTTAACCAACATAAACCAACAAATTATCTAACAATTCTAACAACGTCTAATCCAAAATTCCATAATACTAAAAATAATAAACTAACACCAACTAGACTCTAGATCGTCCTCCTCTCCTCGCCATGATTCCACGATCACATTTTATCTTTACCTGCACCAAGAAAAGAGATGTATGAGTATTTTAATAAATACTTAGTGAGGCGATCCTCCCATCTACGAGCTATACACACAAGCCACTAAGATCACAAATCAATACATAATTCATGAAAACAAACCAAACCAATGACAATCATCCAATAACACAACCATCTTACGGATTTCAATTCTGAATCCATCAAAATTCTAACCTACACATTACAACAAATAATCACATACTCCCAATCGCTTAGATAAGCTCATGGTCACGCACTCACCTCAGCTTAGGGATGATTTTTGAACAAATAACAACACAACACAACCACAGTTGACTTCTTCCTCACGTCAACAGTATCTCAAATCACCATATAACCAAACACAACAATCAAAACATCAATTTAACCAAACTATAAAATTCTGGAAAAATCACAGAATTGTCAGTCTTAAAGATGGGATCACGAAACGAGATCTAACCGTCCGCGTTCAAATCCCACCGTTGTAAATCTTCTCCTAGGTGTGTTGAAGGTACCAACAAAATTTCGTGATGATCAGACAAAGGGTTCGCTCGCGATCTTCCTTTGAATACACACTGGTCCAAATCGCATATGAAACAGAAGAGCTCACGAAAACAGTGATAACTCTTAGAATATTGACTCAAATCAATATCGGCAGCCACAACTAGATATAAGTCTTACCTACAGTCCATGAAATTTTAGTTACCTTTAAAAACGATTTGATACGTCGAAACTCTGTTCTACCAAAACGTATCTGGTCTGTCTCTCTCTCCTTTCACCATACTTCAACCTCTCCCTCTTCCTCACACAAAACTTAGCTCTCTTTCTCTTCTTTTGTTGCAGGTCACGACACTTCTAAGAAAAAGAGGAGGCTAGCGTCAACTTCTAAGGAAAAATAAGGGCTTCTTGGTTTAATTTAGTTAAACCATGATTTAATTAAACTATATATTAATTAAATCATTCTTTGGTTTAATTAATCACTCCAACAGCTTAGTAAACGATTTGGAATTGAACCGATTCCACTCCAATTTCCGATATAAACACAACTATTTCATTCTTTTTGGAACACGAGTGTTACAGCATTGTTAAAAATCTAACCACAGAAAACTCCATTGGGATAAAAACCTTGATAAGGGAAAATGAGCACAGTCACGTAAACTACATCTAAATATATCTAATCATTGTATTATAGGTCCCGTAGATGACGCATTCTGATATTATGAATATGCTTTCTGAATGTGGTAGTCGGTAGTGCTTTTTGTGAATAAATCTGCTGCATTTTTACTTGCGCAGATGTACTGCATATTGACTTTCTTGTTTTTTTCGAGTTCTTGAGTGTAGAAGAAGAATCTTGGAGGGATATTTTTTTTGTTCTATCGCTTTTGATATAACCTTCTTTGATTTGGACAACACATGCAACACTATCTTCGTATAATCTTGTTGGTTTTTTCTGATGACTATTCCACTTGGTTTTTGTATAAGCTCAGTCATAGATCTAAGCCATACATATTCTATGCATGCTTCATGAAGGGCAAAGATTTCTGCATGATTTGAAGATATGGCTACTAAAGTCTGCTTTTGAGAACGATATGTGATCGTATTTCCTCCAATGGTGAAAACATATCCAGTTTGTGATCAAGATTCATGGAGATCTAAAAGATAGCCTGCATATGCGAAACAACTAAACCAAACTCGGAATTTTTAGGATAAAATAATCTCAAGTCGATCATACCTTGAAGATAACGGAAAATATGCTTTATTCCATTCTAATGTTTCCGAGTAGGATATGAATTGTATCTTGCAAGTAAATTGGTGGAAAATTAAAGGCTAACTTTGGTCGAGTACAATTTGCAAAATACATAAGTCCACCGATAGCACTCATATAAGGGTACTTCGGGACCAAGTATTTTTTTGTTATATTTACAAGGTCTGAATGGATCGTTTTCAACATTCAATTAGCTGTTGACTATTGAAGTACTTAATTGATTGATGCTCAAATATTCTATCTTGGAAATATTCTATTTGGAGCCCTATACAAAATTTAGTTTTTCCAAAATCTTTCATTTCATATTCTTCTTTCATATGAGTTCTTACATCTTTCGAGTTTCAATTATATTAAGGTCATTAACATATACAACAATGATCATAAATCCCGATGGAGATTTTTTAATAAAGACGCATGGTATATGTCATTATTAACATATCTTTTCTTCAATAGGTATTCGCTTAAGCGATTATACCACATGCTTCCAGATTGTTTTTATTCATAAAGTGATTGTTGTATTTTGACTGCATATATTTCATTAGACCTTGAGTCTAATGCCTTAGGAACTTTAAATTCTTCTAGAATTTATATATATATATCATTATCTAGTGATCCATATAAATATGTCGTTACAACATTCATAAGGTATATTTGGAGTTAACACAATCAAGATAAGAAAATGAATGGAGCTACTAAGCTGAAGAAAGTATGATAACATTGAGTAAGTGACACTGCCCTCTTTGAATTTTATATACACGTGTATGTATTTCTAATTTACAGCGGTCCGTATGAATTACCACCTTAAAAATACACTTTAGCTTTCATGTGTTTGTGTAGAAGGTCCAAAAGAAACACTTTTAGAAATTCACCCCCACCTACAAAGCTTTGGAATCAATGAAACGTTTGGTTAGCGTTTTTAGAGTCAAATGTGTTGGTGTCGGATCCCGCACCAGCAGACCGGGACCAACCAAAGATTGCCATGTAATCAGGTTAAAGGCCCACAGAGGATAAGGCCCATTAGGCCCATGGTTTACAGGGTATAATCGAAGTGGGCGTCACCATAAAGAGAGCCCGGAGTGGTCACACCTCGGGATATGACTCGGAATCGAAGTCGGATAACTTGGGCTAAAGGCAAAGCCCATGAAGGTCTGAATCAATTCAAATTCAAACGTTGGGCATTAAAACTCGAAGACCAAAACGGACACATTTAAGAGAGAATAATTGTGTTTAATTGAGAGTTAAATGTCGTTTGCCAATATAAATAAGAGGGCTAATAGCCATGTGAGATAGAGGCAATTTTTCTAGCAAATACACTATAGTCATTCCTATTGCAATTCATAGCTTTTTTATCATATTTTTGCCCTCAAGAATAATCATTCCCACTAATTAAACAAATATTCAAGTGTGCGAATCCGACATCCACATTTTGGCGCCGCCTGTGGGGATCTAGAAGATTCTTGAGTTGTCAGATTTCTCTCATTTCCGAGATAAGCAGCAATGTCTGGAGCAAGCATCCCTGATTCGACAGTAGCCGAGGCTCTCAAGACCATGCAGCAAGCCATAACAGAAATGTCGCAGAAGTTCTCGGATGTGGAAAAAGCTGTGGACACGCTTAAAACAACCCAGGTATCTCTTGGTCAAAACATCAATACTATTCAATCTCGTGTTCGTTCTTTAGGTGCAGGAAGTACCGTGGGAGTCCGCAGAAGCATGTTCAGTACGCCAAACTCCCGTGTGCGAAGTGAGACCAACGAACAAACAACTTCTAACCCAACAATCCAACCGGATGTGGAAGAAGAGACGCAGCTCGGAGATGAAGATCAGCTTGTAGATCAGTATGATCAAGAGAGCTTCGATCAGCTCGAAACCATGAGGAAGGTTAGCCAGGAACTAAAAGAAATGAAGTCAAAGTTCCACCAGGCCACCAGTTCGGAGCCGGACATTAACCGAGTCATCGAAGAAGCTAGGCGAACTCCTTTCATTCCGCGAATTGCAAATTTGAGAATCAAGGATTCTCGAAAGCTCAAACTGGATCCGTACAGTGGATTAGAAGACCCAAAAAGCTATCTCGCAGCTTTTCTGATTGCCGCTGGAAGAGTCGAATTGGATGAAGCTGATGAGGATGCAGGATACTGCAAACTCTTTTCGGAAAATCTTTGCGGTCAAGCACTAATGTGGTTCACTCAGCTGGAACCAGGCTCAATCAATAACTTCGACGAATTGTCGGCTGTTTTCCTGAAACAATATTCTATCCTCATGGATAAAAGCGTTTCGGATGCTGACCTCTGGAATCTAACACAAGGGCCAAATGAGTCACTTAGAACTTTCATCACCAAATTCAAGGGGGTGCTGTCAAAACTCCCAAGAATCTCGCAGCAGTCAGCTTTATCTGCCCTACGAAAAGGCTTATGGCATGACTCAAGGTTCAAAGAAGATCTGATACTTCACAAACCGGACACAATTCAAGACGCACTTTTCCGTGCAAATAACTGGATGGAAGTAGAAGACGAAAAAGAGAGTTTTGCGAAAAGGAACAAACAAGCAAAACCAGCGGTCACTTTCCCTACCAAAAAGTTTGAGCCCAGAGAGAACCAAGGACCTAAAAAATTCGGATCGCAACCCCTCAACAATACCGTCGGGAAACAATTTCAAGGAAAAGGAAGGTCGAACACTTGGGTCCGTGACGAAAGTTTGCATTGTGACATCCATAAGGTAACCGGACACTTAACCAAAGATTGTAGTGTCCTCAAAAAGCACCTCGCAGAGCTATGGGCCAGTGGAGATCTTTCTAATTTCAAGATAGAAGATTTCGTGAAAGAATATCACGAGGCAAAAGATATCCCTAAAGATCAGAATTTAAAAAGACCTAGGCAATCCAACGAAGAAGAACCTAGAAGTTCTAAAGGAAAAATTAATGTGATCATTGGAGGTTCCAAGCTTTGTCGGGATACGATCAATGCCATAAAGAAGCATAGGCGAAATGTTTTATTTAAAGCAAATTTAGGTGAAGAAATGGACTTTCAAGGCACGTCAATATCATTTGACGAAGAAGAAACATGTCACCTCGAAAGACCTCATGATGACGCCCTAGTCATTACCTTAGACGTTGCCAACTTCGAAGTTTCGAGAATTCTCGTTGATACGGGCAGTTCGGTCGACTTAATCTTTTTAGGTACCCTGGAAAGAATGGGAATCAGTCGGGCAGATATAGTAGGACCGCCGTCTCCTTTGGTGGCATTCACAAGCGAATCGGCCATGTCTCTCGGGACGATCAAGCTACCAGTTCTTGCTAAAAACGTGTCAAAGATAGTAGATTTTGTTGTTTTCGATAAACCGGCAGCTTACAACATCATCCTTGGGACTCCATGGATTTATCAAATGAAGGCAGTTCCCTCGACGTATCATCAATGCATCAAATTTCCAACTCCTAGTGGAGTGGGAACCATTCGAGGAAGTCAAGAAGCTTCACGAACGTGCTATCTGACCAGTCATCGACTAAAGATCCAATAGCAATTAACGAAACCCGCGAAGAAGGAAATTCCAAGATTTCCTAGTGGGCAAAAAGAAGACGATGTGGTAATCGAAGTAGTATTGGAAGAAGATAAACCAGATCGGAAAGTCCGAATTGGAGTCACTTTGACTGGCGAAATAAAAGAAGCTTTGATTGAACTTCTAAGGAAAAACAAGACGTCATTTGCATGGTCAGCGGCCGATATGCCTGGCATAGATCCAAGCATAATCCGCCACAAATTGAACGTAGATCCAAGTTTTAAGCCCGTAAAACAAAAGAGAAGGAAACTCGGAGTAGAGCGAGCAAAGGCAGTAAATGATGAAGTGGACAAACTACTAAAAATAGGATCTATAAGGTAAGTACAATACCCGGAGTAGGTGGCAAACACTGTCGTGGTTAAAAAGAAAAATGGAAAGGACAGAGTGTGTATCGACTTCACCGATCTCAATAAGGCATGTCCGAAAGATAGTTTTCCGCTCCCGCATATAGACAGACTCGTAGAATCTACCGCTGGGAATGAGTTATTAACTTTCATGGATGCTTTCTCGGGTTATAATCAAATAATGATGGATCCAGAAGACCAAGAAAAGACGTCATTCATCACAGACAGAGGTACCTACTGTTATAAAGTAATGCCTTTTGGTTTAAAAAACGCAGGAGCCACTTATCAACGATTGGTCAACAAAATGTTCCATGAGCATCTCGGGAAGACAATGGAAGTCTACATAGACGATATGTTGGTTAAGTCTTTGAAGAAAGAGGATCACATTAAGCATTTGGAAGAGTGTTTCGAAATTCTCAACCGATATCAAATGAAGCTGAACCCAGCGAAGTGCACTTTCGGATTTCCATCCGGAGAGTTCCTTGGTTATATCGTGACAAAAAGAGGAATCGAAGCTAATCCAAACCAAATTAATGCCTTTCTAAACATGCCATCCCCGAAGAACTTCAAGGAAGTACAGCGTCTGACTGGTCGAATTGCGGCCCTAAACAGATTTATTTCAAGATCAACGGACAAGTCTCTGCCTTTTTATCAAATTCTGAAGGGAAATAAAGGGTTCCTTTGGGATGAGAAGTGTGAAGAAGCATTCGGACAACTTAAAGCATACCTCACTACTCCACCAGTGTTGTCTAAACCCGAAGTGGACGAGAAGCTCTATTTGTATGTTTCAGTGTCAAAACATGCAGTTAGTGGAGTCTTGGTCCGGGAGGACCGCGGGGAGCAAAAACCGATTTACTACATAAGTAAGTCAATGACAGATCCAGAGACAAGGTACACAATGATGGAAAAACTCGCACTTGCAGTAGTAACTTCAGCCCGGAAGCTGCGCCCATACTTCCAGTCTCATCCAATCGAAGTGTTAACCAACCAGCCACTCCGAACAATACTTCATAGTCCAAATCAATCCGGACGATTGGCGAAGTGGGCAGTGGAACTAAGTGAATATGATATAGAATATAAAAGCCGGGTCAGCATGAAGGCTCAGGTTTTGGCAGATTTCCTAACCGAACTACCAGTGCTGGGCACACCGGAGCAACCAGAGAATCAGACTTGGAAACTATATGTAGACGGATCTTCATCAAAACAAGGATCTGGAGTAGGAATCAAGTTGGAATCTCCAACGTCGGAAATTCTTGAACAATCATTCCGGCTATTGTTTAATGCTTCTAACAATGAAGCAGAATATGAAGCACTAATTGCCGGACTTCGACTAGCACAAGGGGTTGGAGCTGAAGAAGTGGTTGCTTATTGTGATTCACAGCTGGTAGTTAATCAGTTCAATGGCGATTATGAAGCGAAAGATCTAAGAATGGAAGCATACCTTGAAGTAGTGAAGGGACTTTCCAAGGACTTCAAGAAATTCGAACTAATTCGCATACCTCGAGGAGAAAACACAACTGCGGATGCACTTGCCGCATTAGCGTCAACATCAGATCCTGAACTAAAAAGAATCATTCCAGTTGAGTGTATCGCGGAGCGAAGCATTAAAACTGGCAAAGAAGTCCTCGCTGTTACAAGATCTCGAGCAGCAGCGCGTGAACGTGGCGAGCCCGAAGTCGAGTTGCCACCTGTTAAACGGAGGAAGTCGAAAAAGCACAACAAAGAGCCAGATGTACTTCCGAAAACTGTTATAGAGACGGAACCGATAGTCGAGGGCGACCATCCCGAACCAGACCTTGAACCAAATGAGCATCTCGAACCGGAACCGCGAGTATTTCATGAGATTGACCAAATTCCGGCTAAAGATTGGGGGGCTGATTGGAGGGAGCCAATAAAGCGCTACATCGTGACAGGCGAGCTCCCGAAAAACAAATGGCAAGCCAGAAAAATGAGAATCGTTAGCGCGAAATTTTGTCTGTCAAAGGATATATTATATAAGCGAGGTGTTAGCGACCCTTACTTATTGTGCATCTTTGGGCCCGAAGTCGAGATCGTCGTAAGAGAAGTACACGAAGGTCTATGTGGAAGTCATGCGTCTGGAAGGGCCATGGCTTTTAAAATAAAAAGGATGGGCTATTATTGGCCCACTATGATCACGGATTGTGTCAAGTTCGCTCAAAAGTGCAAACGCTGTCAACTCCATGCACCAATGATCCATCAACCTTCGGAGTTATTCTCCTCCATTTCTGCCCCGTACCCATTTATGAGGTGGTCGATGGACATCATTGGACCATTGCACAGATCAACTCGAGGGGCACAATACCTATTGGTCTTAACGGATTATTTTTCGAAGTGGATTGAAGCTGAAGCATACGCTAGCATCAAAGATTCGGCAGTGAATACTTTCATTTGGAAGAATATCATATGCCGACATGGGGTTCCATACGAGATAGTTACTGATAATGGGCCACAATTCATTTCACACGAATTTGAAGCGTTTTGCTCAGAATGGGGAATCAAGGTCAGTTATTCCACTCCACGGTATCCACAAGGAAACGGCCAAGCTGAAGCTGCGAACAAAACAATTTTGAGCAATCTCAAAAAACGCTTGAGTCACTTAAAAGGAGGATGGTATGATGAACTCCAACCCGTCCTATGGGCTTATCGAACAACCCCTAGGCGACCTACCGGGGAAACTCCGTTTTCTCTAGTTTATGGCATGGAAGCAGTAGTACCGGCTGAACTAAATGTGCCTGGCCTTCGCCGAACAGAAGCACCATTGAACGAAGAGGAGAATTCAGCAATGCTCGATGACTCGCTGGATACCATTAATGAAAGACGAGATCAAGCCTTAATTCGGATACAGAATTATCAGCAGGCAGCAGCTCGATACTACAACTCCAAAGTCAAAAGCAGGCTATTCTTCGTAGGCGATTATGTGCTAAGGCGAGTTTTTGATAATAAAAAAGAAGAAGGCGCGGGCAAACTCGGCATTAATTGGGAAGGACCTTATATTGTGACCGAAGTGGTTCGAAATGGCGTTTATAGGTTAAAGGACTTAGAAGGCAGTCCAGTCCAGCGACCTTGGAACGTGATCAATCTAAAAAAGTTTTATGTTTAATACGCATTTTGTTATGTACATGAACTACGGTGTGGCTTGATCCCGAAATGGGTACGTAGGCAGCTCGAAAAAGAGTTCAACTACTAATAATAAAAATTCGTTTTATTTCTTAGGAAAAGAGTTCGACTATGCGAACATACAAGATGAAGAAGTTCGGCTGTGCGAACATACAAGAAATCGAAAGAAAAACATTTATTCAAACGAGCAAGACAAAGTGTCGATCTTCGCACACTTTGAGTTAGGAAAGCCCTCCCGGAGAGCAGAACACTTGAACCCCTTGACCTGCGAGGTCTAGAACTGGCATCATACAATCCGGGATTCGAGCAAAGTCAGAGATCCCGAGTTCGATCCAATCTCCGGGGTGAGAGCCGAGGATGTGAAGATCTCGTGACACCGTAGTAAGCCTGCGTTGCATTCGGTTAATCCTTTTCCGAAGCCTCTTCTTTTCCAACGTAAGCTTCCGGTGTTGAAGAGCAAGCGCCTCTATGAATGCCATCGCTGTTCCTTGGTCCCTGATTGGGAGATTTCTGATCAAAGCACATGGAGCTCGGATCTGGGATCTAAAGAAGCCGCGAGGTGGAGAAGATCGTCTGTTTGGCTCATTTGGAACATCTTCGTTAATCATTCCGATCCTGGAGAAGTCGGGCATAGATTCTGAACATCGAAGGTTGAACTCCATACCTGCTAAAAAGAAAAAGGATGGTAAGGAGTAAAGGGGAATTGAGACTGTAATTTATAGGAACTTCATATCCCCGTTAAGCTGCGGATTCTATCCTAGGAATGGAGTGATTCGCGGAGAGATTTATGCTCTCAATCCGATCCTGCATTAAAAAGACGTATCTCCAAGAATAATATGAGAATTAAAGTGTTTCCATAAATAAAAGGGGGCCGAGGCCCATTACGAGTTCAAAACAAAGAGTGAAGAGAAGGAAAAATAAGCAGAGTTAAGGAACATTTATGGAAGGGGCTCAGGAACAGGCTCCCTCATCGCCGATGTGGAATTCGAAGTGGAAGCACCGTTCCCACCCTCAACTTCGGGTTCATTCGGGACACGTTTCCAAGGATTGTCATCATTTTCCTCGTCTTCCTCTTCACTATCAACGGGAGCTGCTTCAGTCGGGGCATTCACCGATCCCTGAACTTGACCCTTAGCACGGAGGTACATCCGGAGCATTCGCGGGATCTCCGCGATACAGTCGAAGTTCCTCCACTCCCATTGGAAGGGGTCACTTTCCAAGGCTCTCACTTTCCTCTCCACTCGAGCAATACGAGCCTCGAGTGTTTGCCTCTTTAGTCCCAGCCGCTGCCTCTCGTCGCACAAGCGGCGATGTTTGTCGACAACCTGTCACCAAAAAGAATAAATTAAAGTGAAAGGCATAGGATTTTGGTCAAGAGAGTCGAATTTTAACCTTGTCCATGAAGTCGTAAGCCTCTTTCTTTTCCCTCGAAGGGAAGTGGAACACAGCATGAGGAAAGAGAACGCCGGCCGGTTCGAAGCCATCGCCGGACAGGAACAAAGGACTGCCAGGATCGGTGGGGACCACAGTTGCGTTTTCCATTGTTATAAAAATTATCGAGAGAATTTTGGAGTTCCTTGGAAAAATTCAGAGGTAAACTTGCCTCTACTTATAATAGGTCTAGGGTTTATCTCGAAACCGTAATTTAATGATGATAGTGTGCCCGAGTGGTTTAAACTGTTTTGGAAATAGTGAAGCAGTTATTGCCTTAAAGGCGTGCGACTTTCCCTACTTCCAAGGAAGGGAAAGATCAACCGTCGCATTTAAGGCAAGAAGCCCATTAAGCACAAAAGTTTTCGAGGCCCAAGCCCAACAAATTCACCGAGTTGACTAAACCCGAAGTGGGGAGCTCGCGTTAAGCCGAGCTCAGTTCTCGCATTCTAAGAGAAAGGCCTGATCAGCCTAGAAATCTCGACGAACATAGCCACAAGGCCAAGAAATGTTAAAAAGCGGACTTTGCAAACCCGCATATAATTTTTAACCAAAAACCCCCTCGGGATCATAACCTTTAAAAGGTTTAAAAGCCTCCTCAGGCAAATATCTGGTTCAAAAGAAACTGATAATAAAAGCCTCCTAGGGCAAAAACAAAAACATAAAGATTTAAGTCTCAAAAAATATATATAATAATGGGACATGCCCCAATTCGGAGTGGACGCAGCCACTACGGGTCAACAGACACTTCGGCCTCCATTTCGGTTGATGGGTTTTCATCCGCCTCCTTGGCCGGGACTTGTTCAGAGGAAGTTCCTTGTTCATTCACTACGGGAAAAACATCTCCTGGGATGACCTTCGGTGCAGCAGGGACTTCGGATGAGACGACGCCCTCCGTTTCACTTGAACCTATAAAAGACAGTTCGGGTCAAACAGAAGGTAAGAAGAGGGAAGTAAGCATTGAGAACAAGCGATTACCTGCCCAGTCTAACCCTGATTCACTTAGGGGAGGAGATTCAGTGAAAAACTCCGCGAAGTCCTGAGGGTTGAAGGACGAAGCGGGAAAAGCTGCCAGGCGACTTTTCTTTTCGGATAAGTTAGACGACAGCTCGGATCTCTCTTTCACTTCGGAGAAATCGTCTTCGTGGATTTGATCCAGCAAGATTAGGTTGCTCTCGTGCTCCTTGATGTCTGACTCCAGATCCGACTTAACCTTCTCAGTTTGAATAAAACGGATGGCCCCTTGAATCAACTCCATCCCTCGTCCCTTTACCTCCTTTCTGGCCTTCGACGCCGACCTTGCCAATTCGGAATCACGCAACTTGGTAATCGCGTTGTACTTCGCGCGAAGTTCAATGAGTTGGTTATTCAGGGCGTCGGCAGATGATTCAGATTCGTGAAGCCTACCCTGAACACCAGACAGCTCGTTCTGTAGTTGGTAATTCTGGTCATACTGGTCCTTCAGATCCCCCTTTATCTTCTCAAGCTCAGATTTGAGGCCGTCTACTTGGTCTTCCAGTTGTTGCTTAGAGCCCGAAGATGATTGAAGGTCGGACTCAAGAGTAGTAAACTTGCCTCTCCATAAGTCAATCTCCTGTTGTTGACTGAGTAACAACCCTTCATAGTGTTCGATCATGTCGTTGAGTTCGCTGTTCGCCTGGCATTTTGTATAAACTCGAAATGATGAACCAGGTGGAAAGTTAACATAAAAGGGAGAATGAAGTAAGACTAACCCGAGATGAGTGATGCGCATGAAGCAAATAGCGTTCGCGAATTGAAGGACGCCACTTGTCGAACTCCGGCAGAGTTAGCCCCGACCGAGTCTTAAAGCATCGAAAGACGCTACCTTCTTTCTCCATAGCTGTGAAGGAAGAAGAAGGAATTGTAATATTTTGAATCAAGATGAAGTGAAAACCCTTAAGGTTGCCTAAACCATTACCTGTAAGCGATTTGATCTGTGGGACAAGAGCAGGTCTTGACTTCGGGGGAGCATCTTGAGATTCAGAACTTTCTTTCTGAGGAGATACGTTCCGAGCAGTCTTCTCACCACTATGTTGGGAAGACATGTCAACTGGAGGAGGAGGACCCATCGGTTCAGCAGGAGGGGACGAACGAGGAGAACGCTCAGTTCGGGCCCTCGACTTCTCTCTTTGAGGAGAAGAGTCACTGCGAGATGATTTGTCTCTCTTCCTGCGAATCAAATTCTTAAGAGGTTCGTTGCTAAAGTCATCTCGGGGAGGTCGAGAAGAATCATGACGAGGAGACCGGGCTCTTCGAGGAGAACGGTCACCATGGCGCTCACGACGAGGCGTTAGCCTGTAGGCACCCGTAGATCTGGCCCCTTCAGCGGTACCGTCGTCGACTAACAATGACCGACTGTAATCTTTTTTGTCAAAGGCAGCCGCGAGCAACGCCTTGTTCTCATCACAAGCCTTTGTGATCGGAGTAGAAAGCTTCTTGCGTTGGGCAGCAAGGGCCCGAGCCGACATACCCTGAGACGGGGGAGGGGGCGGAAGGCGTTGGAGTTGACCAGGAGGGCTCATCCTGAGTTTTCGATTAGCTTCTATAAATCGGTCAAGGGTGAAAGAATTCCAAAGGGTTTCCCCTTCGAGGAGGATTTTGAAGAATCTGACGAAGTCCTCAGTTGGGAGAGTTGGAGCGATGAAGGCTGCACAATGAAACAACGAATTTAATTGGTAAAACAACAAGGTGATTAAAAGAACTATCTGCAACCTAATTTCTACCGGGCTTCGCAGACCACTTCGATGGAAGTACATCGGAGAGATTTCCGATCGAAGCAGGAGTTTTCTTAATCAGGAACCAAGGATGGTGCCAGTTTTCATCCTTGTTCGGGAGATGCGAAATGATGTTCCTGTTGGCGTTCGGGTACGCCGAAAAATACCCCGCTTTCTTTGATGAACTCCTCACGCTTAGAAGTTCGTTCAGCTCGGGGACTCCGATGATATATCCAGCCTCCGCCGCAACGGTTATGATCCCGAGAATGGTTCGAAGAAGATTGGGAGTCAGTTGAGGAAGAGAAATTTCTAGAGCCGCTAAATACCGGACTAAGGCTTCGGGAAGAGGGAAGGTCAATCCACATCCCTTGAAGTAGATTTCATAAACGCAAAAGTAACCATCACGGTGATCCTCCGGGGACTCCGTAGGATCGGCCATCTTCGATTCCTCCATCACGTCAGGTGGAAGTCGGCAGAGTTCTTTTAATCGTTGAAGGGATTGAATGGTACAAGTAGATCTGTAGTGAGGTCCGGCGATATCGTTAGGACGAGTGCAATCGTCAAGGCTAGAACGTTTCCCGTCATAAGACGGAGACTCAGGTCTATTGGGGTCGGAAGACATCGAAGAGAATGGAAAATTCAAGTTTCAAGGAAAAGAAAATTCGGCGAAGGAGACAGAGAAACTTAGCGAGAAAAGCAAAGAAATGTTTACCAAAAGATAAGAGTGAAAAGAAAGGTTACCTCACGCAAACTAAGTGGTAATGATGGAACCGCCTCGGTAGTCGTGGGGGAAGTGGAAAGGTTTTTTCCCCGTTTTAATAATAAATAATTAAGACGCGGTCATGATGGTGACAGATGTCACGCGATCAAATATGGTAAACGACGAAATTAAAGGACTGACAAGATCTTGGCGGGAAAATCAGAAGATCCCTCAAGCGCAATCTTTGGTCATTAAAGCATTAAAATCCTCCGAACTGGAATAAGCACTTCGAAGGACTTGGGGGGCTAATTGTTGGTGTCGGATCCCGCACCAGCAGACCGGGACCAACCAAAGATTGCCATGTAATCAGGTTAAAGGCCCACAGAGGATAAGGCCCATTAGGCCCATGGTTTACAGGGTATAATCGAAGTGGGCGTCACCATAAAGAGAGCCCGGAGTGGTCACACCTCGGGATATGACTCGGAATCGAAGTCGGATAACTTGGGCTAAAGGCAAAGCCCATGAAGGTCTGAATCAATTCAAATTCAAACGTTGGGCATTAAAACTCGAAGACCAAAACGGACACATTTAAGAGAGAATAATTGTGTTTAATTGAGAGTTAAATGTCGTTTGCCAATATAAATAAGAGGGCTAATAGCCATGTGAGATAGAGGCAATTTTTCTAGCAAATACACTATAGTCATTCCTATTGCAATTCATAGCTTTTTTATCATATTTTTGCCCTCAAGAATAATCATTCCCACTAATTAAACAAATATTCAAGTGTGCGAATCCGACATCCACAAAATGTGTCAAGATCTCGTGTATATGATTAGGTATAAGAACTAGACATGCAAATGGATTCCGAAAGCTAAACTCGCGTATGTTTGTGGAGAAGCTCCAAAAAAACACTTCTAAAACTTCACTCCACCCACAAAGCTTTGGTATCAATACAAAGCCTAGTTAGCGTTTTTGGAGTTAAATGCGTCAAGATCCCGTGTGTATGATTGAGTATAAGAGCTAGACATGTAACCAGATTACGAAAGCTAAAGTCGTGAATGTTTGTGTAGAAGCTCCATAAAACCTCTTTTACAACTTTACCCGCACACACAAGCTTTGAAAATCAATACAACGCTTGTTTAGCATTTTGTAGTCAAATATGTCAAGATCTCGTGTTTATGATTATGTATGATTGAGTAAAACACAAATTTAATATTAGAAAACTAAAATATCCTCGTTTAAAGATGTCTTACTTACTTGTTAGAAAATATTTAAGATTATGTAATTGTTGAAAAACTTTCAAAATATTATGTTTTAAAATAATCATATGAAATAGAATCAATAATATGTAAAGTGTTCCAACTCAAATCACTAAGTTGTTGAAAACAATTCAATACTACATTCATAAAAATGAAAGCTTATATCGTGATTTACAACTATTTAGAGAAACCTTAATTAAATGTTTAAAAACTTTTTAAATAAAAACAAAATAGTCATTGTATAAACAACCAATATTATTTTTAAAAATTTGTGAAATATGTGTTATAATTGTCTACACAATGTATTTTGATGTTATTTTACATATTTATCTTTAAATTTCTATTTACCATCTAAAATATGTAACTCTTTTATAATTTTTATGTTATCACATTTGCACAATATTTGATGCTTCTGTTACATTTTCTAATCCTCGAGCCTTCTCTAACTTGCTAATTTGAGTGCTAAAACTATCTTCTAGAAGCATTCCACTACTCACCAAAATCGTCACATTACCTTATTTACAAATAAATCTACTAACAATTCAACCTCGAAATGTTCTAAAAGACCATTAGCTAAACCCAAAAATACATGCACGAACATAAATCATTATTTTGGTAGTTACAACAAGTAGCATATAATTTAATAAAGTACTGGTTACAAATTTATTATTTACTTTAAAAAGGAAAAGGACATCTTTTACTTTATTAGGACAGCTTTTTGAGTTGTAAATTTAGAGCCAACACATTGGATACCTCTTCTTTGACCATTCCTCTCTACCTGAATAACCCGTTTACACTATCTCTCTCTCTTTCTCTCTGTCCCTTTCTTCTGCTTTTTTCAAGAAAATAAAAAAATGCTTCAAGATTCTGCAACTACTACTACTACTACTACTACTCCGCCGCCACCTTTAACCTCCGACGTTTCAATGCCTTCCGGTGAAGAACAAGAGCCAAAGCATGTAACTTTGGAAGAAGAGGCACCGGTGACTTCGGAGCCAAATCTTCAACTACCTTATATGCCGGAGCTAGAGGAGTCAAATCATGCGGCGGAGGTTGATTCAGAGAAGCTAGACGAAGTGACGCCGGAGACGGTGACTTTGGAGTCAGAGGGTCTTAACCACGAAGCGGAAGATTCAGAGCAGAAACATCATTTGTCGCCGGAGACGGTGACTTTGGAGTCAGAGGGTCTTAACCACGGGGCGGAGGATTCAGAGCAGAGACATGAAGTGACGCCGGAGACAGAGACTTTGAAGCCAGAGGTTCTCAACCACGCGGCGGAGGATTCAGAGAAGCCACATGGAGTGACGCCGACGCCGGAGAAAGAAACTTCGGAGACAGACACGTCATTGCTTGTAATTTCGGAGCCAGAAGAGCCTAACCACTTGGCGGAGGAAGATTCAGAGACGACGGAGACAGAGCCATCACAGAAACTGATGTTGGAGCAGAGGAGAAAGTACATGGAAGTAGAAGATTGGACAGAGCCAGAACTACCAGACGCGGCGGTGTTAGAAGCTGCAGCGTCAGTCCCTGAGCCTCAGGCACCACCACCACCTACTACTGCACCCACCGTTGAATCTAGATCTTTAGCGGAAATGATGAACAGAGAAGAAGCAGAAGCAGAAGAGAAACAAAACCTTCAGATTCCTCGTAGTCTCGGTTCATTCAAAGAAGAAACAAACAAAATCTCCGATCTTTCAGAACCAGAGTTAAACGCACTCCACGAGCTTCGTCACCTTCTTCAAGTATCTCAAGATTCAAGCAAAAGCTTCTTATGGGGTGTGCCACTTCTCAAAGACGACAGAACCGACGTCGTTTTGTTGAAATTCCTAAGAGCAAGAGACTTTAAACCTCAAGAAGCTTACTCAATGCTCAAGAAAACACTCCAATGGAGAATCGACTTCAACATCGAAGAGCTTCTAGACGAAAACCTCGGTGACGATTTAGACAAAGTTGTGTTCATGCAAGGAAATGACAAAGACAATCATCCTGTCTGTTACAATGTCTATGGTGAGTTTCAGAACAAAGATCTTTATCAGAAAACGTTTTCAGATGAAGAGAAGAGAGAACGGTTCTTGAGATGGAGGATTCAGTTTCTTGAAAAGAGTATAAGGAATCTTGATTTTGTAGCTGGTGGTGTTTCCACTATATGTCAAGTAAATGATCTTAAGAATTCTCCAGGACCTGGTAAGACTGAGCTTAGGTTAGCTACTAAGCAAGCTCTTCATCTTCTTCAAGATAATTATCCTGAGTTTGTCTCTAAACAGGTATGAATCTTTATTACACAGACCAATGACTTTATGATTGCTCAGATCTGATATTGTTGAATCTTGAATGTGTGATCAGATATTCATCAATGTTCCATGGTGGTACCTTGCGTTCTATAGGATTATTAGTCCTTTTATGTCACAAAGATCAAAGAGCAAACTAGTTTTCGCAGGTCCTTCAAGATCTGCGGAAACCCTTTTCAAGTAATAGCCAAAATCTTTTGACGTTTTTTTCGAATTGTTTCGATTAGTATTGGAAATGTTAAGTGACTCTCTTGTCTTTGGTTTTATAGGTACATATCACCAGAACATGTTCCGGTTCAGTATGGTGGACTAAGTGTGGATAACTGCGACTGCAACTCGGATTTCACACATGATGATATCGCTACCGAGATTACTATTAAACCAACTACTAAACAAACCGTCGAGATTATTGTTTACGAGGTGAGACCCTTTTTTATTGGACATTTTTATACAACTGTCTGTGTTTGTGTTCATATGTTAAAAGATTTCCAAAACCTACTTTGAAATGGAAAAACATTTTAGTTTTCATAATATATTTTTGCATAGTGGTAATGCAAACAGAGTTTTTCCTTCCATTCGAGTTTTGCGTTTGCGTTTTCGATTTTACAAGTGAATTTTGTTTTAAATGCTACAGATTATGATTTTGTTTGGAACAAAATTATTGTAACATGTAAATGCAAAAACAAATGCAACATAATTGCTTTTGGCGTTTACATGTACAACGAACAACTAAATTTTGTTTAAAATATTGAAGAATGTGGTTTCCATTTTGAAAAGATTGTGGTTTCAACACTAAGTTCTCAAGATTCAGCTAGGTTTGGATGGAGTCTTCTTACATTTGTGCCTTAAAAAACACTTTGTCTGCAGAAATGCACGATCGTGTGGGAGATAAGAGTAGTGGGATGGGAGGTTTCGTATGGAGCAGAGTTTGTGCCAGAGAACAAAGAAGGATATACAGTGATCATTCAGAAACCGAGGAAGATGACTGCGAAAAATGAACCGGTGGTGTCTCAGAGCTTCAAAGTTGGAGAAGTTGGCAGGATTTTGCTAACCGTGGATAACCCGAATTCAACCAAGAAAATGCTTATCTACAGGTTCAAGGTTAAGCCTTTACTATGTGAGTAACAAAAGTTTGTATCTTTCTTCGAGTGTTTCTTAGTTTAGAACTTGATCATATGATTGTTGTTGGTTGTGTTTTTTTTTCTTTCTTTGTCATCGACTTATATGTTTGTGTGGTTCTGTACTTCTGTTTGTTAAATTCTTTTGTTTTATATTTGTATTTTGCCCTCTTATTTTTTTCATTTTGCTTCCAAATTTCACCGAGGAATGTTTTGACTTTTGAGTGTTGAATGGCTTCAAAAATTGTGTCCATTGCATATTTTCTCTATAAAGTCTTAACATTCATGTAAATGCTATGAGCCTAATAGCCTATGACATAAGAAAATTTGAAATATTTTTACTACACAACCCAAACTAATTGTGTTTTTTTTTTTAACACAAACTTTTAAAAATCTTCAAAATTCGGCAAATCATATAGTAATAAGTTTTGATTAAAAACCCTATAAATCGTTTTTCTTAGTAATAAGTTTTGATTAAAAACCCTATAAATCGTTTTTCTTACCACGATTTTAAATAAATGTAAGATCTAAGAACATCCAAATACTTAAGCTAGCTTTTGTGGGTTTTATTTGGATACGACTCTTACCAAATTAGTCACTATTATGAGCGGTAAATGTTGAATTCAAGAAGCAAACAAAAAAAATCATAAAAATTGATATAATCGAAAGTGTATTCATTTATCTACATTTATATTTTTAGATTTTACTAGTTTAAAAAAAAAAAAGATTTACGACAAAAGAGGAACCCTAATAGAAACACTATCACGATCGCCGTCATCTTCGTAAATGGTTCTAGCCAAACTCAACTGATCATCTAAGTATCTATCAAGCAAACCACTTTCTTCTTTCTCATCTTCTTCTTTCACTCCAAATCCTTCTTCACATCGCCGGAGCCGTAAATCATCTTCGTCAACGGCAAGGACTTCCGACACGGCGGAGGAAGGTGGAGCTTTCACGATACAACTGAGGAGGCGGCTAAAAATCTCGACGGCGCAGAGGAGAGGAATTGAAAGGCAGAGAAGAGGTAGAAGAAGAGGTGAACAGAGGATCAAAAAGACGATGCGACTCCACCGTGTAGAGAAGCAAGATGCGTAGGTTAGCATGACGTCAGTGTTTGTTACGGCGGAGGAAGACGGCGGCGTTCATGACTTGCTACTTTTATAGTTTTTTTTTTTTTTTTTTTTGGTAATATATTTGACTCTTGCCGACTTCATTTGACATTTTTTTTTTGGGTTAAATTGTGTAGTAGGTGATTATAAACATTCGGATTTGAAGAAAAAAATAAATAAATTTGGTGAATGGTTAAACTTAAATTGGAAAAATGGTGTTTTTTAACCTGAATAAATCGCATTCTAGATTTTTATCTACTATACATTTTTGCAACACTTTTTGGGTTCCTAATCGGGTCAAAATTTTGACCCGGAAATCATTTATTTCGACCCGGAAAAATCAATCTCGGATCTTACCTTATTTGAGATTTTTACCCGAAATCTTGGCTAAGTATATTACACAATAAATGCAAATCCTATCGAATCATTAATTTTGGTATCTAATTAAAGCATATTCTCTCTACATATTCGATCAAATCAAGATTTCCTAAACAAATTATCTACAATCTTCCATCATATTCAATAGGATCTATATTGTTACTTCACGAAATCCTAATCCTCCCTTAAAATTTTGTCACATTCATTGTGATTAATCTAAGAATCCATTTTTAGTTTCCCGTATCTTAGATATTCTACTTCTCTCCACACGATATTTCTCAAATCGATTTGACCTTAACCCTAGACATCTAAGTTCTCTATAAATATTTCTATTCTTTCAATTTTCTACATCATCAAGCAATTACCTCATTTCTTCATATTCTCCTTCATTCATCAACTCTAGCAGTGACGGCTTCCTTTGCATTTCTTAGAGATGATAAACCTTACACGACAAAATGGCAAGCTGAAGTGAGGGTCCTTCATACCTGAAAATCATACACAACAAGATTTGGTGAGACCTTGGACATGGTGTTGGCTGATGTGTAAGCAAGATTCTAAAATTGAGTCTATATTATCATTATTCTTTTTAACAACTTGAGCTATGAGGCATATCAACAACTTGAGCTGTGACTACAAGCAGATCTCCTCAAAAATATCTCTGTGCAAATGAAAAAAATCCGTCAATCTCAATTCAAAAGCTCCAAATACAGCTATACAAAATCAAAATCAAACCACTAAATTCTCACATCTTATAAGGATCAGTTCATGTGTAGCCAATTGGTTTCGCTATGGGGATCAAAACCTAAAAATTGGCAAAGAAAGACAAGATTCAATCTAATTCTCCATCAAATTTCTGGAACCTAATTACACACAGTACCTCGCGATTAACGGCGAAGATCGGGCAATGTTTTCCGATCACATCATGCCAAGTGATTCTCGACTGCCAAAGAATCAACAGATCCTTTAGTCTCCATCAAATTAGAAAGTAATCTCAGCTAAATTGTAAAGAGGAGGAGTACGAACAGAGTGATATTGCCCCATCTTGCTCATCCGGACGATATCGCAAGATCGGTAAGCGCTGGAGGGAATGGGAAATGATAGAGATATCAGAAATAAAGCTTGAATAAAAGCATTCCACGGTCGTGATCCTGCCACCGCAGCCAGGACTGCCATAACTTTGCTTCGTCGGCGAGGTTTTTCCGTGAAATTCGCCGGTTATTTTCTTCGCCGGGAGATTTAGAATTGAAGCGGAAGATTAAAAGATGATGATGCGAGTGAGAGAACTCTCCTCCGCCTTATTATTGGGCCATAAACATCAGGCCCAACTTTAATGTTTCCCAATTTACATGTTGAATCAGTTTTGACCAGCACTCTATTATTGGTTATAGGGCCTGGTAACTGATTTTTTTTTGTCGGTGGGCCTGATAACTGATTAAATAGGGAAAATTGACGGAAAAAAAAAACTTATATCAGAACAAAAAGGCATGGTTTAACCATATTTTAGTGAAATTCCTACCAAAACAAAAAACATGTTTTAGTGATGTAAATAATTCCGTGTCCAATCATTACAAAATAGTAGCTAAACGGAATGTGTTTTGCAATTTTTGATTAAAAATCCAAAATTTACATTTTGAAAAGAGTATAAGTTGGATGGTGTAAATATTGAGTCTATATGTAACTCCAACATGGTTTATTTCTAATCGAATGCTTTATTATATGTTCATTATAATATTTTTTGGAATCATAAAAACATATAAATTCAAAATGTGAATTTTGTTTTTATTTATTTGTGATATTAAATTTTTACGTAATATCACAGTGCAAGCATTGATTTTAAACTTTTAATTAATATTGGCAAGTATTTGCAATTTAGAACTATTATAACTCGAATTATATGTCTTTTAAATAAAAGTGTTATTAAAAAAATAACAAAATGATGTTTAATTTCACGGGATGGGATTATATGGTGAGACGGGGTTGGATCGATATTAATACGGAATAATATACCACATGTGAAATCCTAGGATTAACAAATCAAAATACAATTATACAATTTTAAACACTAAACAAAACAAATACAACTTAAAAATTTTATTTCTTAGTTACAACGCATGTGACTCGCGGTGTACAACAAAAAAATTATATACAACAAATTCATCAATTTATAAAAGGATAAAAAAAAATCAAATAATTAACCCGCGGTGTACCGCGGGTCATATCCTAGTATCTTAATAAAATTGCAATATCTTTTTAATTTCAACGCTAAAATAATGTAAATCAACTATCTAAATTATAATTGGCCAAAATATAAAAAATTAATAAAAATCTATTGGGTTAGAGGTTGGGACAAAATGTATTGGGATTAAATGTAGGTTTGTAGAGAGTTGACCACACATTTTCGGTTCCATTTGGATACCCATGGATATTCGGTTCAGTTTCGTTCGGTTCGGTTATTAACCATATCCAGTAGATAGTGTTACTGAGATCCATTCGGGTATGTAGTAGTATCGAGAGAACCGAACCGAAACTCTTTTCGGTTCGGTTCGGTTTGATTTTTCGGTTCCAACAAAGTCTATCAAACTATTGCCTAAGGAAAACCATTTTAATGTGGTTGATTTAACAAAGGCTATGAGAACAACATCCACCAACCTTTCTAATCCCATAGAGAATGCTTGAAATAAAGTATTTAATGGAGTTCTTGACCAATTGGTTTTGTTGTGTAAAAAAGAGGATATAGTTCCTCAGAAATATCATGCATGGATCCTTGCTTCTAATCAACTTGATCCCTTCATAAACAGTTCAATAGTGAATTGTATGATGTGTGGTGTAAGACTATCCCCAATAGCCTATGATCCATCTCCTAAGGCCACTTCAAGAATGATGGACAACTTTATACTCCCTCTGTTTCACAAAGAGTGTCATTCTAGCATTTTTCACACAAATTAAGAAAAGTTAACAAATTTCATTTCTATCCCTTATTAATACACTAAATAATACCCTCTTTCTAATTAAAAAGCTAAAATAGTAGGGATAAAAAAGAGAATTAGTCTTAAAAACTGCATTGAAAACACAAAACTACACTCTTTATGAAACAAGATTAAAACCTTAAAACGACACTCTTTGTGAAACGGAGGGAGTATCATTCATTAAGCATGATTTGCAAGTTGCATAACTTTGTTTGTTGCTTTCTCTCGTTATAGATTGTTTTTTTTCTTCAATTATCAAAATAAAAACTAAAATTGTGGGTCTACTGTAAAACATGATGGCCTGTTTTTACTAGATTTAGTTCAACTATTATTTATATAATTGTGGGTCTATTGTAAAACATGATGGCCTATTTTTGCTCTTGGACTAAACTTTTGTGATAAATATGAGACACTAATCTGTTTATATTTTTTTTGTCTAATTTTATAGTATTTGTGCCCAACAAATCACAATACTTAGAAGAACCCACTTTGTATGATGAAATCACGGGCGGTTCACGGTCGTATAACACTTGGAAAATAGTTGTTTTCATGGATGAATGATAAGTCGTGTTATACCAGAACTTGGCCCAAGGCAACACTGAACTCCACTGCTGTAGTCTGTTTTGAACGAAACATCGAAAAAACTGTTCAATGCAATATTAACAACCTCCGTGTATCCATCTGATTGTGAGTGATAACTTGATGATACATGCAGGTACCCGCCAATTTATAGATTATCACCAAAATAAACTCACAAAAATTCACAATCATGACATTCCAAATAGACTTATGACAATGTCTATAAACTTTGTTGCAATCATCTTAGCAATGTAAAGATGCCACAAAAGAACCAAGAGCTACCTAAAATGAGAGCTAATCTTTTGTCTTTCTCAATACTCTCAAGATTTTGCAACCTATAGCAATATCAACAAAAAGTCTCTTTTACAAATGTATCAGCTTGGCTCACGAACAAAATCTTCAAATGTATTTGTTACATTTCTATCAAATGTTCCATCGTCATCTTCTCATGTCTTTATTCTTATGGGTCTCCAACGAATGTGTTGACCTCAACCTTCAAAGATGAATAACAAATTTAACCGTTTATAAAAAATCAACATCTAATAATAAATAAAAGTTTCCAATTTCAATATGTATTTTATGTATCTACAAGACTACAAGTACATATTGTTTCCAAAACAATTTCATATATGTTCAATGTATGGTATATATGTTTGTACGAGCTTTGCTTAGCCTTTAAAAAAAATTTTAATTGTGATTTTTTTTTCAGTTCATATTTATATTATCAAAAGAGAAATAAATTTGGACCATTGTCCAAATTTATAGACTTAATTGTTTCAATTGCCATTGAAATTATGTTTACAATGAGTTTAATTGCAATTAGAAATGGTAAATTTAGAATTACAATAATTGAAATAAAAATCAATTTTATTTTTCGATTTTAACTAATTAATTTATTTAAGGAAATATTAAAAATTATATCTCCTCTAATTTTGTCAACACAAATATTTATTTTAATTAGTTTAGAGATACTTCTTCTCATCTTTTTTGACCACATTTTTAAGACATTTGAATTAATAAATAGTTCATCTAACATATATAAATCTAGATTATTTTTAGCATATGTTGTGATATGAATTTTTAAAAATGGACATAATTTCCCCAATCGATCATATTTTAAAACATTTGAGTTAATAAATAAATAAAAAAAATTGCGTTTTGATTGAATTTTAAAGAAGAGACATAATTTACTTAATTAGTGAAGAACATAAGTGTGAAATAAATGTCTCACGTCGATTAAACATTTTGGGTGATGGTTCAAATACATATTATATATATATATATATATATACTAAATTGATTTTAAATCTGAATGATCAGGAAACTCTGATTTAATATGCAGCAAAATTTTAATAAATTTTTATTCGGTTTTTTTTTATTGAACCGCAATAAATATTCATAAATATGTTTTCTAAATATATCAAAAAATTTGTTTTGCTAAGATATTTTTTGTCAAACCTCATAAACATATATATCTAATAAAAATTAAGATACCATAATTTTTTTTATGGTGTGGGTTTTTTATTCTTTTACCTAAACGGCAGTGCGACTAAATAAAAGTCGCATTTTTCAAACATTTTATAGTCGCTAATAAATAAGTTCACCTGAAATTGAAATCAGACTGAGAAGGTGGAATCTACGCGCTTCCATCGCGAGTGGTGTAAACCATAATCTATTACATAAAAAAGGAAACAAAAGAGAACAATGACGTTAAAGCAATGTTTCTCTGTTACGCGCTGACGCATCTCTAACCTTTTTAGGTTCTGTACTATCTTTATCTTAAGTCAAGTGTTAGGAAAGTATCTTAATCAGACGGTTAGGGTTCTTTATTAATTACTAGCCGCAATTTTGTTATTGAAACAAATAAATAAAAAATAATCCAAGAACTACAATCTGGTCTGCTGATGAATTTAATTATTAATTAAAGAAAAATAAAACAGAGCAAGAAACAAAAAAAAAAATGTAAAGAAAGAGAAAAAAACTTTTGTTGTCTTGTCTATTGAAACCAGAGAAAAGCCAAAGGGGATGCAATCAACATCCGTCGGTAGTAGCGGCGGTGGTGATGACGGAGGAGGTAGCAGAGGAGGAGGAGGAGGAGGAGGAGGGGTGAGTCGAAGTGGACTATCTCGGATCCGTTCAGCTCCAGCTACTTGGCTTGAAGCTTTACTTGAGGAAGATGAAGAAGAGTCTATGAAACCTAATCTTGGTCTCACCGATTTGCTTACGGGGAACTCGAACGATTTACCGACAAGTCGTAGCTCGTTCGAGTTCCCGATTCCTGTTGAACAAGGTTTGTATCAACAAGGTGGGTTTCACCGACAAAATAGTACTCCGGCGGATTTTCTTAGTGGTTCTGATGGATTTATACAAAGCTTTGGGATTCCGGCGAATTACGATTACTTATCGGGGAATATCGATGTTTCTCCGGGAAGTAAGCGGTCTAGAGAAATGGAAGCACTCTTCTCTTCTCCTGAGTTTACTTCTCAAATGGTAAAAGATATATGTTCTATTAATCATTTGAGTCAACCAAAAGTAGTTCTTAAAATTAGGGTTTTTTAGTTTACCAAAAATAGGAAGGACTTAACTGAGTTAGTACTTGTTTTAATTTTGTCAAGTTGTTTGAAATTGTAGTTAAATTGCTGACTAAGTTCTCGAGATTGAAAAGACCAGTCTTGTCTTAAAATTGACAACTTGTGTTTTTCTGAACCAAACTCAGCAAGTTGCAGTTTCTATTTTAACCCAAAAAAAAAAGTGGTAGTTTTTATTTCTCTTTTTGTTGTTGGCTCTGTTGCTTTGATGTGTGAATGTGAACATTAAAGAAAGCTCATAAGGGTAACTTGTTGAGAAGAACATAAGGCCACATGATGATATATACTTCTTTGTTCATGTTGATTTTGGTGGCTGATGTGTAAATATGTATTGATCTTCCTCATCGTTAGGATTGTGTTACTACGTACTATACTTGATACACAACTTGGATTGCATGTATAACATATGTTATCTATTGAGTGATGTTGATTAAGGTTTCAGGCTTTGTGTTGATTGGCACTTTTCGGGTTTTTTTCTGTAAGTAGAAAGGAGAGCAAAGTAGCGGTCAAGTTCCTGCCGGGGTATCAGGCATGACGGATATGAACATGGAGAACCTTATGGAGGACTCTGTTGCCTTTAGGGTTCGGGCTAAACGTGGTTGTGCAACTCATCCCCGAAGCATCGCCGAGAGGGTAAAAAATATTCAATCTTTAGTTTCAATTTGTGGAAGTTTAGTGATAAAGAGGTTCTATCTTAACTTTCAATTCGTTGAAGTTTAGTGATACAACTTTTATCTTTACTTTAAATTTACGGATTCACTGATTCACGGTATGCTTCATTGAACAAAGAATTGTTCTGTTCTGGTCAGCGTTTATTTATCTTTATCTTTCCATTGTGTAGGTACGAAGGACGCGGATTAGTGATCGGATAAGGAAGCTACAAGAGCTTGTACCTAACATGGACAAGGTAATATCTTTTATAGCGTATATATAATCTGATGATCTCGAATGTCTTACACAATTATATTGACTATAAATGGGTCAAAGATTATATATGCTTAAATCAAGTGTAGAAGTTAGAGGTTAATAGGTTAGCCGTAGAGAAGACAAATTAAAATATGACTGTTGATGGTTTTGATGCAACTTCAGAGACACAGTTCTCAGCTCCGTAACTAAGTAATTCACAAACTGTGGTTTAAACTATTAAAACCCAATGGGAAGGATCTTAATATCGACTTGAATTGTTGTCACTTCGATCAAACAAGTATGAATTTGGTTTCTTCTCTATAGATTATGAACAAACTGACGATAACTTCGGGTTCTGGCATATTTAAAGATCTTAAGTCTAGGCTCTGAGTATATTGGTTTACTTTTTGTCTTTGTTGCAGCAAACCAACACGGCAGACATGTTAGAAGAAGCTGTAGAATACGTGAAAGTTCTTCAAAGGCAGATCCAGGTAAATTATCTAAGTTAATATGTATGTGCACATAAAACCTTTAAGAAGAATTCAATAGTAATTAAAATGATTAGGCAAAAAGTACATAGTAAAAAGAGTTCTTAGTATTGAATTATCCATTTTTGAGTTCGTTTTATTTTGGTGTGGATAATTTAGGAGTTAACAGAAGAACAGAAGAGGTGCACATGCATACCAAAAGAAGAACAATAAGAAAGTTAAAATTTTGTACAATAATGAAGAAAGTTAAAAAAATTAATGAAAACATATATTCTTTATAACATTAGTGAAATGACTTTGAGGATTTATTCGTATCATTAATTTGGATAATCTGGCTGCGCATTTAGATTTAATTTGTTTTCATGAACCATCAACTTGAAAACAAAGAACAAGGGAGTTCAAAACATAGGAGGGATGATAAGCTCTGGAACGACTTCCATGCCTTCACGAATATGCCCGGCTAACGACTTGTATCCAAACTTCGTGTTCATCTCGTGCTCACAAAATATTTTGTTAAGGAGATCTGGCTGCTACATATTTAGTTATATCGATCGTTCTTCGTTTTCTAGTTTTACCAAGCTAACCAAGGGTAGCAACTACTACGTTCCCTTGTTCCATCTTGCTTTAGAACTCTCCAAAATATAAAGTCCAAATTCGTTAATATATAGGGAATTCGTTGGGAACACCACGTGCTGTGGGAAATGATGAGTCAGTATTATACCTCTTTGACTCTTTGTCTCAGTTACGAGCTAGTCAACAAAAATGGTGAAAATATGGTTGTTGATGGTTATTTGCATACTTAATTAGATCCTGAATTCGTTTTATGTTCCACCATTTAGTCTCTTGGTCAATCAATGAGTCAACACTAAAATGGGGATATCAATCTTATAATTAACCAGAAAATTCTTTACAGTGAATTCTGAAAATGATGGTCTTTCTATTATCACACGGATTGTTTCGTCCCATTCAACCATTTTTGGAAGTAACAACCAGTCTATAATAAAGTTAGAAGGACATAACGCGTCAACGAGTCTATGCCAATGATGTTACGGCCTCCAATTTCACCCCCCAAAAAAATGAAATTAGTTATCTCTAATAACAATGTCTAGAGAATAAGGAACATAAGAAAGAGTAACAAAAGTACTTTAAACAGTTTCTTCTGTTTACTCCGAAGAAGTATACGAAAGAACCTAAAAACATGTATTTCTTGTGTGGCAAGAACTTCACGTGCTCTCTTTAAGCTTTTTACCAATCAGATGAGGATGAGTACTTGATAAGTAGTAGAACGTCTTGGGATCTTGAGGAGCAACTTCTCATAAACTGTTGAACGAGACTTCATATGTACTGTGAGTTTCTTGAGGATTGCTGAATTCTCTACGAAGTACTTTACCAGTTTCATTTCTGCATCATATCCCAAGATTTCCGTATCGAGATCAACAAACTGGAGCGAATATAGCAAACACGCTCAGGAACAGATTAAAAACTTATTTGATTCATCTGCTCGGGATGGATCTTCTTACCATCCAACAACACCTGAGGAAAAAAGAGAGAATTAAAACGCAACGAGATGATACACAAGTTTCTTTGAGATGAAAAAAATTAAAATATAATCGGTTAAGCAGATCATCACCAAGATGAGAGATTCCAAATTCGGACAGCTCTCAAGAAAGATCGGTAACAATTTTAAATTGGATACACATAGAGTAACATTCAGGTGGGACATACATGTAACCAAATTGGTCTACTGGTTCTAATTTGGTATTGTGACGAATGACCTGTAGAAAAAAAAGTTATATTGGTTAGAAACTTTCATTATGGTAAAATGTGCATGTCCAATACATAATATACCTTGGAACTGTATGCGGATATCGTTATATCCATGATCCTCGAGATAGCAGGCAGAAATCTGCTGATGTGACTTCTCCTCAATGAAACGCTTGCTTTACTAAAATCTTTCAAACCAAAGTCGAGATGAATATCTAACTTGACATTGGACTCCAGATTATTTACTTTATAGGTTCCTACAGGATCATAGATTTTCAAAGAGCATAGTAGAGGAGCATCAATCACAACTCCCGGAACAGAACTAAACACCTTATGAGAACTTCGTACTAACAGAGCCTCTTCAGTGACCGAGATTTCACCCGATAGACTTTACCATCTTACATTGATCTCTAAGTCTCCTAAGATAGGGCACGAAGAGACAAGTCTCTCAAAAGTGGCCTCATTGGGAAACAAATTAAAACACATGTTAAATGCATTTTCTTTAGACAAGGTAAAGAAACGAACTTAGCATTATTATTATTATTATTATTATTTTTGATGAAATGTGTAATTGATTGATCAAGTAAAAAACTATTTATTGAAAAAAGTTCTCAGCTGGGTTTAAAAAACCATGCTCTAAAAGTTTGTTCTTAAAATTAAATAACAAAAAACAGAGTTTTAGCTTCCTACGTCAACTTCTTCTCGCTGCCGAAGGCGCGTGCAGAAACCATCGTTGAAGAAGATTCCTAAATCGCGGCTTCAAGGCATAGTCCATGGAAGTGATCCTGTTCCGGATGAGCTTGTCAATGGTTTTTATCAACTGTGGGATCGTTGCATATCCCCTGCCGTGAATCCTATTGTTTCTTTCTCTCCAAACAAGGTAGATAGAGACTTGAAAACAGAGCCTTACGAGAATATCATTGAGTAAATCATCTGAACCGGCTATGAGGGCTGCGAGTGTAATGTCCCAATCCAGATTTAGTTGTTGTTGTAGTAGTGATCCCGCTACTTCCGACCAAATCATGAATGAGTAGGGGCAAGCAAAAAACAAGTGATCTCGAGTCTCGTCACGTCTCGTCAAGCAAAAAACAAGTGAACTTAGCATTATTCAAAGTCAGATTAAAGAGTTTTAGTGATACCAAATTAAAGTCTCACAAACATTAAGGCTGAAGGAAATGTCATGAAATTAAGTAAATCCCAAAAACACGATGAAATCTAGATGTTGAATCTTACGCTTAATTATTGCATTGACCCATGATGTGAGATAAGATGCATCATGTTTACCAAAATATAACTTGACACTTTCTATGCATGAAACCCTATTGGAATCGAAAAATCTATCACCAAAACTCATGAAGGCATTGGAATTTGGGAATCTCGAACAATCCAATTCCAAACTAGGAATCCAAAGCCAGAGACTTCTCCATCTGGTGGATAATACGCTTGTCGTAACAGTTTCCTTTATGGGAAGATTGGAAAGCATTTGATATATCAAAGGATCAGGTCATTCACAACCTATCTTTCTTCAATCTTAGATTCAACCCTTTGGAACGAGCCTGTTTCGATTTTTCTCTACCCATAATGTGTTTCCTTCGGTAGAAGAGACACGATTAGGAGGCGTAGGTTTGAAGCTATAGTCATTTTGGGCATATTGGGCTGATTTTTAGTCAACCCTAATTCATAAAATATAGGTCAACCCTGATGTTTGGTCAACCCTGATGTTTGGTCAACCCTAATTCTGTTGGGATCATTGTCTACTTGTACTTGTGTGTTATGTCATAATCACATATTCACATGGAAACAAGGGATCATTTGTTCTTTACGTGCAGCTACTCATCGGAAATTTGGACCACACTTATAGATCAATTACTTCAACGTCACTTCTCCACGGTCTGGCATGAAGTTGATTGCATCTCCACTCCTCCGCTAGACCGTACCCGAACATTCCTATTACGTTACCGTTATCAACTCACGGTATATTCGATATGGAGGGAACGAAATGGACGGAGACACGAGGAGAAACCGACTCCATCATCTAGACTCATCAACTGGATAGATAAGCAAGTCCGGAACTAACTATCAACAATTCGAAATACTGGTGACAAAAGATACGACCCAGGCCTTCAAGCTTGGTTTGTCTTTATAGGAGAAGCCATTCTTTAGACTTCTTCTAAGATGGGATCCTTTCATATGAATAATCGATGGTTTTCCAATTTACTTTATGTATAGTATTTACTTGACTTTACGATTGTCCTAATCTTTTTTCTTATACAGCAAACTGATATATTTGTTTTATACTTTTCCTTTTCTTCAAGATTAAAACCCTTCAAGTTATCTTTTTTTCTTTTTCGCACAAAACTCATCCAACTATTTTATTATTTAATATTTTCAGAAAATTTTGCGGACTCGGATATCCAAAAACAACGGATCCGGATACTTTCAAGGTTCAACACCCCTAAGGGCATATGCAACGCCAAAACAGTTGGTGTGATCTTAGTAATTTAAAATTAAGAAATAATGGGAATAGTGCGTTTAGTTCTTGGGTTTAGTTCTTGCTCAAGACCTGTTCCTGGCCCTGTTCTTGGGTTTGGGTCTTATTTTATTTTTTTTTATTCTAAGCACACCATTAAGATGATCTTCCGATAATTATGGTCTTACATCTTAAAAAAAAAAGCATTGTAGCAAACGGAAGAACAAGCTAGGGTTCTAAAAGTTAAAACTATGGAGCCATCAAAGATGAGAAAAATCCAGAGAACAACACAATCTTCAGATGATAATGATAGATCTCAAAGAGAGCATATTCCTCTTGATTTAATCGTGGAGATATTCTCAAGACTGCCATCAAAATCGATTTTGAGATTTAGGTCCGTTTCTAAGCTCTGCTCTTCAATCACCACCACTCCATATTTCACCAGCTCGGTCGTGACACGGTCCTTGTCATCGCGGCCTTGTGTTCTGCTAACCTTCAGAAAAGACGACAAGCTGTTCTGTTTTGCGTCTCCAGTACACCAGAAGAAGACTTGTCCTAGAGTGGAGAATTTTCAATTTACAATCCCCAATAATGGTAAACTTCAACGTTATGAATCCGTCCACGGCTTGATTTACTTGGAAACTTCTACAAATGTCATGTTTATTAGAAACCCTATCACGAAAAGCTTCTTCACGTTACCGAAACTTGATAGCAACGAAGGCAGACCCCTAACGGGGTTTTTGGGATATGATCCGATCAACGGTAAGTACAAAGTACTATGCATACTTAAAGAAAGAAACAAGATTGGGATTCTTACATTGGGAGCTCAAGCATTATGGAGAATATTAACTAAAGGGTTCGTTAGTCATTACAAAGTGACAGGTTGTGCAAAATGCATTGATGGAGTCATCTACTATGAAGGTTCTTTTGGTGATGGTTTAAGACAAGAGCTTGCCATAATGAGTTTTGATCTAAGATCTGAAAAGTTCAGTTTGATTAAACATCCGAAGAAAAATAGCATAGCTACATTTTGGTCATGTTATGAGGGGAGATTAGCTTTGGTAAGTTCCATTGCTTCTGGAGTTGAATTATGGATTTTGGAGGATACTGAGAATCACAGAGAATGGATATCTAAACAATTTCCTTCACATCGTGAATTCATCAAAGGGAGATGGAAGTTGAAGGGTGTTACTCATACTGGTGAATTTATTTACACATCTTATAGATCTTATTTACTTACGGTTTCAGAAAGGATTTTATATCATTGGTTCCGTATTTTGTATGCTGATCCGAAGAGAAACAGTATGAGGGTAGTTATGTATGGAGGAATTGCCGTTGACGATATTAGGCGACTTGATGAAGTTGGATCTGATCTTATGAAAGGCTTGACTGTCATACCAAGTCACATTGAGATTTGAGGGTCTGATCACCATGTCGTTGTAAGAGTGTTCTTCATTTTTTTTTCGTTTAAGTTATGCAAATTTTGTTAAGATTTTTTCTTTTAATTACTGACTCACTGAATCCCATTGAGGGATTTTGTCATGATATAATAAATTCCTTAAAATATTGTGGTAGTGAAGTAATACCTGATCTGACCCAAGAACATCACTAAAATGTTCTATATTGGTTCTATCTTCTTACATAAACTATTTGTAGCTAATGTTCTTGAATAAATATACCTCATGAGCAGAACTCAAGAAAACATATTTTGATTTTATTTAATAAGTTCCTCAATCCCAACATGTTTTTATGTGGATACTACTTACGTACGCACAAAATATACAATTTACAAACACAACTCATTCGCAGAACTCAAGAACATAATTTTCTTGATTATCCGCACAAGCAAGAAAACTTCATAAAGAAAATGAACGTGTGTGAGTGTTATCTGGGAGAGAAGAGGCGTGGTAGGGGGCCTAAACATCACCAAGCTGCTTGAAATATGATTCATTACTATATATAGCTGCTTGAAAGAGGATCTCAGAGTATTCCTCACTCATTCATTGACTCTATCACTTGTAGATTCAACAGTTGAGCAGTGAAGACCCTATCGTTTGCTAGTAGATTACTGTAGTACTCTCAACTTCTTGTATATAAAGATCTCTGTAACAAGTTTTTGTGATCTGGTTCTCTACTTCAGCACACTGGCCCTTAAGTTTCTTGGAAGGCAGTCTGCTTACCTAATGCTCCTCTTGGCTTTAGAAATCACACAATCACCAAGAAGCTTAGCAAAGCTTAAACGGATTATGAATGTTCAACAACATGCTATTCACAACAGCACCTCCTCAACTGTGGCTGAGGTTTTCAAGTCAATTAACAGATCGATCCGTGAAACTTTACTTGGCAGAGAATAGAGGAAAGGTTTGCTCTTTGGTTCACTACTTATGCGTAAACAAATGTTTTCTCGCCTCTCTGCTTCTGTTATAGTCTTTATTTATCTGTTCTTTTTCCTTCTGAAGTCTCTATGCGCAAGTAAATGTAATTTAAAGCGTTCATTTTTTTGGTAAATTAATTCACATGTAATCCAAAAAAACAACATTGAAATATATTTAGGAATTTGAATCCCAGGTGAGTGTAGATGTATACTAGAAATAGTTTTTTTTTTTTTTTTTTTTTTTTTTGGCAAAGACTAGAAATAGTTTTAAGATTCATATTTGAAGCCATCTCAAATATAAGTTTATGTTTATGACTAGTCTATTTTTAAATTGATCCGTCAAGTACTTTGCAGCCATCATTTTAGGTAAGGGAGAAAGATAAAATAACTAAGATAAGCTAAACAAAGATTAGGAAGTACATGCATTGACGGATAGTGAGATATGTACAATCTCTACTTCTTACTTTTAGAACGTTGGAACTTACACAAAGACTAGTATCAAAAAAAAGAAAAAAAAGTTCAGGATTTCATTGACGGGCGTAGAGTGAGCCGGTCGCTTTAAACTGTCTGAGAACTCGCTCGAGTGGAGAAGATCGCTGATCTGTGTTCAGGATTTCACTATAGCAGTGAAAAGTACCTCTCTGATATTTTTCTTTTGATGCAATTCAAACTCATCAGAACCATCTTCTTATGCAATATCAGTATGACGAACTACACTTGCAGCTAGATTGAAAGCTCTAAAAGTATCTTCATATCCATAACGAATGAGGTAGACAAGAATTACAATTCCCAACAGACAGAAAAAGACACTCACCCATGACTAATGCTGCGAGACATGGGAATCTTTTCAATTTCAATTGACGAATGTGTTTGAGATCATTTTTTCAATTTTTGAAGTAATTGGCTACATCGAACAATTTATGTGCAATCATGCCTATAGTTTCTAGATTGAATTCCTCCTACTTGCATTCAAGTATGTTTGTGAGAGGTTATAAATGTTGTATGTGACTTTTGAATAAAAAAAAAACAACATTCTCCATCACATCTCTCTTCGAATAAAGTCGCAAATCATCCAAGAAGTACGAACCCATTCAAATCTCACTAATCACATGTAAACAAAATTAGAAATCATAGGAAACGAAAGACACAAGAAATTTGTTTACCATGTTCACGCCAATCGGTGTGATCAAATTCATTATTCAAAAGTGTACAATCTCAAGTTTTATATGAGCGATGAGATTCAAGAATAAAGAAGAAGAGAATTAATCTTAAGATGATAGAATGTAAAAATCCTTATGTCTATTTCTTAACAACAAACTCTCTGAATCATATGGAGTATTTTAATTCTTCTTCAATGTTTACTTCGAATCACCAAATTGGGTGAACCAACCCAACTCCAATCTAACAATAAAAAAAAATTAAATCAAATCAGCTTTAGAAAATTTAACAAAAGAAATTAAATAATTTTAAATATTTGATATATACATTATATATATATATGGGAGACTCACAAAAATGCCCCTTTTTCAATACCCCTTTTCAAAAATGCCCCCTTTGGCTGTCCATTTTTAAAAATACCCCTTTTTATGTACAAAATGACTAAATTACCCTTCTTTTAATAAAATATATCACAAATATATAAGGAAATATAACAAAATTAGGTCTACAAAATACAAAATATTTTTTGGCGGGAAAATTGATCCCGCAATTTTTCCCGCCAAAATACTTGTAAAACCTTGTAAAAAACCTTTAAAATACCTTGTAAAATTTTCCCGTAAAATTTTTCCCGCCAAAAAATTTTCCCGCCAAAAAATTTTTTTTGCGGGAAAAGTGATTCCGCAATTTTTTTGGCGTTAAATTTTTGGCGGGAAAATTTTTCCCGCCAAAAATTTACAAGGTATTTTAAAGGTTTTTTACAAGGTATTTATAAGGTTTTACAATGTATTTTAAAAGGTTTTACAACGTATTTACAAGATATTATAAGATTTTACAAGCTATTTTATAAGGTTTTTACAAGTTATAAGGTTTTACAAGTTTTTTTATGAGGTTTTACAAGTTATAAATACCTTATAAAACCTAATAAGTACCTTGTAAAACCTTTTAAAATACATTGTAAAACCTTACAAAACACTTGTAAAAAACCTTTAAAATACCTTGTAAATTTTTCCCGCCAAAAATTTTCCCGCCAAAAAAAAAATTGCGGAATCACTTTTCCCGCAAAAAAAATTTTTTGGCGGGAAAATTTTTTGGCGGGAAAAATTTTACGGGAAAATTTTACAAGGTATTTTAAAGGTTTTTTACAAGTGTTTTGGCGGAAAAATTGCGGGATCACTTTTCCCGCCAAAAAATATTTTGTATTTTGTGGACCTAATTTTGTTTCAAATAAGGGTAAAATGGTCATTAAAAATTAAAAGAGGGCAAACTTAAAAATGGACTCTCAAAGGGGGCATTTTTGAAAAGGGGTATTGAAAAAGGGGCATTTTTAACAATTTCTCTATATATATTGATAAATATATTTAATGACATTGTAGTCCTAAACTAATAAGTAAAAATTACAAAAAAAAAAAAAAAAATAGTTTGATTATTCATGGGATGTATTCAACCAATTAACTTTTTAAGTGGTTTGTCTTAACAAATCATATGTTACTAGTATTCAACCCGCGGTTCACCGCATGCCTCGGTTTTATGCGGTTTTCTTATAAGGGATATGATTATGTTTTATATACATAATTTATAAAATATATTTTTTTATTTTAATCCTATATAAATAATGATTGGGATTTTATAGTGGTTGGTTGTTATTTAGTGATTAGAAGAATGTGTTTTAATGTGTTTAAAAATGTGTATGACATTTTAATATAGGTAAAGTAGTTATTAAAATGTGAAATAGTAAAAGTGGTGTAATTGTTTTTGTCATTGTAAGTGTTCTTTTACTATATGGAATTCTATACATATTTTTTTTTTGCATAACAAAGAGTATAAAATTTATCCAACCTGCGGTACACCGCGGGTATCGGTTTTATTCGGTTTTCCTATTAAGTATTTGATAATTTATAATTATAACATATGTTTTTTTTGGTGGTTGTTAAATTTTCAAATAGGAGAATGTGTTTTAATGTGGTTAAACATGTGTATTATTTAATATATTTGTATCAAAATTTAATATAGTTAAAGTATTATAGTTTTGAGGTGTCTAACAGTAATTTTTATCTTCTAGAGAATATTGTGATCTTATATTTTTACTGTTTTGTAAATTCAAAAATTTTGGACCAGGAATTTTTATCTTCTACAGTCTTTATAAGTTTGAATTATTATTAAAATTATATGATTTCAGATTTTATTTATTTCAAATGAAAATAAGCTAATTAACTTGTGTATATATATAACCCGTCAAATAAAATACAGATTAAAATTTAAAGTTGTTTATTTTACAACCTCAAATGCAAAAAGAATAATTCTGTGATAAATTTTCTATTATATTTAAACTTTTACATATTGCTAAAAAACATAAAGTTTTAAATAGAGACAAAATCAAAATTAAAGGAAATATTAAAAATTGAAACCCTAACTCTAGCCGGATATCCTCTTTGACTTATCATTCACCCCGCCATTGTTGTCCACTCATAGACCTTATATGAAAAGAAAAAAAAATTGGAATGGGTTTGACATATAAATTGAAGATGATAGAATTGGAATAGATTTAATAAAACAAAATTGAAAAGAAAATTAATACAAAAAAAAAAAACGATTATTAAAAGGGTATCAACATCCAAACCTAAGACTTGATGATAATCAAACCTAGTATCTAAAACTAAACACTGAATAGAAGAATTAAAAACAAAAAATCATAGAAACTATATTCTTTATATCATATTCTGATATAAAGAATATGTATTGAAAGAAAATGAATTATTTCCATATTTTGAGAAGAGCCGAGAAAACTTTATATTTGCAGTGAAACTTTGAACGATATGAGAATAACACAATCATAGTACTATATTTATAGTGTTAAGAGAGTCGGCTATAATTTTAGGGTTAATCAAATATAATCTTATATAATAAATTATTGAATCAAATCTAACAGATTACAATCTTTTTTGGTAAGATCACATTTGGATAGTATTTATAATATATGTACATATTTATAATATTAAATCGACCTTAAAACATAAATGTAGGAAACTGTTTAGATTTGTATCGAGATTTCTTAAACTAATTAGATTGATTAGAGTATAAATTTTTAATAATATCTAATCTCGTTTTTGAAAAGTTTTTTAATATATTTCCTTATTTTTTGGAAAATTTTGGAAAGTTAATAACAAAAATACAAAATTGAATCTTGAGAATATTCATAAGATTATAAATATATAAGTATCTACGTATAATTTAAATTTATTGTTAAGATTTGAAAAAAAGATTTTATTAATAACTGACTAATAAACATACATTATGAATTTAATTTCTTATATAACAAATAATAGAACAAAAAAGAATAAATAGAAATTTAGAACATCATCATTTTAAACTAAATAAATAGCTTAACCCGCTGTGGGTTATAAATCACCCGCTGTGTGTTATAAATCATATCTTGGAGAAAAAAAAACATAAAATTAAAGATACTATTAACAATATATATTCGAATTTGGAATAGACTTGAATGATTGGCTATATTTAGATAAATGATGAATATTGTAGAGTTAGTTATGGTTAGGATTATATTTAAGAGAAGAAGTAATTACGATTTTTGAGGGATTAGGCAATCTATGATTGAATGTGCAGTTATTAGGGATCGAATATACTCATATTTAGATACCAAAAATGAGCTAAATTTACAAAAATTATTGAACGGCTAAGATTGAATTATTTGGATGCTAAACCCGATTAGGAACTTGAATCCGTGATTAAAAGTAATTACTCCTAACCCACCCGAGTGATTAACACGCGGATCCTATAAGGTTTAATGATTTTTTTTGACCAAATTACCCTTGACGATTTTGATTAACAAAGAACAAAATCCAAAATTGAAATTGAAATTGAGGCTAAATTTGACCATTTTTCAATTTGTACTTCCCTTTTAATAATAAAGGGATTCAATCATGGATTTAAAAAAAAAGTCTTCTAAAATATAGTGTTATTGAACTAGTGATTTGAAAAAATAATTTACATTCCAGTATTATTGAAAACATTTCAAGCATTAGATTCGTAATGAATTTAAGGTAGTAGTTTTGAGGATTTCCTTATTTGAAAACACATAAATCTAAATAACATGATTTTAAGTGTAATTTGGGAGGATTTCGATTAAATCATAACAACTACTCTAAATTCACTTTTTTTTTTTTTTTTTTGTCAACAGCTTAAATTAAAGCTCAAAAGAGCCATTCCTGGGGAATGTTGTTTACATATGTGATATGAAGCGGTTCGGTACGAACTTGTCGAGCCAATTTATCCGCTTTTACATTTGCGCTACGAGGAATTAAAGATAAAGAAAAGCTTGAAAATTCTTCCCTATCACTCTGAAAGTCCTCCAGATACACTGAAAAAGCCGGCCATTCGGTTGGAGAAGACACCATCTTCACCAAATCTGAACAGTCTGTAAAGAAAGCTACATCTTGGTTGTCAGCACCAATCATACACTTCATCGCCCAAAGAAGAGCTTCGACTTCTGTATGTAGAGGAGATAGACTTCTACGGATGTTGGCAGCTCCCATGGTTGGCATCTCTCCATTTGATGATGTACAATACCATCCTGTTCCTGAAAAAGTATCGGTTCCTTTCCATGATCCATCTATGAAACAACGATATCCTAGATAATTATACTCCAGTGAGATTTCCCTCACTCGGTTTCGATTTTCATTATCTAAAAAACCATGGTTATTAGTATGAAGCTCATTTTGAGCTAGCTGCCATGATTGCGCCTCTTTCTCCGCCAAACGTAAGACCTCTAATGGATCTTTATCCACATTTTCAAAAATCTTTTCATTCCGTGCTTTCCAAATGTACCAAGGTATCCATGGATAAGAGGATGAATCTATCTCTGAAGGTATTCTCTAAAATAGGTGATCCAAGTTCTCGTAAATAGAAGTCGTAGGGAAAATCCCCGGGACTGAAGGAATTTGAGAAAGAGCCCAAATTTGTCTCGCTGGATGGCATTCAAAAAGTGTATGGTTAACTGTTTCCTCTGTGGCGCCACATTTAACACATCCGGTATCACATTTTATACCTCTCTTTCGAAGATTCTCCGTAACCGGTACACAACCTGATAAAATTTGCCACAAAAAATGTCGTAACTTAGGTGGACACTGCACCTTCCAAGCATATGCTTTTAGAGGTTTTATATCCGGGCCAAATGATTTTGAACTGGCATCCAAATGCTCTATCCGAGTCGTATGGTAACCAGATTTAACCGTATATTTTCCAGATTTAGTGTAATGCCAACCAAGGGTATCCTCTTTAGTTGACGCACCCAAAGGCAAGGCACTAATCAGCGCGACATCTTCTGGATCAAAGAGCTCCCTTAAGAGATCCATGTTCCAAAAATTTGACCGGCTGTCGACAAGGTTACTAACTTTCAAAGATGGGTCAATAATTGAACCATTACTTTTTGCTGGTCTCGGGAATTGAGCTGGTATCCATGGATCCTCCCATACTGAGATGGACGCCCCAGAACCAACTCTTTTAATAAGTCCTTTAATAACCAGAGATCTAGCTGACAATATACTTCTCCAACCATAAGAAGGAGAGTATGATTTTATATTATCCAATGGATTGGATTTCCGAAAATACCGTCCTTTAAAAACCTTTGCAAAAAGTGAATCAGGAACCGTAATCAAACGCCATAATTGTTTTGCTAGTAACGCCGAATTAAAATCATCTACATTCTGAAATCCTACACCACCTTCCGATTTACTACTACATAACTTATTCCAAGCCATCCAGTGCATTCCTCTCGACTCACTGTTAGAACTCCACCAAAACTTAGCAACCGCACTTGTAAGTTTAGAAGTAATTGTTTTTGGTAACCTAAAGCAAGACATAACATATGTTGGCAGTGCCGCAGCTACCGATTTAATCATAACTTCTTTCCCACCTTTTGATAAAAATTTGGCTGACCAACCATTTATTCTAGCCTGAAGTCTGTCTCTGACAAAAAAGAAGATCTTTGTCTTCGATCCACCAAAACTTTCAGGTAAACCGAGATAAGATCCCATACCTCCAAGATTATGAATTCCCAGAACCGCTTTTATTTCTTCCTTCATAGAAACATCCACCTTATGGCCAAACTGAATCGAAGATTTTGAAAAATTAATTTGTTGTCCTGAAACCGCTTCATATTGCTTTAGAATCCCCAAAATTACTCTGCATTGTTCTTTATTAGCTTTGCAAAAGAACAAACTATCATCAGCAAATAAGAGATGAGATACCGAAGGGCTAGCTGTGGATACTCTAATACCAGTAATTAATTTTTCTTGTTCCGCTTTCCTTATATTCGCAATAAGCACCTCCGTACAGAGAATAAATAAGTAAGGAGATAAAGGATCTCCTTGTCTTAATCCCCTTTCCGGAATAATTAGTCCTCGAGGTTGTCCATTAAGAAGAACTCTATATTGGACTGTAGTGATACACCACATCATCCACGAAATCCACTTTTCGCAGAATCCCATCTTCCTCAATAATTCTTCGATAAACTTCCATTCAACCCGATCGTAAGCCTTGCTCATATCCGTTTTAATAGCCATAAATTTTTCTTTACAGGACTGGTTAGTTCGCAGACCATGAAACATCTCCTGAGCTATAAGAATATTATCCGAGATTAGTCGCCCTGCTACAAAAGCCGATTGGGTTTCCGAAATAAGTTTTGGTAGTACCGTCTTAAGTCTTTGGCAAAGAATTTTTGAAATAACTTTATAACCAACATTGCAGAGACTGATGGGCCGTAATTCCGTCATCCGAGTTGGTCGCTCCGTTTTTGGAATAAGACATATATTAGTCGTGTTTAACCGCTTATCGAAAACTCCATCTTGTAAAAAAGAGTTAACGAGGATCAACAAGTCCGCTTTAATAGTAATCCAGGCTTTCTGAAAAAACAAGGCTGTCATCCCATCGGGCCCTGGCGCCTTTTCTGGATGCATCATAAATAAAGCCGTTCGGACCTCACATTCTGTCGCGGGAGCCGTCAAAAAAACATTTATCTGATCCGTTATCAATGTTTTCACCTCTGCTAGAGACTCCTCAAAAGCATGTGGATTAGATGTAGTAAACAAATTTTTCAAATAAGAGACCGCTATGTTTTGAATATCTTTATCCTCCGCAGACCATATCCCGTTTTCATCATGTAAACCGGTAATCCGATTCCTTGCACGCCTCTGTTTTGTCAGAGCATGAAAGTATTTCGAATTATTATCCCCTAGTTTCATCCAAAGACTCCTACTTTTTTGATACCAATATAGTTCTTCATCTCTGTAAGCCTCTTTCAACCGCAATGTTAATTCCGTAATCTCTTCACGTGATCTCGTATCATCTCTCTGAGCTTCATCGAGTTCCGATTTCAGATCCTCTATTTTTTTCCGTCCATAAGGAGATAATTCTTTCCGCCATTGAGAAATAGCCCTTCTACAGTTAGTCAATTTTTCCACAAATTGTCCCTTCTCATCACCGGAATTGAGATTCCACCCACTTGATATTGCCTCTAGTAACCCCTCTTTTCCAATCCATCTTTTATCAAACCGAAAAGATCGTTTACTCCGTGGTATCTTATCTACGATTGTGGCTATAACCGGAGAATGATCAGAAGCTACCATTTGTAAATATTCAACGAAAGAATTGGAGAATAATTCATGCCAATCCTCATTTGCTAACGCTCTATCTAACCGACACCGTATAGGTTTTTTATCCCGCCATCCCCTCCAAGATAACCAATCTCCGAGATATGGAAAATCCAAAAGTCCACAATCGTTTATCATTAAATTAAAAGGGATAAAGGAAGAAGCATGTCTCAATTTGCCACCTCTTTTTCATGATTTCCGGTTAATTCATTGAAATCTCCTATCAAAAACCAAGGAGTATCCCGAGATATCCCGATCCGTGTTAACCATTCCCAAACTTGGTCTCTATTTTTTGGTACCGGATCTCCATAAACAAAAGTAAGATTGATTGTTATTCCTTTATAAATAGCCTCAATATCAATTAAACGATTACTTTCATAAATAATTGAAACATTGTAATCATTATTATAATAAAGAGCTAAGCCGCCACTACAACCGATAGGATCTACCGTTTTTAAAATTTTATAACCAAAATGACCAACAAATTTTTCCATAAATAACGAAGATTGTTTTGTTTCCGAAAGAAACAAAAAATCCGGCCGATGTTGCTTCCACAAATCCCGAAGATATCCGATAGTTGCCTTATTTCCGAGACCTTGACAATTCCAACTTAAAACTTTCATTTATCAACCTTTAAATTAGGTGGGTTGCGTCCACCCGTGAAGCCCTTCACCATATCATGGTATATCAGGTTCTGACCTTCATTCACTTGATTTGCAATAGACCTCAACGTAAAACTAGCAAGTCCTTTTTTACAAACCAAGTACCAAAGTTCCGAGATAACATATAACCAATAATATTTTTCCATGATCTCCATCACCAATACACCATACGAACCAGAGATAGAACAATTCATTCCTTTTATCATTACTTCAATAACACAGACATATATGATCCGAGAATTGAATTTAACATAATAGCCTACAATAAAAACCTTACAACAAAACCTCTGATTTACCAAGAAAAGATCATTGAATCTGAAGAAAAACTGTAAAGAACTTATTTTTAACAAACTCATCCACCATTCACCCATCCAACCTGAATTACGCATCAATCCGACAAACGTTTTGGAGGAACTCTTTCTCCTTGATGATAACCCATACCCACCGGCGGGCCAACAGATTTGGTAACCACCATGCCGTGAATCTGGTGTATACACTCCAACCTTGTAATCCGTATCTCCTTTTTGTGTCTCTTCTAATATGTCCTCAACGTTTAACCCATATTCATCCTCCGAAGAAAAACCACCTAAAATTAATTTCTCCAACCGTGAACAATTTTTCTCCTTTTGATCGGAGATTTCAACCGAAATATTTCTTTCCCGACCCACAAAATTGTGACTATAAAAAACCTTGTAGCTCACCAAAGATCTCTGAAAGAGATCAATAATCAAGAACGGATGATAAATCATCTCAAATACGAGAAGATTTGAAAACCACAAACCGTTTCCTTGTGGAAACCTCTGCCCTATAGCCCATCTCCAAGACTTTGACTGCTCCATCGACCACCCATCCACACCTTTCAAACCCCCATAGAACCAGATGGGAAAAGCTTCTCGATTTGATCCAGAACCTGCAGCCAATTTCGAACAAAAACCTCTATAGACCGAAAACAAAAACCTAACAAAAGGAGTACCAATCTCATATATCAACCAATTGAAGACCCAAACCAACACCAGAGAACCACTAAGAATCACCGGAAAACCATTGGGGCACCTCTCCGAGTCTTCCATAACCAAATAGATCCGATAAAAAACGAGCCATTTAGGCTCAGACCGGACACCCACACAAACCAATCGAAACTCAATCTCAATCACCACCAGATCTGGCCGCAAAACACCTTCTGGCCGCTCCAATCGCAACGTCATGTTAAAACCCTAGTGTCGCCATGTCTGTCGCCTCGCCCGTAACGATTCTAAAGCCTAAAAAAACGGTCCTTCTTTTTTGTTTACTCTAAATTCACTTAAAATCATCAAAATCATAAAAACTCAAATCGTTTAAAACATGATTGAATACACTTTTTTTTTTTTTTTTTTTTGTCGTCCATTTACTAATATTGATAAAGCCCAAACGGGCAGATTACAGAAGGCCCAGTACGAATACAGAGGATTACAAAGTTAGAGGTACAGCCCAAGCCCAACTAAATCCTATTTTAATAAAATATTAATTAAAGCACATAAGATCTAGAAGATGACACGTGTGGGAGACGTGTTCTTCCCAAAGCCACGCGTCAGGCTGATGAGCACCACCGTAACTTCGCCGGACATCGCTGGAATTCCGATTAGCCACCACCGTTCAGCTCTAGAGCGATGAGAATCCTCCTACCTTCTGCCGATCTCGATTCCTAGCCTGATGTTGGGAAATCTCCGGATCGATTGAGAGAATAGCTTCAAATTTACCCGAGCAACACCATCTCCGGGGAAGCTCCACCACTAGCCACACCCAACTTGATGTGGTCTAATCTTTGCTCTTTCATCATGAGCAAAAGGATTTGATGAAGAAATTACTCCTCGACAAGATTGGAGGGATCGGAGAGAAATTTGAAGAAAGACGGAGACATCAACGGGCAAAGAGGAAAGAGATCAATCTCGCTAGGGCGAGAAAACAAAAAACCCGGACAGAGCCGGTAAACTAGAATCCGACAGAAGCCGGAAATTATTTAGCTCGCACAAAAACGAGATTATATACACAATTCCGGAGAAGTCCAGAATTAAAACCGGAAGAAAGCTGCACCTCTCTGAAAGATTTAAGATAGGGAAGAGAGGAGAAGCGTTTTAGATTTTCCGGTAATAATTCCGGTACACCGGAAATCGCCTTCTCTCTCTGAAGGATAGGAGTGACCTTTGTTTTTTGATTGAATACACTTTAAAACTTCCAACTTATATTTTGGTTGGTTGTTTTTTATTATAGTCGATTTTTTTAAGAAAAATTAAATACTTGATACATATATTAATAAAAATAAAAATATTTAAAACTATAAACTCTAATTTTTGTAGTGAAAGTGTGTTGTATAAATCTTCAACATGAGAGAATGCATCATTAGTGGTGTGATCAAACCTTTGTGTCTTTCTAACCCACATCTAACAAATATTTCATCTAATTGGGCCTTGAAATAATAATAGTGAAGGCCCAATAACACCTAAAGATGCAGCGAATATTCTAGCCCTAGAATGTTCTTCAACAGAATTAGGGCTACAAATTTGTGCCGACTATATAACTCTTTTTGCCTCCTACGAGTCAAGTAAGCAAAAAAAATGGAGCAAACTTTCATCATGATCAAGCCTGACGGCGTCCAGAGAGGACTCGTAAGCTTCCCTTTACCCTCTTAATACATACTTCTTAATCTTGATGTGACTTCGGTTTTGTTTTTCAGTTCTTTGGATTGTTTCTGCTTAAAAATCGAGACTTGACAAAGATTTGTATATGTTTGTCTTCTTTTTCAGATCGGTGAAGTCATCTCCAGGTTTGAGAAGAAGGGTTTCACTTTGAAGGGTAAGGATTCTTGAGACCAAACTTATTTGAATGTTTTTAGGTTATAAGATTAGAGGTTTTAGATCTAATTGAGGTCACTTTTTTTGCTTGAATTGAGATTGTAATGATAACTGTAGGAAGGTTATGGTTTGGTGTAGATTTTGGACATTGATAGTTTAGTAAAACTTGTCTAGTTTGACTAGGATTCTATGTGTTGTGTTATAGATTTTAGATTATAGGATCTTCTGCCTAAGAATGAATTACAGGTCTAGTTTCTGGATGTTTTGTATTATGTAATTTGGAAGATAAGAGTGATCTCAATATTTTGATAGATTATGTCTGTTGTGTTTCTGATCATTGTAGATTTGTGTGTGTACAGGTCTGAAGTTGATCAGTGTAGAGCGATCTTTTGCTGAGAAGCACTACGAGGACTTGTCTTCAAAGCCTTTCTTCAGTGGACTTGTTGATTACATTGTGTCTGGCCCTGTTGTTGCTATGATCTGGGAAGGAAAGAATGTTGTGTTGACGGGAAGGAAGATTATCGGAGCTACCAACCCCGCAAACTCTGAGCCTGGAACTATCCGTGGGGACTTTGCTATTGACATTGGCAGGAACGTGATCCACGGGAGTGACGCTGTCGAGAGTGCGAGAAAGGAGATTGCTTTGTGGTTCCCTGATGGACCTGTCAACTGGCAGAGCAGTGTTCACCCTTGGATCTATGAATGATCTTGATGATCTGTTGCTATTTTCAATAGTGTGTGTTTCGACCATTTTCGACTTTGCTTGCTTTTGATCAAGACTTCTATATTTTAAGTTGAATTTTCTCCTTCTCTACATTGCGTATTTGCTACATATGAATACAACAACTACACAACATGATCTAAAAATAACCTTCCCTTCTGTTTCGTTTAGCTTAGGGGTTGTTGGCAACATAAACTCCTACCATTGTGTTGTTCCACTATATTTCAATCTGATTTGTAATAAACACTTCGATTTGCCTACTAAATCAATCAAAGCTTCGTGAATAATGTCAAACTAAATATAAATAAATAAATAAATTTTACAATTCTGATTTGTTCTTCAAATCTTAAGAGAAAAAATAAATCAAAGGCCAGGTTCAACTTCAACCTGTCCGTTTCATGACTGCTTAACTTACCTGTTTCATCTGACCGGGAGAAACGGTTCGAATTCAACCACCGTCAACAATCAAAGCCAAGTTTGTTCCCAAAGATGAACAGCTAAAGCTTACCAGTCTTTTTTGTCCTCTTCCAATTGGTGGTCGTAAGAAGCCGGTGAAGCGAGAACGCTTCTCCTTGACCATCGTTAAGTGACCGCAGTTCCAGACAGCAAGCTGTTAGCTGTCGGAGAAGTGTCTCTAGATGAAAATGCCATTGATTTTTGCCATTTGGATTTGTAGATAAAATAGCAGCATTCACTGCGTCTGCCACTACTTCCCTTTGAGACTCTTCTAGGAAATACCCTACATTCGATTCTTGGGGGCGTTCGTACACTAGCAGAGCAAAGCAGTCCTATAATAGATAACAAGATAATCTCATCTCTTGACTTTTGAAACCAGTAAAGATCGGAAAATTTTCCAATCCATCACGTTTTAAAGGTTGCAGAAGCATCAGTACCTCTACAATGACTTGGAAAGCAGCTAAACCAAGGAATTTGGCTAATTCCACTCTTCCATATTTCACAGCTTCTTCGAGTGCTCCAATCTAAAGTATGTGTATGTCACATTATTCCAGAGTAATTACTAAGAAAGAGAGTCTAACCGCAGTGGATCTAATGTGTACTTAATATATAAGGAATGAAGACTAAAGAGCATACCCGTACTAATTCAATGAACTTTTGACAGTGAAGGAGGAAGCACACTTCTGATTTATCGTTCTGCAGATGATACAATTGAGGTAAGAGTTCATATTTTCAATGTAACAATATGAATAAAACAATATGACTCGTTCCGCAATCCACCTGTACAAGTTGGGGATAGCAATCTCGGAGTTTCGCAAGAGCAGCATCAATCTCACCCTTCCCTATAAGCTTTACCAACCGAATTATGGATCAGTTCAATACTAACAAAACAGATGTACTAGTAATGAAGTTTTCTTTTAATTTTGGACAAGAAGTAAAAAAGGTTAAGATAACTGTCTAATTCAATACCTGTCTAAAATTTTTTCTCTCATGCAATGCATATGATGTATCTTCAATACCATCTTCTTGAGTTCCATTAATAGGAGGAACTGTACTGTTAGTAGCCAAGTCTAAAGCATGAAAAGTCTCTTCATACCCATAATGAAGCAAGTAGTTCTTTACAAGCCTGATGACCAAAATAAAATCCGAAGCTTTTAGCTATGCAGAAAGTTCATTACCAATCCGATAACAGAATAGAAGAACAAAAGCTTCACCTCAGTTACTACAGAACAAGAGTGTACTCACCCAAGACTCATGTTCGAAGGTATGGATATCTTTTCAATTGCTATTTGTTGCTTATTCCTCTCCGATGATTCATATCCCTAACACAACAGGAAAAGGGTAACAGCTAAATCATACGTAATCGCTCCTGGAACCTTACCGTCAAACAAACACATAACTACGACAGTAAGGGAACAACATGTCAGAAAATTACCATCTAACCTATACCTCAACTTTCTTATAGACTATATGAATCTTAATCGTAGAGTCTAAGAGATGATGCTTGATCACCAGGGAATATCATTAAACATACAAACATGGACGAAATATTTTACAGAGATTCACCTGCCAAATGCCACATTATATGTTTGTACCATATCGAAAAGATGCATATGTTTCTTTACTATTCGGTAGTACTTCGGAATATCCTATATTCAAATAACTCAAACTAAGAGCTGGTAGCTCCACTCAAATGCAAGAGGATCTTACCTTAAAATCAAAAGCAAACTTCTCCTGCCCAAAGTTGACGGTAACCCTACCAAGATTCGGCACATTATTCAAAGAACACATTCAAGCATTTTAAATAATTCACGCTGACATCGATATTAAGAAACAAAGAAAAAAAAATAAGAGCATACTCCTCGTTTTGGCTATGTACAGCTACAGTAGGGAATAGAGGACCCTTGATGTACTTCGAGACTGTCCCTACCAAAGTTCCATTTACGCTAGCAGCTCGTAAACGAGTATATGTCAGAATTGCAACTTGAAAAGGAATTGGATCTTGATCTCTATTTTCAATTGACATCAAAAACAATTATGACTTACGTGAAAAAGAATTCCTGCGAATCATAGTTTATACCACCACCAACTGTATCACCGGTTGTATAAGTCGGACCAAAAGCTTCACCTTGACGTTTTCCAAGATATATAAGCCCATCATCACCATGATAACCACAAGTGTTGAGTTCCCATCTAGCCATTACAGAAGAAATAGCCACAATTTGAATGCTCAGCAACAATGATATAGATGATAGCTTCTTGCTTAACAAATTCCAAAATTTCAGATTGTCCTGAACCTAGTCAAACCTAAACAGAACTCACACAATCAAACCAAATTTCCGATTTTTCTCAACCTAATCAAGTCTATATAGAACAAACACAATTGAACCAAATTCCAGATTGGCTTGAACCTAATCAAAGCATAATTACTTCATCAAAGAATCGAGTCTACACGATAATCTAAACGCAAAATCGGAAACGAAAAATCAACAATACCGAGGCTGTCTCGCAATTCTGAATTTATCCGATTTAGTGATTCATATGATCATAAAACAGAGCATATACATATGATTAAATTCCAGATATTCCTAAACCTAATCAAATCAAAATAGAACTCACAACAATTGAAACCAAATAACATATAGTCCTAAACCTAATCAAACCTAAACAAAACTCACAACAATTAAACCAAATTAGAGATTTTTTCAGAACCTAATCAAATCTAAACCAAACTCACACAATTGAACCAAATTAGAGATTTTGCTGAACCTAATCAAAGCATAATCAAACAATTACCCAGGATGTCTCGCAATTCTGAAACTATCAGTAGTGAAACCAATAGAGACACGTCCTTTAACACCAGCATCTTTGACATAAATCTCGAAGTAATAAGCGATACGATTACACGGAGCAGGTTTATTAGCTTGAACAACGCCGACATCGTGACCGTGTTGAGAAACGCCAGTGTATTTGAGAGATAGCTTATCGGGAGAGATTACTACAAAACTGCTTAAACCATTGATCGTGTTTAGCTCCGTCGGTGATTCTTCTTCTTCTTCCATTGTATATGGTTTTGAAGAGTGACGAAATTTGTGAATGAAGTTGGAGTTGTTCATTCAAATCGCAGAGAAGATATGGAAACCCTAGAAATTTCTGATTCGTGATTATAGAATCAAAATTGTTTTGTTTTTTTCAAATGTCATACAAAGACATGTTTTATATGTTCCAATCTAGATTTCCGTTCGGTTTTGATTCGATTTATTCGGTTCGGTTCGGTAATGAGTAATGAAATGGTATCCAAATTTTATGGAGGGTTTGAAATTTTTTTGTCAAAGATATCGATTTGAATTTCAGTTTCAATTTAAAACCGAGTTTTTTTTTCGGTTCGATTTGAATTTGGATCGATTTCTCGGATTTAGAAAATTAAATCAATTTAAACCATATAAACAATATTGATTTCGATTTTCAGTTACCATCGGTTTATCCGCAACAACTTAACCAGAAAAAAGTACACACTAACCAAAAAAAATACGTTATTCAATTTTTGATGGATTTTAGCGAAAAAAAACTCTTGAAATATCATAGATCTTTAATTTTACAAACAAAGCTTGGATTCGAGTTTCTCGTATATAACACTATTAAACAAAATTTATACGACAATACTAGTCTAATACTACTATACTAGTTAGTGTTTATTTGGTTTCTTTGAACTTGTTTTCTTCACTTACTGAGATCTTAAAGCGAGTCATACATCTTAATCTGACCCGTTTTTAATAGATTGAAAATTTTCCAATCACATGTGACATGTAGGGTTCGTATAGTTGTTGCGGTTAGGGCGGAAAAATCCGTTTGCGATTCAGACCACTTTTTATTTACCATTCATAAACTATAATCCGTAGATTGTGGATTGAAAAAAATAGAACAAGTCTGCGGCGGACTATTTACGTACCGCTTTTATAAATTTTAATTTGTATGAATGTTCAATTATAATTATTCAGCACTATTGGTTGAGTGCTCTCAGCTTTGCCCCATGCCTAGGTTCGAGTTTAGGCAATTGCCATTATTTTTTTGACTTTATCTTTTTCTTTTCCACTACAAACATTAATTTAATTAAACACTTAGCTCCAACTTCCTTATTTAGCTGTCAAATTTAAATTTATTTTGATTTTTATTCATTTACTGATTAAGATATTATATGTGTATTGATATATCTAAAATATTTTTTTTATGTTTTATCACAAATTTTATATTTTGATAACAAGTAATATATGTAATATTTTTGATAAAACTAAAACAACCAAATGGTGCCCCAGGCTAAATATATCTCTAGATCCGCCACTGCGTAGAAATAAACTTGGTTCACGGTAGTTTGTTGTCCACTCCAAAAATAAAGTGGTCTAATCCGCTAACGGTTAAGTCCGATTTGTCCACAACATCCATTCAAAGCCGTAGAGTACTAAAATACAGAATCCACTTCAGGGCTATTTTTTTTTTTCGAACGCAAATTATTTTCATTACTAGTATTCCAACTCTCACTACGTAAGGGCAATAATTCACGTAATCGTTGTATTTTAATAGTATGTATTATAAAACTTTATAAATATTTTGATATAAAAAGTTCTATCGAAAGTTTATCAATCCGTGTTTGTGGTATTTTTGAAATGTCTATAATAAACATTGTGTTATCAAAAAATTTCTATCTTTTTACTCTATTTTTCTTCTAAGTTATAAGCTTAATTTACTTTTACAATCAATCAGTATATTTGATTATGAATAATATGGCTCGGTATATCGTGTTTTACTACCTCATTAGATATCCATATTTAAAAGAGGTCTGAGCCCAATCAAGAACAATAGATATCGTGTTTTTCTTGTTTCTCATCATACTATTGTCGTTAAAAATAGTAGGAACCACTTTGCACAATCGCCTATTTTGTAGGAATCCATATTCCCATATTCCCATATTCACTTCCACGTTGTATCTCCTATTTAATGACCAAAAAGAAAAATAATAAGAACAAAATTTCTCTACAAATTAACTATTGTTTTTATCAAATTTTCATCCTTGTTTCAATTTGGTACCAGTGCACAAACTCATAGAATGGTTGCGAGTAACAAAGACAGACTTGCTCTACTCAAAGTTCTCTTAGCCAATGTTCAAGAGGAGCTCGTGAAGATGCATGTTTGATTCAATGAAAAAGTTGCTCACATTGAAGCCTCGCTAAAACAGCTCATTGAGACTATGACAACACAAGCCATGTTCCAAACAAAGTTCACAAACTTGGAGTTTCCTAAATTCTCAACAGGAGATCCAACAACTTGGTTGAGTAAGGCGAATCAGTTTTTTGCGTATCAAGATATACCGGAGGATCATCATCGCGTGCAACTTGCATCTTACCATCTCGAAGACGAAGCATACCAGTGGTGGCTAGCAATGACCAAGACAATTAAGGAAGATAATACGGTTATTACTTGGAATGTATTTGAAGGAGAGATGCTGGTTCGATTTGGTTCAACCGAAGATTTCGATGAAGCTTTATGCAAGATTAAACAAACGGGTAGCCTCGAAGACTATCTACTAGAGTTTGAACGTCTTTTAAGTAAGGTCAACGGTTGGACACAAAAAGCCTTGGTGGGAACATTCATGGGAGGTCTTCACACATCAATTTCAGATAGTATTCGGATGTTTCGCCCTCAATCCGTAAAGGACGTGATCATGCTGGCTAGAATGAGAGACGAGCAACTACAAAAGGCGAAGAAGAGTTCGGCCAACAACTAGAATTATTAGCAATTTAAATTATTAATTATTGTTAGTTGACAAGGCCAGACTCTATTTGCAATGTCCAATTACTAGTTGAGATAGATTTTATTTGTACTTCATTCATCAATAGAACAAGTACTTTCCCAAAGTCAAGTACAAGTTTAACCAATTGTGTGTAGGTTTGATCATGGGGTAGTTCCTTAGTCAATTGACTGATCATAATGCATATTTTACACCCTTAATTATCCCTACCTCTCCACTCGCTAAAAGCGTAATGCTCATCGAACACGTCTAAGAAGGATTAAGTTAACTTCTACACATAAAACTTGAAAGCTTGTGTTCCCAAAAACTAGTGAATTTGGCATTGGTTATCGAAAATGACTAGTTTCTTCCAATTGTTTATCTATTATGTACATGCTGAAGTGAAGTATATGACTATTTGAATTAGCAAGATGAACTATAAAACAAAGTTAGATAGTTTAGCAGAAAAAAGAAAGAAAAAAAAAACTCAAAAAACATTAAAACTTCTACACATGTTCTTGAAAGTTTAAGCTACTCCATTTTGACATTTGATCTTTTAAAATCTTTGTTGGTGTGTCCAAAATGAAGCTGATGCAACAGAACCACTAGACCACTTGTTTAATTCAGTTTATGCTATAACGTGTAATTGTTAATCTTCCATATTCTTTGTATATACCCAGCTCCTTACCTAGTAAGAAGGATCTTTGAAAACAAGCACAAACACTATACAACAAACCGCGAATAATATGATCAAAATATCGAACGTGAGAGCAGTCATGGCTTGATCACTTAGCTCCATGTTTCTTCCACCTAACCGGTCAACCATATCAGGTATTGATTCATAGCCCCTAAACTCTTGCTCTTTCGGATCCTCAAGCTTCATTCTCATCTTCTCAGCTTGACGACTCGCGACTTCTTGAGCCAATGTCCAGTCATAGAACCTCCGAGTCTCTTCATCGCTCAAAACATTGTACACTTCTCTTAGTTTCATGAACTTGTCTGAAGCTGTTTTAAGTGGTAATGAAGTTGTGTCTGGATGATACTCTTTTGATAATCTCCGGTACGCGGATTTTATCTCTTCTAGATCAGCATCCGTTGAAACACCTAAGAATCTGCAAATTCTTAATTACAGTTACAAATTATGAAAAAATAAAAGATATGTAATGAGAAAATCTTTGTTTTTGCTCACTGGTAATGAGAATCAAAAGAGTCTTTGATTAGTTCTGCAAATTTTTCATCACTAAGGAGATTAGTTTTGTCCTCATCAACGGATTTGGTCGGGTCGGATCCTCCTCCAATCCAGCCTTCGTCCGGGCTTTCCCAGTGGATTCTTGTGTCTACTCCTGGCGATGGTTTTGGCGGTTTTGTCGGGCCTTGTGACGCGTATATACGCGTCACTCTTCTTGCCGTTATCCTTCTAAATGCTCTCGTATCGTCCCTGAAATGCGTGCTGTTTTGGATTTTGGGAAGGATAATGCAGGACGTTCGAGCATAGGTAGAAGTTGCTGAAGCCATGGCTCTGTGTTGAAGATAGTTTGTTCTTTTTTTTTTCCCTTCATGTTTTTGGTTTCTGTTACCGCAGAAACTTGTTCCACAACCTCATGATATGTGTGGTCTGGATTTTCTTTATATCTTTATTGTCCTATATCTTGTATCTAGTGTCCATAGGAACAAAAAAATTAAAATAAAGACAGATCAACAAAAAAAATGTATTTTGTAAACATGTATGAAGCGTAAAGATATAAAATACAAAACTTTGAGGGGGAGAGACAATAAGAGGATCAAATAATTTAGAGAGAAATGATTTCCTTCTTTGGAAGAGGAGTTCAAATATGTATGGTATATTTTACAACAAATGTGTGCCTTTGTATAAACAAGTACACTATATATTAGTGGGGGAGGTAGAACAAATTTTTGTTGGGGTCAAAATTATACAAAAAAAAAAAAAAAAAAAATTTCTAATATTTCTCAAGCAGCTTTTCTATAATTATAAGCCCAAATTTTAAAAGGTTTACATGGCCTAAATTATGTATTATGGATTTGGGTTTAATTTTAAAGGATTTAAGTATAATCTTACCTCGAGAATGCAGGTTTTGGGTCTATTTTTAGTAAATCATATGTGGATGTTGGATTCACAAACTGAAATATTTATTTATTCGTGGATTTAATCTCTCTAGATCAAAAGTACAAGACGAAAAAACATATGTGAATTAGTATAAAAATGTATGCAAAATATAGAGAGAAAATATTATAGTATTGATAGTATATCGAGATTTCGATGTACCCACTTTGGTATACGAGGTCTCATATTTATACACAATGATTTACATTAATTGTCTAATTAATGTAATAATTTTCAATAATTGTGTCCGTTTTTATTTTCTCATAAATGTTGCAACGTCCTCATTTTAAATCCATTCAACCCCTTGTTGGGTCTTCAAGTGTTCGGCCCACCGCTTGGGCTCGAAATCGTCCTTCACCTCGTCATAATCTCCGAGCTTTTCAGTTCGTTTATCGCTGGTTCGGGATATCTGCTCAGGTATTTTTCTATTGACTCTTGTTAGGTTGACTCACCATCCACGTGGCAATCTTTGGGTAGGATCCGAACTGAGAGTTTGGGATCCGACACCAACAATTAGCCCTCCAAATCTTTCGAGTTGCTGCTCCAGTTCGGAGAAGTTAAATATTTAATCTCGAAAATTGCTGACACGATCTTTGATTCCGTAATTTACTCTGTCACGTTCCTCGGGTTTCGGAATTGCCATGATTAGCTATCTTGACATCTGTTGTATTAAATCTTTTGATTCCATTACTTTATTATTAAAACGGGGGAAAACTGTCCTACTTCCACACTACTTCCAAGACGGTTTTCTTCTTCACTGGTTAATTAAAAGGTAATTTCTTCTCCCGCCTTCTCAATAACCTTATTGCTTTACTCTTTGTCCAAAAATACTTTCGTTTTTGCTTTTCTTCTTGTTCTGAAATTTTTCCGACCTTTGAATCCTTTTGTTCGATTTTTCGTTTTTAAGAAGCAATCTTTGATTGGTTTACAAAAAAAAAAAAAAAAAAAAAGAAGCAATCTTTGATTCATCATGAGTTCTCTTTCTCGTAACATCGATTCTCCTATACCCAATCCCCCAACGGAGGGTGAAATCATTGTCTCTGCTGGCACCGTTGACTGCACCCATTCAGGTAACATCGCCGGTTGATGTGCGATTAATTTTGCCTCAAAGTTTTATCTTAAAGACCACACGTTAACTGCAAGTGCACAATAATCAGCACTAGTATATAAGGATCGATCCCACAGAGAGTGATAGATATAGAGATTAAATCAAAAAAAAAGGATCTGGTAAGACAAAACTAAACTTGGAGTTTTTTGTTTTGGGTTTCATAATGACTAAGCAATGAATTAAGTAAATGAAAGAGACTGTAAGCAATACTATTAAGACGTTAAACATTTTAGGGTTTCTCAAGGTATCATGGTTTTCGACTAATTAGGGTTAGGATCTATCAAGTTTCTATTGTTTTTTATCTAGTTCTCAACTATGAAACACGAATAAGCACTGTTAGACCAACTGTTACAGTGTAATCTAACTGTGAACGTGGAAATGTATACTGATTGACACCAACAAGAGTGATTCAACAAATGCAAAACTCAGAACTTAACCAACACATACACGTAATTAGCTAATGTAAAAACTGGTACATAGTGAACATGTTATAACAATTATAAAAGTGGAATCTACTGGTCTCTGTGCAATGAGGACAAGGTCATCAAAGTGGTTGCTTGAGGGATTCTTTATTTTTTTTTTTTTGTCAACTAGGGATTTAACAATTTGCTGGTCTGCGTCATAAACGGTGACCACTAAACTGAGACTTTGATTATGGGGGCATATATAAATTGTCAATGGAACGTTTTTCCATGTTCTATTATTAATTTATTAAACTGAGACTTTGATTATGAGACTTTTAAATTGTTTTTCTTTGAGATCTCAGATTCAACTCTTCTTCTTGTTCTTCTTCTTGTTCTTCTTGTTCTTCTTCTTCTTCTCAATCTTGTAGTATATGGACATGTAATCTTATGAATGGTCACTACCGTTGATCCACGAGCATCCTATGAAGTCTTGGAATGATCTGCGGAAAGGTGATTGTTGTGGACGCTTCGAAGCCATCAGTGATGGCTATTACTGCAAAAGATGTGACTTCTTTGTTCACAGGGAATGTGGCCAGTCCTCCGAATTTATCAAACACCCATTTGACTCTGTTTACTCTCTTCAGCTTCGAAGTAATAGCCATGATAATTACTGCGATTTATGTCGCAAGGATATCACCCATCTATTTTATCGTAGTGATTTCTGTGACTTCGACATGGATCTATACTGTGCAAAGTACCCACCACCAGAGGTTATTGATGTTTCCGAGACGCATCACCACAAGCTTACCCTTCTCAAAGAGGAGATCCAGTTCGATTGCTACGCAAAATGTGGAGAGGATGGGTATGGGTTTCCTTACCAATGTCATGAATGTGGTTTATCCTTCCATGTGGATTGCGTATGGAATCCGTTGGAGGCAAAACACCCGTCAGAGGTAAATCACTCTTACCACCCTTTACACCCTCTTAAGCTCCACAAAGGTCAACCACCAGACTATTCTGATGGAAAATGTCGTCTTTGCGAAAGAAAGATTGAAGATAGATTGTTTTATCATTGTTCTGCTTGTAACTTCAGTTTGGATATGCGTTGCGTTTTAAAACCACCACCACAGTTTGTTCTGGATTTGAAAGTTCATGCTCACCAACTTATCTTTCGCCCAAGACTTGATTCTTTTACATGTAATGCTTGCGGGTTGAGTGGAGATCGAAGCCCTTACATATGTGTTCATTGTGATTTCATGTTACATCAAGAGTGTCTTGCCCTTCCACGCCTCATAAACATCAATCGGCATGATCACCGTGTTTCACGCACTTCTGTTCTTGGTGTTGTGAATTCTATATGTGGAGTTTGTCGCCAGAAGGTGGATTGGACTTGGGGCGGGTATTCTTGTTTGCGTGTCCCGGCTATGTCGTTCATTCCAAATGTGCTACTAGAAAGGATGTGTGGAACGGGAAAGAGCTCGAAGGAATACCTGAAGAGACAGAAGATATTGAGCCATATGTGGTAATAGATGAAAACACGATACAACATTTCAGCCACAAAGAGCATTACCTAAGATTCCACGTTAATGGTTTTCTTTGGGAAGAAAATAAGCGGTGCAGTGCTTGCACCCATCCCATTTGTCTCCAATCCTTCTATGGATGTGTTGATTGTGATTTCATTCTTCACAAAAGTTGCGCTGAATCTCCTAAAAAGAAATGGCATGTACTACACAATGACCGACTTACATTAGTTACAAGCGTGGCCAATTACTTTTGCTGTGCAGCTTGTCATAGAATGTCCAACGGTTACATGTACCAGTGCGGAAGTATGAAGTTAGATGTTCTGTGCGGTTCAATTTCTGAGCCGTTTGTCCATCCAAGCCACCCCAATCATCCCTTATATTACATTCCACGAGTAGGCAAAAAAAAATGCAAGGGCTGCTCCAAAAACCGCCTCGCTGTGCTTACGTGCATCGAAAGTGGTTGTGAATTTGTCTTATGCTTCCATTGCGCCACATTACCACAAGTGGTAAAGCATAGAGTAGACGATCATCCTCTCTCACTATGTTATGGCGAAAAGGCAAGTGGCAAATATTGGTGTGACATTTGCGAGAAACAAACAGATCCAAAGAGATTTTTCTACACATGTAAAGATCACCGAGCTAGTTTGCATACAAAGTGCGTGCTAGGAGACTTTGCAGGGCTCATGCCAAGACACACAATAAAGTATGGTAGCACATCATATGAAGTGGTGCTCAATAAAAGTATATCTCGTCCATTTTGCAGGGGCTGTGAGTCGCATTGCATGTACCCTATCGCCTTGAAGATTCCTGGAACCTCAGATATATATGTTTGCTATTTAGACTGCCTAGGGCGTGTCCGAAGACATTTATGAGCAAAGTGAAGATAGATCGTTAAGACAGAAATGAAATAAAGTTTGTGAAGCTAATATATTCGTTTAGAATTCACTTATCCTTCGATTAAAGGTTTTGTTTCACTATGAGTTGCTTTCCTTTATGTATTACTACATATTTTAATGGCATTATGTCAGCCTTCATATGATAATTATATAGAACGTACTGTTGGAATAAGATTTTTTTTCTTCATATTAATGTAGATCAATGTTCTAGAAAATGGTATTTTCATATGTTGAAACATTTTCATTACTAGTGTATAACTATTTCAAAAGACATTTATCATGAAATAAGAGATACCAAACAGGATACTGGCAGTATTTAGATTAATTAGATATTTTGAGACATATTCCATAAATTTTTTGTGTTTTTTCGGTTAAAATTAATTTTGTGTCATTCGGTTTTCATAATTCATTTAACCATTTTAATGTATAATTTTGACGTATTATTAGATATTATACTAGAAAGTTGCCCATGAGTGGGTTATATATTTAACATTAATTTTGAATAAAAATGAGTTTGTATTAAATTATACAAAAGTATGCGTACGATTATTAATATAGTTCTTGAATTTTTTTTTAAATATTAACTTTTATGTTTATAAATTATGATGTGTTGTAAAAATGAACTTATTGTTGATTAAATTTTTTCAATGCAATTTGCATTTTGAAGTATTTTCGTGAATTCCTAAGAAATATAACATTTTCTATTTTTCTTCAAGATGGTATAATACAATTAGATACCACTACTTTTTCTTAATTTGCACCAAATATTTTACTGTGGAAATGCAACTATTACCATTAGAATATTGGTTCAATTGAAAAACTAAATCAAACAGAAACTGATAATGGCACCTAAAGATGTCACTTTCTAGTTCCCAAATGATCAACAATGCTTCATGTAAGTGTAAGATAATGTAATTAAATTCCCTTCAAGCACTTCAAAATTTTTGGCAAAAAAATTATAATTATCATTTATTAACTTTGAACTTTAAAAAATTGTATTTAATTATATTGAAGCATAATTAATAAGACCTAAATTTTTGTAGGAGGTTATATTTTGAACTCTTTTTTGTACTGAAAATTGGAAAACTTGGTAGAAAAACCCTCATTTTTCCTTAAAACATATAAAAAACCCTCAACCTTTTTTGTGGGTTTTTAAACCCTCGCTTTTTCACAAATGGTAAATAAACCCTATTACTAATAAATTCAAATTTAGTTTAAACAAATTGTTATATTGAAACAGCATCAAACAAAACCAATTTATTTTTTTCAAATTCAAATTTGCGATTTTTTTTTTAAATTTAAGGTTTTTACGATACAAAAATTCATTCACTATTTAGGTGAGATTAAGCAAATCACCTTTTGTTACTATTAGAAGTACAAAAACTTATAGGATAACACATTTGATTTTTTTTGTTTGTTTGAGTTTTTCATTAGGGAATAGTCAAAATTATAACAAAATTCAAATTCAGTTGGAGGTTCAATTTTGGATAAAAATATAGTTAAATAATAATTAATTATTTATAATTTCTATTATATTTTTAATATATCGTAATTTATATAAATATATATATATATATATATATCAACTGTTAATAAATGTTTATTTAGTTTATTTGGTCCGATGAAAATATTTTGATGTGGAAGTCCATATACTTTACGTAGTGTTATAAAATTTGGTTTGGTTTCACGTTAGTAAATTTGTGTGATTGAACCGAATAAACTTTTATTAACATAAACTCATATTCGGATCGGTATAAGAGTTTATATATCACTCGTAACAAAATTTGTTTGGTTCACGTGATGAACTTTTGTAACACAACCAAATAAAACTTCATTAATTAACTTTTTTACATCATGCCTTAAAAAAAATTTCATTTAGAAAAAAATTGTAAACTAGAATTTTAGAAGAAACAATCTTAAATTAAATTGTTTATATTTATTTATGTTTTCATATAACAATTAGTTTATAAAAATTAGTTATTAATATTAGGGTTTATTTTACCATTTATGTAAAGATGAGGGTTTAAAAACCCACAAATAAAATTAAAGGTTTTTATATTTTTGTAAAAGGTGAGGAGTTTTTTACCCATTTTTCTTTGAAATTTAATCTTCTGTCTTCAGTGATAAAGAGTCGAACAAAGACGTTTAAAAGAACGAGAGAGCTATTAAGTTAGATATTAGTATTATATTGGGATTAAGACTAAAATAAAAATACGGGTTTCTTTTGTTAAATAAAGCAAAGACGTGGGTTAATTTTGTGATTTTCCCAATTATTTCTCACTATAAAATCTGACAGGAACCAAAAAAAACCCTCAATCAGATTCCTTAAAATTTCCTTCAACAAATTGTTTTGTTGCTTCTATCAAATTCCTTATCTTTTGCGATCTCGAGGTTTCTCTCTTTTTCTATGGATACTATGGCCGCGGTTCCGCGGTGGACGAGGGTCGATGACAAGGATTTTGAGTCAGCTCTGGTTATATTCCCGGAGGGTTCGCCGTATTTTTTAGAGAATATCGCTCATATTCTGAAGAAAACAGTGGAGGAGGTGAATTACTACTACGGCACGTTGGTCCACGATGTTGATCTGATCGAATCGGGTAAGTTTGTGTTGCCCAAATACCCGGACGACGATTACTTGACACTGACGGAAGCAAGTCGGTCCAGAAACAAGGGCACTGGGAAAAAGAATGGAACTCCATGGTCACAAAATGAACACAGGTTAGTCAAAGATAGTTATGAATAAGGATTTCTTTGGATTGTGGAATTAAAGTCCAAATTTAACAGTTTTAAATCTTGCTAGGGTTGATGAATTAGGGTTTTGTTGGTTAGGGCTAGGAGGAAACGTATATATCACGTAATTGTTAAATATATATGATTATTAATTAATTTAAATGTGATCTTAACTTTGGACTTTTGGTTGATTTAATGATATTTTCAGGTTGTTTCTGGAAGGACTAAATAAGTTTGGGAAAGGAGACTGGAAGAACATATCGAGGTATTGTGTGAAGTCAAGGAGCTCGACGCAAGTAGCAAGCCATGCTCAGAAGTATTTCAATAGGCGAAAACGGGGGATTACGGATGGGAAACGCTCGAGTATCCATGACATGACTCTGGGAGATGTGGAAAATGTCCATGGATCCAACTTGACGTGTATGGACCAGCAGCCACATTTTGGTGACCAAATTTCTTGGAATCAATGTTACCTCTCCCAGGAAAACTTTCCGGTTTTCCGGTGATGATGGTGGGTGTATGGCAAACTTTAAAGAACTATGTTACGTTTTAAGTTTTCCTTTATGAGATTTTTGATGTTGGAGCTTTGGTTTCTGGTGTAGACTTTAGTTTTAAAAGAAACTTAAATGGTAATTTTTTTGATTTTATGGTTTCCAACTCCCTTTACTAGGCCTGGGCATATATATGGGTAACCCGTTCGGGTACGGGTAAAACCCGTTCGGGTTCGGGTTGAATGGGTAATGAATTTATGGTCCATTCGGGTATTCCTATGGTTTCGGTTCCGGTCCGGTTCGGGTATTGTCGGGTTCAGGTCGGTTTGGGTAATACCCGAAGTTTAAAATCACTTTACATACTCAAATGATCAAATAAAGAGAATAGAACATCAAACATGACATTTAAATACTAAATCCAATCCAAAATAACAAAGATGACTATTTCACTCTTAAGTGTTAATAGTAGATTCTAATTATCTATATACATATATAAACATATGTGTATTGCATATATATAAGTATATATATAAGTATATAACTATATAAGACTATATATCTAATTATCTATATACATATATAAACTCAAACGTCAAAAGTCACAAAACCTAAAACCTAGGACATACATATAAGTATATAACTATATAAGACTATATATCTAATTATCTATATACATATATAAACATGTGTATTTCTTCGGGTTTGTGGGTACCCTAAATGGGTAACGGGTAATCCCCGACCCGACCCGATACCCACGGGTAATCCAATACTCTACCCAATGAGGTAATTTTCTAATACCCTAACCCGCCCCAACCCGATTTTTTCGGTCCGGGTATCGGTCCGGGTATCGGGTCCGGGTTTTTTGCCCAGGCCTACCCTTTACTATGGGAAACAGAGTAGTGACACTATTAACGAAAGGGTTTTATTAGTCCCTTTGACTTAGTCCTGCTACTGTTGGATTAGTTTTCTTCACCCTTCATGATATAGCCAATTCATACACCTATGTTCCTGAATTCATGAAGAACATTAAACAAGAAACGAACTGAGTATGTAGACCTAATTTTCTTATAGCAAAACCATACACAATAATATGACAATCAAATAGAATATGCATATTTGTCTAGACAACAAACAAAATCTTTTTCTATATATGCATATTTGTCTTCATGTGGGTGTGTGTGTTTGGAGCTGCGAGCGTCTGGTCTCTTTTGATCAAGCGTGTGGCTTTGTTACGGCTAAGATGCATAGGAGTCTTCTCCTTTCTCGTGCTCCATCGAACCTGCTCTCGGTTTACTTCGAAATCATGCTTCTCCGATTTATGTCCAAGCCACTTTGTTGTTGTATTGCCTATTGATCTCGTTGTGTTCTTTTGTTTGCTGCGTCGTTTTGGAGTTGATCTTGTGTTTGCTTGTGCTTTGGTTTGTGGATTAGTTAACTTCATGTTTGGAGGAGCTAGTAAGACCTTGGGATGTTACGCGTTTTGTGTTTCGTTGGATTTTGCTCTGTGCTAGCCGTGCTCGGGGAAAGAGCTTGGTAGAGTGAGCTTGCGCTTCTCGTTTCCTTAGGTTCGTGTGGTTCCGCCTTGAGAAAGATCATGGTTAGTTCAAAGAGTAGCTCGCACGTGACACGGGTGGAGTCGCTGTTTGTTTTGCTCCTTGTTTCAACGTTGTTGACGGCTCAGGTTCTTGGGCCACCAGTGAAAGGCTTCCTTTCGTTTTAGTTATCTTTGATTCGATCTTCGCCGTTTGACAACATGATGCTTCTCCCTTGAGGTGTCATCATTTAGAAAACTTCAGGATCGTTTTATCGCTTCATTGATTCCGAAAGCGTCACTGCTTTTGTTGATGTCAATGGACTGATTGATTTTGCTTCCGTATATTTTTATCCTTTTTTGCCATCGGACCATACTATAGGATCTATTTCATGTAACTCGTAAAATTTTTCATTATATGAAATATTAACATTCTTAGCAAAAAAATATTTGTCTTCTGTCGAAGGAAGGATGATTCTTCTCCACTTCTTTTGGTGGACATTTGGATTCATAGGCCATAACATTGGTAGTTGTTGATGATCTCAATGTGGAAGCCGTATAAAGAGGCTTAATTAGAAGATAGCTAGCTCAGTGGTTTGTCATCAGTTTTGTATAAAGTTAGGGTGCAACTGATGACTGTATGAAGTTATGTGGCCCCGTAGCAGCAATACGAAAACCCCAAGAACCGGAAAAGTCTAAAAAAACTTACCATAAGATGCATATCTTATGACAACTGCTTCAAATCATGTTAAATTCACCGCTCTCCATAATCAATTAATCAACACATTCAGTCAAAGTAGTAGAATCCAAATCATGGTTTAGATCAATTCAACAACACATTCAATCAAAGTAGTAGAATCCAAATCAATATAGAACCAAGGATTTTATATGAAGACAATACTGCAAGTGTTACCCAGATGATCATGGAAGAATATATCAATTAAGACAGAACCAAACATATCCTTCTAAACCAATATATTTTTTTTTTTGCCAGCCAATAACTTTATTACTGCATATGTTCAGCATCATTGTTTACAAGAGGGTACATAAATATAGGACATGAATGGTACAACGCATAAACCAATATTTATATACCCAAGAATTTTAGAAGAACAAAGAATTTGAAGTGAAAAATGTCCGGTCGTCTGATAATATTGAAGATTTTCTTACAAAGTCACTATGTACCAATATTTTCAGAAAACATGTTCATATTAGTGAAATATATTATCAACGAAATTACAAAAACTATCGATTGCGCCATCAACTACGGTTTCATAATTTTATATACACAAATTAAGGTGTTATGCAAAAAATTATATGAACTAAAGTACAATTTTAGTTTTCTACATGAACAACAAAAACATGATCGTAAACTTATATTTACATAGATATCGTTAATCAAATATGACAACTTGCTAACTAAAGAACCACGAGAAACAACTAAACAATTTACTTAAACGATTCTGAACTCTTTCAAACGACCTTTCATGGACGTAGCTTACATTCCTCTTCTCTCCTCCTTGTTTTTATTTTAGTCGTTTTCTTTTCCGTTGCAATTATTTTCTTTGTCTGTCTTTTGTTAATGTTGTTGGTGCAGAAATTAGCACTTCCAACAATACCGGCTTATACTGGAGAAATTACGAATAAAACTGAGATTCCAGTTAAACCGGGGTATCTCGGTTTAGCCTGTTAATGGGCTAAAGAAAGAAAGTCGCCTGGCGATCTCAACTTAAAGAAGGGAGATCGCCTAACCGACTTCCTTATTTGAGAAAAGGACGATCGCGAAGATAAAGGAAAGGCAGAAGATTTAGGCTCTGAAAAATTAGAAGTTTAACATATCTCTAAACCGCCTCGACAATGTATAAATAGAGGGGTTTGTCTTCTATTCAAGGGATCGGCAATTTTTATACGAAAACTCTAATTTTCTTGATTGTTCTTGAGCAAAACCCTTACTTTGTCTCTAAGAAACAAAATTCATCTTTTAATCGAGTCTTTGGTCAGAAATAGCAAGAGAGTTAATCGAATTTGTTTTCCCCCTTTAAACAAATTCATTGAGTGATTTTCTTAATCAACAAATGTGATAATGGGTTAGCTTTTGTAAACACTAGTCTAGTATGTAATTTTTTCTTGGAATGAAATCTTCACATTAAAAAAAAAAAAAAACTAAACAATTTACTTAGACCATCTCCAATGTAAATCTCTATTTTTTACTCTAAAATAGAGCATAATTTCTCTCCAACGTAGCATTCTATATGTTAGTGCAAAAAAAAAAAAGACTTACTCTATATATAGAGCAATTATATCATTTACTCTATTTTAGAATAATATATAGAGTAGGGTTGGAGAAAATGTACTCTATAATAGAGTTTTAGAAGAAAAAATATAGTGGAGTTGGAGATGCTCTTAAACGATTTGGAACTCCTTCAAACGACGTCGTTTATTTCAAATTTAATTATTTTAATATAGGAAAACAAATAACAAATTTTATATATAATTTTTGGGCCTTTAAGATAGATATATATATATATATATATATATATATATATATATATATATATTGGTTTTTGCTTTGTATTTGTCTCCACTCCCAACTAACTATAAGATCAAAAGAGAGAAGAAAGAAAAAAACCAAAAAGCAAAATCTAAGGAGAAAAAGTAAGGAGACAAGAAAAAGGAAAAGAAGGTTACTTACTTACCTACCTAATCTCCATTCCCCACACACAACACAGCAAAGCACAGCCTCACTTTATCTCCACATAGTCACATGTATATGTACCAAACTTAGTCAAAGTCACCTCCTTTTTATATAACCCATAACTCTCCTCACATCTTTTGATCTCTTCTCTCTTCTCTTACACCATCTTCTTCATTCACCATGGGAAGATCTCCTTGTTGTGAAAAAGCTCACACAAACAAAGGAGCTTGGACTAAAGAAGAAGATCAACGTCTCGTCGATTATATTCGTAATCACGGTGAAGGTTGTTGGCGTTCTCTTCCTAAATCCGCTGGTTTGTTACGTTGTGGTAAAAGTTGTAGATTGAGATGGATTAATTACCTTCGTCCTGATCTTAAACGTGGTAATTTTACTGATGAAGAAGATCAAATCATCATCAAACTCCATAGCTTACTCGGCAACAAGTAAGAAACAGAGTACTTCTCTTCTTCGTTTAACTTTTCCGAGAAAAAATCGAACTTTCTAGGAAACAGAGAGAAAATAGAAACTGGGTCACTTTTTTTTCCTCACCTCTCTTCTTGTTTCAACTTTCCCGGGAAAAAGATTTGAACTTTCTTGGAAACAGAGAGAAAATAAAAAACAGAGTGTTTCACTTTTTTGATTCCTCTGTTTTTGTTATTCATTTGAATTTGATTCCTCTGTTTTTGCAGATGGTCATTGATAGCTGGAAGATTACCAGGAAGAACAGATAATGAAATCAAGAATTATTGGAACACTCATATTAAAAGAAAGCTTCTTAGTCATGGGATTGATCCACAAACTCATCGTCCGATTAACGGTTCCAAAACGGTGCCGTTTCAGACTGTTGTTCCTATTCAAAACGACGCCGTTGAGTATTCTTTTTCCAATTTAGGCGTTAAACCGAAGACGGAAAATTACTCCGATAACGGAGCTTCGACTAGTGGTACGACGACGGATGAGGATCTCCGGCAGAATGGGGAGTGTTATAATAGTGATAATTCAGGAAAAATACAGCTGAATTTGGATTTAACTCTCGGGTTTGGATCCGGGTCGGGTCGGGTTGTTGGAGCCGGGTCATCGGCTGATTCAAAGCCGTGGCGGGATCAGCTAATGGCGGCGCGTTTGTCACTGTTGTAATAATTTTGGCAAAAATTCCCCAAAATGGGGTTTTTAAATTTTATTTTAATTTTGTGGCCACATTTATATTTATCCTTTTTGGATAACTATAGAAATTATTTACTTCAGTTTCTTTGTTATTTTCTTTTGGTTTTTGTTCATATATATATCTTGAAAAAGAAAAAGAAAATGATAAATATTTTTTTTGGTGACCAAAATAATTTTGTGGAAATATAAATATATAAGAATATTTCACCACTGTCTAGGAGTGAAAAATAAACTAATTTTATTTTATCAAATGTAGAAGCATAAATCCAGCAGGAGTGAAATGTGAAACATGGCTTTGGTCCCTTTTGGACTCTTTCTTATGGATCATCAACCGTTATCCATTTTTACATGTAGATTTAGATAGATATTGTTATTTTTAGGAAAGGCTTCTAGAAACATGAATTAGGTTGTAATGGGGACCATTTAGTTGCAACTAGCAAGTTTCAACAAATATCTCGTTCATTATGTTAAATATTTTTTCATTTAACATTTTAGTTGTTAGTTTATATTTTATCTTTTGTTTATAACTAAAAAATGATTCTAACTTTCACTGTCGATAAATTTGGATGAGTTAAATTATTGGATACTTCATCAGAATTTCTAATGAACCCAAAATATGGTATCATTTTAATTGACAAAATAGAAGCGGTTTATTTCAACCAAAATAACAAATTATGTACTCCATATTAATTGCAATTTTAATAAAGAAAATTTATTGCTGTTTTTAAGTTATTTTTAGGTGTTAAGTTATTATATTTGTAGCGTAATTCGGTACCAACTAAATTAATTATATAAGTAGTATTACTACTATAGACGCAAACACGAAAAGGAATGTGAAGAAGCAGCTGATTGGAAGAGAAACAAATTGATAACTAAATAAAGAAATATAAAAAGGAGAATAAGATAAGGGAGGAGACATGTGACATGTTTTAGGCAGGTAGGTGGCAGAATCTATCATTATAACCATATTGTGTACCAAATAAATAATTGACTTTACCTAATCTTTAATAAGATAGATATTTTTCTATATCATACTATAGCTTTATAGATTATCTGAAACAAATTTAGACATATCCAAGTTTCGAGAAAACATTTATCAATATGGTCTTAAGGCAAAGCAAAATGTTTTGTCTCTATACAATGTTTGGTCGACGTCAGAAAAAGACAAGGAATTGGTTTGGGAAACATATTTTATCATATTCAATTATTCATACGCATATAAACATATAAAAATAGTTAAAGAAAACAATAATATAAATGTAAAACAAAAGAGAGAATCATGTGCGTAAGAAGAGGAAGAAGGTATGGGAATGTGAGATTTAGGTGAGATCCAGCCAAACATGACTCCCTCTTTTCCTGGAAATTAATAAAAAAGTGGTCACTCTCGTTTTTATAATAATAAAATTCTATAACGACTTTAATTATTATTTTATATGAATTGATATACCTTTTACATCTTCTAGATAGACTATAGATTATCAACATTTTATACACCAATTATAATAAACAATTGGCGTCAAGTTTTTATCTAAAAGATTTACGATTATTCAACAAAATTTTAAGATGTTATTTTGATATGATATTAAAATAAAATAAGAGGTTAATTTTGATGACTGGTGATCGGAGATGAGAGCGTTACGTACGTAGCTCACATGTGTATATATAACTAAAATGAGCTGCCAATTATTCTTCAATGTACTACTATATTCATATAATCACATGCAATTTGTTATATCTTGATTAGTTTTTTTCTTTTTTTTTTTTTTTTTTTTGAGAGGGTTTCATTGTATACTCACATGCATGCATGCATGACGTGCTCCGATCCTACGTGTAAACACACACACATAATTTCCAATAATGCTAATTCTAATCTATCTTGTAAGAATATTACTGAAAATGGGAACAAATCGGTAAATAATTTTGTTAACTATCAACAGCTAAATCAAATTAATTTTACTGTAATTATTTTATATCCGCTTCTCTTGTTTTGGGCTATCGTTGAAAGCATTTCCGTCTCGTTTTCTCGTCAAGCTATAGTTTAGCTAGTTCTTTTTTTCCACTTTGGTTTTCTGTCTCGGTTTCTCTTAAGGGAGTTTCGAAATTGTGTTCGCTTCATCCCAATCTCATTGTTTATATTTTAGTCGATCAAAAAAAAAAAAAATTCAATTTTTTGTTTCCATGAGTTTTAACTTTTTATGAAGTGTATGATTGGTGCAGATAATCAAGAGGTAGCATTCCTTACAGACTGTTCTGACCTGGTGAAGATGGTGTCTTCCCCAACCGAATGGCCGGCCTTCTCAGTGTATCTGGAGGAATTTCAGAGCGACAAGGAAGAGTTCTCTACCTTCTCTTTATCTTTAATTTCTCGTTGTGCAAATGTAAAAGCGGATAATCTGGCACGAAAAGTTCGTACGGAACCGCTTCATATCACTTATGTAAACAACATTCCACAAGAATGGCTCTTTTGAGCACTATTTAATTACGGATGACAAAAAAAAAAAAAAAAAAAAAAAAGAGTTTTAACTTTTTTTTTATTTAACCATGTTTTTAGGTCTTTGTTTGAAAACTCGCAAAGCGCTCGGTATAGACCTAGCGATTAATCGAAAAAATCGGATTAAAATCGGAGATTAATCCGAGATTAGTTTTAGGGTTATTTTAATATTTTTAAAACATAATCCAATATTGTTTTCAACATTTCAGTAAACACATAAAAATATATTTTTGAGACAAATTAAAGTTTTATGATTTTTATTAAAAAAATTATGATTTTTATTAAAATTTGAACATAAGTTTGTAAAACATCACAAACTCCCAATTCAAATGTTTGAATAACAAAACTAAAAGTTGTTTTATACTTGCAATCTACAAATAATCGAGTATGTAAGATTAGACGGAGAGTAATCAGATTAGACGGGAAGTAATCGGATTAGGCAGAGAGTAATTGGGTAACTATTTTTTTAAGGAATTAGTCATTAATCGAGGCGGACATGGTGGATTCTCGTCTAGCTCCGATTACTCCCCGTTTAATCGGAGCTAGACGAGAATTTTTAGAACAAAGTTTTAGGTTATGTTTCTTGTAAAACCTAAACTTTTCATTCTCTAAATGAAATTTATATTTTTATAAAAAAATATATATTTTATACACATACTTTCAAACAATATCATTTACTTTTGGTCTGGCATACCATTCTTTTTAAAGGGTTTTCATTAAGTAAAATAATATATTACATTTCTTTTTCTTTTAAACCTAGCAGGTGAACTAGAGTAGTCCATTTAGGAGCATTACCTGATACAAATTTAGAACAAAACCGGACTAAACCAAAGCAAAAAAAAACCACAGCAGCACAAAGTCTAATAATTAGTACACATGCAAAATCGAAAATAACTTTTTTTTTTTTTCTTTATTAGAAATCACTTAAACCAAGGTGGGCTAGTGGTAGGACGGATTTCGTGGTTGAGGGGGTAATCCCAATACGCCCGGGTTCGATTCCCCCTTGCTACATACTAGTGGCCACCAGGGAATTTACATGCGGACTTGCTCTGGCGTCCGAGACCGAAGACCGTTACCTGGCCATGACCCACCCTCGGGTGTGCGTCCGTGCCGTAAGGGTTCGGTCTCTAGTCTGCACCACCTCGGTGGGGCCAGGACACTCGGTTATCAAATCACTTAAACAATCTTACATATTTGTTTAATCAGATTTATACGCAGTCTACACGACTCTTCACTGACCAATTCCTAACTACCAAAACTTGCTAACACATCAATAACTATGTTCAGGCACCAAAAACCTTAAAAGCTTTCTTGCTTAGATCTTGTGATTTCACAAAGACGGCCGACCTAAACCAAGAGTAGTCTAGATCGTCAATAAGTAGGTAGCAACACACCACATTGCTAACTAATCTAAGATATTTTCAAATCTTCATTTCCTTGATTTGGTAATATCTTGTATTGTACGAAACAGAAACTCCATATTTCCAATAGCAGCAGCTTGTCACATCATCCTAATTTTGAGCTAGATGCTTCGCGGGTACTACTTTAATTTCCTCTATGTCCAACAGGAAACAACCTTGTCTTGTTGATCCAACAACTTTATGCTTTCAGAGACGACCGGAGACTCGAACGAAACCACAAGCGCAACTTTATGTTCACAAAACTTTGGGTCTTCTTTTTCATCTCCGATCACTCGATAATTTCAACAAGCGCAAATTCCACTCTTTATAGGCCCAAAAATCCTTTCACAAAATAATCCATCTTTTTCCGGTTTACTGGTTTTGTAATGAAAAGTATAGGGTTTTGTCACCTCTCCAACTATCTCTCCATTAGGTATTATTTTAGTGGTCCAATCACTTATTTGTTGAGGAGAAACTAAGTAATCTGTAAACCCTATTCAGTTCATATTCACCTTATTCTTATGAGTTTATCAAACCTAACTTTGGTTAAATCTTAAACCATGCTAGAGTAATTTTCTAGTTGTGTTTAATGGGCTAATCATGGGGGTCATGATCGATCGTTTAGGTGGCAATATTTAGGGTTTGATTTGATCGTTTATATTGTATTCTTTCTAGTTAAGCTTTCTCTTAATGCTTGTAGTTAGTATCATGAACTAACACTTGATCTCAATATTTAGGGTTTGGTTGTTTAGAATACTCGAACTAGCTTACAAATGTGTATCATGTTATAACCTATGGAAGTTGAGTTATAGGCTTTTATGGACTAGAATTGAACTTCATCTTATTGCTTTGCTATATGCGTCGTTGCCTACGAAGGTTGAGTAACAGAGTATAAGGATTTTAGCCAACTTTCACCTATACCATAGGGCTAGTCGATCATTAGTTTTTCGTATGTCCGAGAGTTGGAAATAAACAAACATAATATTAGTATTACCTAGTTATAAAGATCATTGAACCCCTTGCTATCCCTTTAATGCCCAACATTTGTCTCTTATTGATTTAATTAAGCTTTTACTCCTTTTCTTATTTACTTATTTTGCAATCGTGACAACAACCACAAACTCCCTTTTATTGATCCGTCCTAGCTTTACTCTCTTATGACGGATTTGTGGAATTCGAACATAAAATACTATAGGCGATCGCTGTGCACTTGTAGCAGTAGTGTGATCGTTTAAAGTAAAATATTGATGCGAAATATCACATGCATCATACGCCTCAGTGAACTCGCCCAACTATGATTCATAATGCAGTCAATTGGGACTTTGGGTTGCCTTACTCCATGTAAGTGGAAAGCTTTACCTTTTGACAGTCTTGGATCGAAGGTGAAAACAATGTTTTTATCGTGTCATGAATCAGAAGATCTCTTTCCGTTGTCAAGCTTATCGCTTCATGAAGCTTTGAGCCAATAGCTCTAGTTCTTCGTGAAAGAGCGTTACATCAGGACAATGACCTAAGGTCACGGGTTGCCAGGTTGGAAGCTAATGAAAATTATTATCATTGACAGTGTTTAGATTATAGATTTTGGACCTCAGTTTTTTACAACATTTCTAGGATTTGTACATGTTGGGATTTGAAACAGTAACTCCTGGGTCTCCTCAATCAGCAGATCTATTCAGGCTTCGAGCTTATCGCTTGATGAAACTTTGAGTCTATAGCTTAGATTTCTTTGTGAATGAGCGCTACATCGACAATGACCTAAGCTAGCGCATGATTTTCCTCGAGTTGCTAGGTTCGAGGATAATGAAAATAATTTGTATTAATTGACAGCGTTAGCATTTCAGTATTGTTGCTAGTAGGTACACCATCGGGTGGTGGCATAGTAGGATTTATACCTGTTGGGATTTGAAATGGTAATTCTTGGATCTCCTCAATCAAAAGATCGATTCCGAGCGTTGAGCTTATCGATTGATAAAACTTTGAGCCAATAGCTCATAGTTCTTTGTGAATATTCAATTTGGCTATAGTTTTAGATATAGTTAATTTTTTTATAGACATATATATATATATATATATATATAAAGACACAAATACTGTCTTCTAAATACTATCTAGTAATATATATATTTCAATAATAAACACGGGAAAGAGAAATATATGTTTCTAGTTTCCTAAATATTTTTAAATCTTACAGTTTTTACTATCTAGTTATTACACGTTTTTATAGGCATGTATTTTCAAATTATAAAGATATATTTCTCTTCTCCTTATTATGCTTAAATATTTGATTTTCTACTACTAATTTATTATAGACATATCATTTCTAATTATAGAGATTTATTTCTTATTTTATAGACAAATAATTTCAAATTATAAAGATAGAATACTAATTATAAAGATATATTTCTAATAATAAATCATACTTCTATTTTACGAAGATTTTAAAATCTTTGATTGTCTATTATTTAGCTAGTCATAAAGTGTTTATAGGCATATCATTTCTAATTATAAAGATATGTTTCTATTTTTCTAATATTTTAATTCTCGTACTTTCTTCTATTTAGTGACTAAATTTTCTTATAAGCATATTTATTTATTCAATATTCAAATCTTCGACTAGAATTAATAATTGGTATGTCTACAAAAATAGAAATATATCCTCATATTTTGATATAGTATAGATATGTATTAGTATATATATAAAGACACATATACACTCACATAGATATCCAAAAACTAAATTAGTTGAATATCAATTTTAAAATGGCCAAAATATCATCACCTTTGGCACTCCTTTTCATCATCCTATCTTCCATCATGATCAACCACTTCCATGTGGCCAGTTCAAAAACATGGTGTGTAGCAACTCTCACCGCAACGAATGCGCAACTACAAGCAAATATTAATTTTGGATGTAGTCAAGGAGTTGATTGTAGGCCAATCCGACCCGGTGGATCCTGTTTTATCCCTAACACTCTTGTAAATCATGCATCGTTTGTGATGAACTCTTATTATCAGAGCCATGGTCGTACCAATCAGGCATGTAGTTTCAAAAATACCGGCACATTTGCTGCAACCGATCCTAGTTTCGGTAAATGTGTGTATGCGTCTTAGAAATATGTATTTGGTTTCGATAATTAATTGGTATGAATAATAAATGATTTGGTGAATACAATCATCCATTGTTGAATACAATACGTAATTAATTTGATTGTATACAATTTATTTTTCTTGTTTTTGAAAAAATTTGATTGTATACATAAGATATGAACATACCAAAATACACCTCAAAATCCAAAATTTTTTTTTACAAAGACTAGTAATCAGTATGATCATATTTCTTTCACCACTCAAACCACGAGGCTCCAACAAATATATTACCATCATAAGTTCGTAACTCAACCACTCTTGCAAATCCACGATCACATTCCTATTATTTTTTGTCTCCATTAAAATTAAAACCTTAGAAAAGTGGTTTTTTTACGCATCTCTTTTAGATGGTGTGTCAACTCATGAGATCGTCCTAGTCCTTGAAAATTCCAGAACAACAAGCTCATCAAATGTTTGATGATCTGTCATACTGCATCACCTCTCGAGGTTTGCGCTTAGCGAATTTATATAGAATGATAATCCATTTGTATAAACCATAACTTTATATAGAATGCAATCTATATATTAAACCGAATTGATAAAAATATTCCTTTCTGTCTATACTGTATGAGCTGAGATATTCTTTTGTGCTAACATGTATACATTAATCTCATCAGTTTTATCATTTTGTGGAGTTAGGGTCGCTCTTTCTGTAATGCCTGGATTGTGTATATGATAGGTTTTAACCCTTAATAAAGTCCGCAAGTGCACACTACAAATGCATCAGTATTTAAGGATCAGATCCACTAAGTCTAAAGAAACACACAATAGATTTGGCTGTAACAAAATATGAGTTATAGAAAATCGTGTGAAATTTTATTTCACAAAATATAAAGAATATCAGATAAAAATAAATAATTATTTACAAAGAATATTAGAAATTGAGAAATCATTAGGGAGATCCTATAAAAACAAGTAAATCAATTATGGATGCATGAAAATTTGTTCTTCAATTTGAATTACTTAGGTTTAATTATCAAGCGCTCGGACGTTATAATTAACTATGAAATATATTTTCGACTAAACTATCGTTTTTTATAGGAAAAACTAAAAAACTTTAAGATCATAATTCAATAAACTCACAAAACACAATAACATCAATTATTGGTTGACTAGAGAAGTTTTGCCTACCTAATGATAGATCCATTGATTCTACACCACTTCTGGTGAATTGATGAATTCGATTATAAGCACTAGTTAAGTTGGCTTAGTTCAACTAAGCCATGAAGAACAATCAAAGATAGAGAACTAGATTTGTATAGCCTCTATAATTTAAATGAATTTCACATTAAACAAAAAGATAGAGAACTAGAAGAATAATCCATAAATAAAATAGCTTGTAAATGAATTTAAATAAACATGCCTTTGAAATATCTAAACTCAATGAAAGGACTACTAAGACATCACTACATACATTGTAGAAGAAGGGATCAAGAGTTTGTGTAGATATTACCAAAGGTTTTTTTCAGATTAAAGATTTTGGACCTCAGTTTTTTACAGCGTTTCAATATTGTTGCTAGTAGGATTCGTACATGTTGGAATTTGAAACAGTAACTCCTGGGTCTCTTTGATGTGAGTCAAATTAAGACCTAAGACTACTCTTTCAAATAAGAGATCAATTGCAGTACTTGAAGGTCGAAATCCACAAAGCTCTCGTGTTCACACAATAGACTAACATGGTTCGAATTAAGCTAAACAAGAAATTAAGTAAATTAAATAAAAGCAAGCAATCAAATAAATCGGGTTGTAAAACAGATGGATGAGACGTCAGACTTAGGGATTTCTCAGGAAATAAACTAATAGTAAATCTAGCAAATTAATTAGGATTATTTAACGAACTGTTCTAGAACTCAAATCACTAGTGAGTAGCTAACCACCTCTCGATGCGATAACTAACAAGTCTAATATCAGTAATTCCACCTCTCGATGCGAATTCCTAGATCTAGACTAGCATTAAATTCAGGTTTGATATGTTCACCTTAGTAGATAGGCCGATTCTTATTACACACCTATAAACCAGGCTCATCTAAGATAGTTCCATTAACAGGTGCCCTCTCGGATCAAATACCTATTATCCTAAGATCAAGTTCTAGTTAGCTACTCTAGAACAAGCATTAAGAACAACCTAGATGAAGAACTATATGGATTAATCCTAACAGGTAATCGATTTACTAGTTCATTTAAATCCCTAGTGAGAATCCCTAAACCTAACAAGCAAACTACTCAGACATGGAGATTGAAACAAACAACATGTTATGAATAGAAAGCATAAAGAAATTAAGAGAAGAAGTAAAGAGTTTAAGAAATCTTCTCTGGAGGAGCTCTCTCCAATTATCTCCCAAAGGGTTCAAGCTCCCAAAAAATACAACAGAATAATAGAATGAGAGATTCAGAGATCTCCAAGCTAGGTCTAAAAGAAAACCCTAAAAATCTATATATATGTCCTTAAAAACGTGCATGGACTTCTTTGAAAATAGGGAAAACTTCTGGGGCGAATCTACAAATCTTCATAACTTCAATAAGACGCGAAATTCAATTGCCGTCAGATCTTGGTGTCGACCGACACCAGAGGTGGTGTCGTTCGACACTTGCACGTATTTTCGTCTCCGGATTGCTCGCGCAGCATAACTTCTCGGTTTTGCTCCAGAATGATCCATAATCTCCAAATTGGTCCCGAACGTGTAAAAACCTGAAAAGACTCAAAAACACTCTATAAACAACAAAAAGACTCTAAAAACAATACATATATCACGGCTAAAATCGGTAAAATCCGTGATATATCACTCTTCAATCACCAGATTTATTTCGGGCGTCGAGCTTATCGCTTGATGAAACTTTGAGCCAATAGCTTAAAATTCTTTATGAATAAGCGCTACATCGACAGTGACCTGAGCTAGCGCATGATTCTCCTCGAGTTGCGAGGTTGGAGGATAATGAAACTAATTTTTATGAATTGACAGCGTTAGCATTTAAGTATTGTTGTTAGTAGGTGCACCATCGGGTGGTGGCATAGTAGGATTTATACCTGTTGGGATTTGAAATGGTAATTCTTGGATCTCCTCAAACAGAAGATCGATTCCGAGCGTTGAGCTTATCGATTGATGAAGCTTCGAGCCAATAGCTCATAGTTCTTTGTGAATATTCAATTTTACTATAGTTTTAGATATAGTTAATAAGATTATTCCATTTTATTGTATCATTTGGTCTTTGGCAACATTAACATAGGACGGCTTTAAATAGGCTTATGAACTAGCTCGGAATCGAACTTTAAGTCACCTTATTTTCTTATTCTTCCAACATCACATAGGTCGGCTTGGGCTTTAAATAAATGGGCCTTATGAACAAGCTTTGGAGTGTTAGTGCTTCCGGTGGCAGTTTGGCTTATCGGGTTAAGAAATCGGGTGAGGATTTGAAATGTTACTGATCTATTGCTATTTTCCTAAATATCTTTAAATATTGGTTTTATACTATCTTGTCATTGACCTTTTTCCTTGACATATCATTTCATCGTTATAAAGTTATATTTCTGTTTTTATAAACATATCATTTCAAATTATACAAATATATTTCTAATAATATATCTATATTTTTATTTTCATAAGTATTATCTTTGGCTTTCTATATATATTTTTTTTTTAACGTCTGGATTTATTATTTATTGCAAATTATGAGAACTGTTACATAGACGATTCTACAACGGACAATTCCTTCCGACCCTTATTAGATCTACGACGGACGACACTTCTTTCTTCATGCTCTTGACGGACACCTTCAATGATCCACGACCTGACGATACTTCTCTCTCTCTGTGTAGAATCCTGGCGAACGGGTATAATTGTACATCGCTGGAGATCTCATGCACACTTGCCTCCACTAATCTGCAAATTTATTAATAAATCGCAGTACATGGGACTCGAACCCCAGACCTCTTGGTGTAGAAGCATTAATTAACCCTTAGTCAACCAATAGGCCAAAGGGCGCGGCTTCAACAACTTTCTATATATTATCTAGTGGTTAAATTTTTTTATAGACATATATGTATATAAAGACACATATACTATCTAGTAATATATATATTTCAATAATAAACACGGGATAGATAAATATATATTTCTTGTTTCGTAAATATTTTTAAATCTTATAGTTTTTACTATCTAGTTATTACACGTTTTTATAGGCATGTATTTTCAAATTATAAAGATATATTTCTCTTCTCCTTATTCTGCGTAAATATTTGTTTTTCTACTACTAATTTATTATAGACATATCATTTCTAATTATAAAGATTTATTTCTTATTTTATAGACAAATAATTTCAAATTATAAAGATAGAATACTAATTATAAAGATATATTTCTAATAATAAAGCATACTTCTATTTTACGAAGATTTTAAAATCTTTGATTGTCTATTATCTAGCTAGTCATACAGTTTTTATAAACATATTATTTCTAATTATAAAGATATGTTTCTATTTTCCTAATATTTTTATTCTCGTACTTTTTTCTATCTAGTGACTAAATTTTCTTATAAGCATATCATTTCAAATTATTTATTCAATATTCAAATCTTCGACTAGAATTAATAATTGGTATGTCTACAAAAATAGAAATATATCCTCATATTTTGATATAGTATAGATATGTATTATTATATATATAAAGACACATATACACTCACATAGATATCCAAAAACTAAATTAGTTGAATATCAATTTTAAAATGTCCAAAATATCATCACCTTTGGCACTCCTTTTCATCATCCTATCTTCCATCATGATCAACCACTTCCATGTGGCCAGTTCAAAAACATGGTGTGTAGCAACTCTCACCGCAACGAATGCGCAACTACAAGCAAATATTAATTTTGGATGTAGTCAAGGAGTTGATTGTAGGCCAATCCGACCCGGTGGATCCTGTTTTATCCCTAACACTCTTGTAAATCATGCATCATTTGTGATGAACTCTTATTATCAGAACCATGGTCGTACCAATCAGGCATGTAGTTTCAAAAATACCGGCACATTTGCTGCTACCGATCCTAGTTTCGGTAAATGTGTGTATGCGTCTTAGAAATATGTATTTGGTTTCGATATTTAATTGATATGCATAATAAATGATTTGGTGAATAAAATCATCCATTGGTGAATACAATGCGTAATTAGTTTGATTGTATACAATTTTTGTTTTGTTTTGAACATACCGAATTGCACCTCAAAAGCGAAAAAAAAATTATTTACAAAGACTAGTACTCAGTCTGAACATATTTCTTCACCACTCAAACCACGAGGCTCCAAAAAATATATACCATCATAAGTTCGTAACTCAACCACTCCTGCAAATCCACAATCACATTCCTATTATTTTTTGTCTCCATTGAAATAAAAACCATAGAAAAGTGGTTTTTTACGCATCTCTTTTAGATGGTGAATTGTCAACTCATGAGACCGTCCTAGTCCTTGAAAATTCTAGAAAAATGAGCTCATCAAAGGTTTGATGATCTGTCATACGGCATCACCTCTCGAGGTTTGCGTTTAGTGAATTTATATAGAATGAGAGTCCATATATATAGACCATAACTTTATATAGATAATATATTCCATTCCAAGTATAGTGTCTTAGCAGAGATATTCCTTTCATGTTAATGGCAGTTGTGCTAACATGTATACATTTATCTCATCAATTGTTTCATTTCATGGAGTTAGGATCGCTCGCTCCCTGTAATGCTTGTATAGGTTGTTTTTGATAAATTGTTCTCTCCATTTGTGGCTTGAAATATAACATGAAAAATTGCAAATGATGTCCAATTGATTGCATTATGAATTTAGGATCAACGACCACCATCTGATCATCATCTTTGTTGACATATTTTTCTTCACTTGTGGGTGCATTTCCATCTCCAACATTTAGCAGCCATGCAACAAAATTTTCTTGTGATTTTCTTAAAGTCTTGAGAGAGAAGACTTTGCAAGAGTCCAACAAGTATGATTGTCAAATGTATGCTAAGACCGTATCGGCGTGAGAATCTTGTTGAATAATGATGTGTGTGATTTTTCACCTCAAGGTTGTACCTTAGAAACCGCACGAAAAGTTGCAAGTCCACAACTAATCTTATGTGTATTTAAGGATTGATCCCATAGAAAGATAGATAATACGTTACGAATCCATCAGAAAATAATTTTGCTATGACAAAAATAAAAGATTGGTTTAGGTTTCGTCACAGAAGCAAGCAAGTAAACATGAAAGTAAATCAACACAGTGAAGCGTTGAGATCAGCAAATAGTGCATGAAACTACCCACATACATTTAAATCAAGTATAGAACAGTGAATTCTTGGAAAAGCTACCCTAAACTCTCCACTTTAATTAATCGATCATGATCCTTAAATCACCCTTAAACCCAACTAATAAACTACTCAATCACAGCAAAGAAAACATTAAAGCAATAGAAGAGAATTGCATAGTCATAAGTCAAAATATGTATAAAAATAAAGAAGAGGGTTCATAGATTACTTCTCGATATCGAGTAAAAAGATCTTCCCTTGAAAGCAAAAGCAAAAGCAAAAGTGTGGAGGCGAGTCGGAGGGCACTTGGGAGAAACATAGGTCTGTTATTCGTTTTTATCTCGCTCTCTTTGAAAATATTGTTAAGAATAAGTATATATAGTCTTCGAGGAGTCGATTTTAGATTTATGGATTCTATCGTCAAACCCCGTCATTTTCTCACAAGTTAACTCGACAGGGTTTGGCCGCACCTACGGGCTTGGTGGCATAGTGGAAGAGAGCTTGGCCGCATCAAAAATGTTGAAGGAAACGGTAAAGAAGAATTTGCCCGTTGCATGGTTCTCTTCAAGCGCGGTGGTGACATGGATGTGTCCATCGATGGTTTCGCGGTTTTGTCTGATTCTTCTTCAAGGTGATAGATGGTTCTTCTAGCTTTCAAATGACACCAAGAAAGTTAGATTTAGGGCACGAGAGGACTTTCAACATATGCCAAACTTCTTACAGTACGAAGCTGTCCTTGTAAGCCATATTGCTCCTTTTATTGCCTAGCTTTTTCTTTAAAACACCTGTAAAGACTCTACGATCTTCTAAAAAGTAAAAACTATAAAAAATACTTTGGAAACCTTTAAGACATGTCAAATAAAAATACTAGAATGCTAATAATTATCATATATATATATATATATATATATATATATATATATATATATATATAGTTATTACTTAAATTGATTTAAATTTTTATTCTTGATAATCAAACCTGTTTAACATGAACAAAGGAACAATCTTAGAGGACTCATAAATTGATAATTGTATTTATATTGTTAACATATCTTCCCATATCTAATCCAAGTCGTGAAACCTAATTGTTGGTTTGTTAACCGAAAATTTGTTCATCACATTAAGTGTATTACTTCAGTCTTTTTATCCATCTATCAAACCGCTAGCCGTGTTTCGCTAACGATATTACCCTGATAACACCTTATCTGCTAACTCTCCCAATGCATGTATTATTCCCTACATATGACTCAGCCCCAAGTCAACATTTTTGCTCATCACGCTAATTATCTCCAATTATCTCCCAAAGGGTTCAAGCTCCCAAAAAATACAACAGAATAATAGAATGAGAGATTCAGAGATCTCCAAGCTAGGTCTAAAAGAAAACCCTAAAAATCTATATATATGTCCTTAAAAACGTGCAGGGACTTCTTTGCAAATAGGGTAAACTTTTGGGAAGAATCTGCAAATCTTCATAACTTCAATATGACGCGAAATTCAATTGCCGTCAGATCTTGGTGTCGACCGACACCAGAGGTGGTGTCATTCGACACTTGGACGTATTTTCGTCTCTGGATTGCTCGCGCAGCATAACTTCTCGGTTTTGCTCCAGAATGATCCATAATCTCCAAATTGGTCCCGAACGTGTAAAAACCTGAAAAGACTCAGAAACACTGTAGAAACAACAAAAAGACTCTAAAAACAGTACATATATCACGGCTAAAATCGGTAAAATCCGTGATATATCATTCTTCAATCACCAGATTTATTTCGGGCGTCGAGCTTATCGCTTGATGAAACTTTGAGCCAATAGCTTAGAATTCTTTATGAATAAGCGCTACATCGACAGTGACCTGAGCTAGCGCATGATTCTCCTCGAGTTGCCAGGTTGGAAGATAATGAAAATAATTTTTATGAATTGACATCGTTAGCGTTTCAGTATTGTTTTTAGTAGGTGCACCATCGGGTGGTGGCATAGTAGGATTTATACCTGTTGGGATTTGAAATGGTAATTCTTGGATCTCCTCAAACAGAAGATCGATTCCGAGCGTTGAGCTTATCGATTGATGAAGCTTTGAGCCAATAGCTCATAGTTCTTTGTGAATATTCAATTTTACTATAGTTTTAGATATAGTTAATAAGATTATTCCATTTTTATTGTATCATTTGGCCTTTGGCAACATTAACATAGGACGGCTTTAAATAGGCTTATGAACTAGCTCGGAATCGAACTTTAAGTCACCTTATTTTCTTATTCTTCCAACATCACATAGGTCGGCTTGGGCTTTAAATAAATGGGCCTTATGAACAAGCTTTGGAGTGTTAGTGCTTCCGGTGGCAGTTTGCCTTATCGGGTTAAGAAATCGGGTGAGGATTTGAAATGTTACTGATCTATTGCTATTTTCCTAAATATCTTTAAATATTTGGTTTTATACTATCTTGTCATTTACCTTTTTCCTTGACATATCATTTCATCGTTATAAAGTTATATTTCTGTTTTTATAAACATATCATTTCAAATTATACAAATATACTTCTTAAAATATATCTATATTTTTATTTTCATAAGTATTATCTTTGGCTTTCTAGATATATATTTTTTTAACGTCTGGATTTATTATTTATTGCAAATTATAAGAACTGTTACATAGACGATTCTACAACGGACAATTCCTTCCGACCCTTATTAGATCTACGACGGACGACACTTCTTTCTTCATGCTCTTGACGGACACCTTCAATGATCCACGACCTGACGATACTTCTCTCTCTCTGTGTAGAATCCTGACGAACGACTATAATTGTACATCGCTGGAGATCTCATGCACACTTGCCTCCACTAATCTGCAAATTTATTAATAAATCGCAGTACCTGGGACTCGAACCCCAGACCTCTTGGTGTAGAAGCATTAATTAACCCTTATTCAACCAATAGGCCAAAGGGGCTTCAACAACTTTCTATATATTATCTAGTGGTTAAATTATTTTATAGACATATATGTATATAAAGACACATATACTATCTAGTAATATATATATCAATAATAAACACGGGATAGATAAATATATATTTCTAGTTTCGTAAATATTTTTAAATCTTATAGTTTTTACTATCTAGTTATTACACGTTTTTATAGGCATGTATTTTCAAATTATAAAGATATATTTCTCTTCTCCTTATTATGCGTAAATATTTGTTTTTCTACTACTAATTTATTATAGACATATCATTTCTAATTATAAAGATTTATTTCTTATTTTATAGACAAATAATTTCAAATTATAAAGATAGAATACTAATTATAAAGATATATTTCTAATAATAAAGCATACTTCTATTTTACGAAGATTTTAAAATCTTTGATTGTCTATTATCTAGCTAGTCATACAGTTTTTATAAACATATCATTTCTAATTATAAAGATATGTTTCTATTTTCCTAATATTTTTATTCTCGTACTTTCTTCTATCTAGTGACTAAATTTTCTTATAAGCATATTATTTCAAATTATTTATTCAATATTCAAATCTTCGACTAGAATTAATAATTGGTATGTCTACAAAAATAGAAATATATCCTCATATTTTGATATAGTATAGATATGTATTATTATATATATAAAGACACATATACACTCACATAGATATCCAAAAACTAAATTAGTTGAATATCAATTTTAAAATGGCCAAAATATCATCACCTTTGGCACTCCTTTTCATCATCCTATCTTCCATCATGATCAACCACTTCCATGTGGCCAGTTCAAAAACATGGTGTGTAGCAACTCTCACCGCAACGAATGCGCAACTACAAGCAAATATTAATTTTGGATGTAGTCAAGGAGTTGATTGTAGGCCAATCCGACCCGGTGGATCCTGTTTTATCCCTAACACTCTTGTAAATCATGCATCGTTTGTGATGAACTCTTATTATCAGAACCATGGTCGTACCAATCAGGCATGTAGTTTCAAAAATACCGGCACATTTGCTGCTACCGATCCTAGTTTCGGTAAATGTGTGTATGCGTCTTAGAAATATGTATTTGGTTTCGATAATTAATTGATATGCATAATAAATGATTTGATGAATACAATCATCCATTGGTGAATGCAATGCGTAATTAGTTTGATTGTATACAATTTTTGTTTTGTTTTGAACATACCAAATTGCATCTCAAAAGCAAAAAAAAATTATTTACAAAGACTAGTACTCAGTCTGAACATATTTCTTCACCACTCAAACCACGAGGCTCCAAAAAATATATACCATCATAAGTTCGTAACTCAACCACTCCTGCAAATCCACGATCACATTCCTATTATTTTTTGTCTCCATTAAAATAAAAACCATAAAAAAGTGGTTTTTTACGCATCTCTTTTAGATGGTGAATTGTCAACTCATGAGACCGTCCTAGTCCTTGAAAATTCTAGAAAAATGAGCTCATCAAAGGTTTGATGATCTGTCATACGGCATCACCTCTCGAGGTTTGCGTTTAGTGAATTTATATAGAATGAGAGTCCATAGATATAGACCACAACTTTATATAGATAATATATTCCATTCCACGTATAGTGTCTTAGCAGAGATATTCCTTTCATGTTAATGGCAGTTGTGCTAACATGTATACATTTATCTCATCAATTGTTTCATTTCATGGAGTTAGGATCGCTCGCTCCTTGTAATGCTTGTATAGGTTGTTTTTGATAAATTGTTCTCTCCATTTGTGGCTTGAAATATAACATGCAAAATTGCAAATGATGTCCAATTGATTGCATTATGAATTTAGGATCAACGACCACCATCTGAACATCATCTTTGTTGGCATATTTTTCTTCACTTGTGGGTGCATTTCCATCTCCAACATTTAGCAGCCATGCAACAAAATTTTCTTGTGATTTTCTTTAAGTCTTGAGAGAGAAGACTTTGCAAGAGTCCCACAAGTATGATTGTCAAATGTATGCTAAGACCGTATCGGCTTGAGAATCTTGTTGAATAATGATGTGTGTGATTTTTCACCTCAAGGTTGTACCTTAGAAACCTCACGAAAATTTGCAAGTCCACAACTAATCTTATGTGTATTTAAGGATTGATCCCATAGAAAGATAGAGAATACGTTACGAATCCATCAGAAAATTATTTTGCTATGACAAAAATAAAAGATTGGTTTAGGTTTCGTCACAGAAGCAAGCAAGTAAACATGAAAGTAAATCAACAAAGTGAAGCGTTGAGATCAGCAAATAGTGCATGAAACTACCCACATACATTTAAATCAAGTATAGAACAGTGAATTCTTGAAAAAGCTACCCTAAACTCGCCACTTTAATTAATCGATCATGATCCTTAAATCACCCTTAAACCCAACTAATAAACTACTCAATCACAGCAAAGAAAACATTAAAGCAATAGAAGAGAATTGCATAGTCATAAGTCAAAATACGTATAAAAATAAAGAAGAGGGTTCATAGATTACTTCTCGATATCGAGTGAAAAGATCTTCCCTTGAAAGCAAAAGATAAAGCAAAAGTGTGGAGGCGAGTCGGAGGGCACTTGGGAGGAACATAGGTCTGTTATTCGTTTTTATCTTGCTCTCTTTGATAATATTGTTAAGAATAAGTATATATAGTCTTCGAGGAGTCGATTTTAGATTTATGGATCTATCGTCAAACCCCGTCATTTTCTCACAAGTTAACTCGAAAGGGTTTGGCCGCACCTACGGGCTTGGTGGCATAGTGGAAGAGAGCTTGGCCGCATCAAAAATGTTGAAGGAAACGGTAAAGAAGAATTTGCCCGTGGCATGGTTCTCTTCAAGCGCGGTGGTGACATGGATGTGTCCATCGATGGTTTCGCGGTTTTGTCTGATTCTTCTTCAAGGTGATAGATGGTTCTTCTAGCTTTCAAATGACACCAAGAAAGTTAGATTTAGGGCACGGGAGGACTTTCAACATATGCCAAACTTCTTACAGTACGAAGCTGTCCTTGTAAGCCATATTGCTCCTTTTATTGCCTAGCTTTTTCTTTAAAACACCTGTAAAGACTCTACGATCTTCTAAAAAGTAAAAACTATAAAAAATACTTTGGAAACCTTTAAGACATGTCAAATAAAAATACTAGAATGCTAATAATTATCATATATATATATATATATATATATATATATATATATAGTTATTACTTAAATTGATTTAAATTTTTATTCTTGATAATCAAACCTGTTTAACATGAACAAAGGAACAATCTTAGAGGACTCATAAATTGATAATTGTATTTATATTGTTAACATATCTTCCCATATCTAATCCAAGTCGTGAAACCTAATTGTTGGTTTGTTAACCGAAAATTTGTTCATCACATTAAGTGTATTACTTTAGTCTTTTTATCCATCTATCAAACCGCTAGCCGTGTTTCGCTAACGATATTACCCTGATAACACCTTATCTGCTAACTCTCCCAATGCATGTATTATTCCCTACATATGACTCAGCCGCAAGTCAACATTTTTGCTCATCACGCTAATTATCTCCCAAAGGGTTCAAGCTCCCAAAAAATACAACAGAATAGTAAAATGAGAGATTCAGAGATCTCCAAGCTAGGTCTAAAAGAAAACCCTAAAAATCTATATATATGTCCTTAAAATCGTGCAGGGACTTCTTTGAAAGTAAGGAAAACTTCTGGGGCGAATCTACAAATCTTCATAACTTCAATAAGACGCGAAATCCAATTGCCGTCAGATCTGGGTGTCGACCGACACCAGAGGTGGTGTCATTCGACACTTACACGTATTTTCGTCTCCGGATTGCTCGCGCAGCATAACTTCTCGGTTTTGCTCCAGAATGATCCATAATCTCCAAATTGGTCCCGAACGTGTAAAAACCTGAAAAGACTCAAAAACACTATAGAAACAACAAAAAGACTCTAAAAATAATACATATATCACGGCTAAAATCGGTAAAATCCGTGATATATCACTCTTCAATCACCAGATTTATTTCGGGCGTCGAGCTTATCGCTTGATGAAACTTTGATCCAATAGCTTAGAATTCTTTATGAATAAGCGCTACATCGACAGTGACCTGAGCTAGCGCATGATTCTCCTCGAGTTGCCAGGTTGGAGGATAATGAAAATAATTTTTATGAATTGACATCGTTAGCGTTTCAGTATTGTTGTTAGTAGGTGCACCATCGGGTGGTGGCATAGTAGGATTTATACCTGTTGGGATTTGAAATGGTAATTCTTGGATCTCCTCAAACAGAAGATCGATTCCGAGCGTTGAGCTTATCGATTGATGAAGCTTCGAGCCAATAGCTCATAGTTCTTTGTGAATATTCAATTTTACTATAGTTTTAGATATAGTTAAAAAGATTATTCTATTTTTATTGTATCATTTGGCCTTTGGCAACATTAACATAGGACGGCTTTAAATAGGCTTATGAACTAGCTCGGAATCGAACTTTAAGTCACCTTATTTTCTTATTCTTCCAACATCACATAGGTCGGCTTGGGCTTTAAATAAATGGGCCTTATGAACAAGCTTTGGAGTGTTAGTGCTTCCGGTGGCAGTTTGGCTTATCGGGTTAAGAAATCGGGTGAGGATTTGAAATGTTACTGATCTATTGCTATTTTCCTAAATATCTTTAAATATTTGGTTTTATACTATCTTGTCATTTACCTTTTTCCTTGACATATCATTTCATCGTTATAAAGTTATATTTCTGTTTTTATAAATGTTGGGGTCGGGTCCCACACACTTTCGGTAGGATCCACTTGGATCTGTCCACGTCATTATTACACAATAATCCTCTTGGATTTCTAAATACTTCGTTGGACTTGACCGGTTGGGAGTTCGATTCAGTTTACTAAAGGAGTTCTATCTTTACCAGTACGGAATTCGCTCTTATTCAACATACAGTTCGCATAGAGAAAGACCGAAGCGAGGAGAATATTGTTCAAGGCTCGCGGTAGCATCAAAGCACGGGAGTTCGGAGTCAGCAAGAAAGAGTTCGGAAGGCCCACGCGAAGCCCAAGACAAGGTTCAAATTCAAGTCGTTTCGGTCAAAATGTAACTTATGTGATTAATGCGGATCAATATAATTACGAGTATTAAATAGCCGCATTAATCATGTTTTCTCTATAAAAACAACCTCAAACGCATGTGTTTGGGGACAAACAATCTTTTACTTTTTACGATCAAAGCAATACAACATACTTTTTCTTTCATAATTTCATAAGGCTTTTTTACTATTTTATTCTTATTAAATTCTTTCGCTTCATTTGGTTTCTTGGTTACTTTCCTGTCCGAATTCTTATTTTCATCATTTGATTTTAGAGTTTTTCTCCACAAAAATACTTAAAGACAATCGAGTGTGAATCCTACATCCACAATAAACATATCATTTCAAATTATACAAATATATTTCTAATAATATATCTATATTTTTATTTTCATAAGTATTATCTTTGGCTTTCTATATATATATATATTTTTTTTAACATCTGGATTTATTATTTATTGCAAATTATGAGAACTGTTACATAGACGATTCTACAACGGACAATTCCTTCCGACCCTTATTAGATCTACGACGGACGACACTTCTTTCTTCATGCTCTTGACGGACACCTTCAATGATCCACGACCTGACGATACTTCTCTCTCTCTGTGTAGAATCCTGGCGAACGGCTATAATTGTACATCGCTGGAGATCTCATGCACACTTGCCTCCACTAATCTGCAAATTTATTAATAAATCGCAGTACCTGGGACTCGAACCCCAGACCTCTTGGTGTAGAAGCATTAATTAAACCTTAGTCAACCAATAGGCCAAAGGGGCTTCAACAACTTTCTATATATTATCTAGTGGTTAAATTTTTTTATAGACATATATGTATATAAAGACACATATACTATCTAGTAATATATATATTTCAATAATAAACACGGGATAGATAAATATATATTTCTAGTTTCGTAAATATTTTTAAATCTTATAGTTTTTACTATCTAGTTATTACACGTTTTTATAGGCATGTATTTTCAAATTATAAAGATATATTTCTCTTCTCCTTATTATGCGTAAATATTTGTTTTTCTACTACTACTTTATTATAGACATATCATTTCTAATTATAAAGATTTATTTCTTATTTTATAGACAAATAATTTCAAATTATAAAGATAGAATACTAATTATAAAGATATATTTCTAATAATAAAGCATACTTCTATTTTACGAAGATTTTAAAATCTTTGATTGTCTATTATCTAGCTAGTCATACAGTTTTTATAAACATATCATTTCTAATTATAAAGATATGTTTCTATTTTCCTAATATTTTTATTCTCGTACTTTCTTCTATCTAGTGACTAAATTTTCTTATAAGCATATCATTTCAAATTATTTATTCAATATTCAAATCTTCGACTAGAATTAATAATTGGTATGTCTACAAAAATAGAAATATATCCTCATATTTTGATATAGTATAGATATGTATTATTATATATATAAAGACACATATACACTCACATAGATATCCAAAAACTAAATTAGTTGAATATCAATTTTAAAATGGCCAAAATATCATCACCTTTGGCACTCCTTTTCATCATCCTATCTTCCATCATGATCAACCACTTCCATGTGGCCAGTTCAAAAACATGGTGTGTAGCAACTCTCACCGCAACGAATGCGCAACTACAAGCAAATATTAATTTTGGATGTAGTCAAGGAGTTGATTGTAGGCCAATCCGACCCGGTGGATCCTGTTTTATCCCTAACACTCTTGTAAATCATGCATCGTTTGTGATGAACTCTTATTATCAGAACCATGGTCGTACCAATCAGGCATGTAGTTTCAAAAATACCGGCACATTTGCTGCTACCGATCCTAGTTTCGGAAAATGTGTGTATGCGTCTTAGAAATATGTATTTGGTTTCGATAATTAATTGATATGCATAATAAATGATTTGGTGAATACAATCATCCATTGGTGAATGCAATGCGTAATTAGTTTGATTGTATACAATTTTTGTTTTGTTTTGAACATACCAAATTGCATCTCAAAAGCAAAAAAAAATTATTTACAAAGACTAGTACTCAGTCTGAACATATTTCTTCACCACTCAAACCACGAGGCTCCAAAAATATATACCATCATAAGTTCGTAACTCAACCACTCCTGCAAATCCACGATCACATTCCTATTATTTTTTGTCTCCATTAAAATAAAAACCATAAAAAAGTGGTTTTTTACGCATCTCTTTTAGATGGTGAATTGTCAACTCATGAGACCGTCCTAGTCCTTGAAAATTCTAGAAAAATGAGCTCATCAAAGGTTTGATGATCTGTCATACGGCATCACCTCTCGAGGTTTGCGTTTAGTGAATTTATATAGAATGAGAGTCCATAGATATAGACCACAACTTTATATAGATAATATATTCCATTCCACGTATAGTGTCTTAGCAGAGATATTCCTTTCATGTTAATGGCAGTTGTGCTAACATGTATACATTTATCTCATCAATTGTTTCATTTCATGGAGTTAGGATCGCTCGCTCCTTGTAATGCTTGTATAGGTTGTTTTTGATAAATTGTTCTCTCCATTTGTGGCTTGAAATATAACATGCAAAATTGCAAATGATGTCCAATTGATTGCATTATGAATTTAGGATCAACGACCACCATCTGAACATCATCTTTGTTGGCATATTTTTCTTCACTTGTGGGTGCATTTCCATCTCCAACATTTAGCAGCCATGCAACAAAATTTTCTTGTGATTTTCTTAAAGTCTTGAGAGAGAAGACTTTGCAAGAGTCCCACAAGTATGATTGTCAAATGTATGCTAAGACCGTATCGGCTTGAGAATTTTGTTGAATAATGATGTGTGTGATTTTTCACCTCAAGGTTGTACCTTAGAAACCGCACGAAAAGTTGCAAGTCCTCAACTAATCTTACGTGTATTTAAGGATTGATCCCATAGAAAGATAGATAATACGTTACGAATCCATCAGAAAATAATTTTGCTATGACAAAAATAAAAGATTGGTTTAGGTTTCGTCACAGAAGCAAGCAAGTAAACATGAAAGTAAATCAACAAAGTGAAGCGTTGAGATCAGCAAATAGTGCATGAAACTACCCACATACATTTAAATCAAGTATAGAACAGTGAATTCTTGAAAAAGCTACCCTAAACTCGCCACTTTAATTAATCGATCATGATCCTTAAATCACCCTTAAACCCAACTAATAAACTACTCAATCACAGCAAAGAAAACATTAAAGCAATAGAAGAGAATTGCATAGTCATAAGTCAAAATACGTATAAAAATAAAGAAGAGGGTTCATAGATTACTTCTCGATATCGAGTAAAAAGATCTTCCCTTGAAAGCAAAAGATAAAGCAAAAGTGTGGAGGCGAGTCGGAGGGCACTTGGGAGGAACATAGGTCTGTTATTCGTTTTTATCTCGCTCTCTTTGATAATATTGTTAAGAATAAGTATATATAGTCTTCGAGGAGTCGATTTTAGATTTATGGATCTATCGTCAAACCCCGTCATTTTCTCACAAGTTAACTCGAAAGGGTTTGGCCGCACCTACGGGCTTGGTGGCATAGTGGAAGAGAGCTTGGCCGCATCAAAAATGTTGAAGGAAACGGTAAAGAAGAATTTGCCCGTGGCATGGTTCTCTTCAAGCGCGGTGGTGACATGGATGTGTCCATCGATGGTTTCGCGGTTTTGTCTGATTCTTCTTCAAGGTGATAGATGGTTCATCTAGCTTTCAAATGACACCAAGAAAGTTAGATTTAGGGCACGGGAGGACTTTCAACATATGCCAAACTTCTTACAGTACGAAGCTGTCCTTGTAAGCCATATTGCTCCTTTTATTGCCTAGCTTTTTCTTTAAAACACCTGTAAAGACTCTTCGATCTTCTAAAAAGTAAAAACTATAAAAAATACTTTGGAAACCTTTAAGACATGTCAAATAAAAATACTAGAATGCTAATAATTATCATATATATATATATATATATATATATATATATATATATATATATAGTTATTACTTAAATTGATTTAAATTTTTATTCTTGATAATCAAACCTGTTTAACATGAACAAAGGAACAATCTTAGAGGACTCATAAATTGATAATTGTATTTATATTGTTAACATATCTTCCCATATCTAATCCAAGTCGTGAAACCTAATTGTTGGTTCGTGATATGTTGTGTTTTTATCGGTTTTGAGTCTTTGTTTTCTTTCCTACATCATCTGTTTTATAGAGTCAAAGTGTGTTTTTAGAGTCTTTTAGTCTTTTATCGAGTCTTTACAGGTTTTAGGTTGCTTTGGAGGAAAACGAGCTGTTTTGGGTTATAAACACACTTTTAGAGATGCAGTTTCGTTTAGAAGTGTCAGACGTTTGGTATCATATTGAATACTTGACACCGTTAGATCTCTCTGAATTTTTGCCACAAGCTAGACGAAGATGTTAGCTTGATTTTCCAAGTGGTTTGAAGGAAATCTAACGGTGCATTCAAGAGTTATACCAAAATTAGTGAAGACAGGTCAATCTGGCGAGCATTTGAAGCAGGTGCAGAGCTTGACTCCAGGAGCTTCGGGATCGATCAATCCCAGAAGGGGATCGATCGATCCAACTCTCATCGTCGAAGCAAAAACATCCGCCAGTACGGGATCGATCGATCCACCCTCTTGACGACTCAGTCCGGTTTTCCTTAACCGGTTTTATCTGTCTTTTTCTGTATTTGGGTATAAAAACCCCTGGAACCTAATTTTTCTATACACGTTGTTTTTCTGCAATTTTTCTGAGACTTCTCTTTGTAAGCACACTTGAGGATTAGAGATTCATCCATCTTGACAATTTGGAGAAGATTTTCTAAACCTTTATCTCATTTTATTCAATTGAACTATGTTTTCTTCTTTATCTATTTGTGTTATTCTTTGCAATATGTGTGAGTAGTTCTCAAATTGGGTTTTAGGGTTCCAATTAGGAGATTCAATGGATTAATGGATTGATTGTATTAGGAATTCTCATTCTCTAGGTTCTTTGATTCACATGTTCTTAATGCTAGAATAGGATTGATCACCCTGTTGTAGATTCTAGGTTTTTCTATGCATCAAAAGTGTTCGATAGAATGCCTGAAAGAATGTGGATTGAGCAATGTATTTCTAGCCAACGAAAGTTGACATTAGAACGCATTGTGAACTTAATGAACTTGTTTGGTAATGCGAATTTGACTAGGAAATTGCATGCGAAAGTTTAGTAATCGAATAGTCAAATTTAGTGATTAATGTCTTGAAAGAGAATTGGTTTAAATGTGTTCATGTTCGAGAACGGTTCTTAATTATTGAATTCCTGGTTTCATGTTTCCATTATTCGTTGATCTCTGAAATACCCTAATGCCTAATGTCTTTAAATCTTGAAGTTAAATCGTTTAATTTATTTGCATTTTTATTTTACAAACTGAAAACCCAAACAAAACAACCTTTCCGCTTTAGCTAAGAACGAGTCTCGGAAATCTTTAGTGTACCATTGGTTCTTGTGGATCGACCCCGTATATACTACCTTGCGGTGTATCGGGTAATTACTCGAGCAATCAGTTCGTTAACCGAAAATTTGTTCATCTCATTAAGTGTATTACTTTAGTCTTTTTATCCATCTATCAAACCGCTAGCCGTGTTTCGCTAACGATATTACCCTGATAACACCTTATCTGCTAACTCTCCCAATGCATGTATTATTCCCTATATATGACTCAGCCGCAAGTCAACATTTTTGCTCATCACGCTAAATATTTTGTTACCTTATTAATAATAATGTTACTGTCTTCGCATATATAATCCAATCTTTGAAATCTAATCGTTGGTTCGATAACTGAAAATATGTTTATCTCATTAGGTGTATTATTAACATGTTAAGTAGGTTCTTACTTAAGTCTTTTCATCCATCTATCAAACCTCCATCACTGTTTCGCTAACAATATTACCCCGATAATAAGTTATCTGTTAACTATCCTGATGCATGATATGAATTATTTTTTTGTCATATCGATTTTATTGTCTTGTAGGGGTAGTTCTGTCATATCAATTTTGCATTAAAAAAAAAGAACTAATTATCTTATTTGTATGTGTAGACTTTTAATATTTTTGTCTTCTATGTATATATTTAAATAACCCCTTTTTTTTTCTATGAGCTTCCATCTGAATGAATACTCTTCCTTTTAAGAAAAGAAAAGATTCGAGCTATAATTGTTTTAATGGTCTTCTTTGGGTTATATCTATTTGGAAAAACAAATTTTAAGGTTTCTCTTAGTGGCAGCATTCAAATGAAATTTTGTGGAGGAGATTTTGAGATAATGTGGATGTGGTCTCACGGGAAGAAGTTTCATTAGAGACGATTCTTGCTTTCGTTGTTACTTCTTATGAAAATTATATTAATCTCTTCTCATGTTGTTTTTATGCTATTTGTTATATCAGTAATAACTGTGTGATCAACTATTTGATTCCAATGAACATTATTTCTAAAATTTGCAGAAGACTCTGGAGATCAGTGGAGAATTGAATCAATTGTGTTATTGGCTCTTTTCAGTGGAGAAGAATCAAAGCAAAGGGACCAAGGAAAAAAAAAAACCAAAGAAGTAACGCTTCTTATGAAACCAATAAGAGCAAAAGAAAACTTATATAGTTAATTATTCTTGGCTCCTTTGTGACTTGATTTTTGTACTGATTCGTCTTCGTTAACTTCTCTTGTGACATGTTTTTGTATTGTTCTTCTTAATTACCTCTTTTTTTTCTTGGCCTCTTCAGTAAATTGTTTTTTCTTGGGTTCTTCTCTCGTGACTTGTTTTTTTGGTAGTGTTTTCTTAATTATCTCTTTTTTTCATGGGACACATGTGTTTTTTGTAGTGAATTATTGGCTCTCTTCTCTCGTGACTTGTTTTTTGTAGTGTTCTTAATTATCTCTTTTTTTCTTGGGACACATGTGCTTCTCTAATCCACTAACTTCTCACTAAATATCTCAATTCATCTAACCTGTCTCCGAGCTCATATGAGGGTGTTTTCAGTGCACAACAATCAGAACAAGAGACGAAGAAAAACAAAGAAACAAAAGCAGATACTTCTTTTTTGAGTTCTTGAAATACTTGTTTTATTTTGGGTTTTTACAATTTGAGAAAGGAAATGGGGAAAAAATTTCATGCTTTTATGTTCCCATGGTTTGCTTTTGGTCATATGATTCCCTTTCTACATCTTGCAAACAAACTAGCTGAGAAAGGTCACCGGGTTACTTTCTTGCTACCTAAGAAATCTCAAAAACAGTTGGAACATCACAACTTGTTCCCAGACAGTATTGTCTTTCACCCTCTCACAATTCCTCCTGTCAATGGCCTCCCTGCTGGTGCCGAGACAACCTCGGATATCCCAATCTCAATGGACAACTTCTTGTCCGAAGCCTTGGATCTCACTCGCGATCAGGTTGAAGCTGCGGTTCGTGCTTTGAGACCGGACTTGATCTTCTTCGATTTTGCTCAATGGGTACCAGAAATGGCTAAAGAACATATGATCAAGAGTGTGAGTTACATCATAGTATCTGCTACAACTATAGCTCATACACATGTCCCTGGTGGTGAATTAGGTGTTCCCCCACCGGGTTATCCTTCATCGAAGGTGTTTTTCCGTGGAAACGATGCTCATGCCTTAGCAACCTTGTCGATCTTTTACAAGAGACTTTATCATCAGATCACTACAGGTCTTAAGAACTGTGATGTCATTGCAATGAGGACCTGCAAAGAAATCGAAGGGAAGTTCTGCGACTTTCTATCGCGTCAGTACCATAAGAAGGTTCTCTTGACTGGTCCAATGTTCCCTGAGCCAGACACGACTAAACCACTAGAAGAACACTGGAGTCATTTTCTAAGCGGGTTCACGCCCAAGTCAGTAGTGTTTTGTTCATTTGGCAGCCAAATCATTCTTGAAAAAGATCAATTCCAAGAACTCTGTTTAGGGATGGAGCTGACAGGTTTACCGTTTCTTGTAGCGGTTAAGCCACCAAGAGGATCAACAACGGTCCAAGAAGGGTTACCAGAAGGGTTCGAGGAGCGGGTGAAAGGGCGCGGTGTGGTTTGGGGAGGATGGGTACAACAACCTTTGATATTGGCTCATCCATCAGTAGGTTGCTTTGTGAACCATTGTGGTCCTGGAACAATATGGGAGGCTTTGGTGAGTGATTGCCAAATGGTTTTGATTCCATTTTTAAGTGATCAAGTTCTCTTTACAAGATTGATGACCGAGGAATTCGAGGTCTCTGTAGAAGTGTATAGGGAAAAGACAGGATGGTTTTCAAAGGAGAGTTTGAGCAATGCGATTAAGTCTGTGATGGATAAAGACAGTGACCTTGGGAAGCTAGTGAGGAGTAACCACGCCAAATTGAAGGAGATTTTGGTTAGTCCTGGACTATTGACCGGTTACGTGGATAACTTTGTAGAGGCATTGCAAGAGGATTTGATCTGATTATGTTGAAAACTAGGATTTAACCCGCGGTACACTGCGGAACAAAATTGTATTTTATGTATATTATATAATAATTTATAATTTATTGGATTTTGAAATTCATAATTTTAAAAAATTATTTCTCATTTGTTTATTTTATATTATAATTAATATAGTTGAAATATATAAATATTATTTTTGAGTTGTTGTATTTGTTACTTAAATGTGTTAAGATTTTTTCGAAAATATTTTGTAATATTAATTAATAGATAAACATTTATGACAATGGTATTATCTTGTAAATAAGTGGCAATTCCATAATTTATTTCATATTTGTACTTCAAAAATATATATATAAATTGTTGATGATAATAATTCTCATCAAAGTATAATTGAAAGGGGAAATAATATCTTTGATATTATAATAAAATAATGAGTGATTAAGAGAGAGTTGAATAAAGTTATGGTCAAGAGAGTGTTGAATGAATTTATTTTGGTTAAGATTGTAAAATAGCTTAGGAAATATTTTTGTATCTTCTTAGCATGACATTAAATTAAATATATAATTTTACAACTAATATTAAATTTGAATTGTCAATGATATTATTTACCATCTTTCAGACTTGTAGCTAGAGGAAAGGGCGAGAATGTTCCAACATAAATTCTATTTAATGTGGTCTGCGATATCGTGATACAATGCATACATAAATTTGTATTTATTATTTTCTTAAATAATATAAAAAGTAATATTTTAAATCATTAGAAAGAAATCATTAAAACCAAAACCAAAATCCACTATGACGGGGTTAAACGAAACAATCCTATCAAACTCCACAAACTAAACAGGCTTTAAAGAGTTTTGATCTAAATACGCTTAAAAGGTTCATTGTACTAAGTAGACAGCCTAAATGGACAGAGTCTGCACATTTTAACTTCTTAAGACTCAGAAATGTTTAATGATTTTTTATATCGGAGTGGTTCTATCTTGGGGCAGTTTATGTTGTCACTATATTGCTAGTTTTGTTGTCACTATATTTGCAGATTCAATCGCCGGGACCTTAACATGGGGAAGAACTTACTAAAAGGTATGCTTTTCTCTTTTTTCGAACAAAACATGTGGTAGTTATGCTAAACTTGTTTAAAATTATAAAACTAAAATTTGCGATACTTTTGATATCTTGTTGCAGAAACTTTGCAGATGCTAATTAGTTCTCATTCATGTTCACAATACCGAATATGAACTAAAGTGAAAATTTTGACGCAAACAAAAGAAAAAAAGAAAATTACACTAGAAGTTGTTAAGCATTCTTAGTAACGTTTTGATTCGGTTTATTCACTACACGAGTTTAAACTCTCTTTGTCTTGCCTCGTGCGCTCTATATCTCTCTCAATGATAAGTTGTTCCGATAAGTCCCATGCATCTTCTCGGAGCGTATAAACTGTCGGTCCAAGACTTCCTGCTAGATCAACGCCTAATGTAACTTCTACGAGCTGTAAGAATCAACCAATCAAAAGTACGTTTATCAGTACAACTGAAAGCTCAACAACCTAGGAGAGATTCAAGTGTGTGAACTTACTTGGTCACAGACTTTTTCGACCCATTTCATACGGGTGTCCCAAGGGATGGCATGAGCATCTTCGCTACGTAATTTCTGCATCAAATCTGTCACATCCCTGCGGAGGGCTTTAATATCGTCAGGATTACCTGGTTTCCTTGGGAATATAGCCCTGCACATTCCAAAACAAAACAAATACTCATTACATAATCCAATTTAAATTCCCTTTTTCTTTAAGCGAACAAACAAAGACCAATAGAGGTATCCAACAAGAACGCTCGTTTCTTACTTTTTTAGACCAGTGATAACAGAGCCCAAAGTTCCGAGTCTCTCCTTCGTTTTGCCCACTAACGATGAGAAATCATTCTTCACTTATGAAAATATAAAATCAAACATTCATCAATTTTCTTACTGCAACAAGTGTTTAAAATCATGCTAGCAAATCTAATTCTACTTACCGATAACTTCTCAAATGTACATTCTGATTCAAGATCAGAAGATTTATTCTGATCCCCGAAAAACTGAGCAGAGGATATGGACTTGGCATTTGAAAACTTCTTTCTTGCTTCATACGATTCCTCAACCTACCTAGTAATCAAGTTAGATAGAAGATTATGTATTTTAATCTAAGACAAAACAAAAGAAAAACAACACGAGAATTACCTTAGTGTTAAGCTTCCGTACACCAAGACCACCAATTGTTCCTGTCCTTTTTTCACATATAGGTTTCGTAAACGGTAGATCCGTAGGAATAGTGATATCGCCGGAATTTTCCCCGGTGGAGATTTCACGGCAGCGAAAACGTAGTGTTGGCGATGGTTTGGTCTCGTGGTTGTTATTTTCGCTTCCTCTCTTCATCACGTCTGTTTTGTTAACCCTAGGGGCATATTCATTTTTCCTAATATTTAGTAAAAAAAGAATTATAGAATTAAGGAAAAGCTGGTAAATTTTTTTTATAATTATACCATAGATTAGGGAATAATTTCCGGATGTTAAATAATAACTTAGATGGACATTTTTGATCTATAACATCCTTTTCTAATTTTCCCATAATAAAAACTAACGATTTGGAATGTTCGTAACAGACTTGAATCATTTAATTCTTACAGACTTGAATCATTCAATTCTTACCCCTACTCTCCTAAGGAGAGCTTGAGATGAGTTTTATAATGAAAAATATAGAAAAAAATATAGAGCTATTATTAAACTGTAAACAAATATTAAAGATACATGGAAATATTATTATTACCTTATATGTGTAGATGGAACTGACATGGATTGTGTAGCTTTCTCTAGTGCGCTTAGAGACCGTAGCTTCTATAACTACATGATATTGGAGAGAAGTTTTTGAATCTTCAAATGGATTTTACGAACACTTGTATGGTTTCTTTGATATATGCAGAACTAGAACTTAAAGCAAGATTGATAAACACAGAGAAGATACGTGTTTGGGATACCTTAATCTCATGGCTTGATCAGAAGCTTTCAGTCATAGATGAGTGCAGTTCAGATTCTTTGATCGCTGTACATGTCACAGAGTTTTAGCAATGATTTTTGTTACAGATTTCTATATATGTTTAAAAGGGAGGCCAATGAAACTCACATCGTGCTCTTCCCAAAAAAAACAGACAATGAATCTGGAATAAAGAGAAATTAATCTAATAAAAAATAGAAGACAATAAACTTGGATCGAATACCATTTCAAATCGATGGATCTGGGAAAGATAAAAAGAAAAAAAGGTGATGGAAAAAAGATAACGTGAATTGGATTTTTGTAGAAGAAGATAAAACGGTTTGGAAAATCTTGAGTTGGTTCCAAATTTCCAAAGATAGTGGTGTTGTGTGTGAGAAAATCTAGGGATATTTTTTTTGTTTTTAAATATGTAGAAAAAAAGAAAATGGGCATTTAGTTTTTTGAAAAATTTAAATAATTCTTTGAATTATAAAAAAATTCTACATGGCATATTTTTATTGGTCAAGTGATTTGTGCTTTATAATATAAAGGACTAAAGTAAATATGATGGTTTCCGTTTTTCTAGTAGACATTATTTAATTTAAATTATATACTTTTACAACTAATATTAAATTGGAAATGTCAATGATATTATTTACCAAAAAATAAATAATACTAAAAATGACATTTTCGTTTTATTTAATTAATATATTAAAAATATAACGTTTTAGTTACAAAGATTGAGCAAAATCTTTTGGAAATCTAATTTGAAAAGAGAGGATAAAATGGAAGAAAAAATGACAAAGATTCTTAATTTCTCGTTTAGAAAAACTATTGTATTCTTTTTTTTTTTTTTGGTCGGAAAACTATTGTATTCTTGATTTCTTTCTTAATTGAATATGTTGGTAACTATTTTCTAATAGGAAATCTTGTAAATAAATATTAAAACAAAGTTATTTTTTTGAAATGATATGCATTTGAAAGATCTCGTTCTACTGTTCCAAACCATCTTCAAAGCTAATATATGAGACTTGTAGCTAGAGAAAAGGGGGAGAAAGAAAGACAAAGACATCTTGCATGCGAGAATGTTCTAAGATATGTATAATGTGGTCTGCAAATTATTGTGATATAATGCATAGATAAATTTGTATTTATTATTTTCTGAAATAATATAACAGTAATATCTCTATTAGTATTTTTGAAGTACATTTTGTACGTACCAAGTGGATTAAAAATTTATCCGAGATTTTTGGTACCCGACCCGATATAGAGTTTACTTCATAATCTTATACCAGATATTCTATATTTTTTTGATCGGATCAAAATGTATCCGAAATTGTGAACCGGATATTTCATGTTTAAGAATATATATATTTAGAAGATCTGGTTACGATTTAAAATCACGATTCTCCTATCATCTTTGTTTGAACTTTTTTTAACAATTTTGAATCATCATATAATATATAAAGTTAAAAAAATCTCAATTATTTTTTTCTGCATATATTGTGATTCAAAATTTTCAAACGGATATATATTACCCAATTGATGAAAAATGTATATATTCAACGTCTCATATTGGCTAAAATGTTTAGGCAATGATTCAGAATCATTATATAAATAAGATCAAAATGAAATTCAAATCCGAATGAACATGAAGCTTAACTTAACAAACTTCCAAATTTAAAAGTTTGTATACCGTTTAGTTCGGTTTTTAGTTTAACTGCTTAATTTTACCAGAAATATTTAATTTTAGACTTTTAATAAAAGTTTTATATAAAATAATTCATATATTTAAAATCAATAAAAAGTTTATAATATTATGAACATTTTAATATATATAAAGAGTTACAATAACATGGGACGGGATATATTGCGAGACGGGATTATATGGCGTGACGAGTTTTCAAGAAGTTTTAAATATTACAATTTATAAATTTAAATCATAAATTTTTTATAATACTAAGAACATTTGAACATATATAAAGAGTTAAAATAATACGGGACGGTTATATTGCAGGACATGGTTATATGATAGGATGGGTTTGAATCCAAAAATTCAAAACATCATTAACCCTCTGCTTCTATGCGGGTTAAATCTTTATTTTCTTATTTTTTAACACAACCAATATTAGACATATTGAATGATCTTGATTAAAATAAAATTGTATAAAACAGTATACAATTACTTAATAACAATTGTAAATTATAAAATATAAATATCTTATAAAATGATACAATTTGTAAACTTTTCTATATAATATATAACCATTCAATTTAAAATTTTCTAATTTTAAAACTAAATCGTTCCGCGGTATACCGCGGGTTAAAATCTAGTTTAAAATTATTAGAAAGAAATCATTCAAAACAAACACAAAAACAAAAAAAAATCCTATAAAACTCCACAAACTAAATCGCCTTTTAAGAGTTTTGATCTAAATAGGCTTAAAAGGTTCACTGTACTAAATAAATAGCCCTGATTTCTTTTGTTTTAATGTTGCATTTATTGTAAAACAGATATTATTATGAATACAATTTAACATTCATACAAAAAATAAATAGCCCCAATGGAGAGAGTCTACTATGCGACTGTAATTTTATTCAGTGCTTTTGCAAACAATACCACATCAACTCTCCAACAAATGCTAAGTGATCAAGACAACGACAAAACCAATATGATGCATCATGCATATATCTCAGGTGCATAATGCCCTTGTTCAACAAAGGTTCAATGACCATGACCTAAGATATATTATCTTTTATTTTTTTCACAAACTTTCAATTTTTTTTTATAGTATTTAGTCTTTAGGAATATAAATGTAAGTTCCTAACAAGATACAATTACTTTGCCAACAATTTGATTGTTTTTTTTACAACAACACAATTTGCTTAACACATGCACAATTGCGTCAAATAACGGCTTATTGCCATATGATTGGTTATTAAAAAATTAACCCCGGATTGCTGATGTGTCTCTCACAGTTTAATCAACAAAAAATCATATTTCTTTCTCACTTTTTCAAACGTTTTTTTTTCCAAATAAACACTAACCAAAATGACAAATCCTTTTATGCGACAATTTTCCTTCTCGGCACATGATTAACTGGTCATTGCGTAATCGCCTCAAAATTTATTTACAAAATTCTAGTTTTGTACGCAATTTTAAAATTTTAATTAACTTGTTGACTAACTTATGCAATATACCACATACAAGGCTAACAACCAACTAAGTTAAATTAATTCTTTTGTACATGGTATGTACACACTTAATATTAGTCATATTCATAGTAAATTTATGTGGATACCAAACAAGAAACGAAAAGCTACATTTACAAAACGGATAAGACATTTATGTGATAATCGTCATGGTTTTAACAAGATAAGGTGGACAATGCTAAACTTGATTGTGATTTATGAGGACACTCTAATAATTTATAAAATTTATTATAATATAAAGAGACTACTTTAACTCTCGTATATTTAGGCTAGAAGGTCTTATTGGTGGAACTATTTGGATGGCGTACTCCCTAGCTTTTGCTCTTGCCACTACATGCATTCTAATGAGTTTTGTCAACCAATACATGATTATTCAATCAACGACTCACATGTCTTCTTGACCACTTGTCTTGTTGCTTTGTTAGGGCCGAGGTAGGTTGTTTATCGTTTTATGTCTCCTAATGAATGTGTCTTTAAGACTCGTTTATTTACTACGTGAGTTTGAACTTTCTCACGCATCACGCTCTCTCTTTCTCAGTGAAAGTTGTTCTGACAAGGCCCATGCATTTTCTTAGACGGTATAAAATGTCGATCCAAGACCTCTACTAGATCAACGCCTAATGTAACTTCTACGAGCTGTTTAGAATCAACCAATCAAAAGTATGTTTATCAGTACAACTGAAAGCTCAACAACCGAGGAGAGATTTGAGTGTGTGAACTTACTTGGTCATAGAATTTGTCGACCCATGTCATACGGGTGTCCCAAGGGATGATATGAGCATCTTCGCCACGTAATTTCTGCATCAAATCGGTCACATCCCTACGGAGGACATTAACATCATCAAGATTCCATAGTTTATTGGAAATATACCACTGCACATTCCAAAACAAAACAAATACTCATTATATAATCACATTTAAATACATTTTTTCTTTAATCGAACAAACAAAGACCAATAGAGGTATCCATATGCCAAAGAAAAACTACCGTTCGTTTCTTACTTTTTTAGACCAGTGATAACAAAGCTCAAAGTTTCATATGTCTTTAGTTTAGACCAGTGATTTCATATAGTTGGTATATGTGGGGTTTATTCATATTATTATGATTTTTGAATTTTTATAGTATATGAAAAAGGCATATTTTTTAAGCTAGTTGATTGTGATTTATGAGGACACTCTAGTTCTTGACAAAAAAAAATGAGGACACTCTAGTAATTTATATCTATATTATAATATAAAGAAACTGCTTTGGTGGTTTGTGCTGCAATTTGTGCATTACTTTAACTCTCGTATATTTAGGCTAGAATGTCTTATTGGTGGAAGTCTTTGGATGGCGTACTCCCTAGCTTACGCTTTTGCTACCACATGTGTTCTGATGAGCTTTGTCAACCAAAACATGATTATTCAACCCATTTCTTACATGTCTTCTTAATCACGTCTTTTTGACCACATGTCTTGTTGCTCGAGGTGGGTTTTGGTTCATTTGAAACAGGTAATTAGGATTTGAGTAGGTTGTTTATTGTTGTGTGTTCCCGAATGTGTCTTTAAGACTCGTTTACTTATTATTCTAGTCTCCTAGTGGGCTTGTCTCTAACCTTCTTTCAAATCGTTTTTTTAAAAAAAGATTTCTAGTTGTTTTAATAAGAATGCTTCAATAAGATTCTATAATTGGTTGGACGAGACCGAAAAAAATGAGAACTTCTGTTAAGATTCCCTCCTTGCAGTTCTTTTGTATACGTTTTGTCTACCTTCCTTTCAAGGCATTGCTAAATCCTTAGTGACTCTCCTAAAAAATGGTGATCAAGAGCTAGAGATTGTTGAGCAGGTTGTTGCTTTTTTTTTTTAACAATATTTTGCAGCCACGACAACTTAATTTTATATATTATATTTATTGTGAATTTTTGGTTTTGTTGTTCTTTCATACAAATATTTGAATCATGATTTTGCATAATGAGAGCATATATTATGTCATGAGAAATACCAATGCAAACCCCATTTAAAATCTGGCAGGGTTTGAGGTTCTTGCTAACTAATTCAACATTTTCTTTTTGTGATAATTTTCCTCAATGCAAGTCCTATCTTTTAAGGCTCCAATTGGTAACCAATTTTTTGTGATAATTTTCCTCATGTATATAAGCTCTTTAAATTTAATATGCATTGATAGTTCTGAGTTCCATAGTTATATATTAACTCTATTCAGTTCCCTAATAAAATTTAGCTTGATTTCATTAGGTTTTATTTAGTTAATTATGTTTTAAGACATAGGCTTCACCTGAAAGTTACTTTTCTTTCAAAACAAAGATTACAATTTTTCAGATGTTTCAAGATGTTTGATATCAGATGCTTCAATTTTAAGGCAAAAATTTCTCAATCTAAATATATTTTCCTAAACTAAATAATAAAGTCACAAATCTAATTTGATTATATTTTTCAAGATTTTTTCTTTGATCTAGGAAGAGATTATGTTATGCCTCGAGTGAAAATAAATCATAGGTGGATCAAAGAGAAGTGCAAACAGAACTATTCTCTCGCTGAATAAAGGTCTTTTGCAACTCTTAATCTTGATGACAAGATAATACAAAACAAGAAAGCAAGAAAACAAAATTCAGCAAGTCCATGAAGCAGATCTCTTGATAACAGGTTTCATCTGTTTGTCTTCTTCAAGAGAGATCATTCCGATATGTGAAGGATCTTCAAGCATCATCTTCGCAACCAAGTAACCCGCGATCGACCAAGTCTGGTATTTCCTGGCCTGTTTTCCAACGTATCTTCCTTGCTTACCATCGTAGTATTCCGGCCAGCAATCTCGGTGTAGCCGAGATTCAATTAGATCAATCGCGCGTCTCGCGATTTGAGGCCGGCCTGTCTTGATGCATGCCGCTGTCAGCGTCCACAACAATACTGCATACATAAAGATAGTGAGAAGGACCAAGCGTTTCACATGATGTCTTTAGTTTATAACAAAGAATGCTAACCTGGCCAAGATCCGCCATTGTGGTAGCTCCACCTAGTGTTCTTGGGATCACAGCCGGTTACAATCCGCCACTCGTGGCTCTCAATGCAAGGGTAACAAATCTTGAGAGGCATCTCGCCAACTAGCTCCTCCCAACGGTGCTCGAGGAGGTCCATAATGGCCATTGACTGATCCGGAGTTGCTAGAGAAGAAAGGATAGAGACACAATTTCCTAAGGAAAACCACCTAAAATCCATACGGGCCGGGCTTACATTGCCGACAAAGTATCCTCCACGAAGAGGCATGAAGTCGAAAACCCAATCTGGTATCGAGTCCGGCATTACGTTGAATTTGTTCACCGCCGTGTGTGAGTACTCCTCCGTCTTGTACCTTAACAAAAAATTTAATATTTTTGTCACGTCAAATCATATATTATCCATATTCAAGATCATTTTGAGGCCGCTTACTAACCTGTAGATATCGTTGAGTTGCTGAAAGTCGAGCCAAAAGTAACTGCGCATATGGAAACTCAGCGCGTGAAGTCTCTTCACAATCCTTTCTATGAACTCTCTACCTTCCTCGTCAGGTTTAAGCATCGATAAGGCGCATCTCAGCGCCATGAAAAACAGAGCTTGAATCTCTATTGGATATCCATAAACACCCTACAAAGTACAAATCAAGATTTGGTTTTAGTGTGAAAAAATCTAAAATGATTTTTGCTCGTTTACTAGAAGGTTGTTCTTACCATTCTCCTATCAACCATAGAACAACCGTCAGCACAAAGCAGCGTAGGGAAAGTGTCAAACCCTTCGGACAAGCAGAGCGAGAGTATAAGCCTCATTCCCCTCTGACACTCTGGTGTCTCAGAAAGAGTCAAATCTCCCGTAGATTTCGTGTAAGCACGGAGAAGTATGATCCACCAAAATCCTGAATCCACCGGTGCTACTCTTCCTATAGCGCTTTCCCCGAAATCCGCAACAATCGTGTCGGTTTTACGGACTGGATCATGAAGCACCTTGAAGCTCGCTGGCATAACGCCTTCCCCGAGCTTGAACCGGTCAACCCGTTTCTCCCAACCTTGAAGCTGAAGTGTCTTGAGCAAGAAGTTTTTCACTATATCTGGCTCTCCATTCATCAGAAACGCCAATGCACTCGGTACAAAGTCTCGCACGAACACCTACACAAAAAAAAATGACATGTTTTGAGATCTATGCTCTAACCAAAATAAAGATAATGTGACCTTTATTTTATAAAAATTCATAAACCGCATCTATGTAACATTACAACATAGCAATATAGAATAAAAACGTAAAATAAGCTTCTAACTAAGAGAAATTTTGCTCATATTATAGAATTATTTCGCGATTATGTCTCTGTTTTTCGCTATTATGGCAGAAACAATCGCGTCTATTGATTATGTTCAGGTCATGTCTAGAATCTTTAGTTACCTGATCGTAGTTCAAGACCTCCTCAGAGGCATGGTCATAAGCTGCAATGGTACCAACGGGTTGACCACGAAAGAACACCATTGACCTTCTCAAAGCTTCCCAAGCCTCAGCAACCATCGGATGAGGCTCGAACGAGTTCCTAACAGAGAGAGGAGTATCCACCATTGACCTACTACCAGGAGAATGAGCCATTTCTAAAATGCTGTCTTGTCTTGCATAGCCAGTTGATAACTCGCTCATTGATCTTTCATCAAATGATCTCTTCCGTTCAATCTTTAGCTGCCTCGGCTTCTCCAAAGCCCGAGTTAGATCGAAATCGTCCATCTCTGATAAGGAACAATGTGATCCTTCAACTCTTAGCCACAATGGTTCTTTATGACCTTCCATTTCTTTGGTTTTAATGGATAGAACAAGATCTATAGGTTCAGTCATAAACAACAACAACAAAAAAAACAGACAAAAGATCAGTTATTGAGATAAAAACATTAAACAGATTCTTTGTTGGAAATAAATTGTGTTAAATTTATAACAACAATTGATTTTTTTGGAAATAAATTTTTATTTTAAGATAAATACATTTAACAGATTCTTTTTCTCTTTCTCTTATCTTCTTTAGTTAATTACTTATCCAGATTAACCATAATAAACCAAAACTTATCTAATGAAAATAGTTCCAAACAATAATCCAAAATTAGTGTTAATCAATGGATTAAACAGACTGATTAATCAAGAATTCAAGATCCATGAGAACTAGATCTACATCTAGATATAACATACATAATGGTTTGACATAAATGAGGTAGTTAAGAAAGAACCAAACCTGAGAAGACGACGGAAGTGTCAAAAACTCGCCGGCGATTTCGCCGGAGAGTGAGAGAAGAAGGGGCAAGAAAGTAAGAAAACGGGAAAAAAGAGTCATGATGAGTGAAGTTGTTGTTTTATAGATAGATGAAGAAGTAAGGAAGAAGAATACAAAACGGGGGACTTGTTAAGAGACCGAAACAAGACAAAACAAAACGGGTCTGGTAAGGAAAAGTGTCGACGGAAAGAGACGGAGTTTACCTTTACCGGTAATGACCGGTTGAGAAAAGTCAAGTTGTGTTTTGGTCTACGTGTAAGTAACAGCTAATGTACTGATGAGTACAGATTCTTATTGGCTGATTTGGCTATTGGACTTTTCGTTTGGATACTCGATTTATCGGTTTCCAGTCACTTTTATTTTTATGTTGACACAGAAAGTTTCAGAAACCAAACACAGACTGTTAGCTTGTTAAGTCTGTTAGGTAGACAATATAATAAGTATATATCACATTTAAAAAAAATGTTTTATTTATATAAAATGACGAGAGCTTCCGAAAAGTTCGTACCGAACCGCTTCATATCACTTATGTAAACAAATTCTCCAAAAATAGCTCTAATTAATTTCGGATGATAAAAAAAAGAATGATGAGAGCTTCAATACTAGTAATTAACATTTCTATGTTGTTTCAGTAGAGAGTTTATAACTAGTAGTAAAAAAAATTATGTAGTAGGTTAGCAAATTAAATTCAGCGCTAAGAACATCTAGATTAAAAAAAAATTACAATTCTCGAAGTCAATATCTTAATCAATCCGACCCTAAATCCATTTTTTTTTAATCCTAAAACGTAATTGAGAAGCAAATCAAAATTGAGTTTATACACAAAACTTAATTCAATGTGATTAAACCATAACAATGAACCAGCAATAAAAATTTTGCCATCCTTTTTTTAGCAATGAACAATGTCTCTCTCGCTCTGCCAACAACTAACTACATTGTTGGTATTTTTATTACACTTCCAAAATCCAATTTCTCAAAGAAAAATGCAAAATATTACGAAATTCATAAATCTAGCTTAAGAAACTTGGTGATGACTCCCATCATTTCACCACCATGGAAACGACCAAGACATCCTCTTGCAGCTGCAATCTCATTCAACTCTGAGACTGAGTCTCCACTAATCGCCGAAGGAGCTTCCCTCTTCCCACCGTCTTCTTCTTCTGTTTCAATGACATTCGTTGGAAGTGGAAAAGGGTCCAAAGACGTCTCTAGTAAGACTGATTCTCCTCCAACCGCGCTCACAAAGTCCTTTAGCCGGCACATTGTAAATGGGACAGGCTCGAAGCTGTGGTCTCCATACTCAACTGGAGTAGAATGATCACCAGTCACACACAAGAAATACTGGTAATTTGAAGAAGATTCAGCAAGCCATAGAAGCTTAGCGAGCTGACGTATCGCCTTATCCACAGCTTCCAATCCTCGGACTTTGAACAATGTTGCCTTGTCATGACCTGCATCATCTATAGCCTGCAAGAATTATAAGAAAACAAAAAAAACCATCCAAAAATCAGAATGGAAATTTTTATGTTGTGTTAAAAGACAGACGAATGTTTTCACCTTTATGTGAAGGAATCCAAAATCGTAACCATCTGACCTTCCCGGTTTATGCCCGTCCTCTGCTGGTTCAAAGACATTTGGGCAGCGATTCAAAGGAGCTGAAAGCGCATTGGCTATAGCAATTGCTTTTGATGTGAGAAGCGTCCGGTAATCTCCAGTGGCACCCGGAGCTTCTAGAATGTCAATACCAAGGGACATACCAAGTCCTGCTATAATCTTCGTTGGTGCTACCATACACGGCCACAAACCGTGCTTCTCATGAAAAGGAGGAACCTTTATATACAAATACCGTAACAGATAAGTAAATGGAGCAGTTAAACTTATTAAAAGCATTTGGACTGAAACACAGACCTCGATTCGAATGCCACAGCCTCTTAAAAGGACAAGATTGGCAATATTCTTGCCTTGTGCAGCTCTCTTTACATTAACCGGATGAGAAACAAGAATACGCGATATCTCCCTAGATAATTCGTTAACGACTTTAGCTGTGTGATTAGCTTCTTCTGATTCATCCAAAGGTTTAGCTTCAAGAAGCAAACGATTATCCTTCAATGGGTCTGTTCCAGATATATTCCCACTAAGTCTTGGCCCTTTTACAACCACTCCACATCTATGTTCCGTTGCATATCTATCGACAAAAACCTTCCTTTAGCCAAAACCCGAAAACCCAAAATCATAAAGACAAATGAAAACATATTTAACAACCTGACTCTAACTTCATACTCAGGAAAAGAAGGAAGCTTCATTCCATCAAGAGCAGCACAAAGTATCGGTCCTTCTTCTTCGAAATGTCGATCAGCTCTCCTACTAACAACAACTCCAGAATCCTCATCCAAAGTTGCAAAATTAGACTGCATAATGACACAATAATCAAAACCTATAAACAACAAAAGAATGGTACACAAGAAAAACAAAATGTGAAGCAAAGCAAAATCAAAAACCTTGAAAGCTATGTCACCAGGTGACATAGCTAATCCAGCACCCATAGATTCAAACGCACCGCGACCTCGGTAATACACTCTTGGATCATAACCCATTAAAGAAAGATGAGCAGTGTCACTACCACAACCTAATCCAACTTCAACTGGATCCATTAAACCATTGATTCCAGCTGAAGCAATTGCATCAAGATTAGGTATGTTTGCTGCTTGTAATGGAGTTTTATAACCTAATCTTGGTATTGATACATCTCCCAAACCATCAATCAGTACAAAAGCAACTCTTTTTTTGACTTCTTCCATTTGCCACAAATGATTTCTGAGAATTGGTAAAGAAGAAATTGAAAGTCTGAGAATTTGTGAATTGATATGTAATTTTGACATTATGCCAATGATTCACATAAAGATCGATCTCTTATACTATGAATCAGCTATTTGCGATGAAATGCTCAGAGAGTTCAAATGTTTAGCTAACGGATCTAAAATAATCGAAATCAGAATACAATTAAAACCTTATCGGCGGCGTTGGAATCGTTATTGTCGCCGGAATTGTGTCTGTAGCGCAAAGTTCAGAATTGTCGTGACGTCGTGTGTCGTTGTCGGGTTCTGCTCAGGTAGAGGGACGCAAAAGTCATTAGCTAAAACGATGTCGTTTTTGTGGCTAAGGTAAAAGTGTAATAAAGTAAACGACGTCGTTTTGTCAAAGGTAAAAAACATTTTTATTTTACACTGCGGGCTCTAAGCCCATTTTAACATAGTTTTGTTATTGATTAATTTGATTTTGTTGGGGGTAAAAACAGCCTTACACAAACAATTTACAGAATTTGTCAGCTGTAAGTTTTTACTGTTTGGGCTTTATCACCTATAAATTTTTTATAAATTTCTCACTTTTTTTAATGTTACACCGTCTTTTAATTTTGTTTGATTTTTTTAAGTTATCAGATTGGTTAATGTTGTACCTATAATTTAATTGATAGAGCCATAGAGGTGTTTAGAATTTGGTTTAGGAAAATAAAAAATATGGTGGTGACTGATGAGTGATATGATTTTTTTTAAATAAAAATAAAAACAAACTATTAGTTTAACATTATTCATGTTAGTTTTAATTTCCTAACTTGAACATTAAATTAGAAACTCACCTGTTAATACGTGATTTTGTTGATTAATTCATAGAATATTTTATTTAAACTAAATGAATAGCAAAGAAAAATGAAATTTAAGAAAATGATATTGAACCATGCTTTAAACATTTTTACCTCATAAAAAGCCTTCCGATTAGTCCAAGTTAAGAAAATCCATATGAGTAAATGTTATGGCTAAATTGATCTCAACTAAATGGAAGAGGAGAAGTTAACTAAACTCAGTGAAGTGGTGTTACAAATCAGTGGCGGGCCAAAATAATTACTAGGTCATAACTGAAAGTGCGAGTGAGGCAAGATAAACTGCAGAAGATAAAAGAGACACAAAATTTGTTAACGAAATTCGGTTTTTTCTACTTCCCGGGACCATCTCCAGATTTCGATAACAATAACTATTAATTAACGCCCATGAAAATCATCAACCAAAATGTGATGACCTTTTGTTTAGTTGTTCCTGTGAACGAATGTGGCTACTCGAATTGTAATAGGTAGAAGAGCGAATGTGATTTTTGAACTACGCAGTTGCCTATGTGTTTCGGCATTCGCCGTTGGATCAACACGTATTGCACTTCGTTGTCATAAATATCAAAAACTCTAAAGTAAATAGGAAAACAAAAACCCTTTCCTTGTCTTATTTTTCTTTTTAAATTGTTGATAAAACATGTGTCACTACATTCAAAATTTTATATTCAGAGTTTGTCTCTTATTTGATTTTAGTTTCTGGTTTTATGCTTGATATAAAATACCCAACCACGTTTTACGTAGTCCTAAGTTACCAATCAAAAGCACATTGAATATTCAACAAATGGTAAATGAAGATCTTACACGCATAGATGAATTCAGTTAGAAAATATAATACATTATAAGATACATTAACACATACATATGAGATACATATAACCATTTTATCATTCAGACGACGAGCTCATGTAGTTAATGTGACTTGTCGTGAGAAGTCAGGAACATGACAAGACTTCGGAAACTAGAGACATCACAGGGCAAGACAATCTTGTTCCGGTAAGCCTCCGCGTACCCGAATTCCTCCGCCGCATTGTCTAGAAGCTTTTGGAAAGAAGGGCTCTTCAAAAACCTTGTGGGGATCACGAATCTTTCCAACTTCTTATTCGTACCGACGTAAACCACGAAATGCGCTCTCGGTGTTCTTGAGGATGATGATCTGCTCTCTCCAGTATCTTCTTCTTCTTCTCTTTGGTGGAAGTGCATGTCAATGACCTTGTTCGGCATAGTTATAAATAGCTTGTTATATAGTGACCTATTTGTGTTGGGTGTGAGTCACAGGACATTAACGGATTTTGTGGGGATCTTTGTGTTTCCACTTTGATTTGGAAGTTGGGTACTTATATATAGTTGTACATACACTTATATTTTATATTTCTTTGTCGGGCTTGGGGATGTGTGCCGCTAGAATGCATTCACGTAGTTTTCATATTTTTTACAATCAAAATTATTTACTTGAAAAAATAAACTAAAAAATTAAACTGCCGAAAAAAATAAATCATATCCATGCATTTTTCTAATTTAGTTTTCAAATTGCTTACAAATCGTTTTGCAGTTCAAAAATATAGGATAATTACTTTCAAAGTGTTTTTTTTTTTTTGAAAAAAACATTACTTTCAAAGTGTTACCATTCATAAATTTGACAAACTGCATCGTTCTCGATTAAAATCATAATGACACATAAATCACAATCACAATCCGATTCCGAGCCTTCTTAGTGTTAACAATCATCTGATACTAAAACAACAATACTCTTTTATGTCACATTTTATAAGCTTTTTTTATTTGTTTCAATTTATTAGAGGTATTATAAGTTTATATTCAAAATTTAAATGTATTTAATATTTCGAGATCATTTATATTCTGTAATATTTTCTATGGTTGGTTACATGATTTTAAAATAAAATATTAAATGTCATTTTGTAATGAAAAACATATTTCTTAATATTTGTCATTTTAATAAAAAAAATCTTATAAAATGGAACAGAATGAGTATAACAAGTTACAGATCGGTTTATAGCTCCATACTTCAATTAAACCTAGATTAGTTTTTGGTAATCCTTGTGGCAGATCTACAAAATGTCGTGTATGTTCTAGTTATATACATATACACAAACATCAATCAGCTCATGTTATAAAAGGATAAGGTAAATATATAAAGCGTATGCATAGAAATACAAGTACGTACAAATGGACATGGGTAAGTTCTTCAATTTGTTAAATGGATAATGAACTTCAAAAGATAACATCTATGTATGACAATATGTGTACTGAGTGATTACATGATCGTAGGTAGCTAGCTAGCTAGGTCCTAACGATGCTTGTGGGGGAATAATGGACTTAGCCAGAGTCGATGACTTTAATTTTTCAAACCATTAAGTATGCATGAGAGAGAGAGAGAGAATAATGTGTGGTTAATATATAATGGGTCATGGATTGAGCTACGATTATGTGACTGGAGAAAAGCACATGGTTTCTGCTACTGCTCATAGAGGATGATCTTTTTCTCCATACTTCTCCATTCACTTAATTTCTACTATCCGATAAGGTTTTTACATTTCCTCATATATGCCAAAAGTTGTGACCGTTTAAGTCTAAAAATCATAGTTACTGGTCTAACTACTTAAGTTTGTTATTGATGTTAGTGCTTTTGCAATATTAGTCGTCATAATTTTAATCTATAGTTTTTAATCAAGATTAATACCAAGAAATAACTTGTTCAGAAACAGTTTAGTCTTTGTTAATTTCCAAGTTCTAGTTTTTGCTCCAGATGAACTATCAGTTTCTGCGAAAACATAATTCTTGATTGGGAACTTGCTCAAAAAAAGAAAAGAAAAAGAAAAAAAAATCAAAATTAATGTAAATTTCAATCAAAATTAAGTGAAATGAAAAATATGTGAATTCCTCTATGATCCATGCAAAATTGCTTCAATTCAGAAGGCTCAATTACAGTACTATTAATACTTTCATACTGTGATTTGATCATGCATATTTTCTCTTAGTAACTCATGGGCTACTACATAAGAAATAAATGCAGATCAATAATGTTTATACTAGGGAATTGAATACTAACATAATTTTTCTATAAATTCATTCCCCCAAAAAAAAGTTTATTTTCAAAACCTTTAAAAAATATCGATAACAAGACACACAAAAAATTTAAATAGAAAAAAAAACTGAAGTAAACTATGTGGAGATATGGATATAGTAGAGAGGGTTATGGACGGTATAGATCTGAGCCATACTGTTTTGGATTATAGAAATTTATTGATTTCTACGTCCTTCCTCTTCGTTTTTGTACGGAGTTGGTTATACATACCGTTCAAGTTTCGCTAGGATATGAATTTTTTCTGGCTGATATAAGCTTTTTCATGGTAATATTAAGAAAAACCATTTTAACACATTAAATATTTTTATGTTTGCTAGATTTCATGAATATATGGCATACAAATTATTTGGCGACCCTGGTCCAAAGTAATTACAGTTTAATGGCTAGACTAGACTAAATCTTTTTTTTTTTTTTTTTTTTGGGCAAAGATTAATTCATTAAAGCTTTAAGGTTCAGATACAAGGGTTTTCAAAGAGGACTTAGCCAGAGCATCGGCCTCTTGGTTTTCTTCTCTAGGAATGAAATTAAAAGAGATTTTGCAGAAATTAAGAGATAGGATCAGGATATCATGGAGAATCCCGTGAAGCTCCTTTGAAGGTTGCTTCGATTTTATAGCTTCGATTGCTTGTTTGGAATCCGAAGCGATTGAGAGGTTTGTGATGCCGAGAGCTAGGGCGTTTTGAATAGCGAGGTGAATTGCCACGATCTCTGCCATAAGAGGCGATCTGATGTGAAGGCTGGTGGCTGTACCTTCTTGGCGAAAGCTTTCCAATCGATTTGAAAGAATCCATCCAAAACCCGCAGCCCGCTGAGATTCAATCCACGCTGCGTCTGTTTGGCAATAGACAACTCCAGCTTCCACTCTGTGCCTGGTAGACAGCTTTATCGGTTTGTGATTAGATTCAGAGATAGGCTCTTGCGCCTGTTGCCACTCTTTTGCTATTGTGATTGCGTGAACCAGCGTTTCCATTGGTATGGCGGTCTTGTCCTGGAAGATCTTTTGATTTCTCGCAATCCAGATTGCCCAAATTATCCAAGGCAGCAGAGGTCCTGCATTTACTCCGGTTGGTGGGAGGCATACCAATAGTTTTGAGGCTTCGATCCCTTCTCTAAAGGAGGATAGTCTTTCGCTAGCAATAGAGGTTTTGAAAGGAGCCAATTTCCAGACTGAATTGGCGAAAGAGCATTTGAAGAATAGGTGTAAGGCTGATTCCTCTTCTCCGCAGAACGGACATCCTGTTGCAATAGCAATTTTCCTGGCCTTGAGGTTCTCTCCCAGAGGTAAAGCTCCTCGCATAGCTTTCCATAGGAGAAATTTCATTTTAGGGGAGCTTTTGATGTTCCAGATCTCCTTGGACCAATTAAAGCCTTTGTTTTCTCCTTGACATTGGTCTTCAGTCGGCTCTGCTTCAGCTTTTAAGTACTCGTAATATCCTGATTTTGCAGTATAGGTACCAGTTTTAGAGGGCAGCCAAGCATAAGTATCAGCAGCCCCCAAGGAGCTTAGTCTTAAACCCAGGATCTCCTGTTCTAACTCAGGGAAGGTTTGCCTCACTTTCTCTTTATCCCAATCAAGGGATTCAGGTGATATCAGTTCTGACACCAACCAATCTTGGGTGTGTTCTGGTGCAGGTCCCATAGGTCGCTGTGGAGAAGAGAGTGAGATCCATGGATCATGCCAGAGGCGTGTAGTGTTTCCATTTCCAATCACTCTGCCCAGCTGAGTCTTGAGTAAGTCTCTTCCTGCACAAATACCACGCCAGCCGTGGGAAGTGGCTGTAGGAACTTTGCAATCTAGGAAAGAAGAGGAGTGACAATACTTTCCCAGGAGGGTCTTTGCTAAGAGGCAATCTGGCTTGGTGAGTATACGCCAGCTTAGTTTAGCAAGGAGGGCATCATTAAACCCTTGTAAGTCCCGGAACCCCAGGCCTCCTTCTCCTTTAGCTTTTGTCAGTTTTTTCCATGAGACCCAGCACATCTTTTTCTTCTCCATACTTGCATCCCACCAGAATCTTGTTAATGCCGATTGTATACGCTTATACAGGGAGTTTGGTAACTTGAAGCAAGACATCGTGTAAGCTGGCATGGCAGCTAACACGGACTTAAGCATGATGACTTTTCCTGCTGATGAGAGGAATTTGGAGGACCAGCTGCAGGCCTTCTGCCTAATCCTATCCACTATCATGCTAAAGAGGTCTTTTTTCTTCTTCCCAAACAACTCAGGAAGCCCCAGGTATTTCCCCTGTCCTCCTTCTTTTTCAATGCCTAGTTGCAGTTTCACTCTGTCTTTAACTTCTCTAGGGGTTTTTGATGAGAAAGTAACTGCTGACTTTTGCGGGTTAATCTTTTGTCCAGAAGCTGATTCATATCTCTGTAGGATATTCATGAGAGCTTTACATTCGTCAGCCTCTGATTTGCAGAAAAACATGGTATCATCTGCAAATAATAGATGATTGAGCCGAGGACTGTTCTTTCCTACTTTGATACCAGTGAGCTGACCTTCTGTTTGTGCTTTTTTGCAGAGTCCCGACAAAACTTCGCTGCACAATATGAATATGTATGGTGAGAGAGGATCACCTTGTCTCAATCCTCTCTGAGGCTTTACCATCCCTTGAGCTGAACCATTCAAAAGGTAAGAGTAGGAGACAGAGGTTATACATTGCATGATCCAGTTCACCCATACATGATGGAAGCCCAGTCTCTCTAGGACCATTTGAACAAAATCCCACTCAATTCTGTCGTAGGCCTTGCTCATGTCCGTTTTTACTGCCATGTAGCAGCGCTTTTTGGCTCCAGAGGTATGTAAGTAATGAAGGACTTCATGTGTTATAAGTACATTATCTGATATGGCCCTCTGAGGAACAAAAGCACTCTGGTTTTCTGAGATGAGGCTTGATAGGATTGGTTGGAGTCTTTTTGTGAGCAGCTTGGCAATGATTTTATAGTAGACCGAGCATAAAGCTATTGGTCTATAATCTGACATTTTCTGCGGGCTTCGAATCTTGGGAATGAGTCTAACATGTGTGTTGTTGATGTTGCAGGGTAGGGATCCTGAGATAAAGAAACTTTGGATCTCCAATGTTATTTGACTACTTACTGTGTTCCAATTTGTTTGAAAGAAGCTGGCAGAGAAGCCGTCTGGTCCCGGAGCCTTGTCAGCATGGATTGAGAAACAAGCCATTTTTATTTCTGCTGCAGTTGGAATAGAGATCAGGGCGTTATTTGTTTCAGCTGATATACAAGGTATGAGTGCCTCTTGTACTGCTGCCAGTCTGTCCTCTCCATTTAAATCTTGCATAGTGAAAAGCTGGTTGTAGTAATCCAGAATGACTCATAGGATTTTCTCTTCCTCAAAAAATTGCTCCCCAGCCTCATTTTCAATGACTGAAAACTTATTAATTGCCTTTCTTCCCTTGGTGATTGCATGGAAATAACCAGTATTCTTGTCACCAAGAGTCAGCCATAGTTGACGGCTCCTTTGTTTCCAAAACTCTTCCTCCTCTTTATATGCCTTGCCAAGCTCTTCATTTAGATTAGTAATTAGTTCAGGAGGGGTCTCAGGGCAGACCATAGCAGCTTCCAGCTTGTTACGGCAGTGTACTATTCTCTTTTGGCTGTTCAGTTGTTTTTCCTTGCTCCATGCCAGAATTGCACTCCTGCATCTGCTAATTTTTATGTCAACCTCTTCATAAACATGACATCTCCAGCTGTTAATCACGAGTTTAGTGACCTCTTTGTTGTTTCTATATCTGCGATCATATCTGAAGATTCCCTTCTTCTTTTTCTTTTGCAGATCAAAATATGTGACTAGCGGCCTGTGGTCTGATCCCTCAAAGTTTAGGTAATCACTCCTGCCTGAAGGGTAATCCTCAGCCCAACAGCTATTTGACATTGATCTATCAAGTCTACAGAAGACAAGGTGCTCATATCTTTTCCCTCTCCAGGATAAGAAGTTTCCTGTGTGTCTCAGGTCGAAGAGATCGCATTCTGACATCAGCGTCCTAAGGTCCACAAAGGAACCCTCAGGTCTTACTGCCCCTCCTTGTTTTTCTGATGAGTCCACAATATCGTTAAAGTCTCCTGTGAGCCACCAGGGACCTGATCTACTTTGACCAATGCTTGATAATTTACTCCAAATCTCTTTTCTTTTGGTTCTTTCAGGCTCCCCATAGACAAAAGTGGCATGAAAGGATCTTCCTTCTGCTTTGATGAAGGTATCAATGAAGTTAGGGCTCTCCTCTAATACTTCTAATTCCACCATCTGATTCCACAATAGTGCTAGGCCTCCTCCACCCCTGCTTAGAGGAGATATTAGTTTACATGAGGGAAACTGAAGTCCCTGGAGCTTCTTGAGGGTAAAATCATCGTCATTTTTCGTCTCCATGAGAAATATTATGTCCGGAGAGATGGTTTTATTCATCTCTAGTAGACGACGAACTGTTGTGGGATTTCCCAAACCACAACAGTTCCAGCTCAATACCTTTAAGGAAGAGGAGGGGGTGGATTGTGAAAATCCACCTTCTTCTTCACAATAGCAGGTATGATGGTTGCTTGTGGAGGTGCTCTAGTATTTGAGGGACCTGCTTCATCTCTAGGTAAGGAAAGTCTCTGTTTTGCAGGTTTTCTTTGAGGAGGAGCTTGGTTCTCTTCTCTTGTAGGAGCTGATTCTTCTTCATTTGATTTTCTTTTTGGAGAATTATGGATAATTTCCAAGTTTCTTTTGCTGGATTTTGCTCCTGGTAACTTCAGAGGGCTTTTATTAGTTGGTTTTGTGAGTGGAGGTCTGCCTCTCTTCTTCTTCAGGGGTAGTGTTTCTTTTAGGCTCAATTCCGCAGGATGAATAGGGACATCTGGGGAAGAAGGCAGCTCTTCCAATTGTTGGATGTTGCTTGGGATTGGCAGGGATGATGAGGCTAGGATTTGAGCTGCAGTTTCTGCCATAAGACCTCTCGATTCGCCTTGTAAGACTCTCTGTTTTCGTGCTAGGCTCTCTGTTGGATCAGCACAACTTGTGTATTGCACAGTGACCTCCCTTAATTCACCCATAATGTCTTCAGTTGTAAGAACACGTGGTGGTGAGAGAGCAGATTCTCCTGCGTTAGAGCCTCTCTCCAGTGGAGGTCTTCTAGTTCTTGAAGTTTCAGAGCTTCCATGCCAGTCCTCTGCTCTTGGAGTAAGTCTCTCTCTCCATTGCAGGTTTGGTTTGTGGGGATTATATCTGTGCTTATCATAACTTCTTAGAGAGTCATTTTTTGTCAGTTCACGATTGTGAGGAGGGGATCTCCTAGTAGAGTAGCTTCTGTGCCCAAATGATCTGGATACTTCTGAAGTGTTATAGTAGCCGTCTCTGTCAGCATACTTCCTTTTGTTTGAAGTCTGATCTCCTCTTTGTAAACTGTATCCAGAATGGGTGGAGAAGTTTTCTCTTGGTAGGTCTCTAGAGTGTTTTTGGTTGGAGATCGGAGAGTGTCTAGGGGTGTTTGTGACTTTGGAGGGAGGTGGGGGAAGAGTCTGTATGTCTCCAACCTTCTTTGTTGTTAAGCCAGGACACTCACTGATTTCGTGAGTTAGCCTGAGGCAGTGATGACAGTGCTTCTTGAGGTTCTTGTATTCCAAGGTAATCAAAGCCTCAGAACCCCCTGGAAATTCTACCACTGTTTTCTTTGTCAAAGGTTCTAGTCCATTAATTTGAACTTTGATTTTTGCAGCCATTGGAGAGATGTCATGATCCAAGACAGTTCCCAGTTCTTCTCCTATCTTGTATAGCATCTCCTGTTTCCAGAAGTGCTTTGGAAGTCCTTGGGGTTCAATCCAGAAAGGTATCTGGGAGGGGAAAGTGGGTGAAATAACCGGCTCCCACTTCTGCAGAATAACCATCCACTGATCAAAGTGGTAAGGTCTGTTGTCCAGCACTTTTGTTAAATCCTCTTCAAATTCAAAGATGAACTGGAAACAGCCATTACCAAGGTCTGAACCAGTAGCCTTGCCTCTCAGGTTCCAGCGGTTTGACAGGTATGGTATAAGGGACCAGAGGCGCTGAGCTGTTGGGTTTGTGAGCCTTCCCATGAGAGTAAGTTCATTTTCTTTTATCAGATCTGAAGTGTCAAGATCAGGGGCTCGAATTCTCTTTGGAGGTGGTGAGGAGAAATCTGTCGCAGAGGTTCTTTCTCTGTCTTGTGAGTGGTAAGGCTTGTTTCTTCCTAGGTTGGAGTGTGGTGAGTTCCTGTGGTAGTACCGTGGAGACTCACTTGACTGAGGAGCTAAACCCTTTCCTTTTGCAGCATATGGTATGCGAGAACTCATGATTGTACTAGCTGGGAGTAGGGTCTCCTCTTTAAGTAGGTTCCGTGTTCTCAAAGTTCTTCACACAAGGTGAGAGGGTTTGCAGGTACTAGATACAAAGAGTACTTTCAATGTTTACAAGGTTCTTCACATAAAGTGAGAGCATTCAATGAGGTTTAAGCTAAGACAGCCATAAATGCAGGTTAAGAATCTACCTTAGAGAAGTAAGAGACAATGGTGAAAAACTTCAGGAACTGGACAGCTTTCTCTTCATTCTTTTCAACTAAGCTGCAGCTTGGAGGGTAGCTTGGGATGATTACAAGGTGAGGGGCGTCGCCTACGCCGGTCTCCCCTGTAAACCCACCGGAGGTTGGCTTCAGAGCAAGATTTAGTCGGATTTTCTATTTTGGGTAAAGAAAAGTTGGTGACTTTTGCTGTTTTGGGTATTTTTAAGTGGTTGAGATCTGTTTTTCAAAAAACCTTAACCAAGAATAGAACCTCGATTTTAGTGCCTGAGAGCGTTTCTACTTTTTTGTATCCTCTCGAACCACGTCCGGTTCAGACTAGACTAAATCTATACTAGTATTTTTGCAACACTTTGGTGACGGGTGGGTAAAAATGCTTCTGGGTTAATCGGATATCCGACCCGTTTTTTAAATTCCTTCACAAAAAAATACTTGGATCGGGTTAAATAAAACCCAACTCATACACCGGATATTCTATATTTAATAATTTAGATATTTAGAAGATTTGATTAAGATTTAGAATTATGATTCTCCTATCATCTTTGTTTGATTTGTTTTTAACTGTTTTGAATCATCATATTATACATAAGTAAAAAAAAATCAATTTTTTTTTCTGCATATACTGTGATTCGAAATTTAAAAAACGGACATATATTATCCAATTGACGAAAATGTGTGTTCAACGTTCTACATCGATTAAAATATTTAGACAATGATTCAGAATCATATCATAAATAAGATCAACACTAATAAAATAAATGAGTTTTTTGGCGGGACGGGTTTGGCGGAACGGGTTTTTGAATCAACAATAATAAAAGATTAAAATATCATTAATCCGCCGCTTCAATACGGATTATATCCTTATTTTTTTTTAATACCACCAATATTAGACATACTAAATCAGTCTCATTTAGAAAAGATTGTATAAAACCAAAAATTATCCCGTGGTATAATGTTACTTAATAACAATTGTAAACTATAAAATATAAATATCTTAAAAAATTATAAAATTTGCAAACTTTTATATATAATAAATAATCGTTAAATTTTAAAAATTACTACTTTTAGAAAACAAATCACAGGACGGGTTAAGAAGTTACAGGACGGGTTATATTTCGTAACTAAGTTATATGGTGGACGAGTTTGAATCAATATTTATAAAATTTTAAAATATCATTAACATGCCGCTTTAATACAGATTAAATCTTCAGTTTATTAAAATATAAATGTCTTAAAGAATGATATGATTTGTAAGCTTTTATATATAATAAATAATCATTAAATTTTAAAATAAAAATAAATCGCGGGACGGGTTAAGAAATTACGGAACGAGTTATATTTTGGAACGGGTTTATATGGCGGACAAATTTGAATCAATATTTATAAATATCATTAACATGCCGCTTTAATACGGGTTAAATCCTCAGTTTATTAACAATTGTCTCGTGGACTCGTGGTATACCGTTACTTAATAACAATTGTAAACTATAATATAAATAAATATTTTATAAGGAGATACAATTTACAAAATATTTTTATACTAACTTTAAAAATAAATCATCCCGCGGTGTACCGCGGGTTAAAATCTGGTGGAGTAGTAATTCACGAAAAAAAACATATTTCCTCTGTTTTAGGAAGAGTGTCTTTTTAAAATTTTATTTTTGTTTCACAAAGAGTGTCCTTTTGTCTTTTCAATGTAGACTTTTAAATCAAATCTTAGTTTTGTCCTTGTTTTCAATTTATAAATGAGAGAGAGAAACTATTTTAGTGTATTAACAAAAAAAGGTAAAAGAGAAATTTAGATGTTTTTCTTAATTTGAGTGAAAATTGTAGAATGACATTCTTTATGAAACATATGGAGTGTATATAATGAAAACGTTTTCTCTCATTTTAAACATCATCAAAATAATAAATTGCATTAAAAACTAAAATTAAAGTATTCTCTTAACTTCTTTATTTTTAAACTCATTATCTTTAAAAATACAAAAATATAAAGCAGGATCATAACAAAATATTAAAAAATATAACATAAGTATATATCAAAATGCATAGAGATTGGATGAAGAAAAAGTAAAAAAAAACATATTGAAAATTTTACCTCTGTTTTACTTCTAATTCATTTTGTTTTTGCTTATCTTTTATTTACTTTTTGCTATAAGAAATTTTTCTGTTTGTAATTTTATAACAATTATAAAGTATTGAAAGAATTGTAAAACAAAATAACTTATTATAAAATACATCTCACTCTACAATATGGGATTATATTTCTGACAAAAAATGTGATTTATCTTATTAAGAATAAAACTTGGTATTGCTTTGTATTTTTTAACTGGAACATAACAAACATTAATCAAAAATAAAACTACAGAGATTCTCACACAAAAATACAAATAAAAGAATTATAATCATTTCTTTAAAGAAAAACAAAATTACAATCAATTTACAATCTATTCTATATAAAAATTAATATTATAACGATGTAACTAATTTGATACAGCTTTCTGAAAAGCTTTTATAGAAAAGTAATAGTTTTTTTTTACAGCAATGTAATATATGTGGGTACTCATCTAAGTCTAAGTTCCAAAGAATTTCAACGATATAATATTAATTTACTATAAAAAATATTTATTTAGAAGAAAATATAATCATTTTCTCAATTGAAATGTATTGAATTTCAGAAAAGGTCAACTTTTCCAAAAACAAATTTTTTTTAATTGATATTCATTTTATATCATTAATAATGATATGACCAAACACATAGTTTTTGTAGTATGTTGATCGGAGTTAACCTACCACCGATATCTTTCTTCAATTCTATCTATTTCTAAAAGTTAATATTTGTGCATAGAAAAGTATATATACATGTATTTAATTTAATTCTCTTATATAGTTTGAATTCATACAATCATCTGTTTTTTTTTTTGTTTTCGCAAGAGGTAATTGGTTTACAAATCTAAATTATTTTCTTGGTTCTAAGAAAAAATCAGAAACACCAGCTTGGGAAATATTACAAAAGAGTGAATTAAGAAGTTATTGTAGTAATACTAGATTGGAAATGATCAAATCTCAACCATAGATTTGTACAAATTATTGTGTTTACGTAGTCATCAAACACCCAAAAAAGGTATTAAATGTTAATTACATAATTTTGTTTGTAGAAATAAATACACTAATGTGTTGTGGACATTGTGTAAAATTTCTTCAGATATATTAGATGCAAATAATGAAAATAGAAAATAAATATAAATGAGCAAAATGCTGGAGAAGTAGTAGTGCAAAATGAGCAACAATACAAATGTGGCGCATTCTGGATAGGCTTTGGTGTCTCCGTCTGTTTGGTACATGGTTCTTAGTGGCGCTACACGCTATGTTAGACGTACCCCAATGCCAATACATTTTTCTCTTAAACAAAATAATAAACAATACAACATAAGAATATATAAAAAGCATAGAGATTAGATAACGAAAAATAAAAATGCTGAAAATTTACCTACGTTTTACTCAATTTTTATGTTATTTAATTAATTTTAATTTTATTAATGATAAGTAATAATAAATCTAAAATAAATATGGATTTGTTGATATAGTTGTATCGCGGAAAAAAAACATTTACTTTGACTTGGCTCATAATAGTAATGACAGAACTTCAAAGTCATTGATTGTGGCCAAATTAGAACAAAAGAGTAAGTATGAGGTGTTTGGAACAGAATTAGTATTACTAAAACTTAACATATGAACTCCATCTGTATCATAATAGAATATATTTAAGGTTTTCAACACATATTAATAAATCATTAAAATAATTCTAAATTAATAAATTCAAACAATGATAAAAAATATATAAAACAAAAGTTCATAATATATAATAAATTAATTAATATTGCATTGAAAAAGTAAGTTTGCTTAAAATGATAAAAAAAAAAACAAACAAAATTTGGGTAAAACATCACTTAATATGTTATGGAAGAAACATATGATTACTGTATATACATATGTATTTGGAGTAGAGAGATATTACACAAACAAAACAAAAAGTGAAAAAAAAATTAACATAGAATTTCTTTTAAATGGTTTTTTTTTAAAAAGCGATAACAAATAATATTATTAAATACCAGATTATGATCCGCATGGTAGGCATTTTATCTTTACCAATAGTTGTTTTTAAACAAAATTTATTATCTTTCTTGTAATTTTATGCAAATGCTATGTTTAATTTTAAGATTGTTTATTATATTGGTTGAAATTATATGAAAAGAGAGAGAGAGATGTAAAACTTTTTTTTTGTTAAAAAGAGAGATGTAAAACTTAAAAAGAAAAGGATTGAGTCTATGAAATTAAGTTTGAAACAATAGTTTTCTGTCAAAACTCAAAATACCTTAAAATTATTTTGTAACCCACATTATAGAGATTTAAGGATCGAAATTCAATCATTTGTCTATCTTTGTCTAATTTTCGGATAAGGCATATAATTGTTAAATTTAACCTTTTAAAAACTATCATGTCTTTTTTTAATGGTAGATCATGTATGTGTTACGTGTTGTTGGGCTCTAGGCCAGTTTCCCATTTCTCTATTATGTGTTGTCCTCTCTCAACTATTTCTTCTTATGTGGATATATTGATTCATTGACTATTCTCTGGTACGAAGATAATAATACCATCAATTTCTTCCTTTTTTTTGGTCAATCAAGCACTATATATTAATTTACGGAAAATAACTCTCTTCTAGAGAGAGCCACTCAGGTACCGTCGAACTTACATGGAAAAAACAAAATCCGTGACCTCTTGCACATTTCGCAAGATAATCAGCGGAGGTATTACCACTACGAGGGATATGTTTCAAACTAAACGAAAAAAATAAATACATGTAATACGCAAAATCCAACAACTCTGTAGAAAACATGGGCCATGCCTCCGGATTAGAAGTCATCTCTAAAAGATCCAAGCAATCCGTCAACATGAGTATGCTCGTCATAGGGATCGCCACTAAACACTTCATCGTCCACACTAGAGTCTCAAGTTCCGCATGAAGGGGGGAAAGACTTTTACGAGAACCTTTTAGTCCTAAGTGCAACAATCTTCCTCCGCAATAAGCAAGCCATCCATGCCCACTCCTAGCTTCCGCCCCATGCCAGGACCAATCAATATAGCAAACCGGTCTATCCTCGGGAATTGGCGTCACTTGCAAGCTTTGATCCGACGCGGCCTAATGATCTACTTGTTGATTTGCTCGCCTCCACGTTCCTTCTTAAATTGCTAGGTCTAAGGTTTTCTGAGGTGGTACGCACAGATTCTCAAAAATCTTTCGATTGTGCGCCTTCCAAATATACCACATATGATCCATGGAAATACTCTTAAGCTCTCTTCATCCTCACCGCCTCTTTTCCCCGCCAATACAGATAATCTAAATTATTGTAGAGGGAAGGTGAAGGAAAAAAGGCTGGAGAGGATGGGATATTGGAGAGGACCCAAACTTGTCTAGCAGGAGGGCACTGAAAAATCAAGTGATTGATCGTTTCGTCTGATGCTCCGCATCTTGAGCATCCTTTATCTCTACCAATATGGCGATAAAATAGTCGTTGGCACGAAGCCAAACAACCAGTCACACATTTCCAAACAAAATGTCCAACCAAAACTTTCAATACCTCAAGAGCCTATAGAGCCAAATACACGGTTAAAACATATAGAACAATTTTATGATAGAAAAGTAAGACTTTCCTTTATTTGAAATAACTTGGATCGCCTAGATGAATATCTATGTGAATCCTCTTCGCTTCCAGAAACTAGTACAAGATTTTTTCTAAAGAAGAAAAATACCAAAATTGCTAATCTTGGAAAAATACTATTGGTATACTTGATGTATGAGTTGAACATATCTCTTTACCAAAAGCAATGTTCAAGAAAGCGGTAGGCGCTAAACGAGTAGTGATCTGTCGCCTAGCACCTGAAACGCTTAATCGGGCCTAGGAGATTTTAGGCGGTTTAGGCATTTATAACATAAAGCGTTATAAATATGATATTATAGATCAAAATTATATAAAAAATATCTATATATAAAGTAAGAGAATTAAATTGTAAACAAAATTTAAACAAAAATATTTTTTTAATTCATATCAAACATATGAATAACTATTAATTTAAAAGTAAAACATATAAATTTAATATAACATAAAGCGTTATAAATATGATATTATAGATCAAAATTATATAAAAATATCTATATATAAAGTAAGAGTATTAAATTGTAAACAAAATTTAGACAAAAATATTTTTTTAATTCATATCAAACATATGAATAACTATTAATTTAAAAGTAAAACATATAAATTTAATTTTATGTAACTGGAAATTGGAAAAATATACTGAGACAAGATCTATCCAATTTTAAGCAGTCGAGACGATCATTTAGGTGTTTCCTGAACATCTAGTGCCTAGACGGCGCTTAGGTGACGAGCTAAACTGCGGATTAGAACACTGGACAAAGATAATGAGAAAAAAAATTTCGGTTGCAAACTCCTGTTAAGTTTCAATATAAAACGTTTGTTTGACAAAAAATAAAATAAAATAAAAACAAGGGAGACTCACAAAAATGCCCCTTTTTCAATACCCTTTTTCAATACCCCTTTTCAAAAATGCCCCCTTTGGCTGTCCATTTTTAAAAATACCCCTTTTATGTATAAAATGACTAAATTACCCTTCTTTTAATAAAAGATATCAAAAATATATAAGGAAATATAACAAAATTAGGTCCACAAAATACAAAATATTTTTTGGCGGGAAAAGTGATCCCGCAATTTTTCCCGCCAAAACACTTGTAAAAACTTGTAAAACCTTTAAAATACCTTGTAAAATTTTCCCGTAAAAAATTTTCCCGCAAAAATTTAATTTTTGCGGGAAAAGTGATTCCGCAATTTTTTTGGCGTTAAAGTTTTGGCGGGAAAATTTTTGGCGGGAAAAACTTACAAGGTATTTTAAAGGTTTTTTACAGGGTATTTATAAGGTTTTACAATGTATTTTAAAAGGTTTTACAACGTATTTATAAGGTATTTATAAGATATTATAAGATTTTACAAGCTATTTTATAAGGTTTTACAAGTTATAAGGTTTTACAAGTTATAAATACCTTATAAAACCTTATAAGTACCTTGTAAAACCTTTTAAAATACATTGTAAAACCTTACAAAACACTTGTAAATACTCTGTAAAACCTTTAAAATACCTTGTAAATTTTTCCCGCCAAAAAAATTGCGGAATCACTTTTCCCGCAAAAAAAAATTTTTGGCGGGAAAAAATTTTACGGGAAAATTTTACAAGGTATTTTAAAGGTTTTTACAAGTGTTTTGGCGGGAAAATTGCGGGATCACTTTTCCCGCCAAAAAATATTTTTTATTTTGTGGACCTAATTTTGTTTCAAATAAGGGTAAAATGGTCATTAAAAATCAAAAGAGGGCAAACTTAAAAATGGACTCTCAAAAGGGGCATTTTTGAAAAGGGGTATTAAAAAAGGGGCATTTTTAACAATTTCTCTAAAAAGAAACATATTTTAATATGATTTATCTTTTTTTTGGGTGCAAAATTATATATGATTTATATCAATTCTAATAATTGTGTTTTTCTTTTCACAAGTGTAATTTGTTGAACAAAAAAAAAAGTAGAATTTATTTCAAAATTTTGATTAAAAATTGTTAAAAATGCCCCTTTTTCAATAAATGTAAAGGTTTTGTAAGGTTTTACAATGTATTTTAAAAGGTTTTACAGGTACTTATAAGGTTTTATAAGGTATTTATAACTTGTAAAACCTTATAACTTGTAAAACCTTATAAAATAGCTTGTAAAATCTTATAATATCTTATAAATACCTTATAAATACGTTGTAAAACCTTTTAAACTACATTGTAAAACCTTATAAATACCCTGTAAAAAACCTTTAAAATACCTTGTAAATTTTTTCCGCCAAAAATTTTCCCGCCAAAAAAATTTCGGAATCACTTTTCCCGCAAAAATTTTTTTGGGTAATATTAGAAACTAACCTTTGACCAAAAAGTTATTAAGAAAATAGCCATGGACTTATTTTTTGTTAGAAAATGACTATGGTCCCACACTTTAGAGGATGTGTATTAACGAAAACACCCTCTTCCATTTACAAGCAGCGACCGATTTGTTTGTTACAACCAAAATTATATCAAAGATGAAGAGTTACATCTAAACTTTCAATAGATATGAAGAGAGAGAAATTTGACGGTAATAAGCAGCGGGGAAGATCCGGCAGCAAAAGTCCGACAACAAAAAAACATATATCTAGCGGTAGAGAGAGAGAGAAACAATCCGGCGGAAGAAAGAGAGAGAAACAATCCAGCGAAAGAGAGAAAGAGAAATCTGGAGAGAGAGAGAGAGAGAGATAAATCTCTCTAGATGGATATTTGCTTAGAAACACAGAGAAATCCGGTAGAGATCCAAAGAGAATGAGAGAGAAGATCTAAGTAATTTTACAAAAAAACATGAATTTTGGAAAAAAATCATATTATCTAGAAAAATTAATGTGTTATTTAATAAATACAATGTTTAAAACAAAAATACATGTTACCTATGACAATAGCATAGTCGTCCGTCTTCAATTGTGAGTTTCAGTGATAGAAAATGGACCGGAGTTGCTGAAATATCATGGAATATGTAAAATTTACAAGATAACTAACATAATTACGTGTTATATGAAAACACTAATGTGTTTTTTAAAGCATAGTGTGATATATTGAAAGATAGTGTGGTAAGCTAAAAAAATAGCACGTTAAAAGTAAAAAATTAGTTGCATGAAATAAAATCACACGAAATTCAAAGAAAACTTCAAAAAAAATTACAGATATCATCGGCGGCGAAAATCTCAAAGAAAGTGATTCGGGGAGAGAGAAAGAGATCTCCAATGATCTTAGTACAAATAACGATTAACGAGAGAATTCAGTCAAAAAAAGTGTTGGACCTTCACCGACGAAGAGCACGAGAAAGACTAAGTGAAATTTTGATGAACGTAAAATAGCTTATACCGGAGCGGTGGTGGTGATTTTCTGGCGATTGGTGGTGGTATTTCATCACAGGTGATAATAGAAAATAGAACTTCATCGTTTTAGTCTTTTAGAAGAAAGAGAAACAAGATAAGATGGGTATATTTGTAATTGTCATTGAAGAAAGAGAATGCTACAGTAGCCATGGTTATTTTCTTAATTTCTTTCCAGAATTTGGCTAGTTACTACATATTCTCAAAAAAATTTTGGCGGGAAAAAATTTTACGGGAAAATTTTACAAGGTATTTTAAAGGTTTTACAAGTTTTTACAAGTGTTTTGGCGGGAAAAATTGCGGGATCACTTTTCCCGCCTAAAAATATTTTGTATTTTGTGGACCTAATTTTGTTATATTTCTTTATATATTTGTGATATCTTTTATTAAAAGAAGGGTAATTTAGTCATTTTGTACATAAAAAGGGGTATTTTTAAAAATGGACAGCCAAAGAGGGCATTTTTTAAAAGGGGTATTGAAAAAGGGGCATTTTTGTGAGTCTCCCTTGAAAATATTGCTGATTTTTTACATAACAATTTTTCTTACATTTATTCAGACTTTAGACCATGTACACTGGTGAACTTTTCTAGGTATCATTAGCCCAAATACAATTTTTTAATGGACAAACCTCACAATTGGGCCTGATCCGTATCAGTGGACTGATATTTCTGATACTCAGTATCAGATAACGTGGCATCAAGTCATTGGACGTGAATGTATTTTTTTGGTGAAAACAGAGAAAAAAATTAAAATCATTTGCTCTTCTCTCCTCTTCACTGCGTGACCCGATTCTTTTCAATGGAAGCGAGAATCATCCTCCAAATTCAAATCCCTTGGAACCCTAATCGCAAATCATCACAAGGAGATTTTCCGAGTTTTTTCGGGTCACTAGAAGCCGATCTACGTCGGAGGCGCTTCTCTTTTAGCTGTTCTCTTCAATCGGACTGTCTCCGGTATCTCTCCAGTGGTCGATGCTAGCAGGTATTTTCAGCAAAATCTCTGAAAATCCGAGATTTTACAAGTTGGTTTCATCAAATTTTAGCTGGAATTGGGCCTTTTAAAACTGCTTCATGTCTCTCTGCAGTATGGGGATCCAGTCAGTTGTAGATGATGAAACATCGGGTCTTTTAAACCAAGCGATGTGCAGTGCTTGCAAAATGGCAGCCGTGTGGATGGAGAGCGAATTGACTCATAATCAAACACAAGAACGCATACTCGCTTATGCTGCTGAGGTGAGTTTTGAGAGTGTCTTGAAGCCTTATTTTGGACAAAGATGTTAAGACTCTAATCTCTGAAAATAGGAGTAGGGAATGTTGGATCTTTGGTTATTGGTTCTGCAACTTTAAGAAAACTCTTCCTCCAAGATCATTCGGGAAACTCTTGCTCCATTGAAAACGAACCTCGCCTTGATTATGCACTTGTTGGCTTAAATTGTTATCATGATGACAAGTTTATGACATCTCTTGCCTCCGTCATATATCTCGACTTGTTTTTGAGCTTTGAAATGGTACGTATAGTGCCTTTAATTTCAACCTCACATCTATTTTTTTTATTCATTGATCTTTTTGTTATTATGATGATCACAATTCCAAAGTTTACTTATTTGTTTATATATATGTTCATTGCAGTATCTGTGTTGTATCTCCATTAAGTTTTCCAAGCTTATAACGTGTAATATACGTCCACTTCGGTTAGAATGGTTGGAACCATTTATGCATTTTCTTCAAAATTCTCCTAAAACAAAAGTTGTTAGCATCGAGAAGCTAATAAACTTAGCTTACATTTTCCCGAAGTCTCAGATTGTCTATTTAATACTTTGAAACTGACAGCCAAAGATTCCGTAATGACATGATACTTCTCAATATATTAAAGTGCGGGAATATGATACCATTTATGCCGTGTGCTGGGTAAAGTGTGTGCTGCATACCATTATAGTATTCCTTAGGCAGTTGCATTGTAGAATATGTTGTTCTTGAAACTGGAATCTTTTGGAAAATGTTTGATATTCCATGAACTTGCTGAATATTATGGCCGAAAGAGATGGTCGGATACTTTGAGACTGTTGAAGTGCACTATTACTTGTTCCTTGTTCCTTTCCATGATTTGTGTGCTGACTGATTTTGATTGGATACTCCGATCATTAATCTTGAAGATTAGTCATAGTTTATGCTTGTATGGATATTATTCGCTGTGAAGTTTACTGGTTCTTTCTTTTTTTTATACAAAGTATCATTTATGTGACATAAAAGAATAATAGAAAGCAAGAGTTCGGGTATTTTGTTTCAAGAACAATGTGGTTTGCTGCACCGGAATCGACAAGCAAAGAGTGCATCAGTTTGCTGCAACAGTAAGGAGTTGCAAACCTCCTGAACCTTATAAGGGCAAAGGCATAATGTATATTGACGAATTCGTCAAGAAGAAACAAGGAAAGAAGTCGAAATGATCTCTCTCTCTCTCTCTTTTTGTATGCTTCTTCGTACTTATTCTGCAGAGACAACTTTGATCCTTTTGTGATAGATTTTGATTGGATTTGCTTATCAATAAGTTTTACTCAGGATGTATGAAACATCATTTTGTTGTTAAGTCTCTTTCAATTAAACAAAATGAGAAGAGTTTGTCTTCAAAACTTAAGATTTATGTTTGTCTAATCATCGTTACAATAGAACTGAAAGAAAACCTTAGAGCCAATACAAAGTCAATCGAGCAGCATCTTTACACAGCAACCAGTCGAGAATATAACAAGCAATTGCACAATGCAATAATCGATTAGTTAATGAAGATTTGATTGAGCATATTTGGCAAAAATGGGGCCAAGTTAATTGACTCATGGTGACTAAATTATCTTTATCATCATGTTTTATTATAATTTTTTTTGTTTAAGTATATTGTAATCTTATGTTTTTATATATTTATTTTTGATTTTGCAAATAATTTTTTTTTTTTTTATGATACTTAAACCGGTCTCACCAATGGAAATAGATTTATTATCAGTATCATAAAAAATCTCAAACAATAAAAAAATATTAAAATTAATACTAAAAAAATGTTAATGATACTCATAGAGTATCAACTTTGTGTATACTCTATGAATATGCTCTTACAAAAAAAATTAAACAATCCATAAAAACAGACCTAAGTAAAGGAACTTCCAAGTCCTCTCTTCGTCTCCCACTTCTCACTTCACACTGTGACTGTCTCTCCAAGCTTCATACTTTTTTGCAATTCTGTTTCCAAACGTAAGTTTTCTTATTCCCGTTCTATCATTTTCTTAATTCTTAGTCTAGAAATTGGAATTTTGAAATTTAAAATTCATCGATGTTATACAATCGCCGCCGACAGTTTAAACCCTAATTTTCTTAATTGAATGTTTCTGGGTTGTGTTTTGTTTTTGGTATTACTTGATCTATTAAACTAATCGGTCACATACCAGATTTAATCAATGATTTCAAAAAAAGTTTATTTGAGTTAATTACTTTAGGAATTTTATAATGTGGATTTTAACAGGCTTGATCAGTATGGATGAGGAAGCATCTAGGACTGCAAGAGAGTCACTAGAGCTTGTGTTTCGCATGTCAAACATCTTGGACACGGGACTGGACCGGCATACTCTGTCAGTTCTCATAGCTCTTTGTGATCTTGGTGTTAATCCTGAGGCTCTAGCTACTGTTGTGAAGGAGCTTCGACGCGAGACTATCCCAGATTCTGTCACAACCACACCTTCATAATTCATACATTTTCGATACACTGATCAGGTATTGAGAATTTTCTCGGTCTATTGATGATTGATGAGTCTATAACCGACTCTGCGTCTTTCTGTTTGGTATGTGAAATGTTACTGCTTATTGTATGATTAGTAGAAATTTGTATGGATGAATTGTAACTTCTTTTATTTGTATGAACAAGAGACAAGAAGACTGAGTTCTACTCTTTCACAATGGCTAATACATCTATAATTTTCTGAATGTTTTATTTGCTCTATTACTTGTGATTCTTCAGTTTTTAACATTTACATAGACTTACTTATCCTTGGTGACAAATCAATCTATGGTACTTCGGTAGGAAGATAATATCATAATCGGTTTCACGAGTTAATCTACTCGTAAGTATTTGGTATAATTTCTGCGTAAATGGTTAAACTTATAGAAGAGAAGCAGTAAGTATATATAGACAAGGAACCAAAGTAATAAGCTAGTTATATACCCACACTCAACGGTTACTCTTCACTCTCACTCATCTTACATTCATCATCACTCCACAACTGTACAGCTAAAGAATATTACTCACACTGAACACTTTTTCAACTCTATTGTTTGCCAAAATCAGGCACGGTCACAAATTAGTAGCCGAGCAACATCCTCTAGGAGGAGTGGATTGCTTCTTCAAAGCAATGAGCCCCGACACTGAACCTTTTGGTTAGTATGGTGTTACCTTTTTAACAGTTTAACAGCCTGGTAGAGAGCTCGCAGATGAAAAGTGAGGGAAAGACCTGCGGGAGTCGTTTAGGTGAAGTGAACTCTCGCGCAGGCTTGTTGACGATCCAACCACCCAGCTCCTTGATGCATTTCCCGGGCTAAGTATGTGTGTATATCTTGAGTGGAGGGAACGAGGCAAAGAACCCTGGCGGGTTGAGTTGTGTGATCTTTGGGAAACGGCGTTCCTGAGATCTGCTGAACTCCGGCTAACTGGTATAGGCCGAGAAAAGCGGTATGACCCATTTTGGAAGCTTGTGTGGGAGCGAGAGTGGGAAAGATACATAGGGACTGTGTGTGGCTGCATTGAGGTGGATGGTAAAGAAGGGTCTACTCTGATAAATATTGGTAGCTCATGAGATGACTGCAATGGGGTTGTGGAGGATGATGATAAGAGAAACGATGACGTCGGGGTCATGCTATTGCTAGGAGTAAGCAAGGGTGTGTGCTCTGATGCGGGCATATCAATGCTGATACTTCTCGCATCGCGTTTGCAAACCGGACAAAATGATCTCCTTTGGCCAAGCCACAAGTCTACACATGCAACATGAAATTCTGCCAAGAGAACAACCAATTAAGAATGATTATGCATATATTCTTTTCACTTTGAAGTGAGTCAAAGTACTTACTGTGATGGCAAGGGAGGATCCTTAGCTTGTCTCCGATGCGATAATCCTCAATGCATATAGCACACGAAATAGAAGTAGATGCTTCATCGCAAACACCCTTAAATATTATAGTAGGCATGCGTTTTAGCAAGTTTTTGGCCATACGAGGAAAGTCATTGCCATTAAGAGCCAGAATACGCCGGCGCCTAACTCGATGCCTACGGACAAAGAAGCAAGTGGCAAGCACAGCAGACATAGCGAGCAGAGATATGAACGAGATAGCCATGATTGACCAAGCTGAAGTCTCGAAACTTGGCATGAGCCACACTTCAAAATCAGTACGACCCGCATACTCTTTTAGTACTTCCCCAGTTGCTTTGGAGACAAACGTGCCATAAATAAGTACACCAGAGGGATTTCCTGCCACTACATTAGATTCACAAGATCATTACCAATCGTTATTATAACAATCTTGAAACGGATTTCTGTTCTATTAAATGAGAAAATTGAAGAACAAACTCAATGTCAAGAACACGCCAATTCAAACATGAACCTTATGCGCTCCTCTATTTAACTCCTCCCACACTACACTAACTGACCTCGGTTGTTCGGTAGCCGAACTAGAAACTAACAAACAATCCTGTTCTATGGTAGCTTTCCCTCCTCTATGGTAACAACTAATGTATGTAACCAAAGTTTCAAGCAGCAAATCTAAACAAGAAACAATACAAAACTTACGAGAAAATAACAAAATAGCGAGGGAGAGATGTGTTTACTTGATACTAAGAAGCCATAATCTTCATAATCATAAACAATAGCAGCTTTATAACCAGCCTTTTGCGCATTCCTAATCTTCTCTTCAAAACTACAGCCACCGCGGATAATCAAAACATACGGAGGAGGAACACTTGATCCATTTTTCACATTCACCGTATTAACCAAATCCGAACAAGCATCGAGCGGCTCTGCTACATACAACACACCGCCTTGATCTGATCTCTTAATCATCGGCGCTGAAAAATCAGTATCATCAAACTCAATTAACAACAAAAACTGATCAAAACCCAATTTCTCAATTCTAATTTGGAACATTTCAAACAAACAATAACTTGAAAAAGACAACAAAGTTTCAAAATTTATCAAACCCAAATCCGCTAATTCTCTTATTAAGGCCAAAGATTCCATTACATAACCTAAGACTTTTGAATTTTTCTTACAGTAATCTTTAGAACAGTAAAAAGAACTTACTGAAATTGGCTTCGATGTCGTCAAAGGAAAGAGATGTTTTCTTCCCTATCAATAGAATTTTTGCAGAAGCCAAGTGTGAAATTAGTAACAGATATAAGATTGCAATCGAAGAACGAGTCATGTTTCCTTAACTTTAATCGAAGTAAACCCAAAAATGAATATTGAATCGGAAGAGAAAGAAGGAAATTGGAAGAAGAAATTGAAAAAGTATTTTAGGGTTTTAATTGGAAGATGATAATAAACACTTGAGCTTCCATAGAAGGCGAGGTAAAGAGACCAGAGACTCTGAGAATATCTAGAATTGTTCAGAATAATTGTTTTTTGTTTTTATTTTGGTTTGTAGCAGTTAAGTTTGGAATTATTCGGAAAGGTACCCTAAGTATTTGTTTTTTCTAAAAGGACCTTAAAATAAGTCACATGAAAATATCTAAAGTACTGTTTATAGATATTATGGCTCTTATTGGTAATATTGTATCATCACATAATGGCATAAGTTGTTGAAAAAAACTCGCAGAACGAAAAATCGCAGAATAAAATTATTTAAAACATTATGTTGATTGGATAAATTTTACGTAATAGCAAAATATAATATTATATCATCATATAATGGCGGAATGGCTTTTTCTAATATGATTATGTAAATATTTGCCAATAATTTTTTTTTGTATAATCGCATTAGAAACGGCAAAAACGTAGGATTTGCGTTTTCACCTAAACATATAAGTAAAAACTCATTATGCAAATAAGTGGACATATAGTTGCTTATTTGTATAATAGATTTTTATTATTTTACCCACACAATATATTAGCAATTAGAAAAATAAGAAAATAATTGTTTACAATGAAACTTATACCATTTTCGAATAATATTTAAAACTTGCACAATGTTTCAACAATTTTTAATATTTTATATTTTTATTAGAAAATATTATTTAAAATTTCTTGAAAATTATTTTTATTAAATATAAATATATATTTGTGATATATTTATTATATACACCATTATACAAAATACATCCAATTAGCATATTTTTTTATTCAAGGATTTTTGATTCTGCATGTTTTCATTCTACGACTTATGTTATTATATATGCGATTATGCAATATTACCGAACAGATTGCTAATTTTAGAAAAATATTTGTTGAGTCATGATCTCTGATTATGAAAGAGAACTCTAGCTGGCGAATTAGTTCAAGATTTTAAAATAGTAGTAAAGTAATCTGATGAAATTTTACAAGTAAGTTGACTAAGAAAATAACTAATTTTTTTTTCTAATTGAATAAGTGAGAAATTGTGGACCAAATTTTAAAACGAAAAAAATGTTTGGCGATTTAATTAGTTAATACTATTGATAAAACTAAATAAATAATTTAATATGATTTTCAAAATTAATATTAAAGATTAATGTTTCAACAAGTAAAATTGAAATATTCTTCTTGAATTCTTTGAAATTTTGAAAATATTACCCAAATAATAGATATTAAACATATGCATCATAAAAATGAGGTTGTCCACGTCGGGACGGATTACTTGACCCATCCTATCCCAAATTTCCAATACCATGGTCCATACTCATGAGTCATGACCCTTAAGAGTAATCCAATGAAAATAGTTTGGTTTATTCCAATATAAAGAAAACATGTTAAATATGAAACGAGATATCCAAATATCCATTCTTTATTTTAAGTTATTACATCAAATGATGTAACATCATTTTTTTTTCCCGTCAATGATGTAACATCATTTTTCTACAACATTATCTAAAAAAAAATTATGTTAGCATTTACCCTTATAGTCTCTTTGGATCTGGTATCAAAGCATATTAAATGGAATACAATTAGTCTCCTCCACCGCACCGACATATATCGAACTCGCGAACTAGCAAACCCAAAAAATTTACAGATGAGCGGTTTTTTTTTTCTCTAAACCTCGAAATTTAATTGCACGATTCCAACCAGCGACTCATTTAAAGAGCAACTGTCTAATGTTAAATTTTCTCTTCAATCAAATGCGAGTTCGCATGATGTTGAACCCCTCGTAGAAAGTGACAACTCGTCAATCACCTCAAGTTTTTTCTTCGGATCAATTTGATAGGTCCCAATCAAGAGCTAAAAGACGATGATACAAACGGTTTCTGATAAATAATTCTCATAACCTTTCTTGTTGAGTTCTCACGGTATTTATAAGAAAACACCACATGATTTGAGTCTATCTAGTCCAACAAGAATAAAGTAAAGATAATCATAAAAACAATAATATCCTAATTAAATTAAAACTATAAAACCAAAACCATAAAACCATAATTTATATGGGCCGGTCTTGTTTCATGAGCCCATCACAATTCGGTGAGAGGCCAGAGATTGTGGCAGTCTTTTAGACACAAGCATTACTCAAGATATATTTCACCAGAGCTATCTCTTTCCGCGATCCATTGAACCTATTCCACTTGAAAGTTTTCAGACTCCACAACAAACATTTAGGAACACTCTCTAGTTGAATCTTCCAAAAATCTGATGGATCCTCACAACTAACATAATGACCCAGCTGATATAAAAAAGAATAGCTTGGCTTAAACCTTTACAATACACTATTAGACCAACATATATATATATATATATATATATATATATATATATATATATATATATATCTATTGAAGAAACTTACATCATTCATCATGTCGAACTCGAGTTTTCGTAAACTAGGTGTGAATCTTTGAGCAACCTAGCAAGTAACTCTGGCCAATGTGACTCACATGAACATAGCTTAAGATAATTAACTAGACATAATATATATATTTTGAACTTACTCTAGAAGATCATCTTTCAAACGAGCATTTACATTTTTCTCTACATTTTACGGTTATCATATTTAATGCGACAAGCTTGGACCAGCCATATAAATCCAAACTTTTGTGATTATAAAAAAACGAAACCCTCATTATGCTAGTAGGAAGAAAGAGCAAGTGCAGCTCCTGCAACGCCTCCTGCAGCGGCTAATGCAGTAGCTAGAACCACAGCAGTAATGGATGTTATTTTAAGGCCGCCACTTCCACGGGAGAGACTCCTTGAGATCAGTTTACATGACTTTTCAGCTTCTTTATAAAGTAAACAGTTGGCTCCTCCTTCAGTGATGGCTTTTTCGTTCTACAAACATCGCAAGGTCAGGTCAGAGATGAATATACAACCGAGCGGAGAGTGAAATTAGTTATAAGCTTAGAAGAGTATAGAGATGCGATACCTTTAGCCTGAAGCTATCTATAGTTCGAATGACAACGAGAGTATCCCTTGTTGATGATGATAATTTAGGGGAATGAACATTCCATTCGCCTACAAGCTTTCTAAGAAGAGCAACACTAGCTTTTAGATTCTCCTTATAGAGAATATCCCATTGCTTAAAGCAATCAACGTTTTCTGTCACCGACCATATAGCGATTTCTGCAGCTTCCTTGGCTAGACCTGTAAGACCACGATTTGTACGACATGGCAAAACTGAATAATTGCAATAGATAATGATAAAACCAGAAATAAAAATACAACAACCGATACCAATATTTGTTAAACAAAGAATGGTTTGTGCGGAGGCGAGACACTCTTTCCTTAATTCTTTAATTGCCCGTAGTGTGGCGGCTTGACGCAATCAGAATCCCAGGATACAACCGCACCATCTTCTGATGTGCAACACTAATTCGTTCAAGCTCTCAACATTAGAAATAAAGAGGAGTAATGAGAATTCGTTCTCAACATAAAAGTCATATTTTCAATGGTAGTCATTGACTCCATTATTCTCATTAATTGATTTGTTGTTACACAATTCACAATTAAATGAGATATATGTTGAATCATTCAACATTATGACTTAAACACATTTGGGTAAATAACAATTATTATTTGGGTTATAAGCCCATTTCCCAAATCTCAAATCTCAAACCCGGTCCGGCTCGACACGATACAACGTGGCTCGGCACACATGCCTGGTTTGGATTTCTCCTTTAACTTCCGAAGTGCGACATTTGATCTTTTAGTCAAATTTCAAGCTATCCAAGCTAGCCACTTCGGACCTCCATTTCTCATTCAAACGAACTTCAATTTTGAAAGTTACCCGAAAAAGTAGTCCGGTGCAACTAATCAAAATAAGTTCCAACAAGACCGAGGTTTCGTTTGTTACTAGCACCTTCTCCAACTAATTTCAAGGAAAAAGTGAATATCTGTTCCACTGCTTTCCCTTCTGTTGCATTCTTTGGTGCAAGGGCTACTTCTTTCAACAAGGGATAAACTTTCTCAAACCTCTTTGTTGCCTGTGCGCATACAGAGACCATGCTTATGATCAGAATCTATTAACACATCAAACGTTTGTTTTTCCAATACTACTGCTTACCTTTACTCTAGCGGATGAAGAAGGGAATGTAAGCCGCAGCAAGATCTCAAATGAAGAAGGTGGAATCAGCCGCTCTCCCTTCCTAACAGCTCGTTACAAGTATGGTCCGAGCCTCTGGATTTGACAAAATGCTGTATAAACAAGATCAGATGGTTAATATACAACAGAGGAGATTACAAGAATAAGTTTTGGACTCACATCTCAACAAATTGGAGGATGAGATCCATTGATTGACGGCTTCAGCACCTGTAATCACCGACTAGTGGTAACACGTTATGCGCCCATGAATACAAGCCGGCAGATAAATCACCGCGGGAGGCCTGCCACCATTTTACATTTCAAAAACTTTTAACAGAACACAAATTTCGACACTGTTGGTCCTAGTTCACATAAGGGGACATAAAAAAATAACCTGAGCCAGCATCCAAACTATAACCGGAAGCTTTTCCTGACCTTGATACCTAGGTCTCCACCTCAGCATCGGCAAAGTAGTAGTCAAAGCTTCAGGCTTACTACGCAATATCATCGCTAATTCAACAACTGTGGCTAACTGTAAAACACAATGGAGTTAGACAAACACAATGCATATGCGAAAATCGATGCGTTTTCCAAACGTTACCTGAGATTTGGAAGAATAGACTTGTGCATCTCCTTCTTGTACTGCCCAATCAGAGAGAATGCGTTCAAGCGCCCATATTACGAACTTCCAGTGTTCAGTTGGATGTTGCTTGATCCACTCGGCTGATGTTTCGTAGACAGCTTTAGGAATATGAGCAAGTGGAAACTGTTCATTAGTAAGAATCAGCTTCAAGAATACTTTGATTTGAAATCTCACAAAAACGTAAAAGAGAGATAGTGGCTCACATCGATCAGCTTGGACAAAGGATATTCCTTTAACATCTTCAACCATTGTAATGATACTTGGGAAAATGCGTTCTCAAGGTAAAAGTAAAAACTCCATAAGGCAAGGTCCGAGTTTATCGTTTCCGAAAACTGTCTTGGTGGGTTATCGTTTCCGAGTTTCACATCGCATTCACTTACATTGTATTCATTGTATTCGGCCAGGGATGTCGCAAGATGTGAAGGATCAATCTTTGCCGCGGCTCCGGACAATGAAGTCATTGCCTTTTCAGTTTCCTCCGCCTCGGAAGCAACCATTAGTGCACTGAAGACGTTATAGCTACCGTTAGCTAGGGTTTTATTCGCAACCATATTTCCGCCACTAGCTGTCTGATCAGCCGGTTTTTGCTTCTGATGGCGCTTCCGGTACACGACTTGCTGCCATCCATGGTTGTTGTGGGAGTAATCGGTAGAGGTAGCCATTAGGTTTTTGATTGCTTATCTCAGATGTTAAGGATAAAACTGTGTCTTGTTTAGCAAGTAACAACCAAACCAACGTTCATAAAAACCAAACCAACGTTCGTAAAACGTCAATTCGGATCTGAATCGAAAGAGCTTGAAAGAAGAAAGGGCGCTAGCAAATTGTAGATATAAAAACCAAGTTTCAGAGAATTGAGAAAAGAGAGATATAAACCCTAGAACGTGTTCATGAATGAATTATAACGAAGGCTAAAAGATTGCCTTTATAGTAAAAGGAAATTAAAAACACGAGACTCTTGCCACATCACCAATCTTATAATTAATGTGTTAAGTTTTTCACTAATCCTAGTTAGGGTTGATTGTTCTTTGATTGTAATATTTGTTTTTTTAATAAAAAAAATATAAATATATTTGTTTTATTGTGGGCTTGATTGTGCTCAGAGTATCACTAATGCGTCTTGGTGCTCATATTATTCACCATATCTTAAACTCTTTGTGTCTTAATCAAGATAGTATCACAACTTTTTCCTCATAATTTCAGCACACCTCCATTAAAATCGTTTAGCCACGCACATGGAAGTCTTCGAGTCCCTCTCTATCATTTAGAAGAAGTAATTAAGATTACTTTAATTCGGCTACCCTCAAAGGCATGATTCTTTGTGATAGACACTATACTCGGTGGTAACCGCGAGGTACCAATATCGCTACTTGAACCCTGGTGAGACTCTCTGATCATGCTGAGTCACTATCACTTTACTGGCTCGGAATTGGTGAATATTTCTCTAATTAATTGAATACTTAAAACGTTTTAAGCATATAACTAAATACTCGGTTTGATACAGTTTGTTAAAGAACCAGAACAAACTAAGCAACATCAAGTTATGCTTATGTGATAGAATTTACTCATCTATAAACAAGATTCGGATAATAATCAAACTTTTGATGAAAATTTGCAATGTATACTATAAACTTTTAGAGAGAGGAGACAAAGATTATCATAAAAATGTTTAGAATTTGAGAACAAGGTTCAAACGAAAAAAGAAACATATGTTTTTTTTTTATGTTTAAACAACCCTAGTCGTTGGCCTTGGCGGCTGAAGCAGCAGCTTGTCTTGACCTTTCCTCCTAGCAGCAATAAGACCAACCTTTTGTCCGAACCTACCTCCGACTGAGTTTGAGACATATGTACGGTGATGGAAGAGAGAATTTAATTTACATGAGGGATAATCACTGTTCTGTTCTTATGCTTACGCACCCAAAGAAACTAAATTGAAGTGATGGAGAGGATAAGATAAGTTGAGTTATCTGAGGCAAGAGCCGTCTTGTGTGATTGATGATATGTTGTTTTCTGTTAATCTTCATGAGTCAAGATTGTATTATCCAATAACGGTGTATGATCCAAAGGAGACGCATTTTTATAAGGTTTTGCGGCTAACTTGCTTCGCAAGGAATCTAGAATTCTGATTTTTCGCACTGATCAGAGTCGGTTTAGTAAAAGTATGATAGGAAGAAAAATATTTGGTACGTAGAGATTGCATTGAAAGAAAGAGAGGAGGTGGTACTTGGGGGAAGGATGAATCAGTCATGGTCACTCTTAAAGTCACCCTTTGTTACGGTTTATATATAATGAGTATGTACTGTATGAGTAAGTATATGTAGTTCTCTCAAAAAAGGGTCCCGAGTTCTCTCAAAAGAACGGAACAGTGACGGCGTTTTCGCATCTTGTCCGGCGTCGGCCTCGGCGTCGGAGCGCCGCCTCCTCTCCTCCTTCAGGCCTTCCTCTCCTCATGAGGAACAAAATCTCCAACCAAAAGAAGAAGCCGCCTCCTGCGGCCCCGATGTCGTCTCCTCCGCCTCTCGAGCTCTCTGTCACCGGTGCTGAGATCCCAATTCCGCCGCCGCAGTCTTCTCTCCCGTCGTCTCAGCCTTCGCCCCCACCATCTATTTCCCCAGATCTGTCGATTTCGGGAGAGTCTTCAGCTGTTGAAGCTCGCTCAGGGCAACTTGCAAAAGCCGCCTCTGTTCTGACTTCAAACCCAAATGGTTTTGCCTCTCCCCGCGAGCACTGCAATACCATCCCAACTCCGGTTAAACTTCGCCCCACCGGAACCTCTGCGAATGCTGAGACATCAGCGGCCCCAGCCTCCTCTGCCTCTGCCAAAGCTCATGACGCTCCTTGGCTAGGCTTGTTTAAGGGATCTTCACGACCCTTAGCCAAAAAAGGAACAGCCTTTACACTCCCTTCGGGGGAAGCTTGTGTGAAAATTCCCATTTCTGTTATTGAAAAAAATCAGAAATCTTGGGATTGTTTCGTTTTAGGTCAATTCTACTCAGAACCGCCGGCTCAAGGCACCATTCACGCGATTGTTAATGGTATTTGGAGTCGCTTTCACAGAGATATCTCGGTTACCAAGATGGAGGGTAATGCGTTTCTGTTTCGTGTTCCAAATTCTTCAACTCGGAATCGGATCCTCACTCAAGGGCTTTGGCAGATTGAAGGTCAAACTATGTTCGTCGCTAAATGGAAACCAGGTTCCATTCCGCAGAAGCCTGAGCTCTCTTCAGCCCCTGTGTGGCTAGAATTGAGGAACGTCCCTCTTCAGTTCTTCAATGAGGATGGGTTTGAATTTATTGCAGGTTTAGTTGGCGATCCCAAAGGACTTCACCCCTCAACTGCAAACATGACTAACTTAGAAGTGGCCAAAGTCTTCACTCTTATAGACCCAAGGAAGCCGCTGCCTGAGGCTGTCAATGTCCAGTTCCCCTCGGGAGAAATAAGTCGTGTTCTTGTGTCTAGCCCATGGATGCCGCCTGTTTGCTCGTTTTGTAAGGAAGTGGGTCATAATCTGAAGCGCTGCAAATTGGCCCCTGTCTCTTGTTCAGCTTGTAAATCAACTTGCCACTCCTCTGCTGAATGTCCCCGTGCTAAAGCTAAATCCAAAAAGAAAGTCCCCAGGTCGAAGAAGGATCAATCTCCATCTGAGCTTCCGCTCAGCATTCCCGCAGCTTCTACTCTCCGTGGTCCTAGTGCTAAAGGTAAAGAGATAGTGGTTAGCTCGGTCTTACCCTCTCCTAAACCGGCTCTTCCATGTAAATCTGCGAGCACCTCAGAGTGGATTCAAGTAAAACCTAAATCTGCTTCGAAGAATGGTTTTAGCAAGGCTGCAATTTGTCCCACTCCTGTTCATGAAGGCTCTATTTGCATTGACATTGGGCTTGATAAGTTTCAGGCTGAGCAAGATCTTTTGGATGCGAAGAGCCTTGAATCTGATTCTTCAGATGTTTTGTCTTCCGAGGATGTTGTTGACCCGGAGATTGACGAAACTCAGTTCTTAAAGATGTTCTCACAGAGACAACAAAGAGGTGCTAGGGGCAAGGGCCCCAAACATATCTGATTAATGTATAAAGACATTTTTTGCTGGAATGTGCGAGGTTTTAATAAGTTAAGTCACCGTAGAGGCTTTAAGGATTGGTTCCTGCTGAACCGCCCTATTTTTGGGAGTCTCATCGAGACTCACGTGCAGCAGAGCAAACAGAAGAAGCTCTTATCTGCTATTTTGCCAGGCTGGTCTTTTGAAGACAATTATGCTTTCTCAGAATTGGGGAAAATCTGGATTATGTGGCATCCTAGTGTCAATGTGTCCATCATCTCCAAATCTCTCCAGATGATGACTTGTGAGGTTCTACTGCCGGACTCACAGTCAGAGATTGCTATATCTTTTGTGTATGCAGCAAATGAAGAGTCGGCTAGAAGAGAGTTATGGACTGAAATTGTTTATATCGCCTCTGATCCTCGTATGGCGGGGAAAGCCTGGTCTGTTCTTGGTGATTTTAATCAAGTCCTCAGCCCATCTGATAACTCTTCCTCTCTTAATCCAAATGTTGACATGCCAATCAGGATGTTTCGAGACTGTTTGTTGGAGGCGGACCTTTCTGATCTCAATTTTAGAGGCTGCTCCTTCACTTGGTGGAACAAAAGAAGCGCTAACCCTCTGGCGAAGAAATTAGACAGAATCTTGGTTAATGAGAATTGGCTGCAGTTGTTTCCTGCCTCTCTTGGTTTCTTTGGCGAACCAGATTTCTCTGACCACGCCTCTTGCAGCATCACTCTCAATCCGTCAGTGCAACGTCAAAGGAAAGCTTTCAGGTTCCAGAACTTCCTTCTTCAAAATCCAAATTTTGTACCTTTGGTTGCATATCATTGGTTCAGCTTTAATCTGGTGGGATCTGCTATGCTTCGCTTCTCGAAAAAACTTAAAATCCTGAAAAGGTACATCAGAGAGTTTAGCAAAGATAACTATTCAAACTTGGAGAAAAGAGTGAAAGAAGCCCACTTGGTTGTCTTGCAACTCCAACAGCAGCTCCTCTCAGATCCAAATCCTGCTCTTGCTCTTCTTGAAAGGATCGCTAACGAGAAGTGGCAGGTTCTCCTCCAGGCTGAAGAATCCTTTCTCTGCCAAAGATCGAGAATTACCTGGCTTAGAGAAGGTGACTTGAATACTGCTTATTTTCATCGCATCACAGCTGCTAGACAAGCAATGAATCACATTCATTTCCTTGTTGATAATTCTGGCGCTAGGATTGAATCTCAACAGCTGATCCAGGAACACTGTGTCAGTTACTATGAGTCCTTGCTTGGAGGACCTGAAGATTCACCTCAAATTGATCTTGCAGATATCTCTAGCTTGCTAAAGTTCTGATGCTCTCCTGCCCACCAAGCTGCTTTAGATTCTGTCTTTTCTCCTGACGACATTCGCCAGGCTGTCCTCTCTCTTCCTCGGAACAAAACTTCTGGCCCTGATGGCTACTCAGCTGAGTTCTTCAAGAGCTGCTGGCATATTGTTGGCCCTGAGTTGGTTGAGGCGGTTTCTGAATTTTTCAGGTCTGGTCAATTGCTGAAGCAATGGAATGCAACCACAATTATTCTCATCCCTAAAATCCCAAATGCTTCCTCAACTTCTGATTTCAGACCAATCTCTCTCTGCAATACAGTGTATAAGGTGATTTCTAAGCTGTTGGCGGGTAGGCTGCAATCTCTCCTTCCCTCTGTTATCTCCAATGCTCAGTCAGCTTTCCTCCCAGGTAGACTACTTGCTGAAAATGTATTGTTGGCTACAGAATTGGTCAATGGGTATAGTAGAAAGAACATTGGACCAAGAGGCATGCTAAAAGTTGACTTGCGGAAGGCTTTTGATTCGGTGAAATGGGACTTCATCACCGCCATCTTGAAAGCCCTGCACTTCCCGGACAGATTCATTAACTGGATCTCACAATGCATTTCAACTCCGCAGTTCTCAGTTTCTGTTAATGGGGTCACTTCAGGCTATTTCCAAAGCTCACGCGGGTTAAGGCAAGAAGATCCGATCTCTCCTTACCTATTTGTTCTGGCAATGGAGGTCTTCAGCAAACTTATGAGTTCTAGTTTCGCGGCTGGCTTCATTAATCATCACCCTCAAACTAAAGAACTTGATATCACCCACTTGATGTTTGCGGACGATGTAATGGTTTTCTTTGATGGGTCTTCTTCATCTTTGACAGGTATCTCTGATGCTCTGGATATTTTTGCAAGCTGGTCCGGTTTGAAAATGAACAGTGAGAAAACACAGATATTTACTGCTGGCTTAGACCCTGTTGAATCCTTAGCAATCTCAAGCTTTGGATTTCCCACTGGTTCTATGCCCATCAGATATCTAGGTTTGCCTCTGATGAGTAGGAAGCTAAGAGTTTCAGAATACTCTCCACTCATTGAAAAGCTGAGAAAACGTTTCAAAAGTTGGGCCACCTCTTCTTTGTCTTATGCTGGAAGGCTGCAGCTGATTAAATCAGTGATTTATGGCCTGATTAATTTCTGGACTTCTACCTTTATCCTTCCCAAAGCTTGCATAAATTTGATGGAATCTTTGTGCGCCAGGTTTCTCTGGTCTGGCTCCGTTGATATTTCAAAAGGTTTTAAGGTTTCTTGGGCCAATGTTTGTTATCCAAAGGCAGAAGGTGGTCTGGGTCTGCGTCGCCTGGGAATTTGGAACTCTACTCTCTGCTTGAAGCTTGTGTGGTTGTTGTTCTCTGGGAGTGGTTCTCTTTGGGTGGCATGGCACCATCACCACCATATAAAAGGCAAGAGTTTCTGGTCCCTTAAACCTTCTACTAAGGACTCTTGGAACTGGAGATCATTGTTAAATTTAAGGCCCTTAGCTGAGAGGTTTGTTCATTGTAAACTGGGTAATGGTCGGCGTGCAAGTTTTTGGTTTGACTCTTGGTGTTCCCTTGGCCCTCTAATCAAAACCTTGGGTGATGATGGACCAAGCCTCCTGCGACTACCACTCCACTGCTCTGTCGCTGATGCTTGGGATGAGCATGGCTGGATTCTTCCACCATCAAGGTCTCTTCGCGCTTTACCTCTCATTGATCTTCTAACCTCTGTTACTCCGTCCTTCAGCTCTTTTGAGGATGATAGCTACAACTGGGTTATCCAAGGTATTAAATTTCATCATTTCCCCACTGCTATCACTTGGGAATCTACCAGGCCAAGGAACACAACTAAGGATTGGGCTTCTTCAGTTTGGTTTAAAGGCGCCACGCCGAAACATGCTTTTACCATGTGGATTGCGCAGCTGCAGCGACTGCCAACAAGGGTCCGTCTTGCTTCCTGGGGCCTTCTTATCCCCACGACCTGCTGCCTTTGTTCCACTCATGAGGAGACTCACGAGCATCTGCTGCTGCGATGTGCTTTTAGTGAGCAGGTTTGGCACCTAATCCAGCTGAGACTCCGCTTATCTCCCTGTCTTTTCTACACTTGGTCCTCGCTAATCTCGTGGACTAGAATGAGTACCACTTCTTCTCCATCTATTCTCCGGAAACTAGTGAGCCATGCTGCCGTGTACCACCTTTGGAAGCAAAGAAACAATGCTCTCCACAACCAAATCTATATCAGCCCAGATGCAGTCTTTATCCTCATCGAGAAGGAGTTGCGCAACACCATCTCTGCTAGACGGAACCGGAAGCAATTCAGGAACCTGATGGCCCTTTGGATCCGATAATTTGTTGATTGACACCCAACATCTCTTTGTAACCCTTGTTTTTTAAACTTTTTTTGGCAAGGCTACAAGCTATAGGTTGACTATTTTTGTAAACCTCAAACTTCATTTATATGATATTCACATTCCTATCAAAAAAAAAAAAAAAAAAAAGTAAGTATATGTACTTTTGATGAAGGATTCAGATTTTCAGACTTTAGTATAATGTAATTTAGGTTGTTGGTTGGATAACAAAGATGAAACAAGAGTGGCTAAGAAGCTATTAAGATTAACTCGTCCTTTGTGATAATGTGAAGTGGCATTTTTTAGTAGATTTTATATAAGGTTTAGCAGTGATGCTGTGTTCCTGGTTTGTAGTAACAAAAGTTGAATTAAGAATAAAAATTTGAAAAAGAGGTAATTAAGATTACCTCAATTCGGCTATCACCAAAGGTTTCCAATGTGATAAGACTTCCGGATCGCGAATCTTCACTTCAGGGAAGATCCCGAGACTAGACTACAGTCTGGCCAATCCATGACAGAGTTTACATCTAAACTCCTCTGTCATTCATCTTCCACCGACACTCGATGGAAGCAAAGAGGAAACACTCTTCCTTCTTTCCGGGTACCAATATCGTTACTCGAACCCTAGTGAGACTTCTTCATCATGAAGAGTCACTACCACTTTGCTGGTTGAGTATTGGTGACTTTTCCTCTGCTTAATTAATTCTTTATATTTTAAATGTACAGCTTAATTACGGGTTTAATCCGGTTCACTAAATAATTTCATAACCAGAAAAATGTTACGCTTGTGTTTTCAATTTGGTTTAATAAACACTTACGGAATCAGCATTGAATAGAATTCTTAAGCTATAAAAAGTATATCATTTAGGGGATGTGTCTTTAGTCAAGTGGTTAAGTCCATCTGATTCCGCCTTCTCACCGGAGTTCGATTCCACTAAGTCGCGTTACCCCGCGTAGTAGGGATTGGCTATGGATCGGGTCTTGTCGATCCAAAGATGTCAAAAAAAATATATACATATTGAAAGTGTAAGACTCAAAACAGAACACAAGAAACAGAGGATATATATATATATATATATATGAAGAAGAACACATGCATCTTTGGTTAGCTATATTTTAAGGTTTTTGTGAAGTTCTTTCCGTTTGCTTTTGGATTTATGTTCTTGTAAAAATGATCGCAATCAGGCATAACAGAACCCGAATGTGCTTCTATGATATGAGCAAATATGAAATCTTGGTTTAGGGATCTATAGATGAACAAACCGATTGAGTTAACCGGTGGTTGTGGCTTTTTTTATGCATGCGTTACTTAACATTCTCACTTCTACAATATCAAATATGACGAAATATAAAGACTACTTAATATGTACGAAACAGTTTTAATGATATCTTTATTTCGGTAGGCAGTTTCAATAATATGGCCAACCCTTTTGGATATGTAGATTCTTCTGCAAGTTATCACATTCTGACTTAACAAGACCAATTTTGCTTCTAGAATATGAGCAACTTCATTTTGTGTAAACGGTCTAATGCCATTTCCATAGCAGACTGATCAATGCTGATGGTTACCTCCTCCATGAGGATGCTCCACTGGGTTCATATCGACACCACAAACTTTAAGATATAAGTTTATCTTCACCTGGTGCTTGTGGTACGCGTTACTTCACCAAAAGTCAGTCCATGAAACTCGTTTCGCCAAGCACATAGAAGTCTTTGAGTCCCTCAGTGTCAAGGTTCGCTGCATGTATGATTTAAGATTAAACAGAAAAGGTAATTTAGATTACCTCAACTTGGCTACCACCAAAGGCATGATTCTTTGGGATATACAAGTTATTGTTGGACTACCAATATCGGTGGGCGTATTCGGTATTGGTCGTTGTCCAAAGTTCTTATTCCTTGTTACGAATACCAATATCGTTACTCGAACCCTGGTGAGACTCTCTGAACATGCTGAGTCACTACCACTTTTCTGGGCCGGAATTGGTAACCTCCACGCTAGTTAATTAATACTTAAATTGAAGTTATGGGGATCGAGGATGTTGAATCTTTATTTCGAAGATTATGATTTTATATTTTCTAATTAGACTAATATTGAATTATTCCTTTTTCGTTTTTGTGAAAGATTTTTAATTAAGAAATTAATAGTGTTTCCTTATTCTTGTGATATATAATTCTCTAACGTTCTTTCTTCTTTGTATTAATTGGTGATTGATATTTTTCCTTGTGGAGAAAGGGGTGGAGACGTTAGAGACATTGGCTACTTGGCTATAAGAGGAAGACATCTTTAGTTTTATGAAGACACACTTGCTACACTGTTAAAACAGAGAAACAGAGAAACAGAGTTTATTATTCAAGTGTTGTGTGGTTGTTTAATTAGTTTGAGAGAGATAACCTCGCTAACGCTGTGAGGATCACGGAGCAAGGACTTCGGCAAGAAGAAGACATCCATAATTAAGAGGGAGTAAATGTTTTACTCGTGATATCTTAGATCATGTTTTAGATAGATGTGTTAAAACTTGTGTAGAAGTTTTATTTCTATCTTGTATTGTCTTCTTAAAATTATCTAATAAACTTGTTTGCAGACGAGGACTAGTGGTTGGTTTGAAAAAAAACCAACCGATACCTCGTTAAATCTCATGTCGTCTCGTTAGTTATTTTATTGTTTAAATCGTTTCCGCTATTTATTTATTATATCAAGTCTCTATACATTTTACAGAGGAGTATATAATTCGACGGCTCTGTGGCAAGGGCCTTCTTGTGTGATTGATGATATGTTGTTTTCTGTTAATCTTCACTAGATAATATCCCGCACTATATGCGGGACAAAACGATTATTAAATATATTTTAATATATTGATAATATTGAAGGTGTTCAAATTTTATATTATTAGATAAACGGTAGAGTATTAATGATTATCAAGATTAGTGAAATTTTTTATTTATGTATTAAGTTTTATGTTTATCATGATTTATGATATATATCTTGTTATATTAATGGTTTCACAAAATATTAAGTTCTCCATTTCGTATAGATTTGTATCTCTTAATTACATATTTTAATTGTATTTTTGTTTTAATTAATTGAGAAAAAGAAAAAGCATAAATTAATTAGAAAAAATAAACATAAGTAGAACTAATGGCAAAATCTGTAAATATCCTAATAAATGTTGGGTCTTTAACTAAATAGATTGAGAAGCTTTGTGAGAACGACACGTCAGCATGGCATTTTCGTTAATCACACATGAGGGTAAGGTTATTTTTTAAAAATGCTTCTCAATTAATATATAAGGGATGAGTCAAGATTGTATGATCCAAAGGAAACGCATTGGAAACCCTTGAGGGTTTTAAAAGATTTTCCGGCTAATGTGCTTCTCAAGGAGTTTAAAATGGTGAATTTTGGTGGAAAGCTGGTGATTTTTGGCACTGGTCAGAGTCAGTTTAGTAAAAGTATGATGGGCAGAAAGAGATTTGGTGCGTAAAAATTGCATTGGAAAGAAAGGAAGGAGGTGAGACTTGGGAGAAGGTTGAATGAATTAGTCGCTGAAAAAGTCACGCCATGGAACGAATCTCCATAAGAACAACCTAGTTGATTGAGTCGAGCCGCTGAAAAAGTCACGCCATGGCTCCACCTCCATTATAATCGTTGTCTTTGAGTCCCTCCCTGTCGTTTAATTTATATTACATCGGTTCCTCGTGGTAACGGCGAGGTACCAATATCGCTACTCGAACCCTAGTGAGGCTCTCTCATCAGCTGAGTTACTACCACAGTACGGGCTCGGAATTGGTGCCCATTTCTCTAATTAGTTAATACTTAAAACGTTTTATAATCATATATCTAGATACTTGGTTTGGTACGGTTCGTTAGAGAACCATTGCAAACTAACAAACATCAAGTTATGCTTATGTGATATAATTACTCATATCTATAAACAAGATTCGGATAGAGAACAATAATCAAACTTGTGATTTTTTTTTTTTATAATACCTTGTGATGAAAATTTGCAAAGTAATACTATAATACTATAAGATTATCATAACAATGTTTACAATTTGAGAAGGTCGAAACGGAAATACAAGACAAGAAAACATCAAACATAGAAAAGAGAAACAAATTCTTTTATGTTTAAACAACCCTAGTCGGCCTTGGCGGCTGAAGCCGGCTGAAGAAGCAGCTTGACCCACGCCATCACGGACTGAATCGGACTCTTCTCCGCCTTCATCGTTCGGACAAGATCTCTCTCTTTGTCTCTGTCTCTCTCAGATCAATGTATGATTAATGAAAGATTATCACACAACTTCGTCTTCGTATTGAATTGGGGAATGAATGAATGAATCTGAAGAATTCTTAACGCAACCATACAATGCCATTACTTTCGCGAGGAGGACACGTGGAAGCTGTTAGGTGAGAGACTGATAGTTTCTGGTTTTTTTGCAAAGGTCTTGACTTTGCGACGTCTCTTGTCTGATTCATCCATCTATCGTATTTATTACACTATACCGGTTTGGTTTTAAAGACGAATTAACAAATCCATGCTCCGGTTTAATCAATTGGTACGTGCGATCGATCGTGTGGAGAAGAACGAGCCCATTAATGGAAAAACTTTGTACTCTAGCCCATATTATTAGAATATAAAGTGTGGCCTAAAGCACATGCTTCACTTGCTTTATGGACGGGCCGGGCTTGGCTTGACCTCTCCTCCTAGCAGCTATAAGACCAATCTTCTGTCCGAACCTACGTACCTCTGTGACTGAGTTTGTGACATATGTGGTGATGGAGAAGAATATTAACATGAGGGATCAGTGCCGTGCCCAGGATTATCGAGGCTTAAGGCGAGGTTGAAATTAGGACCCAAAAAAATACCTTTTTAATATAATTTTTAAATAAATTTTTTTAAAAAAAAATTCCAAACGATAGAAAAATTCCAAAAATTCACAACCTTTACTCGATTCCTTTTCAATTTAGGATTCTGGTTTCTTTTTTTGTTTGAGATATGTTTTCTTACCGGTTTGGAAATCTCGATTACTTTATTGTAAAGCTTAATTGTGTATAAATACAAAAAAAAAATTATTTGCATATTTGAACTTGGGTTGTTAACCCACTAAAGAGTTCTCTAAAACCATTCTGATACACTAAATTTGTGAAATTTGGGGGCCCTAAAAAATCTTTATATTTTTGTTACCTGAAACAAATGCCTTTTTTATTGCCCATAGGCACGGCCCTGTGAGGGATAAGCACTGTTCTTATGCTTCCGAACCCAAAGAAACTAAATTGAAGTCGTGGATGGGGATGAGTAGATGAATGCTCTTTGGCAAGAGCCGTCTCGTGTGATTGATGATATGTTTTTTTTTTCTGTTAATCTTCATGAGTCAAGAGTGTATTATCCAATAATGGTGTATGATCCAAAGGAGACGCATTGGAAACTCTTGAGGGTTTTAAAAGGTTTTCCGGCTAACGTGCTTCTCAAGGAGTCTAAAATATATGGTGAATTTTGGTGGAAAGTTAGTGATTCATATAAACTATGACAATGACATTGGAACCTAATTTTAATAAAGTTTCTATTGTAAACTTTGTTTTTAATTAAGTTTTAGAAGGAAAAGAAAAAGAAAAAGAAAGAAGGATATTAATTTTTCACAATATTATTTCCAATTTTCCCATTAATTAATAATTTTGTGAAAAATTAATATCCTTCTTTTTTTTTTCTTTTTTTTTTCCTTATAAAACTCTATTAAAAACAAAGTTTACAATAGAAACTTTATTAAAATTAGTTTCCAATGTCATTGTCATAGTTTACATGAATCATTAAGAACAAAGGACAAGAATGATATAGAGACCAATTAGGTAGTAGAAGAGACTGCTTTCTTGGCTAGCAAGTCTGCACTATCAGAGTCTATGTATTGGTTATTGTCCCGGTTTATCTTTCTCATTTGGTTAACCATATTCTTGGTTTAGATGTTTGTATTTAAGGAACATTCTATGTTTTGTTGCTGGTACTAGCTCACATGGTGGAAATCAAGTTTCTCAGGTGGTTACACAACTGAATTGACAACTTCAAGGTTCTCCGTATCAAGTCATATGTCCTCAGCCTGTTTCACAACATATTGGTTCAATCTCAGCACAAGGTATGCCTCTTGTACCTTGTCACTATATTTCTGCTTTCGAACCAGGCCTTATTGTTCCACATAATGTCTGGATCTTAGATACTGGAGCTAGTTGTCATATCTGCTGTGACCTTAGTATGTTTTCTAATACCTACCGAGTTGAGCATACCACAATAAACCTTCCCAATAACACTCAAATCTCCATTAACACTGCTGGAACAATTAAGCTTAGTGATAGTCTCATTCTTCATCCTGTTTTTTATGTTCCTGATTTTCATTTTAATCTCATTAGCATTAGTTCTTTAACAAAAACAAATAAAAATCTTTCTGTTCATTTTTATCATGATTCTTGTTTAATTCAGGATCATACTCAGGCTTGGACGATTGGTAGAGGGGATCAATCCAATGATCTTTATCTCTTAAATTCACCACCTCCACCTGATAAAGATCAGCATCATCTTGCATTCATTACTGTCTCTCCTGAGCTTTGGCATCAGCGTCTTGGACATCCATCTCTTTCAAGAATTCAATCTGTTTCTTCCAATTTAAACATTCCTTCAAAAATTTCTGAATTTCATTGTAAGATTTGTCATATGTCAAAACAAAAACGCTTGCCTTTTATTTCCAATAATAAAATTTATGAGGAACCTTTTTCTTTGATTCACATTGATGTTTGGGGTCCTTTTCATATAACTTCTGTCAAAGGTTTTCGCTATTTCTTAACAATTGTTGATGATTGCACACGTTTTACTTGGCTTTACTTTCTTCAGTTAAAAAGTGATGTTTCAAAAGTTTTTCCAGATTTCTTGACATTAGTTCATAATCAATATGGTTTCAAAGTTAAAAGTATAAGATCTGATAATGCACCAGAATTACAATTCAAAGAATTATTAGCTAAACATGGCATTTTTCATTATCATTCTTGTGCATACACTCCTCAACAAAACTCTGTAGTAGAACGTAAACATCAGCATCTTCTGAATGTTGCTAGATCATTATATTTTCAATCAAACATTCCTCTTCCATATTGGCCAGAATGTGTTTCAACTGCAGCTTTCTTGATTAATAGAATTCCCACACCAGTTTTAAATGATAGGTCTCCTTTTGAGCTTTTAAACAAGAAGTTACCAGATTATACTATTCTTAGAGTCTTTGGTTGTCTTTCTTATGCATCTTCTCATCAACATGATAGACATAAGTTTACAGAGAGAGCTAGAGCATGTGCATTCATTGGTTATGAACCAGGTTTTAAAGGTTACAAAGTTTTGGATCTTGAATCTAATACAATTTCAATTACTCGCAATGTTGTTTTCCATGAAACCATTTTTCCTTTTATTGATAATTCAGTTTCTCGCAGCATTTCTTTTTTTGATGATTCTATGCTTCCTGCTTCTGAACAACATTTAAAAGATTTGCAAAATTTAAAAGTCTATGATGATTTTACTACTTCTTTGGCTGAGAATGATCCTATCACTGATGCTAATACTGTTCTAGAGCACACACATACACGTAACACAAACACTTCAAATCAAAATGCTCAGACTCGGGATGGTATGGCTAACACACTCAGGCCTCGTAGAGAGACACGTGCTCCTAGTTATCTTTCACAGTACCATTGCTCTCTTATTACCAAAGAGCCTTCTCCTTCTCTTCATGGTACTGCTCATCCTCTCTCTGCTTATTTGTCCTACGATAAACTCTCTCATGAGTATCGTCTGTTCTGTTTTGCCATTATTTCTGAGAAAGAACCAAAATCCTTTAAAGAAGCAGTTTTGTTGAAACAATGGCTTGATGCGATGAACCTGGAGTTGGATGCTCTGGTGAGTACATCCACTTGGGAGATTTGTTCTTTACCTGATGGGAAACATGCTATTGGTTGCAAATGGGTGTATAAAATCAAATATAAATCTGATGGCTCTATTGAAAGATACAAAGCTCGCTTAGTTGCTAAGGGCTATACTCAACAAGAAGGTGTAGATTATATAGACACTTTTAGTCCAGTTGCTAAGCTTTCTTCTGTCAGATTAATGCTTGCTCTGTCTGCAATTCACAACTGGAGCATTAATCAGATGGATGTTACTAATGCATTCCTCCATGGTGATTTAGAAGAGGAGATTTATATGCATCTACCACAGGGTTATACACCAAGACAGGGGGAGATTTTACCAGAGAAACCTGTCTGTCGTCTTGTAAAATCTCTATATGGTCTTAAGCAGGCTTCAAGACAATGGTTTCACAAGTTTTCTGGTGTTCTCCTGCAAAATGGTTTTCTTCAATCCTTCTTTGATCCGACTATGTTTGTCAGAGTCACTTCTGGTTGTTTTCTGGCACTATTGGTCTATGTGGATGATATAATGCTTGTCAGTAACAAGGACTCTGCAATAGTGGATATCAAACAGTTGCTAGCTAAAGAGTTCAAGATCAAAGATTTGGGGCAACTGCGATATTTTCTGGGATTGGAAGTTGCTAGATCCAAAGAAGGAATCTCTGTTTCACAGAGAAAATATGCATTGGAGTTACTTGAAGAATTTGGTTTTCTTGGTTGTAAACCTGTACCAACACCAATGGAGCTCAATCTCAAATTAAGCCAGGAAACTGGTGACTTGCTTTCTGATCCTTCTCATTACAGGAAGCTCATTGGTAAGTTGGTCTATCTTACTGTCACAAGACCTGACATATGTTTCGCAGTCAACAAGTTGAGTCAATATATGAGTAATCCCCGAGCACCTCATCTTGTTGCTGCACTTCGCATTCTGCGGTACTTGAAGAATGATCCAGGCCAAGGTGTGTTTTATCCAGTCACTTCTTCTCTTACACTTCGTGCATTTGCTGATGCTGATTGGAGCAACTGTCCTGAGAGTAGCAGATCGATTTCTGGCTATTGTGTGTTTCTTGGAGATTCTTTAATCTCTTGGAAATCCAAGAAACAAGATGTGGTTAGTCGCAGTTCTGCTGAAGCTGAATACAGAAGCATGGCAAATGCTACATGTGAGTTGATTTGGATAAATTCACTTCTTGAGGATTTGCAGGTTCCTCTCAATGACACAATTGTACTGTATTGTGACAATGAGGCTGCTTTACATATTGCAAAGAACTCTGTTTATCATGAGAGGACTAAGCATATTACTCGGGATGTTCATGTGGTTCGAGAGCGTGTAGCTTCTGGTTTCTTGAAGACGCTGCACATAGGCACTGAACATCAGATCGCCGACTTACTCACTAAGCCTCTCACTGCACTTCAGTTCAATCATCTACTGTCCAAGATGGGACTTCATCACCTGTACTCTCCATCTTGAGGGGGAGTATCAGAGTCTATGTATTGGTTATTGTCCCGGTTTATCTTTCTCATTTGGTTAACCATATTCTTGGTTTAGATGTTTGTATTTAAGGAACATTCTATGTTTATTTTCAACTTAATGAAGCATAATCATAATTGAAAAGGAAAGTTTGTTAGATCTGAAATGCACATCTATTTTGCTCACAATGTGTGAAAGTGAAAGCCGACCGGAGCTGTGAAGTTTTCTTTCAGTTGGGAGATTATATCGAGGTAGTTTCGGAGATGGGAGTTTGGCATCCGTTGGAGGCTTTTCCCTGAACCAAATTGAGAAATCGTTGACTCTATGGAAAGCTCGAAGAATCAAAATTATCCTGGAGGAAAAATCAACTCAATCCGGTATACCAAATGAATTTTCCAGCCGATTGAAGAGGCCCTGTCCGAGACCAGTCGTTTGACAGGTGGTGAAACCCCTCTTGGCACCGATCACAGCCCACATGACCAGTGTGGTGCCTCATGCTGAGAATGGCCAGAGCTCCCGTAACGGGTGGAATACACCCTCGCATCCCTGCACTTAACCAAAAGCTACTTAGTTTTACCTTAAAAACCATAAACCGATTTTCTACTCCCGAAGCCTAAAAATACTTGTTCTAAACCCTAAAATAAGGTGTGCCTTCATAGTTCCTTCATCAGCCTCCATAGAGAAATTACCAGAGAGCATCCACAGCCTTCAAAGCTTCCTCACCACCGATATCGTCACCGTTCATCGCCAAAGACGTCACCAGCACTTCTCTCCTCTCTCTTGTTTATATTCTCTACTTGTTTAAGGAAGAAGAATCATATACTTGTATTCAGTGGCGGATCCAGAAAATAATTCTGCATGGGGCACTATATATATAAATAATAAATAGAATTTAATTAGCTAAACTATATTATAGTTATTTAAAAATTTATACATTAGTTACAATTAAATTGATATAAAGTAAAAAAAATCAGTAGAAGAACATTGGAAAGGCTTGAACTTGGGTTGATATGTGGCAGAATTTGGTGTAAAATCACTAAGCCAACAGCATTTATTGTTACATTGTACTAGTTTATGTAATATATAAAGGATTGAGCATGGGGCACATGCCCCACCCAAGACCAACGTGGGTCCGCCCCTGCTTGTATTCTAGAGAAGATCTCTAAGCCTTTTCATATTCATACTCTTTTATAAAATCTCTTATTTATATGGTTTTGCTTTCTATGAGTATGTGTGAGTAGTCTTCTCGTTGGGTTTAAGGGTTTTCGAAAGAGGATTCATAGATCGTTAACTAGGATGATTAGATTTAGGTCGTTTGCTTGTTTATTATTTTCCATCTGGATTTATCTTTGTTGTTTACAGCTTGATTGACCGTTTAGCTACTGCTTTTGGATAGATTAATTTAAATCGCATAAAGTAATTTAGATGAGTAAAGCGTCATAAAAAACGAAAGTTGAGTTATGAAACTTTGTGAGCAAATTGAATTTGGGTTGTTTATGCATGTTTATGTTGTTTAGACATAGTTATTGGTGATATGGGAGTAGACCAATCTCTTAATCAAAATTCTAGTTCTTGAACATAGATAATCGAAAATTCTTTGTTTGATTTCCTTGCATGATTCGAATCATGATAATAGGCCTGCGAGTTCGTTTTTTTCGGTTCAAACGGTTGGGTTTTTTTTTTCGGTTTTTTGGTTTCTGAAAAATCCAATCAAAACTAACCAAATAGATAATCGGTTCGGCTATCAGTTTATTTCGGTTAGTGAAATTGCAGCAAAGTAAACCCATTTTTTGGTTTTTGGCAGTAAAAATTGGATAAATCCGGTTTAATCGAGTAAAATCGGTTAATTCAGTTTGATTTCTGTATTAGGTTTAATTTTGGTATATTTTGGTATAATTTTGAATTTTTTATTAAAAAAATCGGTTAATCGATCGGTTCAGCTTACCGAACCGAACCGAAAACCGAACCTATTTTAAAATCTCTCCGAAAAAACCGACTATTGAACCTAGTCTAAACCGAAAACCAAAAAAAACCCGTTTGGTTCGGTCAAAAGTCCCAGCCTACACGATACCCTAAGAATTCCCTACAGCCCAATACTTCGTTTATTGATCTTTACATCGCTTTATTTTTTTTTATTTTTTTTTCGTTTTCGGTAATCACAAAACCCAAAACAAACCCCAATTGATTTTGTCTTAGCCATATTTTTTCTTCATAAAACTCGTCTTGTAGCTTATTAGTCTCTGTGAGATCGGATACCTTAAGTATACAGTTGATTTGATGTGCACTTACAGCTTTATCTTGTGTTCTTTAGGATTAAAACCTGAAACACATCAAATTTTTGGCGCTGTTACCGGAGACTATTTAAGTTGTCTACGAGTTTAGGATTAGGATATCGTCTATTTTGCTTTGCTTTTAACTTTCAATTTTTTTTTGTTTAATTTTCAGATTTACTTCGATATTTTTTATTTTATTTTTTAGATACTTTTAATTTAAAATAAAAATTCAGAATCGAAATCGAGGAGAGCTTGACGGTTCGCCACCTCGGAGGAGCGATCAAGGATCCCCTGGAGTTCATTCATCGTGTCATTGACAACAACGGGCATGATTGCTTGGCTCCATTAACTCGAAGGATTGCAAATTTCGACACCCTCACCAACTCTCTAAAGATCGTTCATTATCCACTAGACCCGAATCCGTATCCGTTACCCATATGCCCAGGCCTAATAATTGAAACCTAGTAAAGCAGTGATTTCACAATTTTCGTTCCATACATAATCTAAGACTTTTGAAATCTTCATAGAAAAAAAAAAAACCGTTAGAGAAGAAACTAGACTTTTGAATGAAATAGTAACTATAATTTACTGAAATCAGCTTCAATGTCGTCAAAGGAGAGAAATATGTTCTTCCCAATCAACATAACTTTCGCCAAATGATACTAAATTTGAAGAAAATTAAGAAATAGAGGAGTGAGGCATATGGTCCTAGTAACAAAACAATCCTAAAATCATTTGGATATGTTTCTAAATTATGGTTGGATCGTCACAGTCTACACTAAAAAAAGGTAAAAAAAACCTAATCCATCAATTATAATAAACATGCAACATACCTTTAATTAAAAATCACAAAGTCCACAACTTCAAATGCTAGCTTAAATCCGAGAAAAAAATATATTAAGTTTCAATAAGATCCTAATGACAAAAAGGTTTCATCAATCCATCAACTAAAAACCAAAAAACGATAGATAAACTTCAGTTCTTTACGAAATGGACTTTGATGGAGCTAACAACGTTATCTTCTTCTTCTTCACGTATAATCTCGCATATGATTACATCTCCAGGCTTTGCATTGTTCCTTTTATACATTTCGTCCCACTTGTAAACCACAATGCGATCGTGCCATATGCCAACTTTTCGACTTAGTTCCCCGAATCCATCGATGAGATTGATTGTGCTTCCAAACTTTAAGAGATAGTCTCTTATTGTTTGGTTAGCAATTGTCTAAGATCAATCAATACAAAAACAAATTAAGAAAATGAATAGACAGTTAGTTTATCACATTGAAGCAACTTAGAGTCGAAAAGCTTTACCAACACAAGCCTCGTACACGATGAAGTTGAAATAAAGAACGGATTTTCGGGATCATCGAGATACTTTTCCGTATCAATAGAAGGTCCTCTTCTCACACATCTTCCTGCTAGAGATCACTCAATGAAGTATTTTAGAATCGATACATATTGATGAAAATAAAATTAGACACAAGTTATTTTACTTTACCTTTCTTGGAACTTCCATGAGCGTTGTTAACTTCACAAATCATTGTATCATCATTATCACCATCATGCAATATGATCATTTGCTCATTGTTATCTTCTTCCTCCACATGATGACTATAATTACCAATTGTTTCATCTTCATCATCACGATGAGCAATGATCATGTTCTCATGGCTATCTTCATCTTCTATATGATGATTATAATCATCAACTGACTCATCTTCATCATCTGATATTACTTGTATTTCGAGAGGAGGTTTTTTCTTCACATCGAAGCCATCCCGGTGGATACGTACCCAAAAGCTTTGAGAACCATCATAAGTAAATAAGAGAAAGTCTCTGTCAAGGAGACCATTGTCTTTGACAAACTTATCCCAACCATCTTGGAAGCTTATAGTCTCTTCTTGGCTTATTGTCCATTTGACAGTCCAAGTGTCTCCTTCTGGCATTTGGAGAATAGCTGTCTCAGGGAGAGGCTTTGGATAGTACTTGTTATATTCTCTTGGGATTACCTACGAAATGATAATATAAGTGAAAACGTTCCATTTAGCTACAAAGAGACATCAAAAACAGAGTAATCAGATTTGAAGTTGAACATAACAAACCTTAAGAGATCAGAAACAGAACCTAACCCTAAAAAATTAGGAACATAACTAAACGCTTAGAAATCATGAACAAAACCAAACCTCTAATAGTCAGGAACAGAACCAAACCCTAAGAAATTGGGAACAGATTCGAAACTGGAATAGTTAGGAACAGAACCAAACCCTAAGAGATCAGGAACAGAACAAAACCCTTAAAAACTAGGAACAGAACCAAACCTCTCATAGTCAGGAACAGAACCAAACCCAAAGAGATCAGGAGCAGAACAAAACCCTAAGAAACTAGGAACAGAACCAAACCTCTAATGGTCAAGAACAGAACCAAACCCTTAGAAATCAGGAACAAAACCAAATCTTTAATAGTCAGGAACAGAGGAATCAATAAGTGAAGCTGTACAGAACAAACAAGATTGCAAAAGTTATCATTTTTGCATTTTAAACTGTGTGAAACTCTTATACTAACGTAGGAAAAAACACAAAGATCCAAACTATTCATCAAAAATGTCATCCATATATCATTTTACAATCTAACAAGACACGTAATTTGGAGAAGAAACAAAACAAAAGCAGAGAGAAAGAGAAAGAGAGACAAAGATGGTGCTTACCAAACATTGAGAATGTTCTTGAGAGTTGTAGATTTTGAGGAAGTCTGGATAAGGAGAAAAACCCTTTTTTGAATCCATCTTCTTCTCTCTTACTTGCTTGAGTCTTGATTTGGGTCTGTGACTGTGAAGTGAAGAAGCTGTGGCGTTATTCGAAATCTTAAAGCTGTTGGAGAAGTTCATACAACAAATGTGTGTGTGTGTGTGAGTGAGTCAAAGTCGTAAAGCAATTGTTAGATACGTCATTTCTGAAAACTTTTCAGAGAAACTCTATCACAAAATATAATTTTTACTAATAAATGATATAGAAAATGCAAAAAAAATTTTTATTATTTTATAAAGAAAAGGAATAATTAGTAGACTATTCATAGTTTGTTATATACGTTGATTACTTTAACTTGAAGAATAACTTACAAATTGATTTTCTTTTCTTTAATCATTTTTTTTTTTTGCAAATCTCAATTTTTTTGTTATAATTTCATCAACATTCTAAGGTTAATGTTTTATGTGAAGTATATTTCTAAATTAGATGGAAACCCAATCATAAGATCCACAAATATGGGCCGATATGGGCCGACATAAACAAGAGACTAAAGATGGTTGAAAAGTTGATCTTAGTGTTTAAGAGACACAAGTTGAGAACACTAGTGTTCTTATGATTGGGTTATACATTAGTCTATATACTACAAGCATCCACAATAGTGTTAAGTTAAACCAAATCCAAGATTAAACATTTGATAATAAGCTTACAAGATTAGAGATCATTGTGTTAAAAGTCTAAAGGAAAGTTAATCTCTGTCATAAATTAAACTAAAACCAGAAAAAACGAATATATCTATGTAACATCATTTACGAATGTGCCATTCGATGCTACTATTAGTTTTGGGTTAAGATAGATAATGGACATTTAGTAAACGACGTTAGATTTTGAAAATGAACAATGAAATTTAGAGATCTAAAGCTTATCCATCTAGGTCTCTTAGTACTCTTACCCAACGACGATGGAATACAGAAAATGTTACTAGGATCGTCGAGCTCTTCAAAAAAGTTCATCATTATCATTAATATAAAATTAGATGTACTAAATTGACGCCTGCAAAAACTTTTTTTTTGATCAAATAATGCATGAAAATTTCCTTTTACGTTGGAACTAGCTAATTGCTAAAGATGAGGAATCTTGAATAGCCCTGGATTGGATCATACAGCCATAAAGAATCTGTAAACGTTGCTCTTCATATTTTAAAATCGGTAAGACATAAAGAATGTAATAAGTATTAAAATGAATTTTTAAAAGTATTTAGATAGTTACGGGTTTAAATTTTATTTTATTGCTGATCGGACTTTGTTTTAAAATTATAGAAAAATAATTATGTGTTTTGAATTATACGACATTCACACAATTACCTATACACGTCTATTTTATAATATTGCCCCAAAGTGAAAGAGTGGTCTTCACGACGATGAGGTTTACAAGTCGTGGTCGTGCATTGCAAAGCTTGCCAAAACCGTGTGAACTCAACAAACCATGATTGATATGAAGAAATTGGTTCTTGTCCATTCGGTGTGCAATGTGCATGCATGTCGGTGAATTGTTTATATATTTTCCATATACTGGTTCGAATTTATAAAAATTTGGTTCGTTTTTATTTTCTTTCTGGCATCTGTTTCATTATCATTAGAAATAATTAATTTAATTTTATTATGATGAACTGATAAATTTTAAATCAATAATCTGCAAAAAATTACATTATTTAAGATTCGAACCCCAAACCTGGTGTAGAAGCTTTTAAACCTTGACCAATACACTAAAAATGCTTCCATATTTAGTTCGCTTCAGTTATCATTTTTTAAAAAAAATTTAGAACGTATTCGCAATTTTAATCTAGTCCGACTTACTTTGGTTAGAAAAATTAACCAAAAATAAAGAAAAAAAAAATTCGGGTAACAAAACCATTTAAAAATCCTACCATTTAATTTACATCTAATAACCGAATCCGAACCGAAATAACCAAACGATTCGGGTGAAAAGTCCCATGCCTAGTCCCTATCTTTCAATAGATTTTTTCCTCATCAATTCAATTTATTGCAATAATAGTTGGTAAATATAAAATAAAATTATAAATGTAAATGGTCACGGGATAATAAAAGAGCAATAATAATATAATAATTGCATAAGACTAGTCAACATAAACAAAGGGTTCGTAACTTCGCATCATCTTCCTCCTTCTTCATAAACACCAAAGAAAAAAGGCAGAGACTTTCGAAATCAAGAACCATGGAGAAACCAAACCCTAGAAGACCCTCAAACAGTGTTCTTCCATACGAAACACCAAGATTAAGAGATCACTACCTCCTCGGCAAAAAGCTAGGCCAAGGCCAATTTGGAACAACATATCTCTGTACAGAGAAATCATCATCTTCTAACTACGCTTGCAAATCAATCCCAAAACGCAAGCTTGTATGTCGTGAAGACTATGAAGATGTATGGCGTGAGATTCAGATCATGCATCATCTCTCTGAGCATCCAAATGTGGTTAGAATCAAGGGTACTTATGAAGACTCTGTTTTTGTTCACATTGTTATGGAAGTTTGTGAAGGTGGTGAGCTTTTTGATCGGATTGTTTCTAAAGGGCATTTTAGTGAACGTGAAGCTGTTAAGTTGATTAAGACTATTCTTGGTGTTGTTGAGGCTTGTCATTCTCTTGGTGTTATGCATAGAGATCTTAAGCCTGAGAATTTCTTGTTTGATAGTCAGAGTGATGATGCTAAGCTTCAGGCTACGGATTTTGGTTTGTCTGTCTTCTATAAGCCAGGTTCGTTGTATTTGATTCGAATCTATTTGTTTTTGTCTTTCTTGGTTGATTTGGTTCTTGGTATACTTTCAAGAAATGTCTTGATTTGGTTCTTGATTCAAGAAATGGTTCGACTTTGTTCGTTTGAATGGTCGATTCAGATTTGCTGCTTGAGCATTGTTAGGGAAAGATTGATTTCTCATCCCTTTTGACAGGAATCATTGTTTGTCTTCTTGTTTGGTTTCTTGATTCAAGAAATGGTTCGACTTTATACGTTTGAATTGTGGATTCATATTTGCTGATTGAGCATTGTTAGGGAAAGATTGATTTTTTTTTTTTTTCAATCAGGTTTTGATTTAGTTATATATGGATGTGTTGATTGTGTAAGGTTTTGTTATATATGTAATATATTGTTATGCGTATGAAGCGATGTTATCAGAGTCGGTTTGTCTCATGAATCAACCACGCATTGGTTCTTCGATCCATCCTTTAGAGTCTGTCAAGAAATGTCTTGTTTGGTGTTGAAAATCGATTCGAATTTGCTGCTGGAGAATTGTTAGGTAACCTTTGATTGTCTTTAGAGAGATTTTTCTGAATCAGACTTGACGTTTTTGCTGAGATTTATGAATTTCTTCTAGCAAGAGTTCCATGGTTTTGTTATATGTTACATATGCTTATGTAGTGATGCTATCAGAGATAGATTGTGTCTGACTAATTTCACTGTTTAACTAAATTGTCAATTGTGTTGGTTTGCTTCTTCAGGGCAGTATCTGTATGATGTAGTTGGAAGTCCATATTATGTTGCACCTGAGGTTCTGAAAAAATGTTATGGACCAGAGATAGACGTGTGGAGCGCCGGTGTTATCCTTTATATCTTACTAAGTGGAGTTCCTCCTTTTTGGGCAGGTATGTTTGTGAAAGCCAGTACCTTTGTTACTACTAGTCAAGTATATTGCTTATGTGATTTATGTATTCCTGTCTAATTTGCTTGTAGAAACCGAGTCAGGAATCTTTAGACAGATATTGCAAGGGAAGATAGATTTTAAATCTGATCCGTGGCCTAGTATCTCAGAAGGTGCTAAAGATTTGATTTACAAAATGCTCGATAGGAGCCCCAAGAAACGTATTTCTGCACATGAAGCATTGTGTAAGTTTTTCGTGATGATTGTTTTGTTATCCTCTGTATGTATCTTTCATTGTTAATTCTTATAAGATGTAAGAATTGAGTTGTCCTCTGATGATTATTAGGCCACCCTTGGATTATTGATGAACATGCTGCACCAGACAAGCCTCTCGATCCAGCAGTCTTGTCGCGACTAAAGCAGTTCTCGCAAATGAATAAAATCAAGAAAATGGCCTTACGAGTAAGAAAGTTGTGGTTTGTTCATCTCCAATCTTGTTGCTTATTATCAAGAACTGATCTCCTTTGTTAGGTAATCGCTGAGAGACTCTCGGAGGAAGAAATTGGTGGTCTGAAGGAATTGTTCAAAATGATAGATACAGACAACAGTGGAACAATCACCTTTGAGGAGCTTAAAGCAGGTCTGAAGAGAGTTGGATCTGAATTGATGGAATCAGAAATTAAGTCTCTTATGGATGCGGTAATTATACCAAAACAAAAACTCTCTTATCGATTTCTCTGTACGAAAGATGTTGTGCCTAATCCTAGGAATCACAAAGCTTAAATGGTGTTTTGTAGGCGGATATAGACAACAGTGGGACAATAGACTACGGTGAATTCCTAGCAGCAACATTACATATAAACAAAATGGAGAGAGAGGAGAATTTGGTGGTTGCGTTTTCCTACTTTGATAAAGACGGTAGCGGTTATATCACCATTGATGAGCTTCAACAAGCCTGCACAGAGTTTGGTCTTTGTGACACTCCTCTCGACGACATGATCAAGGAGATTGATCTTGATAATGTAAGAAGCCTTCATGATCTGTTTCCTTTTTTCTTGTTTTCTTAGTGAGTTTGGGGTTAAAACTGATGATGAAAATGTGCGGTTTTGTTAGGACGGGAGGATTGATTTCTCAGAGTTTACTGCGATGATGAAGAAAGGAGATGGTGTTGGTAGGAGCAGAACTATGAGGAACAACTTGAACTTCAATATAGCTGAGGCTTTTGGTGTTGAGGACACCAACACTTCTACTAAATCTGATGACTCACCAAACTAATTATAATCATCTATATATATTTGGAATTGAGAAATGAGAACCCACAAAAGAAAAACTGAATCTTTCTTTTATCTCTCTTTTTGTTTTCGTTTCCACTTTTGTAGATGAGCAACTTTCTCAATTTTGTTGCATGGATAATTTTTGCTTCATTATAATATATATGATCAGAATCACTCATCTTTTGGTCAAAGCAATGTCTTCAAGCATTTACATAATCATGTTTGTTACAAAAGCCAATAGGCTGCAGAGTCAGATCTCTGAATCAAGATTCAATATACAAAGCCAATCGTGTATCAAGATTCAGTAAACTAGCTAGACAAACATTTACTACAAGGGAATGAGAGAAGCTCTCGAATTGACGACAGTAAACCAATCAAAGCCAGAGTTAGCGGTAAGCTTCGTGATGTTTCAGAAACAATCTTCTTCTTTATCTTGAGCTCATAAACACCTTTAAAATCCCGCCATGCGACTGAAAGGTGCTGCTCATGAATATCTATATAAATGATTATACTCTTCAGTCTTCATTCATATACTCTCTTTCTCTTTAGGAGGGCAGGGAATATGGAGATGGATCCAATGAGGAATAACACGGACAAAGTCTTAAAATCATACAGATCCTTTACTGATCTGAGATCTCCAAGAGCCAAACCAGCCTGTGTTAATGAAGTTAAATGTTATGATATTAGCCTCTTAAACATGAAAGAACTGCAGAATGAGATCAAACAATAGACTCACTCTAACGGTGATGTACGAAGCTGGCATAAGGCCGACTAGAGTCGCCAAAAAGAAGACGTGAAAGGGTATGTCAACGATTGGAGAAGACAAATTGATAAAGAGGTTTGGAAGCGTTGGTGTTATCCTTAAGAACAGCATGTAGTTTAGCAGCCTATCTCTTCTTTTCGCAATCTGACGCATTGAAGATTTCAAGACATTAATCCTTCAGAACAAGTGACATTACTAAATGCTAATCAAAAACAAGAGGGCTTACCTCTGCCTGGAAAAACCTCAACTTTTCAGGCCATAGCCAGTTAACCAAAGGCCTTCCGACCAATTTCGATAAGAAGAAACAAGAACATGCTCCAGCTGTTGCATTGAGGACAACAAGGACAAAACCTCTAACCACACCAAAAAGAGCTCCAGCAAGCAATGACATAAAGATTGTTCCAGGTATCATAAAGGTCTGCATAAAGATATACGTCGAGCAGTAACCTAAAATGAACCGTGCTTGGTACTCACTTGCATAAGACCCAAGATTCTCTCTGCATATGTTCATACCAATGTATCAATTCATCATAATAGTCAGTCCAAGCAAGTCACATTCAATTGAAAAAGCAACTTTCAAATCAAGTTTTTGAAGCTAATGCATGTGCTGCTCTCTAAACCAAAATTTGAGAATCATGGAAAGATCCAAACTTTCAATTCGGGGTTTAAATTAGGCTCCAAATTCAAGTGACACTACTAAAAGCTAAACTCTTTCAGTTTCTACATTAGCATAAACTTAATTTTCAATCTGTAGAACAAAAGTACAAGCTAATCACATACAATAAAACTGAAAATGCTGCTTCTACAATCATGTTGTTAAGCTAATTTGCTCTTCTCTAAACCATTCTATCGGAATCTTCGAAAGATTCAAACTTTCATTTTGGGTGTTGAATTAGGCTCCAAATTCCAGAGACACTAATAAAAGCTAAACACTTTCAGTTTCTACATTAGCTCAAATTCAATTTCCAATCTATAGAACAAAAGAACAAGCTAATCACATACAAAAAAAGTGAGAATGCAGCTTCTAAACTTACGTCTTTAAGCTAACATGCTGCTCTCTAAACCAATCTATCGGAATCTTCGAAAGATTCAAACTTTCAATTTGTGGTTTTGAATTAGAATCCAAATTCAAGAGACACTACTAAAAGCTAAACACTTTCAGTTTCTACATTAACTCAAATTCAATTTCCAATCTATAAAACAAAAGAACAAGTTAATCACATACTAAATAGTGAGAATGCTGCTTTTAGAATCATGATCTTTAAGCTAATTTGCTGCTCTCTAAACCAATTTCCCAAAAGATCCAAACTTTCAAATTGGGTTTTTGAATTATGATTCAGATTCAAGAGACCACTACTCAAAGCTAAACACTTTCAATTCAAAAAGAAGAAGTTTTTATTCTCACTTAAGCAATCGAAGATCGGAGATAGTTCTAGGAACTTTGAGCTTGCCGTATTCAGCGGCAGGCATGGTGAGGTAAATACACAAAAGTCCGGTGGTGAAAACAAGGAAGACGGTGAAAAAGACGGCGAATTCCCACCGTGAGAGAGGAAATCTCTCCGATTTGGTTCGTTTACCCGTCGGTGAATCATCGTTTAAGAGTCCTTTAGCTGCCGAAGACGCGGCGGCGCTTTCTTCGTCTTTTACAAGCTGTCTTCCTCCGCCGTCACCTGTTAAATTCCGAGGAGCCGCCATTACTGTAATGCTTTCACAACAAAACCCAGTTTTGAAGGAAATTGAAGAATTTTACGAACAAATCTAAAGGTTTTTGTTTTTGCTTTCTCAGTTTTTGTGTTTGTGTTTTTTTTTGTTTGTTCTTACATTTATATATTTGTTGGGAATATGCAATTTCAGACGCAAGGATTAGGAATAAAATATTTGTAACCATAGTATATGCCTTCTTCTCTCTGTTGTCTCACTTACTTGTCAAATTGTTGTTCGCAAATCGCAAGTAGAGAAACTTCTACTAGACCTGGACTTTCGGTTATCCATTCGGTTATTGGTCGAGTCCATTCGGTTTCGATTCTTTTGGTTCTAAAATTTAGTATCCATTCGGATATTTTGAAATTTAGGTTCGGTTTCAGTTCACTTCCGGTTCTTTCGGTTTTAAAATTTAGTATCCATTCGATTATTTTGCTTAGGATATTTTCGGATATTTTGGTTATTTTTGAGTATTTTCAGATATTTTTTTGATATATTTCGGTTATTTTTGAGTATTTTTACTATTTTTATATATATTTTAAGTATTTTTGATTATTTGGTCTATAAATAACTAATTATTTTAAAAATATAATTGTATTTCGGGTATTTCGGTTCGGCACCAATTTGGTTACGGTTATTTCGGTTATAAAATTTAGTATCCATTCGGTTATTTTCAAATTTTTGGTTCGGTTCGGTTCGATTTTTTTTTGCTTCGGTTTCGGTTCAATATATTCGGTTCGGTTTATTTGCCCAAGCTTTATAACCTAATATTTAGAAGGTTCAATGACTTCCATAACCCAATCGTTTATGTATTTTTCTCTTTTTGGGCCGTAGGGCCTAGGGCAGGACAATATATCTATTACCCGTATTCGATCCGTTATCCAACTAGTATCCGTTTTGAATAAAGGGTATTTGTAACATTGGGGTCGAATAAAGAATATTGTAATTCTATCATCCGTAATTAAAAATCGAGTATCAAATATTAAATTTTTTTTAATATTCAGCTCGTTACCCGATTCGTTATCCGTTTTGCTATCCGATCTGTAAATATCCGCTTTATTAGTGTTTTATAATATTGTTAAAATTTTAAAATATATCCTAGAGTGAAAGTTTAAGCCTAAGTTTATAATTTTATAGAGTTTGAAACTATATGTTACATATGTTTATGAACCTTTTTTTAGAAAAATAAAATGTTTTGGAATATAAAATTATTTAGTGGGTACGAAATTTTCCTTTACACATAAATTATCAAAAAGTATGCAGATAGCAGTAAAAGATCAGGTATCTAGCGGATCAACTATTTTTATTGGTATCTGTTTTTTGGGGTATCTGCTATATGCAGATCGAATAAGAGTAAACTTTTTTTACTAACCATAAGGGTATCTCAAACTTCAAAGGTATTCGTTTCGTGCCCACTGCCCACTCATAATAGGGTCTCATGAAAAATGAAATGGCAGATGAAATAATTTCGTGATTATGCATTTTTTCAGATCATCATAGTTTTTACCAGACCAAATCAGTGTTCCACAGTATCGTTCCTCCGCGATTAAAACTAAATCGATTAACATACTCGGATAACTGCCGCAAACCGATTTATTAGTATAATATCGATTTTAGAGTTTAAAGGCTAAATTTTTAACTTATTGGCAAGCATATTGGGTTTTGAGGAAGTGTAGAATTGTGATACCTCTCCTCCTCTCACTAATCCATGTGGGATATAGGCATTTAGCATTTTAGCTTTTTGTTTTTTTTTCTTGTTTTTTTGTTTTTTTTTCTTTCTTTTGAGTCATTTAGACATTTACATATTGTGATTCCGTCTAGTGCTTGGTCCCTCATGAAGTCATGAGTTGTTTATTTAAGATTATAAGATGATTTAGGAGTTTTTGATCAAAGGGTTTGAGATTCTTTTTGACTGATGGCACAATTCCCTCGGACTGCCATCGAAAGGCTTTCAACATGTGGAGGTTTGTTACAACTCTTTTATCAAGCTGTATCTCATTTATTCTCTTCCTTGGGGTTTCAAATTCGAGAAACTTCAAGATCGCTTATCATTTCATCCGACACTTTAAATCTTGTTTTTTTTTATCTATAAACTGATTGGTTTTGTTTCTTGGTTGAGGACAAGTAATTGTTCAAGTCTCGAAATATATATTAAGTTAAGTCATATTATTTATGTTTTTTAACCATTGTTTTGATGTCTATTTTAAGTCTTTCATTGAGTTAAAGAGTGTTTATAATGTCTTTTAGTTTTTATTGAATCTTGACAGGTTTTGGGACGTTTTGGAGTAAATGGAGATGAAGAGTTTTTGGATCATTTTGGATGATTGGGGATGCATGACTGCACAGAAGCATCGGAAGTTTGGTCTCCCATGAAAGACTTCTCTATCGTTAGAACTTTCTCAGTTTTTGCTTAGTTTAGGGTGTTATTTACGATTTGATTTTTGTAGAGATTTCTCTCACACTTTTAATATTCTATTATAAATATATCATGTTTTGTTTTCATGTATGTATCTTGATGTTCTTCTATTTCTATGGTTGAGTAATTCTTTATTAGGTTTTAGGGATTCTAACAGGATTTATAGTTGATTGATTGATAGGTTGTTAGATTTGGATTGATTCTTTTGGTTCTTCATCTATGGTTGTTATTATTGCTTAATCTAGATTAATCACATAAATTCTGATCTAAAGTTTAATTCATCGTGACATCAAAAGTGTTGTTAAATTGCTTGAAAAAACATGGTGAACAAACCTTTCTTAACTAGCCAACCAACAGTTGATGTTAAATGGTTTTGTAAATAAATCAAACTTGGAATTATTAATGCTTGCTTGATTTGCTAGATTCAAACGAGTTTAGGGTTTAGAAAATTCATTGCATATATAGTTAAAAGAAATTTTCACGTTTAGTAACAATATGAGTTTTTCTGTCAGCATTTGGCAAAGCGAGAATGACTTTTTAGGGTATAGCCATTTGGTCATTTTATGACAAAAATGCCTCTGCCAGCGTAACTAGTGTACAGTGTCCGTGTACAAATTAGTTAGACGTTAAAGTTAGGTACATTGTCTTGTTAAAAATAGAAAATAATATAAATATAAAAATAAAATAAGATTATAATTATTTTCCACCCTCTTTTGTTTTCCCATTTTTTTCTCTCTTTGTAATTTTATAAATATTTTTTAATTTTTGTACTTTTAATTAAAATTTAATATTTTTCTATCTTTTAAGACCCATTTTCATATTTTTAATTTTTACTTAGAATTATAATTTTTTTAAAAAACTTTAGTCGTGTCGTTGAAGACAATTCGAAATTAACAATATCATGTACTCATGTGTACGTACACAGTAATAAATGATGTGCATATGTGTACGTAAAAAAAAATATTAAAATGTTTTACCTATATTTGTTAAAATTTTAAAAAAATTTATTTAAATTTAATAATTCAATTTTTTTTACCAATATTTCGAGCATGTGTGGATGTTGAATTCACACACTCAATAATTTATTTATTCGTGGGTTTAAACGCTCAAGATCAAAATACACGACACAAAATGTATAGAAAATAATATGAAAATGTGAGCAAAAATGTAGAGAAATGAATGGTATAGTATTAGCTTGTAAGCAAGAATTCTAGGTACCCCTCAATGTCTTAGGGGTCTCATATTCATATACAAATAATTACACTAATCGGCTAATTAATGCAATGAATACCATTAAATATGTCCGTTTTGATTCTCCAATTAATGACGTAACGTTTCTTTTTTAATTGCTTTGAACTCTTCTTGGGCCCTCGAGTTCTCGGCCCATTGTGTGCTTCTCGAGCTCTCCCTTACTTTGGCAATCTTGCCGAGCTCTTCACCCCGAATGTTCTCTTTAGTTGGATTCATTCTGTTGACCGATGCCCTGTTGACTTTTAGCCTACGTGGCAATCTTGTGAGTCCTAACCGGGAGGTAAGACATGATATTTGGAAGAATGTATGAACACTACTAACTATGTACATGAAGAATTATGTAAAGGTGAATGTTTGACTTACACGAATACAGTCCTAACCGATCTTCCCGTCTATTTGATCCATCGTTTTTCTCGTCATGTTCATCGACGTTTACGTCGTCCTCCTCATCCCCGTCCTCCTCTTTGTCGTCATTTTATCATTTTCTTCAACATTTTTATTGTCATCTATTTCTTCTTTCTCGATCGTCTACGTCTTCATTGTTTTTCTTCCACACTTGGAGCCTCCGGTATGGTTTTTTTTTTTTCACCTATAACCAATGGTTAGTTTCATCAATTTGGGTTTGTATCATGCACACACTACTCACACATTTCTCAATGAGCTATACAAAACGACACAATCATATTTACCCTTGAATCCCAACTAATAATAAAATAAAATATATCCAACTTCATTTGATTGTCAATGTAGACATAAAGGTGTTTATGTTCAATCATCATCGACATTATTACCGGTATCCAGTAACTAATTTTTGGATTAAACTTAGTAAACTTCAAGCTAAACACCACATATAACGTATACGTCAGATTCGTGTATGTCATATTTTCTTTGACATGTACGTATCTACCAAAGTTTTTTTTCTCAACTAAATTTTTTTTTCTGTATATCTCTACTCACCAACAACAATAAATACATGAATTTTCATTACACACTTGAATCATAAATTCATGAGTAAGACATGCATCATCATTTATATTACAAGACGGTTTACAAAAAAAAATTAATAATCATAAATCATACTGGTCAATATAACTTCCAAGCAGTTTCAAATCGGAACCCCCTAAAGTTTGTAGCAAAATCTGTCGAAGATTCGTATCTTTCTTCTATTACAGTTCGATTAACTTATCTTATATATTTCGTTTCCTTGCAACCAGCTATCACAAAAATATATATCAAGTTGAATAAACAAGGACGAAAAAACAAGATACACAAATGTCATGATCAGTGAAATTTTTTGTCAAAGATTTGTATATTTTTTCTTCTTCTACAGTTCCATTAACCTATCTATTCGTTTTTCTTGTAACCACTTCTCACAAATTACGAATACACCAAGATACAGGATCACAAATATCACAATCAGTGTAACAGAGAAAAATACAAAAACAAAGTGTAACCTGATGTAGAAGACAACCTGAAACCATAACACGGTACTGTTTGCTTCCACTCTATAAAACCTGATTATCCAATTACTTACATTTAGTTATAAGCACAACACAAATGGTACGTAGTACCGGGATAATTCTAGTATATTTGAAACCGGAAATTCAAGAGCTAGGAGAGGAAAGAGAAATGTCGGGAAAACTTTGGATTCCGAGATTTGGATTCTCATCACTCTAGTGCTTATTAGCTCCCGAGTTAATTCTCAATGTGAATTCAGTTTCACTGGACGCAACAAGGTCTTTGCTTTCAATTTAGCTTCTTCGATTCGAAATTATCCTCACGGTGTCCTCAGCGAAGATGGGTGCTTTCGCTGTTCCTTTATTGCCCAGATTCCATTTTTTATATGCTTGAATTTCGCATTCAATTTCAATTTCTGTAAATAGTTGCATTTGCTGTTGTAATTTGTACTGAATGATGTTGATTTGGTTCAGGTGTTAGAATGTTTGTTTTGCTCACTCTATGTTACTTTATACGTACATGTACGGGTTAAGAATTACTTAAATATTAAATTATAAAAGTTTACATTTTCAGTTTGACATATACTAACGCTACATACATTTTAACACTTATGTTTGAATACATATTTATGCTCGGTAAAGTACCATATTATGGAGAAGTGTTTTTAGCTAAACTTTATTTAAAAATCAACTTCCAGGAAAAGAACATTGTCCGTCTAAATTCATTACGGCCCAAAAAAAACTCTTTCTTACTATTGATCATCTGGCACGAAAAATTCGTACAGAACCGCTTCGTATCACATTTGTAAACAACATTCCACAGGAATGGCTCTTTTGAGCTCTAATTAATTTTGGATGACAAAAAAAAAAAAAGATGATAAAGATATACGTGGATTTTAATTAATAACACACGACCAACTAATATATATTACTCATTCACATCACATCGACACAAACAACGACAACGCGTTGTTTTCGTCCGTCACCAATCGCGATCTTTATATTAAAAAAAAGTATGAGTTGAAAATATGATAGCTGCAAAATTATATTTTCCTAGGCCATTGACTCCTCCGTATGAACTTAATTTCATTTTCCGATTCTACAAATAATTCCCCCAACTACACATTAATTCAAAGAAAACCATGATTTGGTTATAAAATATAAACTGATTAGTTTAATTTAGTTAAAACATAAGCCAAAACTGACCCAATTCCCATTTCAGTGTAAACAGAATAAATCAAAATAATATACGAAGGGTTTCAACTCTACGCAATTTGACAGGTCCTAAGTCTTAAATCTGATTCCGACTAATTAACTAAAAAAATCATTTGACTGCAACCACTTAATCATTAACCAATAAACTAGCTTAGAGGTACTTAGTTAATTTGGAGAATATTGTTGTAACGTGAGCTTAAAAAATGGGGTTGATAACACTTGGTATGGAGGTCGAACTTGACATGCAACTAATTATTAATACTTTCAGATTTTTTCCTCCCCAACAACTATTAACTAAATGTGAACATTGTCAGCATTACAAGCAAACAAAATAAATAGAAATATAAATCTAAAATCTAAGCAAACGTATAAAGTTTAAAAGATTAACCAAATGTGAACATTCTATGAATTACAAGCAAAAACAAAAATATATATATCTAAAAAAGGAAATGAAAATAAAATCATGTAAAAAAGAGAAATGTAGCTGCCTAATGGGTTAGGTAACTTTAGGTGCCTCATCTTTTTTTTTTTTTGTCATCCAAAATTAATTAGAGCTCAAAAGAGCCATTCATGTGGAATGTTGTTTACAAATGTGATATGAAGCGGTTCTGTACGAATTTTTCGTGCCAGATAGATGAAAGATATTGGGTTTAGGGAGACAAAATTTGTGGCTTTCTTGATGTCATGTAATTAAACGACTCACCAAGTTTCCAAAATAATATTAGCCAAACTAAGGAAATGCAAAGAGAATCACATAACAGTGAGCAAAAGATTGTCATTCCTTGCTTCCTTTATTAACATGCCATGCCAGTCCAGATTTTGAAGTAAATTGTTGCAACCCTTGTGTTGTTCTTGTTTCTTCAACTTCTTATCTTGCCTTGCTATTATTCATTTGGCATCTGTCGCTTCTACTCCTTGAATTTCTCGTTTTATAAGACATAATTGCCAGAAACTTACAGTTGACTACGAATGATAAAGTTGCTAGCTGCAAGTGTAAGTGCGAATGAGGTCAAATAAATTACGGAAAGTAAACTAGACAAGAAATTTGTTAACGAGGTTCGGTTTTTCCTACTCCCCGGGACCAAGTCGAGATTTCGATTTCACTAGAACAAGAAAGCAAATTACAACCAATTCGCAAACGCGTAAAACAAGCCCAACCCTCTTGATTTACCGCTCCCTTCTATAACGTGAAACCTTAAGGATAATCTCTACCCTTAACTAAACTCCCCTTGAGTCTAGATTTAATCAGGATAACCTAACCCTGAGCTAAACTCCCCTTGAGCCTAGACTTCTAAACAAACCACTTGATCACACAAGCACAAACCCGCAAAACTAAGTTGCACACAATCTCACAGAAAGCTCTCAACGATTTCTTCTTTATGCCTCAGCTCTCTTGCTTCTCCAAGACGTCCTTAGCTCCTTCTTATATAGCCAAAACGATTTCCTAATCAGCATAGGAGAAGATTTCCAATTTCCATAAGAAAAAGTAAATTTCCTTTTACACTTTTCCTTTTCTTCATTAAACTCCACTTTCATCAAGTCTTCCAAATCTCTTTAAGTCCTTTTTCCTTTGTGATTCATCCTCTAAACACGCTACAAACACATCTTCTCAAACCTTCTAGAAACCGACACTCACACAAAAACAGTCGCATCTTGACTTACTTCTTGAATCATTCAGCAACTCCATCAGACAAAATCTTGTATTACTTCTTGACTCATTCAACAACTTCATCAGACTGCAGCTACATCTTCATTCTCCCCCTTTTTGACTATGTTTGTGAACTCATCAGTTTCTAACTCCAAAACACATCATCAGCAAGCTGCTAGTCACCTCTCTTTGATAACGTTAAAAAAAATACTTTCTTCTATCTGCAATTTACAATGAACACATGTATTCCCTTTTTTTTTTTTTTTTTTTTTTTTTTTTTTTTGGACAAAAATGAACACATGTATTCCCAATCATTGATTCTGACATTATGTATATTGAAATAATAAACAAATGTGTAGTAGAGAAAAATATTTCTGAAAAATTAGCTTAACTCAATATCTGAAAGACCCACATAGAACAACTAAAATTCTTAAACTCCATCTTCATTGAAGATGTCCGGTTTGTGAAAATTGTCAATGTGTTGAAATTGTTCTCGACTACCTTCAAAAATAGAATTGATCAATTGAATATTACTTTAATAGCAAAATAAATAAATAAAAAAGATTTTAATGTAAATTGTTTCAAAAAAGTATAAAATTACCGAGGATAGTATATGGTTGGAGGCGATAAAACTTGCCATGGACTTGAATTTAGCCATAGACTGCATATTTAACATGCAGATCTGCAAATTACAGACATCCTTCTTCAAATTCCGGTGAAGCAAAAATAAGTTAGTTTTGGGTACGTAAAATCCTCAATAGAGACAGAATATTGCAGATGGTGAGAAATTTTATTTTAAATAGGACCAAGTATCTACCGTTTTGAGACAATGATTTAATCTATATATAGGAGATGAGATCGGTTACTGGAAGAAAAAATCGTGGAGAAAGTGGAGAGATATATTGGAAGATATCAGAAAAAAATTTACGTTAGCATTTTTAAAAAAATTAATTAATCCTTAAAATTAAGAAATAAAAATTATGTGGTAAAATTCTATTGGTTAGGTAATTTGTGATTTATAATATAAAGGATAAGATTCTCTCCTACGATCTCATAACCATGTCCGAGGATCTTGACGGAGATGGTGAGAGAGAGTGATAGAGAAGAAGAGATAAGTGCTCGGCACGGCTACAATCGACGATGTTGTTGATTTCACATCCGCCATCGATTCAATCGTAATTTCAATTGTACCCCTAAATCTTTGTAATTCTTACGAATAAGCCACATATTTTTTTCTGTATATTCCACTATTATTTAAATCATTTGGGATTTGAAGCCTGGACGTTACAACTATGGGCCTTTTCGACTCTCAAACGGCCCAGTCAAAACCGAACCAGAGTATGGTTCAATCTAGATTCTTCAGCTGAACCGGATTTAATGAATTTATACTGAGATTATGTAAACAAATGGGGTTGAATTTCTTTGTAAATTATGGATGTTATATTATCAGAAAGCATATATACATATTTACAATTCGGTTTGGAAATTTTGTTATAAGAAAAAACATAAATCCATATATACACCAATCAATTAGGAAGTTATTCATAAATGAAAATATCATGCATATACAACACATAGCTATTGTTTTGATGGACCATGGACGAATCAATTCAGACAATGTTGAGGAACCATTTTACCGCGTACAGAACCATCAACATTCTCACACACCGCAGTGGAAGAACCATCTTCGAGTCCATTATTCTTTATGTTAATGTCAATTAGCTCCACATTCTTGCACGGAAAGCTTTTGCTACATTGCAGATTCACTGCCACTTTGTTCTTTGACGTTCCATATATGTTCTTTAACTTAAGGTTTTGGATTTGAACGTGAGACTCTCCCTGAAAAAAAGATACACAAGTTATCTTTTGTTTTTTTTTGTTCTTGTGATGAAAGAAAAGAAAATGAAGCTTGTTTTTTTGCATAGAAAGTTAACCTTTTTCTCATGTTCACAAGGTGGGTGAGGACAATACTTCTGATCGATGTTGATTGGCTTTCCAACGTCAATCATTTGAATATTCTCGTACATGAAGTTCGAAACAAGGATCTTCGAAGCTGAAGATTCCCAGGTCTTGATCCGAATACCATCGCTTGTGCCATTGAACACGATGTCTCTTACCGTTAAGTCTTTCACGTCTTTCTCGTCTTTGTTCTTCCCTAAGCTTCCGACACTAATCCCATGTCCGGGACCACACTTAACATTAGAGATATCGAGGTTAGTGGTTCCAGAAAGAATGGCGATACAATCGTCTCCGGTACCAATATTTGTGTTGGAGATGTGAATGTTACTACATGAACCCATCTTGATACCGTCGGTGTTGGGACTATCGCCGGGAGCTGTTATAGTGACGCCAGTAATATTAAAGTGATGGACGGAGAAGAAGTTGAAGTGTCCCATTTTGCTGTTGAGTGATGTTATGTCTTTGATATTTGAGTTGTTCACGAATGCAAATCCCATAGTCTTAAGAAAAATTTCAAGTATATTAAAAGACTCGATCGCTTTAAATGTAAATAATAATCATATCTTTTAAAATGAAACAATAACTGAAAAAGGTTAAAAAAATGTTACCATAGCTAGTTTAGGACAATTGGGGTTTTTGTGGCAGTCATTGAGTGGCCAAGATTGTTTCCCTTGGCCGTCAAGTGTACCGGAACCGGAGATAGAGAGATTGTTGATGTACCTAAAGTTGATCCATGTGTCTTGCTTAATGTCCCTAGGATTCGCAGGAGCCAATAAAGTTCCATCGATGACGAATTCAATAGGATTTTTGCATGGACCCACGAACTCTACACCACCGAGGTAGAATGTTCCCTTTGGTACATAGATTTTACTTCTTCCACTTTCCCTTCTGCATGCACGGCTCCATACACTTGTAAATGCCTAAGTTTGTATAGGACAATAGGTTTAAGATGACATAAGTTAATTTCGTTTGTGGTAATAAATAAATTAGGAAAGTTCACATGTACATACATTGGCGTTATCCGTTTTGCCGTCCGGTTTAGAACCATGGCGTTGGACATTGAAAACTTTTGGTCTTCCGGTGGGACGACTTGCAACAACAATGAACAAGAGAGACACACACAAAGCCTTCAACGCAAAAGTAATGCTTGCCATCTTATTCTTTACTTTAAGGTATATGGAAATAAGAAAAACTTGTTGTTTATCAATACTTGTTCTAAGAGATAATGAGAAATGTTGGCCCACTTTATCTACTTATATAGAGTTAGCATGTCTCGATGAACTGTTAAAAGAACTTGATTATTGTTATTAATTAACAACTAAAATTGGGTTGTTTTTTTGTAATGATTGTGATTGGTTAATATGTTGTTATATAGGTTTTTGAGTGTACTGTATAATGGTTTATTTTTTGTTCTCTCCTTTAAAACGGAATCTTCAATTTGGTGAATGTGCCATTCATATTTACCAATTAATTGTTTTTTGTTTGTTCTAATTTAAATTGCATATAACTAAAGATGTTTTCCTAATGTACTATTTTCTTATTACTATAAAATGATCCGCATTACGTGGGTTTTGTAATATATTATGTTTTTATAGAGATCAAATATTTATAATTATAACAGTTGAAGATAACTCTAAATATTAAAATTTTAACTAATATATATGTTGTATTTTATTTGAAAAAAATATATTTAATATTTTATATTTGCATAATCTAATGTTAGATGCACTTAAAAATATCTATGAAAATATTTATTTTTTGTTTTTCAAAACAATTACATATCCAACACTTAAATAAAGTAACTTCATCTTCATTTAAAATACTATAATTGTAAAAAAAAAATACTATAATCGATTTCAGACCACTATTTAGCCTATACCGCTTTCTTTTTATTTCAAACGACTATTTGGCTTACTGTTTTTTGTTATTTTAAGATGTTAATCTTGTGATGCAACTTTAACATCGTCTTGTTAGATAGAAACGTAATATACAATAAATATGTTGTTTCCATCATTTTTTGGGGTTAAAAATATATGATTTAAATGATAAATTCTCAAACGTGTTTTTCTAATTGATTATGTTATATAGTTGTAGTTCTATTTAAGAGATATGTTACATAATTCGTATCACTATTTTTTGTTAACAACTTACATATCATATATTTTGTAATACAACTCTTGAATAATATAACCATTGTTATTGTTATTATTTTAGCAGATAGATTATAATGTTTTTGAATTTTTAAGATATGTATGTTTCTATAGTTTTACAAAAAAAAATGTGACTCTTTTAATATCTTTGACTTCAATTAAAATTCTTAAGTTGGGTTTAGTAAATTTTCTTAAGTGAACATTTAATAATAAAGAAAAACTCTTTGTAGTACATTGCTCTTACAAATTAATATTTCACTTTAAATTTTCTTTTTTTCTTTATAGTTTAGAAACACAGTTACATAAATTTATTTTTAGACTACCATGCATTTTTTTTTCCAACCACACATTAATTAAAAATTTACTCCATGATTGGTTGCCCAATTAGGAGGAATATTGTTTACAAAGTAACTTCAATAAATAAAATTATAGAAGAACGTGCTAAGTAGTCCGCACCATGCATTTAAATTTTACTTTCATACTAAAACTGATTAACACATTTAAAATTTTGAAGTATGATCATTTTTAATTTTCTTTATGTTTTTTGACGTCTGGATTTATTAATTTTTTTTATGTTAAAAGTAGAATTATACTTTTAGTACTAATAATATTTCAATAGTATTATTTTGACTATTTTATGATTTCATTTCATTTATTTAATTTGTTGTATATAGTTAAAAATTTTGTTAATTATAGTTATCATCAATGTAAATAATATATGGATTAAAATGAACATTGAAATTAGAGTAATATGGAAAATAAAAAATATTAACTAATGACATGGCTTTGTTTAATTGGATATTTAACATGATGATGTGAACACCTTAATAGGAGAGAAAACTCTCCTATTATATAAAGTTGAATTATATTGTGTTTACTGATAAAATTTTCATAGTATTACTTTTACTATTTTAAATTTTCATTTATTTTATTTAATTCATTTTTATTTAGTTAAAATTTATATTAATTATAATTAACATTAATATAAATAAATTTGAATTAAATGAACATTGTAATTAGACATTAATATAAAAATAAAATTTTTTTACTAATGATGTGGCTTTGTTCAATTGGATGTTTAACATGATGATGTGGACACTTTAGTAGGAGAGAAAACTCTCCCATTATATATAGATTATTTATATGCACGTATATAAGCACGTAAATAATATTTATCTGTAATCGTTTCTAACTACATGATTGAAAGAAAAAAATATAATTGAGATGAAAAAAAATCTAATTGTAAATAGTGTATGTACTACTTATCTAATTAAGTTCTGAAAACGTACTATTTTCCAACTTATCTCAAAAAAAATTAGAATATGGATCTTCAAAGATAAAAAAGAAAAAGAAATTATAATTCAAAATATAACATTTTTTTTTTTTGTCAAAGAAATTATACCAATTCGTTGTCAAATAACTAAAATATACCAATTCGTTGTAGAAAAAATGGTAAAAAATGGTTCACTGCCCTGACTTAAAAATGACATTATAGTTAATGCTACGAAAGTAAGTTAGTTTTATATTCGTGATTTGAGTTCAAAAACGGTTTTTATACAATTCTATTTAATTATCTCTTCTACTATCATGATGATTCTTTCTGTCAGAGATTTTTGGTTATTTTAGTTATTTTAACTAATTTTATTTATTTTTTTAGTTCTTTTATTTAATTTTTATTTGTCAACTAAAACCCCGAGTTTCAGAAAATTTCTTCGCATCCTAATTTATTTTAAATGTTCAACGTACATTCACTTGGTCCATATAAGATTCGATTTCAAAATACTACTGCGATTATACTGTGCACATGCGATATTCTATTCGGATTAAAACGTGTGTTTGTGTTTTTTACTGCAGTCTCTAATTATTTAGATAATAGTTAGTGTTGCTAAACTTAACAAAGTGGTTGTTCAAAAGAAACACAGTTCATACAACATACTAGTTCAACATGAACCATAAACTTCGTACGTACTATTGTCCTTCAAAACATAAGTGTGTGCGTTCGCGGAAGACACATACACACATCTTTCTTTGTATCTATATATTTAAGGACACTTGAGGCGGCCACCACGAGTGGTAATGGAGGCGTAGCAAGGACAAAGGTGGTGGTTTCCGGCGGTACCAGGTGGCACACAGTTGCAGCGGTAACAACAGCTGTTGCATGCTCTCAAACACAGATTTGGCCTCGACGATTTGCTGCATCTACCTTTGCATCTCCCACCACAATCTACACATGATATATTTATACACATATGACTAGTTTTTAACCGTTTAAAACTCTTTTGACACAACAAAAAAAAAAAAAAAAAAAAAACCGTTTAAAACTCGTATAAACAGAGAAATACTTTACATGTTAGGGTTACGTACCTATTTTCACTACGCCTTCACCGACCTGTGCAGCTTCAGCAGCATGAACGTGAAGCTGAAGAGAATGATGAATTATTATCATTATCATCGATCAAACTCAAACACATATGAATTAAGGATAAGACGACGCAAATGATTTGGAGAAATAAAGACAAAAATTATGAACCTCATAAGTGGGGAGACAGAACAGGATTAGCAATAAAAGCAGTGTACTTCGGAAGATTGCCATGTCTGAAAAAACATGCAGTTTGTGCAATGTATAAGCTATTCTCTCTGATTCTCTATTTGATATTTCGGCTATTATTAAGTATTTAAATCTAACACTTATTTGGGTATATTTATAGAGCTTATCCAAATATTTTATTTTTATAACTTTTGTATATTATATACATTGCAAAAAGAGAATCACTATATAAACCTAGTTTTTCATTTTTTTGGTGAGCTACGTACGATAATGAAGACATGTGTTTGAGATGTGTAAGTGAGTGTGGTGGGTGTTTTCACGTTTACATGATGATGTGGAAGGATGTGAACATGCCACCAAAGTAGAGTCCACATGTCACCCAATGGTAATGACTATCTCGTTGAAAGTGGTAATGTCCTTCACGATTCAATTTAATAAGAAGATTTGGTGGCATCTCCACTTTGTTAACACCCATCATATACTATTCACGCGTTTCCTTTTACACGCGTATATTTAATTACGAGGTATGCATGCATGTACTGATGTACATATGCAAATTTGCATCAACACAAGTGAACCAACATTTACTCAACGAACGCTGTGTGAATCCGTTTTGGAAGTCAATAGGGGCGGACGCTTGTGCTTTCGGGTTTTAGATCGGATTTGAATAATTTGGGTAGGAAAGAGTTTATTACCCATTCAAGTTTTATATTATTCGGTTCGGGTATGTGTCGGATTCGGATCGGTTGGAAAAAAAAACTAAGAATTGTTCAATTTTAGTAAAACGCCGCGTATGGACGGCGCCCGGCTCTGACGAAGAACAAATTGGATTAATTTAAAGAAAATTTGGTTCAATTTTAATAGAATTTGGTTAAATTTTGCAAACAATTTTACAATTTTGACAAATATAACTAATGATTTTTGGATATCTGCGTTATTCTAGATATTTTTGTTAATTTGGTATTTTCAAATTATAAAATTATAACTAAATATAACTAATATTTTTTAAAATATATAATTTTATTTCGATTTTTCGGGTATAATGTTCGGTTTGGATAATTCCGGTAAAAACATTTTTTAAAATATTATAAAATTATAACTAAATATAACTATAAAATTATATAATTTTATGAATGTTCGGCTCGATTTCAGAACCGGATTTTCTGATTGATTTTTGGATTTTGATTTTTATGCCCAGACTTAATTATACTCCGGATAAAAATAATTTTTGGATCCGCCACTCGAAGTCATTATTAGTAAACAAAAGATGTAGGAGAAACACTCCTAGAGTTAGAATAAACGCAGCTACTTAATACATTGTTACCACGTACACGAGTAAATCAATCTTCATACCAAAGATATTGCTAAATAGCTTCATGATCTTCATCTTTACTCTCGTTGTGACAGATTCACAAACCTAAATCATCATCATTTAATCTCTTAATAGCTATGGATTACCAAAAATCGATATTCCAAGAGCTTCAAGGATAATTCCATTCTACGATTCCTTTCTCTTCTTGGAATCCTATAACAACCTAACTTTTTACTTCAAAGGAGTCCACCATGATAACTTTCATGACAAACGTCCAAAATAGAGATTGTTATATCCTAGTTAGTGGATCTTTATAATTACCTAAGATTGCGAGTATGATTTGTTAACAAGAAAGACCTCTGAAAATAAAATTGTCAGCCTAATCCATGATATGGTTTTGTTTCTTGAAGAGTGTCAGGGTAGTTTGTGATGGCTCTTTAATGGTTTCCTTGGATTTTTTTTCCTTTTAAAGCATTGTCCAATCTCAAGTTTTGGTTGTGCTTTCGAACAAATTTCAGGTTCTTGTATAAACACGGGAATCCACCCGATGATTTAATCAAACGGAAGCAAAGATTCAAGCCTGTGATGAATAGAATGGATGAAGGTAGAAGTGGAGATGGGGGGTATTTGTTGTTGAATCCTTAAACAATACACTTTTAACCAATTTGAATCATCAAGCTAATTCACTCATAGACACATAAAAGACGAATCAAACGAACAAAGCTTCATTCAGATGCAGACACAAATTGTTAAAAACTAATCAAACGAACAAAGCTTCGTTGAGATGCTCCATCCAGATGGATTACTAAATTAAGAAACGAACAACATCCAGATACATCATCTGAATTGATCATCTGGATGCATTATCAAGATGTACAAATGAATAGGGTTTTAGTGAATCCACACTAAAACTCATAATGCAAACAGAATTCAAAAACTACACACTTTGAATGAAAGACAAGTACAAAGTTTACAGAATATTTCTCAAATGGAAGGATGCATACAAATGAAAACGAAATGAGCTTATATAGACTCAAAATTGAAGCTAGCCTTACGTTCTAACAAGCTAAATAAAGAAACAAATCAATCAAACTTAATGCATATAACCGTTGGAGGTTTTTTTTTATCGTCTGGATTTATTATTTATTACAAATTATAAGAACTGTTACATAGATGATTCTACAACGGACAATTCCTTCCGACCTTTATTAGATTCACGACAGACGACACCTCCTTCACCTCCTTCTTCATGCTCTTGATTGACATTTCTCTCACTGCGTAAAATATGGCGAACGGCTATAATTATACATTGCTGGAGATTTTCCTGCACACTTGCCTCCAATAATCTGCAAATTTATTAATAAATCGCAGTATCTGGGACTCGAACCCCAGACCTCTCGGGGTAGAAGCATTAATTGGCCCATTGGGTGTAGAAGCATTAAGGGGACTTTCACAACCGTCGGAGGTTTTAATGTGACTTTTTTTTATATAGGGTCTAAATGGTAACCGCTGAATTCGGCTGAATCTGGCTGAATTGCTGAATTTGGCTGAATTTTATTGTGATTTTTTGCGGAATCTGGATGAATAATTTAAAATTCAAATGGTAACCGCTGAATCTGGCTGAATTTCTGAAAAAATAGTTAAACATATAAACTTAAAAATACTTAATTAAAGTTTTTTGTCAACAATATTAGTGAAATAAACAAATTAAAAGGTAGATTTTGGTGGAATTTTATGTTAATATGTGTAATAGTTCTATCAAACATATTTATCATATGAAACCTTAAACTGTTAAAATCCTATACTATTATTTGGGGAGTACACTTTATAAGATACCCTTAACTAACCTTCCCTTTTGTAAGAATTTACTTAAGAATGCCATTACAAAAAAAAAATTTTAGAACAAATTTCATTCAATTTATTAAGGATAAACAAGTAAAATACTAATTTATGTCATTTAATTAATTTAATTAAATTATAAAACGAAAATCTGTTATTATTTTTTTTTTAAATGACCAATCAAAATGAACATATAAGATTTGATATCTAACTTACCATATTAGTTTGTTATTAATCATTAAACTTCACCTCTCATCTTTATATGATTATATTAATATGAAACAAATAAATCATCATATCATTTACATAATAAAAAAAAAGTAATTTTTTTCTGCATATACCAAGATTTGAATTTTTAAAAACGCATATAAATTGTTCAATCTATAAAGAAAACAATTAAACGGGTCAAAAATTCAGACTTGAGTAATATATTTCTTTTACACAAAAATAAAGTCAACAAAAATTCCGACTGAGCAACGGGTCAGAATTTGAATATTTATATTCGATTTCATACATTTATTTTTTTGAAATGTATAATTTTATATACTATATAAAAAATTTAATATTTTAATTTGCAACATTTAAAATAAGTTTTACTTGATATTTTTAGAGAATATCATCAATACTTAATAGTTCAAAAAGTTAGAAATTATAAATACTCTAATTTGATTATTTTTAAAAATATTTATAATAGGTAGCGGGTTAAATATAATATATTATATGATGAAATGAGTTTTGATCCTTATAACTATTTGAATAGTTATATTTAATTTCATATAATTTGTTTTTTGAAATTCATAATTTTATAAACTATAAAATATTTTTAAAGATTTTAATTTGGAATATTTAAAAATAGTGTAGAACATTTAAATATGGTTTGACACCTCTAAATATTTGAAAATTTGATTCCGCAAGCAATTTTAGAATTAACGAATAATAGATTGTGCACGCAATATTTTAAAGAGAAATTGTTAAAAATACCCCTTTTGGTGTGCCCCTTTTCAAAAATGCCCCTTTTAGATGTCCATTTTCAAAAATGCCCCTTTTTAAATCTGAAATTTTTATAAAGTTTTATTAGGTTTATAAGGTACTTATGGATTGTAACTACTACTTGAAGACTCGATCCAAGTATTTATAAGGTTTTATAAGGTGTTTTTAAAGGTTTTACAAGTTATTTTAAAGGATTTTTAAGGTTTTTCAAAGGTTTTACAAGATATTTTAAAGGTTTTTAAAGGTACTTAAAATGCATTTATAAGGTATTTATAAAGTATTTATAAGATTTTAGATACATAGAAATGTAGTTTGTGTATGTTTTAATAATATTACTTACATATTTGGGTAAATCTTATATTTTTAAGAGCATTTTTTATAAGGTTTTAAAAAAGGGGTATTTTTGAAAAGGGGTATTGAAAAAGGGGCATTTTTGTAAGTCTCCCTATTTTAAAATGAAATATTGAGATTCTAAAATAAAAATATAGACTCCACGCACGGGTTGATTTTGGTATTATTATATACTAAATATATGTTTATAACATATTCGATTATGCGAATAATTGGTAAATTCCGTAATTATAAATCTCAAACAAATTTTGTAATTAGATTAGCTCAAACAAATCTCTATTTCAACAACCAAAGAATTATAAATTGAAAAAGAATTTTCTAAATTAATTCAAAATAATAGCTAATTTTCTTAATTAATTCAAAATAATCTATGTTTTATATGCGATTTATTTATGATATTTTAATTTTTGATCTAACTGAAATATATGCAATCCTATTTTGTGGTTGTTAACATAAATTAACTCATTGTTAAAAAAATATTACTTTTTAAAAAATACAATTATTTTCCGTTTTCATATCTTAAAAAAAAAACTATCCATAATTGAGTATTATAGATAAAATTCTATATTTATTCTAATATTGTATATAGGAACTGATAAAAAAATTAATTTTTTTTCACTTACTATTATAATATATTAAAACTTAGTTCTAATATATATATTATATATTTTGTAATAAATAAAATTCAACCCGTACTTTAGTACGGGTGATGATCTAGTTTAATTATTAATTGGTTACAAACTTAGTTTTATTCTTTAGTTATCAATATAAACCTAACCAATTTCATTATTATTTATGTCTCTTACTTTTTAAGAAAAGTTAACAAATTAATTTTTATAGTCATCACACAATCTAATTACAAATTTTATGAAATTATTATTTATAATATAAAGTATTTATAATTTATTAAAAGCATAACAATAAAAACATTATAAACTTAAAAATAGTATATACCCAAGTGATGTGACTGAATTCCTCAAGCTTTCCTCACATTTTTATTTATGTAAATGATGTGACCAAATGAAAATTCCACAGCAATTCCTCATAAATTCCTCAAACGTATGTCACCATTTAGACTCATAGTTTTTTTTTTTAATGTGACTTGAGGCCAAATATGGGAAGTTGAGCTGCAGCTTGTATCTTGACAGTTTGAAAAAGTAACTAGGACGCATTGGAACCATGTTTATCACCTGGAGAGTCTCTAAAACGCACAACTCAAAGGAAAACATATGTTGGGTGTGAACGCATCCAAATAAGATACTAAAGTCATTCATGTCTCTCTATGACATTGGTGTCTTTCTAAGGCTCCTCTTGCTTTTGTCTATGAAAACGAAGATGCAAAACCACGAAACATATATTTTTAACCATTAATATAAAGAGAGAATCTAGAGAGCAATAAAAGTTTTAAAAAGAAAAGGCTTTGATATATCAAACGAAAGGGTTCAAGTAGTTTGTAGTTGATTTTTGTATTGTGATCTCAACTCTAGTTTTTTTAGACCATTTCCAGAATAAATCCGAATCATATTCATTGCCAAAACCAGATTAAGATTTGTATTTGTATTCGATTTAACGCTTCTGCAAAATAGTATTACCGCTAAAAAAACATAAAAACATAATAAAAATTTTTGTTGTTAATTATTTCATCGTTTTAAATGAAATATTTTCTTGTAGTCTCTAATTATTTAAATGAAAATTTCTTTTTTTTTTATTAAGGGTTGCTAAACTTAGAACAAACCGAAATTGGTTGTTCAAAAGTAACACGGTTTGATACTAGTTACGCATAGTTCAACATGATGAACATTAACTTCTAAATAGTTTATAGGCTCGTACATATACTTTTATTTGTCCTCTTAAAACATAGCAGTACTTGCTCAGAGAAATACACATACACACATGTGTTTATATATATTGAAATAGAAACAGAAATTTAAGGGCACTTGAGGCGGCCACCGTGAGTAGTAATGGAGGCGTAGCAAGGACAAAGTTGGTGGTTTCCGGCAGTACCAGGTGGCACACAGTTGCAGCGGGAACAACAGCTGTTGCACGCTCTTAAGCACAGTTTTGTTCTCGACGATTTGCTGCATCTACCTTTGCATCTCCCACCACAATCTATAATCATACATACATACATTCATGTATTCATCATAAGTATATATTTATTTTTTTTGTTGCAAAGGAATAATCCCAAGCTTTTAATTACTCCATTTATAGTCCGAGACCAGCCAGTGATAACATCTCATTAAAAGCGTGAGACATTCTCCATATCAAAGATATATATGTTTTGGTTATAAGTTATATACCAACTTGTTATATATTAGGGTTACGTACCGATTTTTACTACACCTTCACCGGCTTTTGCGCCATCAGCAGCGTGAACATGAAGCTGAAGAAAATGATCGGTCATCATCATCATTATCATATAGATATGAATGGCGTATAATATTGTTCAAGTTTTATGTGATTCTTGGAGAAATAAAGACCAAAATTATAAACCTCATAAGTGGTGAGACAGACGAAGATTAGTAACAGAAGCAGTGTACTTCGGAAGATTGCCATGTCCGAAACGCATGCAATTTCTTTGAGTTGTGCAAAATAAAAGAACTATTTCTCTCTGATACTCTCTTTTGGTATTACGGCTATATGTATAAATCTAACCTCTTTGGTATATTTATAGTGGCTAGCCAAATATTTCATTGTCTACAACTTTTTATTTTATATATTATATTTATATTACTGGAAAAATAGAATTAATCCATGTATAGTGGGCATGGCCAGTAGTTTTCTTTGTGTGAGCTACATAAGATATAATGAAAAAATATATATGAGTTTTTGAAACTTTTTGATCTAAAATGGATTTATTTTGGTTAATAATTTTGTTTCCTACTATATATTGTTATAAAAAATAATGAGAGATCAATACTTTGATGTTAATAATATGTTAAACACTTAAACCATTAAAAATTTAGCTATTTACGATTAACTTTAATATGAACTTCACTGCGTATATAGTATGGTTAAAAGATCAAATTACATTAACATTGTTAAATTGAATTTAAAATATGATATGAATGAAGACAAGTGTTTGGAGATGTGAGTGTAGTTGTGTGTGTTTTCACGAGTAGAAGATGATGTGGAAGGATATGATACTGAAGATTTGGTGGCAGCAAAAGAGATATCTTTTCCAAATTTTTAACACAGATCATACGATTCATGCGTTATTCATTTACACGCGTATATTCCATTATGCAAATTTGCATAGAGACAAGTGAATGAACAATTACTTAATTAACGCGTGCAAACTTGTGTATCTTTGTTATTATGTTAACACGTTTAAGTGTGACAGTGAATGGTAGTGTAGTGGGGAACATGGCCGGATTAAATGGATAAAGAGTGTAGAGGAGAAGAAATCAGATGAAGTCGAACGGTGGTATGCAATAGAGTGAATTTTTTAAAATTGAGAAAAACGGACACTACTTGTGTTGTAGCGGAATATACAGTTTTAACAGTTATTAATCACAAAACGATATTACAAGTACTATTTTAATTTTTTAACCGTTTTTAATCACTATTTTTATCATTTATATTAATCACAAACTATGATAATTTAGTATTAGTATAAATGTCATTTTTAAATATATCATTATCTAAAATTTGGATCAAATAAAAATTACAAAAAAAGTCTATAAAAACCGAATAAAGTTTTAAACAAAATTTTCTCAAAAATATTTTGAGTATCTACTTTATTTTATTATAAACAGTTTGATTTTAATTTAAGAATAATATTTGTTATAACTAATTATTAAACTATTTTATTTTTCATTTTCTGATTTTTAATATTTATTGAAGGCAAAAATGTCATTTTGGAACCAATGTAAGGTATATTTCAAATAATTTAATATTATGGTATAGATTTTCAAATTTTTACTAAAATATAAGGTATACAATCAAATTAATCCAAAAAAAAACATGCTTATGCTTTCCTATAACGTAAACCCCTATGGCTTTGAACACTGAAAGTCATAACCGATCCAAAAGAGATTAACAAAGAAATTAATATAATTTTCATTTTTATAAAACAATCATTTTTTTTTTTGACGGCAAACAATCAATTAAAATAACAGAAATATGTCAAACAATTTAATTATTCAGTAGCATCACTAACATTTATGAAGAAGCCAATAAGAAAATAAGGACAATTGTCATTATTCAATAGTAATTTACATTCCCGTAAAAAAATTCAATTGATAAAAATTCAATTGTTATAGTTTCATACGACACCAACAAATTGGTCTCTAAATCAAGATCCATGATTGTTTATTTAGGTGGCTGTGATGAAACAAGAAGACGGAGGACTAGATACAAATCAGCTTTTGCTCTAATTCTAAGCTAACATTCAAATAGGTACAATATCAACGATCATTCAACTTGAAGAATCGACACTAAAACCGAACCCAACACCGAGTGCATTGCGCAACACAATCTCCTTTACAATCCACATTGTATCCCAACACTTTCGGATTCCGAAGCAACAGATTTCGTAGTTGCTTACCCGTAATCCCCCATTGCTTTTCCAAAATCCCAATGTTTGGTTTCATCTCCTCTTCAAGACTGCAACCAAGTACTTCCGGGAATTTCTTCATCACCTTATGCAGATCTTCGTCTGATAAACCGAGACTTCTAAGAAACTCCAGTATTTGATTTAAAGTTTCCACTTTCGGATTCTCTTTCACTCGTTCTTCGGTCCAGTACGGAGAGTGGATATGACCAAACGCTTTTCCTAGTATCTTGTCTTTCTCCTCTACACTGAAATCAAAACAAGACAGAGCTTCTTTGCATTCTTCCCATGTCTTTGGATCTTCACTAGATGTTTCCACTTGTGTTGTTGAACAAAAGACTATCCATTTCTTTCGCGAAACAAGAGATGTCCTTACTCCTCCAATCACACCATGACACGACGAGTTCGAGTTCAGGCTCAATGGTAAAACATTAGTGTATGTTACAAGATCAGCCTGCAAAATTGAAAGCATTGTACATCCCATGAGTTTTCAGAAAAGACCACGAGAAATATAAGTTTTTATCGGAGATCTTGTTACGTACTGCAGGATGGCGAAAGCATTTGGCAGAACCCAATGTTGCCAAAGGTGAAGCTAACGAGTTTCCAACCATCTCCTATTTCAGCAACAAACCAAAAAAATATCCATTGAGGAGAGTAACTACAATACAGAAGTAATCAGCAATTCCATCCAAAACAATGTTTGTATCAATTTGCAAACAATACTATCACATGTAAAACTCATTCATTAACTGTGTAAACATGTACAAACGCGCGATCAAACGAAGTACTGATTCGATACTAACAGCTCTCAAAGTCTCTCTAACTAACTAATTTACATATACATTCATACCTATCAAGAACAGTGAAGCAAAATAGTAACTATAGAAGAAATAGTGTTCTAAATCACAAATGGGCATTGAACAAACCAATACAATCTAAGTACAAATCATATGAGAATACATAAAGGACAAAACTTTATGTCAATTTGATGAAAAAAATCATAATGGAACTATAAAGTCATCTCAATTTCATATAATCTAGATAAAATCTTACTCTTCTCCAGAGAAAACACAATGACTTGTCCTAAACCAATTCCTAAGTTGTTCGTAATAAAAATCCCATCTTTCGTGTAACCCTAATCGAATTCGAGAATCTAATTCATACAGATTGAGAACAGAGAAGAGATTGAAACAAGGATCGAGAAAACCATTGATGCAAGTGATGAAATATACCTATAGAGTGCGAGGATACTCTTAAACTCGGTCGCCGACGAACTCAAATCACTGAGTCAGATAAGCAACCGAGTCAACAGAGTCTGAGAAACCGTGATCAGAAGATAGGTGTAGCTGAGAGATTTAGGAACCAACCATTGTTTCGTTGAGAGATAGAGAGGCAACGAACCAAATTCGTTTCAGAATTTGCGTCCTTACGTTGTTTCCAACAGCCACGACGCAATTCTTTCCAAAACTAAACCGGACCGGCTATTTAAACCGGTTTGAACTGTAAACCAGATGCTAGTACGGTCTGATTTTATCATAGAAGAGGGAGATTACACAAGCTAGAGTAGACAGAATTTAAGGAAAAATCTCATAATTTCTTTTTTCTAAAGCTATAATTTAAACCTCCAAGCTATGTTTCATGGAAACGAAAACGGAAACGCGGAAACGAAACGTTTCGGAAACGGGAAACGGGTTTTCTCTAAAGTTAGAGAATGAAAACGTTTTGGAAACGTATATACACACATACACACACACACACAGTTACCAAACATAAAAAAAATTAAAAGAAAATATGTTTTAAATAACACAAATCCAAAACATAAACTATTAAATAGTTTAACTAAAATTCCAAAAAATTAAGATTAAAAGGCTTAAGTTCAAATATTTAGACCAACATTTTCATTCTCATTTTCATTAGTTCCATCAAAGATTATATAAAACTGTCTCCAAATCTGGTTCGTCGAGAAAAAGATCTTAAAACTCGAGTCTTCCAAAATTATTTATGTACTATAAATTATAATATTTCCATGCTATTTATTTATTAAGTTTCCAAAGTAAAGAAAAAAAGATTTGTCATGTTTCCAAAATGGATCGTGTTTCTGAACATAGATTTTTAAGAAACGCGTTTCTGTGACGTTTCTTGGTGTTTCTGAGAGTTTCCGTTTCCGAAACGTTTCGGAAACGGGAAACGGACCTCGGAGAGAGTTTCCATGCAACATAGTTTTGGCCCTCCAAGGTTTTGAATTCTTTTTATTTAAACCTTTAAAATGGTTTTATCAACATTAATCGATCATTAAGTAGAAGAAACTTTACGGAGATGAGAGAGTTACATACATCGGATTCATTGACTTGGTGCCAGTAACAACTACTCAGCCGACGGTAATATTCCTCGTTATGTTCTTCAATCCCAGACGTCCACATATTATCTTCCTCGTAGTCAAACAGTGGTTCGATATTTCAACCGAGTGTGAAATTTTTTTTTCCTTTCTCTATAATCGATTTTGTCTCCTATATATAAACTATAAAGTATGATGGCTTAGAATAAACGGGGCTGTGTATTTTAGCCCGTTTAAGACCATTTCACAATTTGTATAAATTTTTATGTATAAAAGTAAAACATTGATGATTTTGTTAATAACAAGTGTCCATGCAACTCAATGACGTAACATTATGCAAAAAAATAATTAACAAGTCTAAATTATAAAATAATTATAACTAATTTTTGATCATTTTTAATTCTACAAAACCAATATTTAAAAAATCAAAAACCATTATTAATAATCTGCACATGAATCGTTGACCATATATATACATACACACGTAATAATCAGTATATATATAAAGAATAAAGTAAATGATGTATTTAAAATTGTAAAAACTGGAAAAAAAGACTTCATAGTTTCTACTAGTTTTTCAGTGTTTAAATTAAATGATGTTGGTAATGTTTAAAAATTTTAGTTAATTCTTAAACATATAGCACTCGGGTTCGATTCTGATCAAATGCAGTTTTGATATATATCTTGATAGATATATATTAAAAAAAATTATCGACAAGTGTGAGGATTAATAGACATGAGAATTTGGTTTGTTTGCTATGATCTTTTAGAATTTTTTTACTTCAAATCGTAAGGTAGATGTATGAAACTCTCTATTTTTGCTCTAAATGCATTATTTTGTCCATAAGACCTATGATAAACAAAAGTATGTGAACTTTTTGTATCTATATATTCTCTAAAATTTATAAACCCATGTAGTTGTATCAAAAATATCAATAAATACCATGTAAAGAAAACTACTAAAATGTTCATTGATTACCTTGCTATTATCATAAGACTATATAATACACAAGTTGGTACCAAAATAATATCAAATGATCCGACACAATAAAGCGGTAAGCAAAACATAAGGGAAAAGAACAAGTTTCTTTTTTGATCTTTGAGTAAAACTCGATTATTACAAAGAATTTCTAACAACGTTGATGAAGGAGTTAGAGTTTCTTAACAACAGTCAAATCTAGGGTTATTGAGAGCGAAACTGAAGATCTCTTGTTCGATAGAAAATTCTTTTTTTATACCGAGGGGTCTTCGACCAAAGATTTTACTTGTTTCTTATTTTTTTCATGAAAATCTTTGATTTTTTCATTACTATCGAATTTCCAAGTTATTTTCTGAGATCCGAGTCAATCTTCTCTTTTTTCTTAAAATTCAGTGTGCCGAATTTGTTGGGTTTACTAGGATATGACCCGCGGTACACCGTGGGTTAAATATTTTTATTATTTATGATTTTTAATAAATGAAGAATTGGTTGTGTATAGTGTTGGTTGTTGTTTGTGTTGATAGATAATTCTTTAAATCGATTGTGTATCGTTTGAAGTGAGTCGTAAGTTTACAATATTAATAAGTCTAATATTTTTTTGTCTTCTATATTGTTTACATAAGAATTACTTGTGTTGTATAGTAACAGTATAACTTGTTATATTTGGTACACCGCGGGAGAAATAATATTTTTATTTGATTTTTTTAAAATTTGATTATTTGTGTTGTATATATTTGATAAGAAATTTTTATGTTTATAATCTTTTGATCGATTGTATTTGGTTTGTAATAAAGCTAGATTTTACACCACGGTACATCGCATGTCGATATTTTTGTAACTAAAAAGTTTAAATTTTAAGTTGTAGTTGTTTTGTTAATATTGTTTGTTTTGTTTAGTATGTTAAAGATTGTATAATTGTATTTTGATTGTTAGTTATAGGATTTCACCCGAGGTATACCGTCCCGTATTAATATCGACTCAAACTCGTCTTACCATATAACCTCGTCCCATGAAACTAAACATCATTTTGTTATTTTACTTTTTAATAATACTTTGTTTGAAAGAAATATAATTCGAGTCAATTTAAATGTTTGATTTTAAATGGTTCTCATAATATTTATATTTTTAATTTTTATAGAGTTCAAATTTTATTAAATATTATAAGCGTTTTATAGAATTTATCTATTATAAATACTTTAGATGTTTGATAAAATTTAAATATTTATGATGGTTAAGCTTCTTATAAAGTTAAAATATTTATAATATTAAAATTCTTAAAAAGTTAAAATATTAATCATATTTGAAACTTCATAAAATTCTACATATTATAAATATTTTATAAAGTTTAACATTTTAAAAAATTTGCTTTTATATACTTAGGAATCGACCCGCGGTACACCGCGGGACAATTTGTTTTTAGGAAATCATAATTTTTCAAACTTTATGTTTGTGTTATTTTGATAAATTATAACATCGTCCCGCCATATAACCACGTCCTGCAATATAATCCGTTCCGCAATATAACTCGTCCTGTATAGTAGATAATTCATGCACCGATATTTGACGTATAAATATATTCGTTTAATTGTATATTTTTGGTTAATCGGAGGTAGTAAAACTCGTACTTATAAATGTGATGATTTTTAAACCTGTGTTTTTCAGTTGCATTTTATTCATCTATACTAGTATTTTTGCAGTCATTTTGGTGACGGGTGGATAAAAATGCTTTCGGGTTATTTGGATACCCGACCCGTTTACAAATTTTGGTCATAAAAAATTTCTTGGGTCGGGTTATATTTAACCCAACTCATACTCCGGATATTCCATATTTAATAATTTAGATATTTAGAAGATTTGATTAAGATTTAGAATTATGATTCTCCTATCATCTTTGTTTGATTTGTTTTTAACTGTTTTGAATCATCATATAATACATAAATAAAAAAATAATCAATTTTTTTTCAGCATATACTGTAATTCGAAATTTTAAAAACGGACATATATTATCCAGTTGACGAAAATGTGTGTTCAACGTTCTACATCGATTAAAATATTTAGACAATGATTCAGAATCATATCATAAATAAGATCAACATTAATAAAATAAATGAGTTTTTTGGCCGGACGGGTTTGGCGGGACGGATTTTTGAATCAACAATAATAAAAAGATTAACATGTCGCTTCAATACGGATTAGATCCTTAATTTTCTTTTTTAATACCACCAATATTAGATATATCAAATCAGTCTCATTTAGAAAAGATTGTATAAAATCAAAAATTGTCAGATGGTATAATGTTACTTAATAACAATTGTAAACTATAAAATATAAATGTCTTTGAAAAGATACAATTTATAAACTTTTATCTATAATAAATAATCTTTAAATTTTTTAAAATTACTACTTTTAGAAAACAAATTACGGGACAGGTTAAGAAATTACAGGACGGGTTATATGGTGGACGAGTTTGAATCAACATTTCTAAAATTTTAAAATATCATTAACATGTCGCTTTAATACATATTAAATCCTTAGTTTATTAAAATATAAATGTCTTAGAGAATGATACAATTTATAAACTTTATATATAATAAAAAATTATTAAATTTTAAAATCACTACTTTTAGAAAACAAATCACGGGACGGGTTAAGAAATTATGTGCCGGGTTATATTTCGGAACAGATTTATATGGCGAACGGGTTTGAATCAATATTTATAAAATTTTAAAATATCATTAAGATGCCGCTTTAATACGAGTTAAATCCTCGGTTTATTATTGTTCCATGAACTCGTGATATACCGTTACTTGATAATAATTATAAACTATAAAACATAAATATTTTAGGGATACAATTTATAAAATTTTATATATACTAACTTTAAAAAATAAATCATCTCGCGGTGTACCGCGGCTTAAAATCTAGTTACAATTTTTAAAAAATTGTCTAATTGACACCAAATGGTACCCACACGCACCCACCCTAAATGGGTCGGATCCAAAGGACAGTCTCGTAACTGCAAATTCACGCCACGTCATACAAACAAACTGTTAGCTGATCCAAACACACGCCGTCATTTAGCCCGGTAGCGCGTGACCCTTCACGCGCCTTCACCTCTCTCTCTATCTCACCCAATCAGATCGTTTTAATGGTTAGTTTAATCGATCTTCTTCTTCGTCAAGTATCTCAAAATCAAAAACAAGTTTGCTTCATTCATACTTCAAATTCTCTTCACATTCTCCACTCTCTGCTTATGTAAACGAGATTTTCAACGGAGACGTAGAGAGAGACGACGACGGAGAAGGAGGAGGCTTCGTCGACAATGCGAGAATGGCTCAGTATAGACAATCAGGAACGGAGAGGTTTTTGGGAGGTCGAAGCGGTTACAATCCTTATGTCAACGGCGGAGCTTCGTCAGATCATGTAGCGATCGGGATCCGTAACGGCGGTGGTGGTAATTTCGGAGTTGTAAATCAGCACGGGAAAGCTAGTCGATGGCGGCGATCTACTCGATTAGATAGGAATCGTCGTTGCGGTGTTGGCTCTTTGGTGTTTGTTCTTTGTGTTGTGCTCGTTGTTTGTGTCTCTGCTTACTATTATTTCTCCGGTTATACTAATTTTCGCAAAGATGATAAAGGTCAGTTCTCGATTTCTCTCGAGCTAGATCCTCTTTTGGTTGATTTGAGTATGAATGTTTAGCTGATTCGAATTGGATTCGAGAGATTGATGTTCGAATAGGATAAGGAAGAAGCTGATGCATTGTATTACGTTTATGCAGGAATTGATACATCTGAAGGTGATTTTCTAACGAATGTGTCAAGAACTGATCCATTGAAAATACTTAAGTTTGGTCATGGTTCAGTGTTACATGGACGAGATTCGAGAGATTGGGATAAGGATGATAGAAGAAGGGATGAAGATTATAATGAGGATGATGTAGAGGATAAATCTGTTGTTGAGGAGAGGTCAGTGTCTGAAGTGAAAAAGGATGTATCGCTGCGGAATCCTTTGAAGGGTTCAGATTGGAAGGGGGTTGGTTTTTATAATGAAGCTGGACGTGATGAGCTGAAGAAATATGAAGTGGAGTATCAGGCTTCTCTTGTAAAAGGTGGTCAATCTTTGAAGGAGAATGATGGGCATCATCAGCCATTTGATACAGAATCTAATGAAGATGATTCAATTGATTCTCATGATACTCAAGGGGATGAATATGTTGATATGGGGCATGATGGGGATGAAAATGAAGAATCACACAAAGATAATCATAAGCACAATGAGGATGGTGCTGAAGAATCACACAAAGATAATCATAGGCACAATGAGGATGGTGCTGCTGAAGAATCTCACAAAGAGAATGCATCTGTTTTTCTTCATTCCACGACCAAGCATCAGAAAGTTGAAAAGATTCATGGAGCAACTTCAAAAAGATCACGTGGGAAGTCTTCTGTTGTTGGTGCGGGTGGTAAGTCGGGGAAAACATCACAAGCTGATACAAAAAGACGAGCGCGAAGTCACAGATTTTCAGGTAATGTCTTATTATTAGCTGAGTTAAAGAACATATTATGGGCTCTTGCTTCTCAGAATACTCTTGTTGTGTTTAAATCTTATAGGCGTATCTTGTGAGATGAAGCTGTTGAATTCCAGTCAACAAATAAAAGAGCCTTTGAAAACTCAAAATTTTGCTGCACCCTCCTTACAATACATACAGATGGAGGATAAACCTGATGGAGAAGAACACTGGGAGCCTAAATTTGCAGGTCACCAGAGTTTACAGGAACGAGAAGACTCTTTCTTGGTTCAAGAGCAGAAAATCCATTGTGGCTTTGTCAAAGCCCCTGAAGGATTGCCAAGCACTGGATTTGACCTGACAGAAGATGATGCTAACTATATCAGTAAATGTCATATTGCTGTGATATCCTGTATCTTTGGAAATTCTGATCGCTTGAGGCATCCTGCTAATAAAATGGTATGATAAAGTAAGCCCTTGATGTATTTTCATGTTGTATTTTTCCTTCTTATTTCCACATCTAGAATTTGAAATTCCGAACCACTATTCTCTGTTAGCATCGGGTTAGGTACATAGAAATAGCCCATCCTACATACATGGAGACTTAAGACATTTTGTAGCACTTAGATACTCACTAGCTGAGATTTGCAAACTAAGTTTGACCAACTGTTGAACCTGACCTGGATAGCAGTAAGCTAGTTTCTGGCAACTAGATTAAGATGCGTAGTTGACAGTTGTATTTGAGTGCAAATTATCAAAAAAAAAAAATTATTGGTTGCAGAAGAATATATTGTGATGTATTTATAATTGCCATATGCAGACATGCAAATGCTGCGTTAGGAATAGTTGAATGCCAGGCATTTGTTTGTTTGATGGGTGTTTCTGTAACCATGCCCATCAGGACATTAACATTGATTCCAGTGACTTGTTAGTAGCTTCTGCTTTCATTTTGGCGTGATTATCTTCACATATTTTAAGGATCTGCAATAGATGCATATCCCTTTTGCATGTGGTTTTATTTGTTTACACGCTGATATCATCAAATTTATATTCATTACTTTTGCTAACCTGGGATTTCTCTCTTCGTTTAGGTAAGTAGTTTTTCAAGAAAAGATGTTTGCTTTGTTGTGTTTGTGGACGAGATTACCATGCAAACACTTTCTGCCGAAGGCCAAGCACCCGACGGAGCTGGATTCGTTGGTCTGTGGAAATTGGTTGTGGTGAGGAATCTTCCTTACGCAGATATGAGGAGGGTAGGGAAAATACCAAAACTGTTACCACACAGACTTTTCCCTTCGGCAAGGTGAGACTCATGTCGTAGGGATAGGTTTCAATAGGTCTAACTAGCACAATTTTCTCCTGCAGATACATTTAGCCAAAGTTAGAGCGACTAGACAAGCACTACTCGGTTTAGTATTAATGAGAATCTACTGGAGAGGATATTAGGTGTCTAGTATATTTATAGTTTCCATACTAAGCTACAAATGCAAGAGTCAAAATCTGAATACGTTAAAGTTTAGATGTTGGAAGTTGTTTTCGTTACCCACCTGAAGCTCTACAATTCAAAACAGAAACTCATCCAATGTATATTCTTTACTCTTTAGGTACTCAATCTGGTTAGACAGCAAGTTACGTCTCCAGTTGGACCCCCTAGTCATTTTGGAATACTTTCTGTGGCGTGATGGGCACGAGTATGCTATCTCCAATCATTACGACCGCCATTGCCTATGGGAAGAAGTTGCACAAAACAAGAAGCTGAACAAGTACAATCACACTGTCATTGATCAGCAGTTTGAGTTTTACCAGTCTGACGGGCTGACGAGATTCAATGCTTCAGATCCCAACAAGCTTCTTCCCAGCAGTAAGTTCTTTTGGATAACTGTTATAAGACATGATTAAAACCCCACTTAGGGAGCGTTTTCTGTAGTTTGTGCCATAGCTGCTTGTGTTTTCTGATAACATGGACGGTGAATGATTAGAAAGAAACTGGTTAATAATAAACAAAAAAAAATGACTAGTGTGAGTTGAAAAGTAGCAAAATCGTATCAAGCATGATAAAGAAGTAGAATTCTGCTAACGATTTGCATCTGAAACTATGCTAATGAGTGCATGTGGAATTTCACATTTACAGTCTTGCCAATGGTGTGCATTTGTGTTTGAATCTCATGTGCAAATTGGCCACAAGTATTTGACTGCAGCCAACTTTTATTCCAGTCTTCATATTAAGCTTTCATCGTGGGTTAAATGCTTATTACCACCGAGCTACACTATGGTCGACCAATGGATGTATTCAGTACATTTATATGTTTTTCTTTTCTCACTGTGACTATAATTCTCCTTGTGTATGCTCTTTGCAGATGTTCCAGAAGGGTCTTTCATAGTACGGGAACATACTCCCATGTCAAACCTATTCTCCTGTCTTTGGTTCAACGAAGTTGAGCGCTTCACTCCCCGAGACCAGCTGAGCTTTGCATACACCTACCAGAAATTAACAAGGATGAATCCTGACACTCCATTTAATCTTCACATGTTCAAGGTACAAGATTTATGTTTTAATAACCCTCAATGAAACTGTTATGTTTCCATATTGACCTGCCTGATGCTTATAGATATTACTGGATTTGCCTTGTTTCCACTTTTAAGCTGGGTTTAAAGGTAGATAGAGATCTTCGACCTACAGATTTGTGAAAAATGGAGTTGGTATAGTATGGTCTGTAAAATATAAAAACTTGCATCAGAGCCGAAAATAAGAAACTAGTATCATGGGTTTGAAGAAAGTGATGATTATGAATGTAAGATGGGTTGAATGATTTGTTCTATTTGAATCAAATACCTACGTAGGAAAGTGTCACTATGCAGGTTTGGCCATTATGTTAAGTTAGTTAGGTTCATAACATAATCCTGAGTGAAACGCGTATCGAGAAGAAAAATTCTTAAGTCTTTTCCCTTCTGTGAAAATTTCAGGATTGCGAGAGGAGAAAAATCACCAAATTGTTTCGTCACAGATCAGAAGAGAAGCGAAACCTTATACAAGCAGCAACACAATAACAGACCACTTTTTGAATGCTGTATAGTATCGCAGCTGTACTGACTGTGAGTAAGAGTAAAATACCACAGTTATTTGTCTCTGAGACTAACATTGTTGTGAGAAGATCGACACACACGTTTCAGGTGAGAACCCGGATTAGGGTTATACGAATGTGATGGTGATTTTAAGAAAGAGAGCGAGAGAGAGAGGGAGAGGTGTTTCAAAGAAAAAAAGAAAGGCCGATTCAATTCATTAACAGTCTTCTCAATGTTTTATTCAATTCATTGCTTCTGTAGGCTTGTTAGTTTGTATCAGTATGTTTGCAACAAGATCTCATAAAGTTCTGATTGATTATCGTGAAAGCAATTTCCGGTTTGGGTTCCTCTTGTCCTTAGAGCAGCGTTGCCACCACTAGTTCGATTCTGATTAATTAGGGTTCAATCACATATACGTGTATATAAACAGTTTCTCCAAACAAGTGACACATGACATTTCCGAAGAACCCAACTTTTCAGTATAAGAAAAGATATTGTGAAAAATGGCTCAGCTACTTATAAGAATGCCATCTCTCTTCAGCCGATGATACCAAACGCAATGCTCTTAGGCGCTGAAGACCTTGAGGGATAGATTATATATATACATGTATATGTGGCGCAACAATCTTATGAACGTAATGAACTCTCTTGTCTTCGGAGTGGCACAGCTTCAAGATCATCTTCTAGTTGCTTGGTTTGACGAGCAGGCCGGGGTGACTTTGCAGACTCTTGGCGTCTTAGACTGAGAATGATGCCGTCCTGCACAAACCCGTTACTGTCTTCTGAATGTTTTGGAATTCGCAGAAGCAGATGATTATCGTCTGATGATAAATCTGCATTTTGGTCGCTGTTAATAATCGAATTATGAACAAAGCATGAAATGATCATCTCCTACAAACAACCAAGAAACAAAATGCTTACTTCCTTTAGACTCGCTATCAACCATGTCCGTTGTTGTGTGAAGAAGAAAAGTTCCAGATAGGATTGTGACGAACCCACACAGCTCTGTAAAGATCTGTGTTCCGTTCTGCCGATCCCAATCCTGTTTAGGCATTGCAATCACCAGATAAAAAAAAAACAGATCTTATTCTTGTTTATGGCCTCAATCGTTTTGTTTGCAAGGTGTTTCTTTGTTTACTTGTAAACAGAAATGCCAAAAATGGCTACGCAGCAGCAGAGCAGTTTAGCATATAAGGAGTATAAAAGAAAAAAGAAACAAGTAATACCTTAAACATGATGACACTAGCCAAGATCGTCAATGACGTGAACATAACGTAATATATGGGGGAAACTACTGCCGTGTTGAACGTATCTAGCGCCTACCAGTGAAAAAAAGCGAGAACCCGGAATGAATTATCCTAAACAAGCATTTCATCTCATAACATTACCAGAGAAATTTTTTGTAGAATTGGCACTTTCACTTACCTTGTTTAGATAGTTCATTTGTGTTATCACGCACATAAGAACTATCACAGTGAAGACCCATGTTTGCGGGTATCTTAATTGATTCGTTCCAGAAAAAGTGAGTTTCAACGCTATTCCAAGCGCCTTGACGCTCATAACCTGTTTGCAAACGGTCACGAATATTGTCACTACAACACGGTAAATGTATGTAACAACATGTAAGATTATAGAGTGATCACGTACCGATAATGATCCTATAAGAGAGCAAACACCAATATATACCATGACATGGGATTGCCCGTAAAGCGGTATAAATTGAACTATAAGTACAACAGCTGCTCCTACCACAGCCGCAGCATAGAAGAGAAAAGCTGTTAAAGAACACACAATGTGTCACGAAAACTATCATATAAATCTTAGTTACAAGATTGGGCTTTGACAGAGAGAGAAGAGAGAGGTTTGTACCAGGTTCTGTTGCAAGATTCCATACTTCTAAAACGGAATCAATATCTTGTTCTTGTGGAGCATGTAACACGATTGTTACCGAACCAACGATACATAAAGCACAACCAAGGATCCCGAAAGTGTGCAACTTTTCTTGTAAGATGATATGTGCAAGAGAAGCACTGCAAAACACAATATAAAAAAGCTCTATACTTCAATATAAAACTTGGATCAATAGGTTATGAAGTTGTCAAATATAGAACTCTAATCTATAGCAAAAGACTACCTAGCCTAAAAAACACATATGTTATGCGAAACTTACGAGTTTATTCACACCTGATAATAATGCTAAGCGCGCCAAGAGGAGTAACTAGAATGGCAGGTGCAAACGCATACGCAGCAAAGTTTGCAATTTCCCCCACAATCACTACAAAACAAGCAAACATTGTGTCTACCATAAATGCCACCAAAATCTTCCAAGAAAAAATACTGCCAACACCACATTGCACAGCTAAACCGATAACTCGATACCTCAGGTAAGAAAATTCTTAAACAAATCATGTAAGAATCAAGTAAACTCACTTGTTATCATGCCTATCCACCAAAGAGGCTCAAGCAAGTAAGAATAACCTCCAGACCCTACACATATGTCACCACCAAATTTAGCCAAACAAAAACTGTAAAATATTTACGAGACTTGAGACCATTGCAAAGAAAGCTTCAATTTTTGCCACTTAAATCTCAATAAGTCTCCATTTCAACACACATTACAAGTGAAGCTCACACAGATTGATCAATAGACATTCTTAAACCCAAATTACTAAAAGCGGAGATAAACCTGCCCTGAGACCAGAAGCACCAGCTTTCTTCAATCCTTTCTTCTTCACAATGAAGCTAGCACCAATGAATAAGCTTGAAGATAGAGCCAACACTAAACCCTTTACATTATCAGACGACATTCCTTTATACGCATCTCTCCAACTTCCACTAGAATCCACCATTGCTTCTACAGAACAAAACAAAACCCTAAACCCCTAAAATTTTAATCCACAAGGCCAAAGATCCGAGCTTTGGCTACTGGGTATTCTCAATACTGCGATTGACAATGAAAAGTCGAAAGCTTTCAGATCTTAAAGCCAAGTCGGTGGCTTTGAGTATGGAGATGATTTAGTGGTTCAAGAGCAAATGTTGTAGATCACAAAAAGTGACAATGGAAAAGAAGAAGAAAGTGAAGTGATGAAGCATCTAAGAAGACGCGTACCAACGCAAGAATCCAATAAGAGGAGAAAGATAGATGCGTATGCGTGTGTTTGCAATTGCATAGTGAACTGGTGAGAAAAGGTTAGTCCTTTGGAAGCTCTCTCTTTTATTTTGTCTTTCACTTTACACGTCTTCAATATTATTGTGTATTGTTGTTTACAACGAAAATATTCATAAATATTTTTGTCAACGAAGAATAGAAAAAATGTAAGGAGAGTTCTTGTCATTTTTCTCCTCTTGGGAGAGATCACTTCCACTTATTTTTTCAGAAATTGTTCTCATCAGTCATAGTCCTTCAATATGGAGAAAATCATAGTATCTTCCTCCTTTCTTATGGAGAATGATGCTAAAAATTTCGCCTTGACAGCATTACAAAGATTCCTGCTACAAGGACGACTAATGCTGCCACGCACGAAAAGCATTTTCATCATGTAACCTTGCTTGAGCATAGACTGATGAAGTCTGCTAAATCCTTGGAGGCGTACTCAAATTTAGTAGATCTTGAAAACCGTGTAGAGTTTCTTTTGATACAACTTAGAAGTATCTGTTATCAGCGGCGTGCTGTTTCTACTCCAAGTTCTGCTGGCGTGAATAGAGGGGTGGATAAACTTTAAGCTTGTCACGAAGACTAGCCTCTCTCACTCTTGTCCCAGTTGTTGGTTAATTACTACTCTCTATTATTTGTTTGTTTACTATGATAGATTGATGACCTTATCTCTCGCCGTCCGCTCTCGATGTTTTACTTCTTCTAGTTGAGAACTATTTCGCTATTGATTTTTACTCCTTTTCATTCTGTTTTCATTGGATCATTCATATATATAGAGGATGAGATTGTGTTATGTTATGTTAAAGATTGTACCTTTTTTTTATTGGAATGTTGAAGTCGAATGTTATGTTAACTATCCAATAAAATGTTATGTAATCTTTATTAACACTCAAAGAATTGATACAATTTGTCTTTCGAAAGAGCTCTAGAACATCTCTCCAGATCATCACTCTCACTCTCTCTTTACAATGACACATGCGTCACTGATACAACAAACAAATGCATAAACTTCTACAGAAACAATACTCAAGCCTATATACACAATATACTCATGTCTTCACTTAATTGATTCCTTCTCTTCACTTCTCACACGTACGACTCCGATCCTTTGCTTTCTTTTCTGGCACGTGTGACCTTGCTTTCTTATATACAGTTGGTGAGGCTCTGGCACGTATGACTTCTGCTTTCTTATATACACTTGGTGAGGCTTATCAATACTCCGCCCCTTCAAAATGAAGCTTGTGCTCAAGCTGATAGTGAAGGACATTGACGCTGCAATTTTTTTTTTTTTTGTATGAATGTAAAATTGTATATATTCACCAAAAAAAATTGTTTTACAACGAATGCATCTAGAAATCGATGATTTGAATTTTTTAGAAAACTAAAAACAAGAAACAATTAAGTGCCACGAGTTTGAAACCAATATTGACGCTGCAATTCTCTACAAACTTCCCAAGAATTTTCATGATCTGGTGTACCTCTCCGATGAACCAACCCTTCTAATACACCCTTGTCATTGTAACCTGTTTTTAGAATCTTTTCTAGTTCAATGATCAGCTTTTCATTCTCATTAAACACTTCAGGTAAAGCAATAACCTGATGATTGCTAAAACTTTCTTTAATTGTGATACATGAAACACATGATGTTGTTTTTTACTTCTCAAGTAATTGGAGTCTATATGCAGCCTTACCAATATGTTCTATTACTGATAGTGAAAATTTACAACCATTTCCTTCTACCTAACAAATAGTTGGAAACCAATACATATATAGGACATAAATAAAATACATTTCTTATAATTTACAACCAATGGTTGGAAACACTATACTTGGAAATGTGCAAACAATTCTTTATTTTTTTATATGCCAACAACTTCAAATGCTAATTTTCCGTAGTATATTTAAATCTTCAATATATTGCTAAAATTTAAAATCAAATTTAAAGAAAAAACTAAAAATTGAAACACTAACTTCAATCCGGCACTCTAAATCTCTAATTGGTCCATTATATAATCAGAGCAAATCGATGACTGCGTCTATCTCCTCGATCATCTCTTCACCTAGCAAAAATCAAAAATAAGTAAAATCAGTACCTTACATAATCTGGAGAAAAGATTCTCTAAATTGAAAAGATGATTTTGATTCAAGAATAATCACCTATCATAGTCATCATCATCCCTACTACACCGTTTCCTTCTTTCACTATACTCCGTACTTTGATCTCTACATCTATATCGCTTCATAGAACATAAAACTTAATTCTTTTCTGTCTTTATCACGGCCATTCTTTCTTTCTTTATCTTTACTTATTGAAGTCTCTCTTTCATGGTCACATGTTTCTCTCTACACAAATAAAAACACAAAACTCATAAGTTAGTGTTTAAGAATCAATGAAACTAAACGAAAACCATAAACAAAACTAAATCAATGAAACTAAAATAGATTATAGCTAGTAGATAAACTAAAACATATAATCTGATATTTGCAGTGCAACTTTAAATGATATGAGAATAACACAATCGAGTACTATCTATATATACATTTTTAGTGAAGATTTGGCCTCAAAAATCCTTTTACAATTTAAATATTGTACATTTAGTCCCTACAAATAAAATCTGACAAAATGTTTGTCTTAATGAAATTTACAAAACAATTAATAAACTCATCTAACAATTCCTAATTTTTCGTTTACGAGATATCCAATCCTAACAAATGGAAGTCAAATATTCGTAATTAAAACTCTTAATCACCATAATCTCGGTGATATCTTCGAAATTAAATCAACTAACCAAAAACTAATCCTAATCCAAAGCGTATATACCATTTTAAACAATTCGTTTAACCATATATGACAAAAATTTATCAAATGGAAACTAATAAAACCTCCAAATCATTTTAATATCTAGATTTGCATTTAATTTACATTGCTATTAAACCTAATCCTATCTAAATTACCAAATATCTTTCGCAAGAATATCTCATCAGTTTGATTTGCTCTCAAACTATCTTGAATGGTACCCGACAATCACTCTCCAGAATCGTGATACAGTTTTAGCAACAACATATATTCCTCTCAATCATTGAATGGTACCTGCATTTATTCTCCGAGATTATCTCACTTTAATATCTCTCTTATATCCATTTATAACAAGAAATATATTGCGAATGCAAACTAATAATCACGCATATTCCTTTTATGTTGGGATCCAAAGATTTTATACCTAATTTTATTCTCCTAAATATATTTTTTGCGTGATCACAACTCTACATGCTTAACCTAAATCATTTTACTATATATATTCTCATTTGCATTTCAACTCTCACCATCGGCAACTAAACATCTCACTTCACTATCCATTAAAACAAATATTACAAAGTCCACAATGGCTGCTACTTTTGGTTACCTCAAAGATGTTCGTCCTTACAAGCTTGGCTGGAGAGTCCAGGTGAAAGTCCTTCACGCCTGGAAACAGTACACTTCTGATACTGGTGAGACTCTTGAGTTGGTGTTCTCTGATGAACTGGTAAGCAAATACAAAACATATCAATTTTCCTATACACATCATTTTATCTATTTCCTACCATAACTAATACTTCATTTTGCAGGGGAAGAAAATTCATTGCACTGTCAAAAAGGATTTGGTCTCCAGGTATGTCAACAGTCTAACTGTTGGAGATTGGGTCTTAATTGAGACATTTGGTCTTAGTTATGCTGGTGGTCAATTCCGTCCCACAAATCATCTCTACAAGATGACTTTTGTCAACACCACTACTGTATTTGGTTCTGAACCTAAGTCTGAATCAAACTACCTGTCTTTGGCCAAGTTCGAAAAGATTCACAGTGGAGAGCTTAATCCCCACATTTTGGTTGGTAAGTGATCTATTTATTAAATATGTAAATCCTATATCTTAGTTCTTTTACTAAATTATATACTAAACATTTGTATTTGTTTTAACAGATGTCATGGGTCAAATTGTTATGGTATCTGAGTTGGAGAACATTGAGGCTAATAATAAGCCTACTTGCAAGCTTGATTTCGAAATGAGAGATGAGACGTGATATTTTAACTCTCAACATACTCAGTTTATATCTTTCTATATTTTCAATATACTGATCTTTTGTATTTGTTTTAGGGATGTGAGAATTGCAGTTACTTTGTGGGGGTCATTTGCTCAGACTGTTTACACAGCCTGTCAAGCTGCTGAAGACAAGACTGTCGTGTGCCTGATTCGATTTGCTAAGATAAAGGCATTCAAAGGTACCTAGCAGCTACTCTCAATTATACATACATATGTAGCTACTTTCAGACAGTTTTTGACTTCAGTTCTTATATTACCTAGGTGTTAGGAGCTTATCAAATTCATTTGATGCTACTCAAGTCCATGTCAATCCAGCCTACCCTGAAGTAGCTGCTTTTATCCAATCGTAAGACTTGCCCTAATTATATAGTTCTTATTCTATTTTCTCCATAATTGTTTCATTACCTGCTAACTCTTATGTTAAAAATTAGACTCCCGGATGATGGTATAATCTGTGTATTCCGTGAGAGAGTACCAAGATTTGCTATTGTCAGTGCCAAAAACGAAGATTATGATGAGTTTCCAAGGAACACAATTTCAGAACTCATCACTTCTATGGATGTAAGAAACTTTGCTTTCTTAGTCTTTATATCTAGTTTTCTCTAAGTTATATTTTTTATTTTCTTAGGTTGGTAAGGCAAGGCTGATGTGTACCATCTATGCCATTGATACTGATTGGGCATGGTACTACATTAGTTGCAAATCTTGCAATAAGAAGGTCACACATGTCCATGCTGGGGTTAATGGTGTCAACAACAAAGGGAAGAAACCTAGGTTCTGGTGTGACGTGTGCAAGTCTGTGGTCACAAATGTCATTGCTAGGTAATACTTCTTTATTCTTGATTTGTGTTTTCTTAAAATATATAGTTTTCAGTAGCAATCTAATTAACATTCTTATCTGTTATAGGTTTATGATTTATGCTAAGGTCATGGATAATACTGGTGAGGCAAGACTCCTACTGTTTGATTCAATTTGCTCTGAAATCATTGGTGAATCTGCAGCATCTGTGCTTGATGGCTCAGTTGATGAGGTATGTGCTACTATAATACATACAAAGCTTTTTTTTTTGTTAAACCATACCAAGCACTGTACTAACTTATACAATGCTCTGTAGATTGATGATCCTGAGGATTTGCCTGATCCGGTTAAGAATCTTATTGGGAAGACATTTCTCTTTCTGGTCTGGATTGAGAGAGCAAACATCTTTGATGGAAAAGAAATCTACAAGGTTTCAAAAGTTCTACAGAAGAATGGACTACTTGAGGAACAATTGGTGGAGGAATCTTCTGACATTGTCAATGCTGCCTCAATTGTATCTGGTGATCAGGTAATTCCTCAGATTGATATATATAATCTTTGTTTATGTTAATCATCCAATTGTTAGTTTTTGACAACTTGAATTTACTTTTCTTTTCTATGGCCAGGTACCTCTAATGCTGGAGTGTAGTCAAGAGACTACTGACTCAATAACTCCATCCTCTAAGCGTGTTTACCCCCTTAATGTTGGAAGCTCTGATGGATCATCAACTTCAAAGAAGTTGTGCATTGCACCAGTGGACTTGGAGAAGTCTAATCCGGAGTTTGTGGGAGAGGTTGCTCTTGAGTTAGCAGATGTTAAGGCAGAAGACAAAGCAAAGGAGAATGTTGATATGAAGAACAAAGGTAAGGTGGTCGAATCTGAGGAGGTTAAGCATGATGATGGTGGAGCTGTGAAGAAGGTTGTGGTGAAGAAGGAGGATATCAAGGTGAAGATTGAAAATAAGAAGTGATCTCTTTAGATCACTTTATGTTTTCATGTTTTCTAGAGTTTGTTTGTTATTTCTGTTGAGAACTATTGCTTCAGTTTATTTGGTTTTTGCATTTGTTTTACTGTTGGTTCTTTATGTTTTTAAGTTGAATCCTTCAGTGGTATTCAATTTAGATTGAATAATTAAGTTCCTTTTCCCTAAATTTCATTGCTACTATCGTTGAACTCTGTTATAAATACCTAAACATTACTATTCTATACCTTAATTGTCCCATTTAAAGTTACTATATTTTATTCATGAAGATTAACCAACTATATAGTTTGAGTAGACTTACTTTATGGTTTGCTTGAGACAGTATATGCCAACTACACCATAACCTATATACATATTATCCTGTAAAAAAAAACAAACGATTATAGTCATTAAGTATGTTTACTTATATCAATAATGTTATCATATGGTATATTCTTAATCTCCTAAGAATACATACTAAAGTATCATTTTCTTATAATCGTATTTAAACAATAAATATATTTTATTATACTGTTAAGATCTTCACAATCTTTAATCGGAGATAAATATGGAAACTGTAAATATATCAAATCATTGAGATTCTTGATTTTTCCAAGTTCATTGCTAATGTCAGTCAATAAGTAATCATCACTTATAGATAATATAGAAACTACACGGTTTTTGAGACTCAAAACGTTTCATATTTCCTCTAACTTCTACTTCTATTCTTCAAACCTGTTAACTATCTTCCATATATATAAAGCAAAGTTTCTCTGTTCTTCTCCACGAAAACTCTCATTCATCAAACATTTTCTCTAAAACATAAAATTTTCAATCACAAATGGAACCTCTTCATTACCTATCTGATTTGAATGTGAATTCAACAAGATGGTTGGTCCATGTTAAGATCCTAAGCATGTGGAAGGAGCCTCTGGTGAATGGTAGGATTGAGACCAGAATGATATTGGCCGATGAAAAGGTAAAATCTTAACATGACTATGGATTGTCTACTTTCTCTTTTATGATTGGTAGTTTTGTTGGATCTGATAAACTCATCTATGGAATTTATTGTGATTTTAGGGTAATAGGATCGATGCAACTATTCCAAATCGATATTACAATTGGAATTTTCAGGCTGTACTGAAACGAGGTTGTTGGTTTCGCATGAGTGACTTTGAGGTTCTGCGTCCTCAAGAGAAGAAGACAAAATATTGTTGCTTCCCATATCACATCAAGTGCATTGCAGACACTACTATGTGGCCTATTAGTGTTGAATGCCCTTACAGTTTCTTTGATTTTGTTTTCCCAGAGACTGTTGAGTTTGCTATGGAAGAGGAAAAAGAGTTTGTAACTGGTAAGCAATTTTATAACAAATTTTATTCTCTGTTAGATTATATGGATCTTACTGGTACGTGTTTGTTCTGTTTATATCATCATGAAGATGCTATTGGTGTTGTCTCGGCTGTGACAACTATCAAAAGGTTTCCTTATGTCACACGGATGGGTGGGACAGACTATGAATCAAGATATGTGGCCTTCAAGTTAGTGGACCTAGAGTAAGTTTGACTTCTATTGAGTAAGATCATGTGTTGTGAATTATATTAAGTTTGTTCTTTTTACATAAACTTTTTCTTTCAACACACTATAGGGGTAAGGAGATCAAATGTTGTGCTGTTGGAAAGTGTTGTGAGTTGTTTGTGACCAAGTATGCTAAACAGACAACTGCGCCTACTTACAACTACCAACCTATAGTGGCTGTTCTCCGGGGCTGGAGAATCTCAGAGGTTTTTGGTAAGTTTTACTTTCAAGCTATAGTTGTTTTCATATAAAGGTATCAAATTACTGTAGTTTTCTATCTATCTGATCCTTGATATGTATGACTTAAGTACATTTGTCTATATTGTTTCTTAACTATAGTTTGCGTGCATTAAACTTCAGGTACAAATGTTTTAATGAGTGAGCATGGTTGTTCCCATCTCTACCTAAACCCAAGGTTTCCTGATGTTGATGTCAGAAGATACATGTAAGTTTCTGCCTACACTTATGATTCAAAATACTCTAAAATGTTTAATCATTTTAGTAGCTCTGACATTTTGTTTATTGTAACACAGTCAGGATTTCACTGAGAAACAAAGAGCTGACGCTGAGGTTGTGATGAGGGAGGTGGTTGCAGAGAACCAGTAGATGGAGTATCTGTTTCGTTGAGGACCTATGTGAACTTACTGTCCTGTTTTTATGTTTTCCTATTGCACCGTTGGATTCTGTTTTTTTCTCTATTTCAAACTATGGTTATCTTTTGAATAACATGTGTTCATGTGTAATAAGCTTCACTTATTACATGTTAATTATAACTCTTATTTGATAACTACTTTAATTTCGTAGCATATTTTTATTGACTTTTTTTGCTTGGTTAATACTCCTAAAATTTATTACTCAAACATAAAGCTAAAAGAAACACAATTATCTCATTCCTTCTAAACATGAGAGTAGTATTGAAACATACCTTAAGTAGTTATTCAATATTAATGACTTAGGAGTGAACTTGATTCTGTCTATATTTCTTTGCCCTGCAACACCAAAAAAAAGAAAGTATTATTTCTTTAGGCTACACAATCAAATCACACAATTAGATTTTATTCTGTCTAATATTGAGTAAAATCCATACCAAACTTTATCAGCTTTCCTAAAATATAGAATAAATCTTTGTGTATCCAACCATAATTCTCCATCTAAGATATTGCCATATACTTTATTCGGTCATTAGGTTTATAGAGTGAACACAAAGATTTTACTACCTCACTCATTGTTTAGTAAAGTGTACCACCTACAGTTTGAAAATGAAAAAAAAACCAGATTACCCTCTCTTAGATTTAAATAGATCCCCACAACCAGAAAAGAAATCCCGTTTCACTGAAACTCCCACACCTGTGAGCCAAATAACTCAGACTACTGGATCTAATACTATTGGTTCTGTTCCTCTTAGATCAGCTTTCAGTAGAGTATTTAGAGATATTACCAACCTTGGTGTTGGAGGTGATGAAAACTGTCAGACACCATCTTCTCAAATGGGAAAAGCTGATGCAAAAGATATACCTTATTCAGTTGGTAATTTCATTACTCTTTAAAGAATAAGAATAATGTCTGACAGTTTTTATGATGAATGTGGTACAAGAATTTTTGCTTATTTTTAAATAGATTTTCAGGTTCAATGGGAAACTCTGGACTTACATCGATGTTCCAGGAGAACTCTCAACCGAGTCAGAGATATTCTACCATTCCTTTCAAAGACCTGACCAATACGATGATGAACTTATCCTCATCGTCCTCACCTCTATTTAGGACACCAGCTACTGCATATCAGGAGCAGACAGGTTAGTATATATCAGATTGAATTAAACATGTATACCATGCTAATCATATAAATGTTTGTTACTATAGACAACCATAAAACTTTTTAATATTTGGAATTTTTTTTACAAGGACAACAATATGTGTTTTTGTTATTATTATAGTTGGTTTTCCTAATCTAAATATACATTTCTACTTTTGCAGCTATGTATACAGTTGAATTCCAGAAAAGAGGATTACCTCATGCACACATTCTCTTATTTATGGATAGTAAAAGTAAATTACCAACTGCTGACGATATCGACAGGATGATCTGTGCAGAGATTCCCGACAAAGAGAAAGAACCAGATCTCTATGAAGTTATTAAAAACTCTATGATTCATGGCCCATGTGGTTCAGCAAATATGAATTCTCCATGTATGGTTGAAGGCCAATGTTCTAAACATTATCCCAAAAAACATCAAGATATCACAAAGGTTGGAGCTGATGGTTTTCCTGTCTATAGAAGGAGGCTGACAGATGATTATGTTGAAAAAGGTGGAATCAAATGTGATAATAGGTATGTTGTGCCTTATAATAAAAAACTATCCCTGCGATATAATGCTCATATCAATGTGGAATGGTGCAATCAGAACGGTTCTATCAAATACTTATTTAAGTATATAAACAAAGGACCAGATAAAGTTGTATTCATTGTAGAACCAGTAAAGCAATCTACAGCTGGTGAAACAACAACAACTCCTGGTGAAGAACCAGTTTCCACTGAGAAAAAGAAGAATGAAATCAAAGATTGGTTTGACTGCAGGTTAGTTTTTGTCTTTTTATAAAGTTAATTTCTCTAATAATTTTTAAGCTCAAGATTCACTACTCATATTTTAAGTAATCTTTCTTCCATAGGTATGTATCTGCGTCAGAAGCTATTTGGAGGATTTACAAATTTCCTATTCAACATAGATCCACTCCTGTCCTAAAACTATCTTTCCACTGTGAAGGAAAGCAACCAGCTTTTTTCGATCCCAAGGCAAAGATTGCAGATGTTCTAGAACGTGTATCGAATCAAGACTCTCAGTTTATGGCCTGGCTCACTTTGAATAGGAAGAATGCAGTTGGAAAGAAAGGAAAACGTGCACGAGAGTGTTTGTATGCAGAAATTCCAGCATATTTCACTTGGGATGGAACAAATAAGAAGTTCAATCCAAGAAAAAGAGGTTGGTCTTTGGGTCGCATTAACTACGTACCAAGGAAAATGGAAGATGAGTACTATCTTAGAGTCTTACTTAACATTGTCAGAGGTCCAAAGACTTATGCTGACATCAAAACATTTAATGGTGTTGTCTACAAAACTTACAAAGAAGCATGTTTTGCACGTGGTATTCTAGATGATGATCAGGTCTTCATTGATGGTCTGGTAGAATTAAGACAGTTTTGTTTTGGAGATTATTTGAGGAATTTTTTTGCAATGCTGCTGCTTTCTGGGTCTCTGGCTAGACCAGAACATGTTTGGGAACAAACATGGCATATGTTAGCTGGTAAAACGTTTGTTTGGAAGACACTATCAGCTGCGATTAGATCTAAAGGACAGATTGTTCTTAATGTCGCCTCAAGTGGAATCGCTTCATTGTTGTTAGAAGGAGGTAGAACTGCACATTCTAGGTTTTCAATCCCACTGACTCCTGATGAGTTTTCAGTTTGCAAGATCCAGCCTAAATCTGACCTAGCAGATCTTATCAAAGAAGCATCTCTAATTATATGGGATGAAGCTCCAATGATGACCAAGTTTTGTTTCGAAGCTTTAGACAAAAGCTTCTGCGATATTATGAAAAATAGAAACAACAAGGTTTTCGGAGGTAAGGTTGTTGTTTTTGGTGGTGATTTCAGGCAAGTTCTTCCTGTAATTCCCGGTGCAGGTAGAGCAGAAATAGTGATGTCATCTCTAAATGCTTCGTATCTCTGGGAACACTGCAAAGTCTTGAAGTTGACTAAGAACATGAGACTACTAGCAAACAATTTAAGTCCTGCAGAAGCTAAAGAGATCCAAGAGTTTTCTGATTGGTTATTGGCTGTTGGAGATGGTAGGATTAATGAGCCTAATGATGGGGAAGCAGTAATAGATATTCCACATGATTTGTTGATTACAGAAGCAGAAAATCCAGTAGAAGCTATTACATGGGAAATTTATGGTGATCCAACAAAACTCCACACCATCATTGATCCTAAATTCTTTCAAAAAAGAGCTATTTTGGCACCAAAAAATGATGATGTCAACACTATAAATCAGTATATGCTAGAGCATTTAGAAGGTTGGTCTACTTTAACTATATGCTATTTCCTTTCTAGCAAATCTGTGAAGTGTAATTAATTATGTAAACATCTGACATGTGGATTTATGTTGGCAACTATCAGGTGATGAACGAATCTATCTGTCAGCTGATAGTATAGATCCTGATGATTCTGACTCACTTAAGAATCCTGTTATCACTCCTGATTTTTTAAACAGTATCAAAGTAGCAGGTTTGCCAAACCATTCTTTGCGTTTGAAAGTTGGTGCTCCGGTTATGTTGCTTAGAAATTTAGATCCTAAAGGTGGTTTATGTAATGGGACTAGGCTTCAGATTACACAGCTATGTAAGCAGATTGTGGAAGCTAGAGTTATAACAGGAGATAGAGTTGGTGATATAGTGTTTATTCCTACTGTAAACCTTACACCTTCAGATACCAAATTGCCATTCAAGATGCGTAGAAGACAGTTTCCACTATCTGTTGCATTTGCTATGACGATCAATAAGAGCCAGGGCCAATCTCTAGAACATGTTGGACTTTACTTGCCTAAACCTGTTTTCTCTCATGGTCAGCTTTATGTTGCGTTGTCTAGGGTTACGTCTAAGAAAGGTTTGAAAATCTTAATACTAGACAAAGAAGGAAAAATTCAGAAGCAAACAACCAATGTTGTTTTCAAGGAGGTTTTTCAGAACATAGGCTAACTTGCCTAATACCATTCTCTGTGAATTGGTTCAGAGAAGGTATGTTTTCTTATTTTAACATACTCTACCGATTTCAATTATGGCTTGAAAAACCCACAATCAAATATTAACATGGAAACAGTTTCTAATTTTCTCAAGCAGCAGTCAAGCTTCCAATCAAGTAACTCAACAGCCAGACAAACAAGCTACCATTCAATATATGATCATTTCAGTCATTTCTTTTTTTCAATCTTCAATGAAATTATGAGCTATCTTTTTATTTCTTTCAATATCTGCCTCAAACATTGTACTACTAGATTGAAGTGTGCCTATTCACCGTATCTTCTAATCAATCAGCTATAGTTATCTAGAACTACATTTCTAGAAATCAACATATACATTCCAATTAGCTAAGTCAACTCTACATGCAGAGATATACAAGTATCTACATCAAAGAAACTTTCTCTACTAATTTACTAAACAACCATATACCTCTATATTATCACATGAACCAGAAACAAAGCTATTTCAAACTAGCGATCAATTACTCTTATACGTTACCGATCAATTGCAATTAGTAGAGAAAGTTTGAGAATTTCATGTATTACCTCAGTAATGGAAGCTTCCTCTGATTGATGATCTCCATCTTCTAGGTTTCGAACTCCATAGATTCAAATTGCATCATTGAATTAGCTCACCAGTATTATAGAACCACCAGAATTATAATCACTCTCTCAATCTCCAAGCTCGAGAGAAATCAAAAAGCAGAGACGTTAGATCTCTTCCGGAATTAATGCAGCTTTCAGGAGGAATGTAGAAATGAATTCGTCGGAGATACCTTCGCCGGAAATCAGTTAATCGGAAGAAATCAATCAGCTTCTTCGATTGAAAGAAGAGTGGAGGATCGGACTCAACGTTTCTGTTGATTTCGATTTTGTTTTCAGCATTTGGTTGGCTTCAATTTCGTTGGTTTAACTAAACCAAGTATTGGTTTAATAAACCAAAACTAATTAAACCAGCTGATTATTATTACATTTAAGATTAATGTCCAAACAACCTTAATATATGCATCTAATTTGAAATGGACATGTCAATTTTGATTTTGTTACTCAACAAAATCTCATACAATAAATGTGATTTCTAAATTTCATTTATGAAATTAACACTAATTTGTCTCAAATATATAATCATAATTAAATACAATAATTCTCTACATATATAATACAACGGAATTATTTCACTACCACATATGTTTTTCCTTTCAACAAGAAAATAAATAAAGAGATATCATATTTAGATATTTCTAACCATAACCAAATGTTTTGAACCAAAACATATATTTGCACATTAACAATAAAGTCCTTATACACTTTCAAAAGTTTTTAAATATACAACAAACACAATAAGACGATACGTACTTTGTACACAACCCGGTACATCGTCGCTTACTGAATATTAATCTCATTCGTTTTATTATAAATATTCAAACATACAACATACTACTCATACAATTAGCACTACATTGATTTCCATATATATTCAAATCACACATCTAAATGGGTTATATAAAGACTTATTATGTTTAAAACCTATATTAATTTCTCTCAAACAAACATATATTATTTTCTTAAAAAAAAATATAGTCCCGCGGTGTACCGCGGGTCAATCCCTAGTATTTATAGTGTTAAGAGAGTCTTAAACGGTTTTATCTTTTATGGTTGATAAATATATATAATTTCACTAATAAATAGTGAAATCAAATCTAAACGATTAATTTTTTTTTGTTAAGATCATATTTGGATAATACGTATTTATGTATACTATGAAATGGGTTTAAAAATCTTTACTAATATCTAATCTTGTTTTGAAAGTTTTGAAATATATTTTGTTTTATTTTTGGAAATTTGCCGAAACTTATAATAAAATTGAATCTTAAGAATTTTATAAGATTATATATATATAGATATATTTCTATATACATATATTTTAAATTTATTGTTAAGATTTAAAGAAAATTTTATTAAATTTCGAATTAACATATATTATTAAAATTAATTATATCGGAAATTGAGTTGTTTCTGATTTTTTTGATAAATTGAGTTGAATTGATTTTAAAATTAGTATTATTTCCAAATCCTTAACTAAATCAAAGATTTCGGCATTAACATATTGTTAGTTAATGTTTTTTTGTATTTATGGTAAGTATTTAATCTTCCTAAAATTTTATTTATGGTAAGTATTTAATCTTCCTGAAATTTAGATCATAATCCATATTTTTTTTCTTAATAGATTATTTGAATTGTATATTTCTTATTGTTTAGATTAATATTTAAATTTTTAATAATACTCAAAACACTAAACGGAAATTCAGTTTTTGAATTTGTTAGCATTTAGTTTTTGAATTGTAGATGTACACCATAAAATCCGTAAAATCAGTCAACATTTCCAATTTCCAATTAAAACAAAATTTCTTTAATATCTTTAAACCCGTTTGACCCGTTTTTTAATAAATTGGTTAATATTAGTGATATGAAATTAAAATGATTATGATTAGAGATCTCTAATGGCATATATTGTAATTTCTTACAAAATCAACGTTACGATTTATAGGATATACTTCCCAAATAATAGTATACTAGGATTAAACCCGCGGTTCACCGCGGGCATCGGTTTTATGCAGTTTTCCTATTAAGTATTTGATAATGTTCTATATACACAATTTATAAAATATGTTTTTTTTTTGTTTTGTTTGTTGTTAAATTTTTAATTAGGAGAAGGGGTTTTAATGTGGTTAAACATGTGTATTATTTTATATATCTGTATCAAAATTTAATATCGTATAAACTTTTTGATTATGGATATATCAAATTTCTAATATATTCAAGTTTTTTATTCAACCCGCGGTACATCGCGGGTATCGATTTTTGGTTTTCATATTATATATTAAATAATGTATAATTTATAATTTTATAAAAGTGTTATATGTTTTTTACAGTTAACTGAATCAAAAACGTTTTGATTTTTGTTAAGTAGAGAGAAGAGAATGTTTATATCTCTTTGGTTAGATCTCTTCCTCTCTATCTCTCACTCAAATTTGGTGTGTTTGTTCTAGAGAGACACAAGAGCCGTTTTCCTCCAAAGACTATATTGTTAATCACTTAGATAATGTTCTCTTACAACCATATAACCTAATACTCTTCTTAATAAACGAAACCCATTAACACATATGGCCCCTAATTACTTATATGGCCCAATGGACTTTTCTTCTTTCTTCTTCTTCCTCCTCCTTCTACGACAAAACACTTGTTCTTCTCTTCACCTTATGCTTATTACGATTCTTCTCCTTTCATCATCATCTTCATCTTCTCACACTTCTCTTTGTCTTTTCTCTTATGTAGGATTAAGTTATGAATCAACATCCAACACTCCCTCTTGATTCATTTGCTTTATCCCCAAATTTTGATTTAGGGATTTGATTCCCTTGCTCTTTGTTCTTCTTCTGGTGATTCGCCTCCTCACTATGCAAATCCCTTTTGCGACATTGGCACAACTCACTGGTGAGTTCGCCTTCTCCCTCAACGCTTCATTCTTCACAAGCTTTTCAATTTGCTTCGGAATCGTCACTCTTTGTTTTGATTCCGATTTTGATTTTGCTCCGATTATGCTTGATCTTAACTGAGCCTTGACTTTCTTGTTCCTGCAGATGAGTTTGTGCACAATCTCTGTATCCCATCTCCCTTTTGCTCTTATTCTCCATGAGTTGAGCTTTCTCGATTTCTCGACGGGGAGTTCTTCTTCATCTCCTCTTGAATCGATTTTCCTTTCTTTGCCGATCACCTGTCTGCAATATTTTGTCTGCAATGTGCTTGCAAGAAATAAGAAAGACGTTTGATATTTATAGTGAAGTAGAATGTTAGGGTTTTTGGTTTTAAAAGTTTCGAAAATCTTGTAGAAGAAGCACAAAATATTGGATACGTTAACTATCATATCTTCTTGATTGACATCAAAATGAATGATACACGATTTTAGGGAAAATAAAGATATTGTGTTGTAGTTTATGGTTATGATTATATTAGATCAAATATTTAAGAAATTTAGTTAGCAATTAGGCGAGATATAGAGAATATTTTACAATGTAATTCGAATATGTCTTTAATTAGATACCATATATGTTGAATGGTTAGGATCGAATAATTGTTTTTTGAAGTTGTTAAACCCGATTAGTGATTCATTTTATGTATTAGGCAATATTTGATCCACTAACCACCCGATTAGAAACACGCGGATCCCCTAATCGTTTAATAAGATTTAATGACCAAATTACCCTTGACGATTTTGATCAACAATGTACAAAATCTAAAATTGAAATTGAAATTGAGGCCAAATTAGACAATTTTTCAATTTGTACTTCCCTTTTAATAATAAGGGGATGACCCGCATAAAAAATATAAAATCTCGTGCTGTATAACATATTTTTTTTAGGTTAGAAAAGAATACATCAATATTTAGTTTCTGTTTAGGAATATGCTCTCATAAATTCGAATATCTCGATTTAATCTTCAATTTAATGTATAAAATATTTTAAATCAGCATTCCGTAATGTTGTTATTTGATAGGATTACATTCCATATTTTGTAGTTATGTTTAAATTGTATTTGCTAAAATATCGATAGATTGCAATCTTTCCAAATATATATCCCTATAACTATGAAATTTATTTTTTTTCGGAAATTTAGTTTAGTATTAAAATCATATTAAAAATTTAAAATATGGATTTTGTTATTTAATTTTAAATCATGATCCGAAAAATTTTAATTCATATTTTTTTCCAAAATAATTTAACTTAACTCATATTTCTAGGAGATCTGGAAATATATTAGTTAGATTAAATTAGTTAGATAATAGTTAGTAAAAGGTATATTCTAGATTAGTAGGAATATAGAATCATAACATATATAACAAAGAGATTTGACAATATTTTTTATAGGATTTTCAATGATATAACATTTTCAATTTTCAATAACATTTTCGAATAATGGATTAGTATATAACATTTTCAATAATATTTTCGAACTATATGAGTATTAAAATTCAAAATAACTTTTTTTATAAATTCGATTGATATAAAATGTTTTCAATGATATATCATTTTCAATAACATTTTTGATAACATGTTCGAATAATGGATTACTATATAACATTTTCAATAACATTTTTGATAATATTTTCGAATAATAGATTAGTATATAACATTTTCGAATTATATTAATTGTGTAATCGTTTGAAGAAATATTTTTCGAATTATATGAATTATATAAACAAAATCTTTTAATATCTTTAAACCCGTTTGACCCATTGACCCGTTGACCCGTTAATATATATTAGTGACATGGAATAAAATGATTATGATTAGAATTCTCTATTGGCATATATTGTAATTTCTTACAAAATCAACGTTATGATCCTTAGGATGTACTTCCTAAATATTAGTATAGGATTCTAAATCTTTCAAAACCAATTTTGTTTTTGAAATTTTCAAAATTAATTATACGTTTTCTCGAAATATCATTAAATAAATTATTGTTCTTTTGGAGTTTGGACACATGTGTACGAGCCTTTATTAATTTATCTTAATATAAGTATGTATATTACTTAAATCTAAAGAAATTTGTATAAAACAATAGCAAAAGTTAGATTAAACGTATTTTAATTTTCTTTTATTTTAACACTCGAAGTATTGGAATGATATAATCAAAGGCAACATAGTACAAAAGCTATGAAAGAAGCCACAATTGAGATGATCTTAGTAGTAGGTATTGATAAGAAAAGGAAAAACAGAGAAAACAAGAGAAAATTGATTTTGTCTTTTGTTGAATGATTCAAAGATGATTACAAAATAATGGCATAGGTATCCATTTATAGGCTAAGTTTACACAATCACAACCCTACAAATGGTGATCTTCTTGTTGCCACCTAGAACATGCAGGGATCAAAACGGTTGTACAAGGTTGTATTTGAGGCCTTATCCAAGACTGAATCTGTGTTGACTGTTGGCTTTGTTTTCTGAAGTAGAGTAGTGTTGCTTTTATAAAGAACACTAGTAGGTGCCCAACAAAACCTCGAAAACCAATCAAACTTAAAACCTAGCATAACATATAGAATGTGAATGATAACAAAAAAAACAATACTATAATCTAGCTCGAGGTGCATATAACAGATCTCGACCCAACGAGCATAATAAATAAAGGCAAGGAATAACCACCATCTCCACTAGTTGAATTCAAAATTTACAAGCCGAACACATCAACATCACAAAACCAGATCGAAACCAAGGCAACCACATCGAAGAAGGTCATGCCAAAGGGATAAGAGAATAAAGAGAAAGTTGTTCTGTATTGATACTAAGAAGAGAGTATATATACATCTTACACATGAAACCCTAAACATACTTAGGGAAATTAACATAATAGCCTAAGTATAATATATTTACATTATAGGTCCCTAATACTCCCCCTCAAGTTGGAGCATGAAGATTATACATGCCCAACTTGCGCCGTAAATAAGCAAATTGTTGAGAACCCAAAGCTTTAGTAAAGATATCCGCTGGTTGCTCGGTAGTGGTAAGATGTGCAGTAACCAGTGAACCATCCTGAATTTCGTCCCGAATGAAGTGACAATCCCTCTCAATATGCTTCGTCCGCTCATGAAAAACGGGATTAGCAGCAATATGTAAGGCTGCCTTATTGTCACAAAACAAACGCATCGCCTGCGGATGAGACACTCCAAAACATCCCAAAAGTTCACGATTCCATTTCAACTCTCGAGCAGTAAAACTCATCGCACGATATTCAGCCTCGGCGGAAGAAAACGACACCACATCTTGTTTCTTTGTCTTCCAAGCAATCGGCGAATCACCCAACATAACAATAAAACCTGTAACCGATCTCCGAGAGAGGGAACATGTAGAAAAATCGGAATCACAGTAAGCTGTCAATTGTAAATCAGAATCAGCACTCAACACAATACCTTGACCCGGACAACCTTTAAGATATCTTACAACCCGTATGACTGCAGCCCAATGTTTGGCACGAGGTTGGTGCATAAATTGAGCCAACATATGCACAACATATGACAATTCTGGTCGAGTAAAAGTAAGATAGACCAAACGCCCGACAAGCCTTCTATACCTCTCGACATCCTCATAAAACTCTCCTTCATCATCTGGCAACTTATGATTCTGCTCAAGTGGAGTAGACACTGGTTGACATCCCAACAACCCACATTCAGTTACAATGTCCAACGCATACTTCCTTTGTGACAAGTAAAAGCCATCAGGAGATCGAGATACTTCAATGCCCAAAAAATATTTCATAGTCCCCAAGTCCTTCATATGAAAGCATTCACTAAGATATCCCTTAAACTCCTGAATACCAGTAAGATCATTTCCCCCAATCAACAAATCATCAACATATACCAACACAAAGAGCTGCATAGACCCCCGCACCAAGGTAAACAAAGAGTAATCTGCTACTTGCTGTTCAAAGCCATAACCTTTAAGTGCTTTTGCAAGCTTAGCAAACCAACATCGTGGAGCTTGACGCAAGCCGTATAGAGATTTTTTTAGCCTACAAACTTTCGATTTATTTTGAGAAACGAATCCTGGTGGTAATCTCATATAAACCTCTTCCTCAAGATCCCCATGCAGAAACGCATTATGAACATCCATCTGATGTACCTCCCATCCTTTGACAGCTGCAATTTTAAGAAATTCTCTGATAGTTGTCATCTTCACAACCGGAGCAAATGTCTCATCAAAATCCAAACCTTCAACTTGTCTATTACCCATAGCTACCAATCTAGCTTTGTAACGCTCAATTTCACCATTCGACTTATACTTTATTGTAAAGATCCAATGACTGCCAATAGCCTTCTTTCCTGGTGGTAGATCAGTAATATCCCAAGTATCATTTGCTTCTAAGGCATTCACCTCTCCAGACATCGCATTACACCATTTCTCATCCTTAACTGCTTCCGAATATGACTTAGGAACCGAAACAGCAGTAATAACAGCCAAAAACGCTCTCTGTGACTCAGAAAATCGGTTACAATTCACATAATTTGCAATGGGATATAGAACCGTACCTGGACCAGAGGACGCTGATTGGGAGGAGGTGGATGAGAGTGTGGGTTGATCGGATGAGCAACGTGTAGTGTGTAAAACATACTCCTTTAAATGACCCGGAAGTTTCTTTTCCCTCTCGCTTTGACGAACTTTAACCACTGTCCCTTTCAAATTATCATTTCCTGAATTCTGAACACTCCCCCTTTCGTCTAAAGCAGTAACCAACGACTTTCCAGTACCCTCAGACCCCAAATTCTCTCTACAAATCGTACCAGGCAAGGGATCGATCGATCCAGGAGGCGGATCGATCGATCCGTCCGTCGCTGTCACCCCTGGTTGGACCGCCGGATCGATCGATCCTTGGGTTGGATCGATCGATCGGTTAGCTTCTGGACTTTCTTGAACATCGCCGTCTCCCCTGTTCTGTGGTGGATCGATCGATCCAGGAGGCGGATCGATCGATCCGGAAGTCTCTGGAAATAACTCGTCGTCGACATACGAGGGATCGATCGATCCCTGCACCTGATCGATCGATCGCGGCTCCTCTGTCCTAAACGGGAAAACGTCTTCCTGAAACACCACATCGCGAGATACTAAGAATTCAGACTTCTCCAAATCATAGAGACGCCATCCCTTCTGTCCAAATGGATAACCCAAAAACATACAACGCCGGCTCCGTTCCCCAAATTTATCCTTATCTCGAAGAACATTCTTAGCAAAACATAAGCTACCAAAGACCCGCAATGTCGTAAAATCAGGTGCCGTACCGATCAACATCTCATAAGGTGTCTTGCCCTCAAGAACTATAGATGGTGTGCGATTAATCAAGTGACAGGCAGTAAGAACACATTCTCCCCAAAACTTACGTGGTAAGGTGGCTTGAAACATCAAGGAGCGAGCCACATTCAGAATGTGTCTATGTTTCCTCTCCACTCGACCATTTTGTTGAGGAGTATAGACACATGAAGTTTGATGCACGATCCCTTCATCCACAAAATAAGATTTCAATCCCATAAACTCTCCACCATTGTCACTGCGAACTACCTTCACCTTTTTGTCAAATTGGCGCTCCACCATCTTAAAGAAATTCTTAAGAGTCACTGCTACTTCACTTTTCTCACGCAACAAGTGCACCCAAACAGCCCGTGAATAATCATCTACTATCGTCAGAAAATACGCAGCCCCCGAAGTAGATAATATGCGGTAAGGACCCCAAAGATCACAATGAATTAAATCGAAAATGCCAGCAGCTTTATTAGAACTTTCATGAAAGCAATCACGGGTCTGTTTCGCCCTCAAACAAATATCACAAACTGTTGTGGAACTCACTGGTTTCATAATATCTAAGTAATGCGATAAATAAGGAACAACACGACTTGACGGATGACCAAGACGACGATGCCATAAATCCCATGATCCTGAACTGCTCACTGTCTTGTGTATCTTCGCACCGATCACCCCTCGAAGCACGTACACGTCCCCACACTCTTCACCAACCCCAATCAGCGTCTTCATAGCACGGTCATGTATAACACACAGCTCATCAGTGAATGTAATGGAACCCTTAACCACTTTTAACAACTTTGCAACAGAAATTAAGGAGCATGTTAAATCTTTTGAATACAAAACTCCTTGTAACCACAAATCACCCCCGAGACATATATCTCCCTGTGTCGTGGACACCACATGATCACCATCCGGTAGGCCGATCATACAAGGATTGGTATTCATCACATTAGACAAATAGTCTAAATTACCAGTCATGTGGTGTGATGCTCCTGTATCAATAATAAAATCAATACATTCTTTCTTACCATTCAACTTCTCATTAGGATTTGACTTTTGAGAAGCAAAGAGACTCTGGAGAGCTGTCCATTGATCATCATTCATTTGGGGTAGAGATTGACGATCCAAATCAGCCGGTGTCCTTGTTGAATTAGCTTGTATGCCTCCAACAATATTTGCCTGAACACCCGTGACCGCGTTAGCCCTACCACCAGACCCGCGACCACGTCCAAACCGTCCACCACGGCCGCCACGTCCACGTCCACCTCTACCACGATCATTGTAGTCGCGACCTCGCTCTCCCCACCATTCAGGAAGGCCAATTATTTGAAAACAATCAGCCTTTGCATGCCCATACTTACCACAATGAGTACATGTCACGTCCTTCTCGCGATAAAAATTGGAAGTTTGACCCCGTTGCGCAGCTTGTACCGCAAACCCCACAGCCTCCGGAATTGCATCACGATTCCTAGTAATTGTGAGTTGTCTCTCTTCTCGAATGATCCTTTGATAGACTTGTGAAAGCTTGGGTAGTGGTTCCATACTTGTGATAGTAGAACGCACCGTACCAAACTTCGCAGAATCTAAACCATTCAAGAAGGTATTGGTTCTCTCTTCATTACGGTCTTCTTCCAACTGAGCAGCCAGTTCTCCACAACTACATGATCGAATAGGCTTGTAAATTGCCAATTCATCCCACATCTTCTTAAGTCTCCCATAATACACCATTACCGTATCCCCGTTTTGTCTACAGTTTGCTATATCAGCCCGAAGCTCACTGATTCTTGGCCCGTTTCCCGCAGAGAATTGAAGCTTCAAATCTTCCCACAACGCTTGAGCTTCATCCACCATAGAAATCGATGTCCTGAGAGTCGGCTCAATCGTGTTCATAATCCAAGCGATTAACATAGAATTAACCACTTCCCACTGTTCAATCTCATCATCCTTGGTAGGTTTCTCCAAGGTCCCATCAATAAACCCTAATTTCCGTTTCGTTCGCAAGGCGTTCCGCACATGCTTAGCCCAATCTTCATAGTTTTCTCCCTTTAATTGAACAGTAGTAATCACATTACCCGGTCCATCAGAAGGATGGAGATAAAGTGGAGAGGCCCTAGCCTTCTCCGCCATCGTGAGTCCACTCCCGCCGCCGCCTTCCGCAGTCTTCACCGGAGCAACCTCTTTCCCGTCAACGTCAGCCATCTTCTCTTCTTTTCCCTTTGTTTGATTTTCTTCTTAAAACCCTAGCTCTGATACCATGCCAAAGGGAAAAGAGAATAAAGAGAAAGTTGTTCTGTATTGATACTAAGAAGAGAGTATATATACATCTTACACATGAAACCCTAAACATACTTAGGGAAATTAACATAATAGCCTAAGTATAATATATTTACATTATAGGTCCCTAATAGGTCACACACTAGAGAAACATAAGCTGTATCGACAAAAAAATTTGCGAACAAATGTGACGAAAAAGAATAACAAAGAAAGACGCTATAATAAAAATAGAGGCGTTTGAGCAGATGAAGAAGCCGCAACTCTCGACCTTCCAATATGGCTCATGCCGCTTCACATCACTCTCCAACATTGCCGCTTTTATGGGTAGGCAAGGTAGACAAATGTCATGGGTCCATAGTCAATTTTAAAAAAAAATTAGGGTTAAAAGCCCCAATTTTTTCAAAAACTTCTTTTTTATCAAGAGATTTTAATTTTTTTTTTAGTTTTACTAAGGGTCCTACAATACATTGAGACGGGACACATATGAGAAAATTAAACATCTCGTCTAAAGCCACTTAACCACATATATGATAGATAAAAACTAATAGAAAATCAACGGCAGGGCTAAGGGAGCCACCAGCCGCGGGTCTCCAATCAAGAAGATATCAAAAGGGTGACAACTAGGGTTTCTCTCTTAATTTTTATATATATATATATATATAATTCTGTATTTACAAGATAATCAACAAATGTGCATAATAGTGGAATAGAGGATAGATTTTGACTATATATATAAATTCTATTATGTAATTAAAAAGAAAACGTGAAATGTAGGTTTCTTGGTTTAAGTTGTTGGGAAAAAAACGCTTAAATGAGGGTCCGGAGAGAAACCACACAAACATGTAAAAGTGTCAACGACTTCTATGAAAATGTTATCCACACAATCTTATCCATGTTAAATCCAAATATACTAACTATTAATCTACTATGACTGTCAATTGTCAACTTCCATGCAACAATTCAGTTGATGCATGCCAAATTAATAACATATTTTGTCGTATCTAAAAAGTACATTAAATTGTCATTAATGCGGAAATTACACTTGTTCAGAGTACATTTTACATGTGTCAAGAAACAGAAGTTATTATGTTTTTACACTAACTTCTTCTCCTTACACTTTTTGTTTCTCTATGCGGTAAAACAGACAAACTAGAGATAAAAAAAAGTTAACTAATGTCCTCCCACGGCAGTAACTTTGAGAACATCAGCTTCTGGCGGTGGAGAAGGAAGCACCGTGAGCGCTAAAACTCCACTCACGGCCGCAGCCACCGCCGCCAACACAAACCCCGGAATATTTCCTCCTCCAAACATCTCATCAAACGGTCCTGCTCCTACCGACACCACCATCTACATTCATCATTAATTACATGCATTCATTTTTTTTTCTCTTTTTAACCATTCATTGCGTTAATTCCAAAACTATACGATAAATAATAATATATCAACTGATACAAGAAATATATAACCTGTGGTACAACTATTGCAAGATTCAAAACCCCCAACGACAGTCCTGCATGCAACAAAATAAATTAAACAATCACTCTCTAATAAATACTCGAATATTAAACCCATGCATGCATAATTAAATGTGTGTATATAAACTATACATAACATTTAGAAAGAAAAATGTATAAAAATATGTACATGCATATAATTTTTTAAAATTCACATTAAGAATTATACAAACTTACCTTGGCCAGCACCAGAAGAAGAAGAAAATATTGATGCCAAAGCGAAAGGAATGCTGTAAGTTATCTGAAAATAAAAAACAAAAATAAATTATTACTTGATTTTTAAAAAGTAAAAAAATTATTACTTTTAATTTCATAAATAATGAAACAAATTAATAAATAGTCAAAAAAATTTATACTTACAGCTAGAGGTACACCGAGGAGAGCAAACAACGACAAAGCTCCAATTTTAACACCAACCGGCGGAGAAATTGCCACCGTCCCTAACAAGGCGGAGTCGCGACGGCTCGACTCCGCCATCTTAGTAATCAAAACAGTCATCCCCAAACAGAACGCTAAAATGAAATTCACAATCCCCCACAACCGTTTCACACCACCAACTCCACGCGCTAACCACTCTAACCCAAGCGAAGTGAATCCGAGCACCACCGAGTTTAACATCAACCCCAACGCGCCGGCATGAACCCCCGTGTTATACACGCGCCGAGCATTATCATTAACATTACCCCCTGAGTCACCACCGTACACTTCTCTTCCCATCCAATCAGTGTCAAATAAAAGAAAAGGAAACCAAGCAATCCAATTGAGACACGTCACCAAAAGTAACATCACCATTGGTCTTTCCATATCCTTCACCGCACTGAATAATTCCCCAAATAACGGAACTCTAACTTCTTTAGACGGCGCCGTTACTTCCTCCGTTATCTCCAGATTCCCATCATCAACCTCTCCGCCGCCGTTAACTTCCTTCTCCGTCTCCGGCGACCACTGTTTCTCATCGACGTACCAGAGAGCGAAAATCGTTAGACTCATCAGAATCAGAATCGAGAAGAAGAAACAGCTTTTGAGATTCGCGCAATAGACATCGCAAGCTTTCGTCAACGTGAACGGAAACGCGTCGTGAAGATGAGTGAAAGCTCCGGCGGCGAATCCGAGTACATTTCCGACGGCCATGAAGAAAGAGAAGAAATAATTCGCAGTTCTCGTCTTCTTCCCACTATTACCAGAGAGATCCGCAAGCAAAGCTCGACAAGGTCCTTGAAGCATGTTATTAGCAACATCGAGAATCCAAAATCCGACGGCGAAAACAACGATTGCGTGTGATTTCGGCGTTGAATCAACTCGATCTCCTAAAATCTCACCGATATCGGCGGCGTAACCGATAAGCACGACGGCGATTGCGACGAGCCCAGCTCCAGCGGCGATAAATGGACGACGGCGACCAAAACGCGATTTGCAGCGATCGCTGTGGTAACCAACAATGGGCTGGACTAACATACCCGAAATTGGGCCACATAGCCAAATCAGTGAGGCCCATTTATGAGGTATGCCTAAAAGCTGAACGTAAGGAGTTAAAAGTGAGAGCTGCAAAGCCCATCCGAATTGTATACCAGCGGCGATAGACGCGACCGCGATCGTTTGTTTTAGCGGTGAAGAAGATATCTGCGTTTGCGTTTGAGACTTTTTCATGGCTCTCTTTTTTTTTTCTCACTAGATTTATTGAATATATGGATTTGTGGATAGAGAGGATGAGAGAGAGGTATAAATAAGAAGGAGAAGGGTTTTGCATGGGAAGGCAAATGGCGGGAGGAGCTTTATCCGTTTGAGTGGACTTTGATAGTGTACTTTAATGCACTCAGATATACGCGTGTCATTATTTCATTTATTGCTAATCTTGTTGTTTTAACCTAGGTTTTGTTTTTGGCAAAGACAAATTTTTTTAAAAAAAAGTATTTTTAACTTTTCTAAGCTGTATCTGTAACTCCCACTTATAAATAAATGAAATTAGATGGGATACAAAAAAAATGATGAAGTAGATGCTCTTGCCAAAAATTAAAAAGAAAAATATTAAATATATGGTGGATAAAGGATATATGAACGGAGTTATGATTTGAAAATATTCATTATTTTTTTGGAAAAATAAAATCTAATTCATTCATATCAAGTAAAAGTTCAAGAAAAAAAAAAGTACAAATTCAAGCAATTATCAACCTCATGGTTGGATACAACATAGATAACTATTACCATTTTTATAAGAGATTAGTAAAGAAAATAAAAAGGATAATTCGACACTAAAATCATATATAGAGACAAAAACATGGTAGTAGGTTGCCACAAACGATCAAGTGGTGAGTCGAAGACAATTCCACGAAAAATTTAGGAGATTGTTGAATGGTTACTTTTCAAAGAAGGTATAGTTAGCCTTGATTAACACCGGCCCTATGCACGTAGCTTCTAAAAAGAAGGTTAGCCTATACAAACGGTTTCACAACAAAGAGGTCGGAGGCTTAACAATAGTTCTCTCTATCAAAGAGGATGATTGCAACAAAGCTTTCTTAGACTCGTAAGAAAGATATGAGATTGCTCCAAATCACTAAGACTAACTTCCACCAGGATTAAAGGATGATACTTGTCTAATCTAACTATTGAAGTCATTATGTAAAATTGGAGTCCTTGGCCAATCTCAACAAAGTAATGAAACATCAATGTATTAGAGCTTGACAAAGAAGTAAATTAAAGGCAACAGACATGGGCCATGACGTTGAAGGATCAAATCTATAGAAGCATTCATGGGCCGAATAGGAAAGCTTAGTGGGCCAGGAAATGTTAAGCCGATAACGGTGGAGGAGCCCATCTTCGGAATCAAGGTTTTGCCTTCAACTATTTTTGCGGCCGCTTTGATGGACTAGGAGGCGTGTATTTAGCCGGCGTTTCGTTTCCATGACTTGGTTCTAATATTCCCTTGGTGCTGCAGCAACGGCCTCATTGTGTGCAGATTCTTCCTCTGTATGTGAGTTTGAGTGACTTCTAGGGTTTGTGTGTTGCTGTGTTTTTCGATTTGTTGTGGTTTGAAGCCTCAGGTTCAGCTTTTGGGTAGGCTTGTTTGACTCCTTGCTCTAACTCTCTCTCTGTCCTCCTCTTGGTTTTCGGTGTGGTGATTTGGCAAAAGGTTCTGTTTTGTGGGTTCTCCAATCGGATGCTAGCCTTCTATAATGGCATCTACTAGCTCTCTATTGGAACCTCGTTTGGTTTCTCGGCTGAGTTCTGGACGTTGTGGTGGGTCGATCCCTTGTCCTTCTCTTTGCGTGGCGTAACCAGTCTTTAGTCTGTAGGTGGCTTTGGCTGGGTCTACGAAGGTCTGTGTGTAAGGATGGGTGGTCCTATTTGACGTTTCCCCTCTCGGATCTCAAGGTTTTCCTTGATCCTCTGCCTTCTCATTTTCATTGGCTCTACAGTGGTCGTGGTCGTTAGGTTCTGTGTTCTGATCTTCTTGCTTCGTCGGCTTCGTTTCTGCTGTGGAGATGGTTGTGTGAGCTCGTTTTAGTTTCTTTCTCGAGGCTCCTGTCAGTAGCCTCTCCACGGCGCCAAATTGTTCTATGGAAGTGTTAGTCGGCTGCTTGTAAGGAAGAGATTTCAGTGTTGTGGCTTTGGAGGCTTTAGCTGATACTCCTTTAGTTGTAATCTTTGTATCTTATTTTCTAAGGCTTGAAATGTTTGTCTGCCTCTTTTGGCCTTATGTCTCTGGGGGTTTCTATGTACCCGCCGATTTTGTCTCCGAAAGGTTTTCGATCCTTGTCGGCTTTGTATAACTCAAAATCGCATTCTATCAATGAAATCCTTTGCCCGAAAAAAAAAACTAACTAGCTATTCTAACCATAAGACTACAATATTCTATGTATATTTTATAATAATGACATGTTTGCCCATATTGCATGATACATTGTTCTTTTTTATCTTTCTTATTATTATTTTTTTTTAATCCTTCGCCTCTCTTGTCTTTTTTCTATTCTACTACGGTAACAAAAAAAACATTATATATTAATTATGATTACATGGGGATCCATAATATAACTATCACCTATATATTACTACGCCATCACCTCCACCACCACGTCACTATTATCACTGTCACCGCCACCACCATCGCCGCCCCCACCACAGTCATCGACACCGTTAGTGCCACCACAACCATCACGATCACCACCACCACCACTATTGCCACCAGCCACCATCAACGTCACCGCCCCGGTTTACCTCGGTTGTTTGGATTGCCAATTTTATATCTCATAGAATTTAGTGGTTTTTTACGTGCGCTTAATTCGATCGTTTGGGTCGTCTATGTTTTATCTCTTACTGTTATTGCTACTATTATCGCCACCACCACCACCGCAACCAACACTACTATCCCACCACCACCACCATAACCATTACGATCACCGTAACCCACCACCATCAATATCACCACGTTGTAACTACCACCACCAACAACAACCACCATGATCATTGTAACCACCACCATTACCACTATACCGTTACTATTGTAACACCCCGGTGTCAGGAATATGGTGGTGCATGCGGAGAGGTTTAAAAGAATTGATTTGGCCACTTATGTCACCAAAGTGCACTTATCTTTTCGGTCAACTGTCCTGAGAGAACTCCACAGTTAAGGGTGCTTGAGCTGGAATAGTTTCAGGATGGGTGACCTTCCGGAAAGTGATTGTCGGAACTGTGTGAGTGAGGACAAAACACAGGGAAAGATCATGTGGTGATTTGTAGGGTCGGTAATAAGTCTTTAAAGCCTCCCAGACGTAGCGGACCGGCCGTCAGACAGAGGTGGGCCCATGGGCCCGAGAGAGGACGTGGGGCCCACTGGTAAGGACGGTCGGGGCTTACAATTGGTATCAGAGCCAAACCTAAATGAGTGTAGAGTCAAGAGGGCTGACACCGTAGGGGGTGACGGTCTTGGTGCGCAACGAGGACGTTGCGATCTGTTAGTGGGGGTGAATTGTAACACCCCAGTTTCAGGAATATAGTGGTGCATGCGGAGAGGTTTAAAAGAATTGATTTGGCCACCTATGTCACCAAAGTGCACTTATCTTTTCGGTCAACTGTCCTGAGAGAACTCCACAGTTAAGGGTGCTTGAGCTGGAATAGTTTCAGGATGGGTGACCTTCCAGGAAGTGATTGTCGGAACTGTGTGAGTGAGGACAAAACACAGGGAAAGATCATGTGGTGATTTGTAGGGTCGGTAATAAGTCTTTAAAGCTTCCCGGACGTACCGGACCGGCCGTCGGACAGAGGTGGGCCCATGGGCCCGAGAGAGGACGTGGGGTCCACTGGTAAGGACGGTCGGGGCGTTACAACTATCACCACCATTACCACCATCATTACTTTATTTTGTTTAAAACTTTTTGTTCTATACTATTTAGTTTCATTTTATACTATTTTATTTGTGTGTTTTAGGTAAATATTATTCACTATTTTAAATCATTTGTATCCGATTTTAAAAATTTAAATCATGTTTTACACATTAAAAAATCTATATTTTTAATAACTATTGCAAGTTTTAAAGCAGTTACTTTTATGAGAGTAATTCAACATTCGTGTCCTTCACTGCTGTCCCATTTGGTTTTTTCCATCGTCTCTTATGTTATTTTCTTAATATTTTTGAATAGAATGTTATAATTAATTTTACATTGAATTTTGGTTATAGAGGAAATTCACCCTTTAGATATTCATAATTTAAAACTAATATTTTTTTGATAAGACAAAAAAACAAGAATTTTTTAACGTCTACAAGCTTTCACTAAAGTGATATCGTATCCATCTTTACTATAGCAACCGGGGATTTAACCCGCGATATATCCTAGAACAATTATTGTTTCACAATCTTAATTAAATCAATATGATTCGACATGTTTAATATTGGTGATGTTAACAAAATAAGAAAACGAAGATTTAACCCGTATTGAAACGTCGGGTTAATCATATTTAAAAAATTTAGTAATATTGATTCAACCCCGTCTCGCAATATAACCCGTTCCGTATTATTTTAAACTGTTTATATGTTTCAATATTCAAAATGTTTTAAAGTTTTTTTAGTATTAAATATATTAATTATATTATTTAAACTTTTTAAAATTTACAATATCCTATAAAATTAAACTGTTCAATCCTAGCAAACGATAATTTAAAAATATAAATTTTAAACTAAAAATTTAACAATAATTTTAAACTATAAAATTAAACTCATCGTAATAGGTTATATATATATATATATATATATATTTTAATCCTAGTGTTTCTTATATATACATCATCAATTATTGTTATGATATATTATGTGGAAATTTTAAAATTGCCCCTTTGAGGATGCTCATTTTAAAAAAAGCCCCTTTGAGCTATTTTTTTTTCAAAAATACCCTTCATTAAAAATAAGATTTTACAAAGTTTATAAGGTACTTCTGGATGGTAATTACTACTCGGAGACTTGATCCAAGTATTTATAAAGTTTTATAAGGTATTTATAAAATTTTACAAGGTATCTATAAAATATATATATGATGTTTACACACATATAAATGTAGTTTGTGTATGCTTTATAAGGTTACACACCTATTTAAGCAGATCTCAAGTTTTTAGAGACATTTTTGATAAGTTTTTAGGCAGGTGGAGAACCAAATGGACTAACTTCATCAAGATTAGTGAAGACAAGACATATCGTACCTTTGTGTATTTAGAACAAGCTCAGATCAAGATAGACAAGTCAAAGTTGTATTTAGTGTTGCTCTTTGTATTTTATTTTATTTTCTACTTTCTTTTGCTTCTATTTGAGACCTATATAAGTATCATTTATTATTTGTTTCTACTACTTTTATCATTGAATCAAATAAGAAAATGTTTTTTAGAATCAATTTATTGTGTTCTTCTTTCTTAGTTCTTGTCAAGCTGACTCTAAGACCAAGATAATCTATTGCTGTATCACACAAAGATCCATCCCAATATTGTGGTTCGACCTCATCCACCATTATATCTATCCCTTAAGGCCTTAATGTCATTGAGAGACTTTTCAACCTCTAGGTTATTATTAAAAATATATAATACATATAAATATATATATGTATATATATTTTATAAGATCAACTTATTAAAATATTCATATATGAATTCTCAAAAACAAAAATTAAAAACTTGATTGACCCAATGTCCAACCAATTTATATATCTTGGTGACTTGATGATTTGATCAACTTTCTCTCGTTCATCATCTAAACTCAACATTTATATAAGCATAAGCATTGAGGACTCAAGGTAAAGATATTCCCATCGGCATTGCAATAACCATCCCCATTCCTCTTCTTTTTACATGCAGCAGCACATTCTTTCGTGTCGCAATATTCGTAACAATTTTTTTTGCCCTTACCATTACAAACTTGCAATACTATTTTTTCATCACATTTTCTTCTTTGTGCTTCAACCACTGTTCCTGTTAAAGTAAAACATTTAAAACATAATGTATCAGTTTTCTATTTTTAATAGTAAGAAAATAGTACATTCTTCTTCTTTCTTTTTTTTTGTCAAAACTTTCTACTTCTTTATTTCTTTCTTTCACTCAGATGGATGATTTAAGAAAGATTTTGGGTATATTAGTGAAAAAATTAAAATATTAGATAATACGTAATCATCTATTAATTCTTGACAATTATGTCTTCATAACATAATATCTTTATCTTATTTTTTTCTATTTTTTTCCATCAAAATAGCATTATATTAGATTTATGAAATCAATATATAAGTGTTGTTCAAGCCATATATGCAGATATACAGAATCAAAATTCTTTTATCAATGATATAAATTGCATAGAGGACTACAAAACATTAATCTTGATGAGAAAAAATATTGCGCAAAAGTGTATATATTTATGAAATAAAAGGAGTAAAATATATAATGATAAAAATAAAACTTTTAACACCCTAAAATATAAAGACATTACTAAAAGTGAATAAATAAAACAAAATAAAATATTACAGTTTGTTTGGCGAGAAACCAACTGAAATGAGTATTTTTCTATCATCCAATCAGCAAAAAAAAATTCTCGAACTGTTCATGTCATTGTGAAATAACGATTTATTACTGTAATTTGTTTTTTTTTTTTTCATTTTCATGCAAAATATAGTAAAATAAAAATAAATCATTCAATTTTACTAGGCATATGGTATTTGAACTGATAAAAGAAGACTTTTCTTTTAATCAGTTGAATCATTCAACAAAAACCTATTTTGCAATCATTCAACAAGTTAAAGGGTACTCTGTAATTTTCTTTGGTAAAAACATAAAACTATGTCTAGTTGCACCATAATTTTGAAATGCCAAATCATGTACCTAATACGCTTGACACCCATATTCTATATTAATTTGATTCGGATTTGGGGCATATGAATACCCTATTTAGAGAAGCAACATGTTATTGATGATCAACTTATATAAACTGATTATTTATAGTATATTAAAATGAGTGTTAATATAAATACAAACCTATAACAAGAATGATGAAAACAGTTAGCATGACCATCGAAAGTTGAAAGGGTTTACTCATCCTTTAGGATACAAATGAGTAGATCTGTAGATGATGTTTTAAAATTTAGAAAATGTGAACAAAGCGTTTGCAAGTATTTATAAGAAATTAGATGTGAATCACTCTGATACATATCTAATTTAAGCTATCCATCTCCTTTAATTTTGGTTTCAAGGACCAGTTCTATAGCTATTTCTGTTTTTTTTTTTTTTTTCTATTATTATTACATCGTATATGTAAACTATGGAAGACCCAGTTTTTTCTCATTTATTGTAATTATAAAAATTGAATTGAAATAAACCTATTTTCACATCAATATAATGCTCGTCTCGTCCGCCTAAACACGATCTGTAAAATGTGTGATAAATCATTTTTGCCCAATTGTTAGCCCTTATTGATCATTCGTTTAATTGCTTGGTCATAATTAATTGCATACTCGTTTGTTGTCTTGTTCAATTTTTTCCTTGGGTTGCCTCAATAGAGCTTGAAAATGAAAATAACAATATCTATTAACTTATAAGATTAATTTATAAGTTAATTTGAAATAGTTCCTAACTTCAAGCATTATTTGTCTGTGTAATTTGAAATGTAGCTTGACTAAATAGTATGCTATATTAAAATAAATAGAAAAAATATCTTAAAATAGCACTGAACCAAGTTTTATGGACGATTATATCACGCATTCCACAAATTTCAAAATTAGCATTAGTGAGTTTACACAACCCTTTTTTACCCTTAGCTAATTATGTAAAATAATAAAATTAATTACAATTTGAAATCAAGATTATAATATGATCACGTGAAACGTCAATCAAATGCTTATATTAGTATTTTAAATATTAAATTTATGTTATTTTTGGAACTTTGGAGATTGTATGATAAATTTGGTAACAATACTTATTTTGTGCTATTTGTGAGAATTACCCATTTAAATATGATTTATTCGATAAAAACATTTTATTTATTATAATGGCCTGATTAGATGAAATGTGAAAGGTATTTTAGTCAAATCTTATTAAAAAGATATTACCATTTTATTATACTTTTGATATTCAACATTTGATTATTAACCAAAAAAATAAAAATTTAAAGTTATAATTTGAATACTCATTTTCATTTCATTTCTTGTATTTCCAATAATAGTTAGTGTGCGAGTCAGATTCAACACTTTTATAACCGAAGAGCTAAATACAAAGAAATGAAGTCGGGGAAATGTTTTTCTTTATTGATTTCAAGAACAAGAACATACAAGTACAAAGAGATCTTTCATGCATTAGTCACAAGCTAGGGTTTTTCCTTGTATTTTCTATGTCTAGGGTTATTGAGAGTCGAATTGTAGATCCTTTCTTGGTGACAGCTGATTTCTATTTATATTCTTTCTCCTAGGTGGTGTAGAGGTGGAAGCTTAAAGATGATGGAGTGGTAGGCTCTGTTTTACGGGTTCAAAAACAGAGCACGGATCAATGGTGTGACACAGACGGGTTTGTGAATCGGGATAGAGAGACGAACGGATCGGTGAAAACAAGAATGAAACAAGATGGAAGCGATGTGAGAGTCCTCTCTCAGGGCTTGAACACAAGCTCTCTAAGGCTACCTCTTTTTGGTTTTTCTTTTATTTCTTCAAATCAATGATGTTGATACAAAGATTTGGGACTCTATATAAAGAGAACGAAAGGAGAGATATAGGGGCCGATTGGTAACGACTGTTGTGGATGTTGGATTCACACTCGATTGTCTTTAAGTATTTTTGTGGAGAAAAACTCTAAAATCAATGGATGAATGTAAGAATTCGAAAGGGAAAACCAAGAAAAGACTAAAGTAAAGGAATTTGATAAGAATGAAAATATAAAAAGCCTTGCGAAATTGTGAGAGAAAAAATATGTTGTATTGCTTAGTAAGGAAAAAGATTGTGTCTGTCCCCTCAAACACATGCGTTTGAGGTTTTTTTTATAGAGAAAACATGATTAATGCGGCTATTTACTACTCGTAATCATATTGATCCGCATTAATCACATAAGTTACATTTTGACCGAAACGGCTTGAATTTAAACTTGTCTTGGGCTTCACGTGGGTCTTCCGAACTCTTTCTTGCTGACTCCGAACTCCCGTGCTTTGATGCTACCGCGAGCCTCGAACAATATTCTCCTCGCTTCGGTCTTTCTCTATGCGAACTGTATGTTGAATAAGAGCGAACTCCGTACTGGTAAAGATCAAACTCCTTTGGTAAACTGAATCGAACTCCCAACTGGTCAAGTCCAATAAAGTATCTAGAAATCCGAGAGGATTATTGTGTAATAATGACGTGGACAGATCCAAGTGGATCCTACCGAAAGTGTGTGGGATCCGACCCCAACATTTAGCCCCCCAAGTCTTGCGAGCTGAGTGCTCGGCTTGGAAGACTTAAGTAAACAGTAATTAATGACTTAAGATCTTTAACATTCTGGAATTTCTCCATGTTTTACGCTGATCTCGGATAATCAGATGATTTGATTTCCCTGACAACCGTCATCATTAATTCCTTAGTTTTATATTAATACTGCGGGGAAAACTGTCCCGCTTCCTAATATTCTCGAGGCGGTTTTCCACTAAATAGGGTTAAATGGAACGACGGCTTTTACAGCGTACATTCACCCTTGAAAGCTTTTACCAAACCAGAAAAAGAAAAATCTCTTAGTAAAAAATGTCTTCCCCAGCCGTCTACGTTTCAGACAACGAAGATGACAGCCAAGGAATCCCTGTTCCCAGAGGGGACGAAGTCTTCACCCAAACGGGAGATAAATTTGGTCTGCACTTCAGGTCTCAATCGACCCATGCTTCCCTTGGCGCTCTTCGTCGCCTTTGTAACATTCCTCAGGAAATAGAATTCTCTCTTCCTGGACCAAATGAGTCTCCGGAAATGGTGCGAGAGGGTTACCTGTTGTGCGTACGAAGTCTATTTCAAGGGTTGTGGTTTATTTTTTCCCATACCAGAAGTTCTCCTTTTGTATCTCCTACATTTAGGGATCGCTTTTCCCCAAATGGCTCCCAACTTCCTCCGGTACGTCCTGAGCACCCTGACCGTCTCGGCGGAGGCAGGGTTTTCTCTCACCACCAGTGAACTCTTAGGGCTATTTCGATCCCGTGATTCTGCGGAAGCGGATATTTTTTCCATGAATCCTATTTTTGACCGTAACCTCATCGACGGAATGCCCCTAAATGATGGGCCTTGGAGGAAATACTGGTTCTTTTTCCGAATTAATCCTCATTCCGTCCAAGGGCTTTCCGGTCTTCTCCTCCCAAATTGGTCGCCCAAACTTGGTTAGAATCATCTTTTATTATCTTTTTACTGTAATGTGTGAAAGAAACAGAATTCTTAACTCAACACTTTATTTCAGGGAACCAAACTATCCCCCGTCCAACTGTTGATTTCTTATCTTTCTTTCGAATCGTCTCTGAGGGTGAAACAAATTGGAATTCTTTCACCCTTCAACGTATTCATAATGCGGGGCTCGCTATTAAAGACGGTAAACTCACCCCCTCGACCCTCCTCCTGAAGAGAAAGATGTTTCGAGCCTGAATGCTCGAGATAAAAGAAAAATCCAGGCTGAGACTAAGGCTCTTAAGGATCAATTATCCGAAAATGGGAAAAAGAAGCGGATAGCTGCAATCTCCAGAGTTGGCAACTTCCACAGGAAGACCCTCTTGGTTGATGACGGTTCTTTAGAAGCGGCTTTGTCAAGTGCGGTGGATTCTCATGGAGCCGACATTCCTAACGACCCTCCAGTTGCCACCGCCGTTTGCTCTTCCGCAGAAGAGAGGGAGAGATAAGAAACTTCTTCTCTTTGCTCGAAGAGGAAGGCTCCAGACTCGGATACTTTATCAAACGAGAGACTCAAAACCGCTAGATTAAGTTCTCCGCCACGAGCCCCTAGCCCTTTGCATTCTGTTTTCCCCTCTTCTGAACCTTTAGACTCTGAGCTCCCTCTCTCGGGAGACAGAGTAATTCCAGAAGGAATCGATGAGCCGAGACCGGAGGCTTCCTTGTCTCGAGGATTGAGTGTTAGGACTCAAAACCCTTTACCAGCTTCGATTTCTGGTAAGGTTTTTTTTTTAGAACTCGAGTCTTAGCAAGACTTGTTACAGGTTGCAGCTATTTTATCAACCTATTATTCTCCTTTGTTTTGTAGGCGGAGAAGAGATTGGAGACATCTTTCGAGGTTTTCAAACCAGGGAAGGGACATCCCTTCCTCCTTTTTCGGTTTGGAGGCCGGAAATCCGTCAGATGTACGTCAATCGAGCCTGCTACCTATCCCAGGTTCAGATTTTTTTTTATTTTGATTTTGACAACCCCTTTTTCTCAAGTAAAAACTTTTTGTCTTAATGACACATTTTTTTTTACTCCGAAAGGCGTTTATGGAGACTAATGGAATGATCTTCCATTATGAGAACCTTCTTCACCAAGCGATGAAAGAGACCGCAAAGGCTAAAAAGGAGGTTGACGAACTTAGATTAACCAATCAGTCTGAGCGATTCGAGCAGGCAAAAGCCCTTGAATCATCCTTTGAGAATATGAAGAAAACTCTAGCAGCTAATGAGCAACGCATCAGAATTGCGAACGCTGAAAGAGATTCTGCTAGGTCCGATGTTCTTCGCTTGGAGTCTGAGCTAGAAGAGGCTACGGCTTTGTTCGAAGAAGCGAATCAAAAGGCCGAGCTTTTAATTAGGAACGGGGCTTGCGATATCGCTGAAGCCGAACATAACGCTCGAGAAGAGATGAGGGGATTCGGTAGGCAACTTATTCAATCTATTACGAAGTTTACCAAAGACGAAGAGGTCTGGACTAAACTTCTAACCGATCGAGCCGAGCTGAAGAGCAATCTAGACCTGATTAGGGAACTAGAGAATGGAAGAGTCTCGTTCGAGAGTGAAAGGAGAGAAGTTGCTGCCGAACTTGCTGCGGTTGAATCTGAGCTATCCTCGGCTTCCCGCCCTACTCTCGATCTGAAACAATTTTCTTTGGTATTTGGAGATTCCCCCTCTCAATTCGAGGTAGGCGAAGGTTCTCGGCCATACGAGGGTTCTCCTGAGGCAGAGGAACGCTCTTAAAAAATTATTTTGTTGAATCCATGAGGACTACTCCGTTTGACGGAAATGTTTTGTTTTAACTAGTGTGAATGAACACAATCATGTACATGCTCCTGCATATGAATTTTTTTTATTTAAGTAAAACGTTTGGATGCGATTCTAGGTTTGCAAGTCCTAGCCCACCAAAGAGGTTTTGTGAATCGTGAGAGATGAGCTGATCACGCTCACTCGCCTTTTTTAAAGAAAAAATCTTAACAAGTATTTTTCCTCGGTCTCTCGGATGCGAGGATAGAGCTCGGCTTAGGCTTTTATCGAGGGATAAGGTTTCTATAATTCATGAGAATTTTGCCATAAAAACGAACAGGCAATGGTTTCAGTCATGACCTGAAAACGGCTTTGAAAGTGTTGGGCCATATTTTAATTGGACCCGAAGTCTGCTCTAGCAGGCCCACAATATGTTATTATTACTTTTTAAAGAGAACTGAACACCTTTCTCCTTTAGAAGGATTCTGAAAGACTTCCACAGTTTATTATAGGAAAAAACTGAAATATGCCGCTATCTTCTTTCAGATCAAGCTCAAGAATAACGACTTCAAAGGGGGATCCATTGTTTGAATTCGAAGATGGATTCTTTCCAAAGGGAGTAATTCATCCAACGTTTTTTCATTTCCGGACGGGAAAAGAAAGGGTCAAATGTTATGACTTCCTGGAAAAGGTTCTCTTTCTAACTTTTAGTCTTTTCAAAAGACTGTAAATTATTTTTCGGACAGTTGACAAAATGTTTGTTAAAACAGATCGTCGGGAGACATAAAGCTTTATGTGATAAGAGAAAAAGAGTCGGAAGGAGGCGCCGTGCTCTTGATGAGCGCATAAAGAAGATGGAAAGAGAGATCCTTCGCCTGGAATCTGAACCGCATTAATGGGAGAGGAATGGTTTAGACATCATGGCCACCATTCCTACTTGCCTCCGAAGATTCCTCCGCATGCTGGATAAATTTTTTCATCTATCCTTGGCAACTGGAGACGGATCCTCTTTTATTTCATGTTCTTCAGAATTTCGAAGATTTCCGATATTAAGAACTGAAGCATGAAGAACCGGAGGAGAAATCCATTGATCTTTCTTCCGGTCCCCTCGATTTATCTTCCGACGAGGGACTTTCTTCAGAAAGTTGTTCGGGATCGTCCACCTCGCTAGAATCGTTATCGGGCGAAGACTTCTGATCGAACAAGTCCCTTGATTTATTTTTTGTTTGTAACAACGCTATTGGGCTAGAAGCCCGACGACATTAATTACATTCCCTTTTGCTTTAAATTTGCCGATTTACTCAAATCTTATTTAATGCGTTCAATCTAGGGAATATAATTTAGCGATTGACTCGGTTATATATTCTATAAAAGTAGTAATCTCAGATTTGGGAAATCGTCAATTAACCCTCTTAAATGTGGCCGAATATTTTTCGAGTATAAAGTGGGTGTAGTTTATCATTGAGTTTCAACAACAATTCTACAAAAATGTTTGAGGAAGGAAATTCTTCAGAGAATCCTTCTGACTCATTCAAAATGACAAGTGATGATCTTCCGGGAGCACCAGACATCGAGTTTACAAAAACGGGAAGAACTGGCGAACCGGAAGGGTCACGAATATTGAGGAAGGGAACCAGCATTCAGGTTCCGATCGTATTAATCGAGAGATTCTCAGCTCAAGATCGTGTCAAGGCCGAGGAGTTTATTAACAAGGTATTATCCATCCTAGTGATTTAACTCTTTTGTTATTGTTAAACGAAGCGTTTTATTTTCTTCAGCTTATCATTCGACACGACGAGCTCGAAGATGAGAAAAAAGAGATTAGGAAGAAGAGAAGGGAACTAGGGAAGCGTTGCCTCGACATTGCTCGCGAGCTTCATCGCCTTGAAGCCCATCCCTCCGATTGGATCGAACTAGGACTTGAGGAATACGGAAACATGCCAGGTTGCATTATGAGCATCGTTGACCTTGCGGGCCAAGGAGCAGAGCTATTCCGTAATTCAAAACCCTTCTAGATCCGGTCTTAGCTAGAAATATTTATTTATACATTGTTCGCAACGTATTTTTATATTCATGCTCGTATAACGAATTTATAAAAACAAGACTCCATGACTGGAATAATATTTTTATTTTTATCTTATAGCTGGACTCGTGTTTAGCGAGCTGCCTACGTATCCAAAATAGGATCAAGCCAAATCGTAGTTCGAATGTGTTTGCTTTAGCAATAGAACTTTTTCAAGTTGATTATGTTCCAAGGCCTTTGAACGGGATTTCCGTCAAGGTCTTGTAAACGGTAAACACCATTTCGGATTTTTTCAGTTATTTGATAAGGGCCTTCCTAGTTAATACCGAGTTTTCCAGCTCCTTCTTCTTTTGTGTTATCGAACACTCGCCTTAAAACAAAGTCCCCTACATTTAAAGGTCTGTTTTTCAACTTTGAGTTATAGTATCGAGCGGTCAATTGTTGATAATTTTGAAGTCGAATAAGGGATTGATCTCGCCTTTCATCGATTGTATCAAGAACGTCTTCTAATAATTTAGAATTTAGTTCTTCGTTAAGTGGAGCTTCGTTCCGGCGTAAACCAGGAACATTTAGCTCGGCTGGGACTACTGCTTCCATCCCATATACTAATGAGAATGGAGTTTCTCCCGTTGCTCGTCTCGGGGTTGTTCGATATGCCCACAACACAGGTTGCAGTTCGTCATACCAACCACCTTTTCGAGCATTCAAGCGTTTTTTAAGATTGCTGAGAATGGTTTTATTGGAAGCTTCCGCTTGCCCATTTCCTTGAGGATACCTCGGCGTTGAGTAGCTAAGTTTTATTCCCCAAGCGGAACAAAAATCTTCAAAGTCATTTGAAATGAATTGAGGACCATTGTCCGTTACTATTTCGTAGGGAACTCCATAGCGACAAATAATGTGCTTCCACAAGAATGTCTTTACTACAGAATCCTGTATGCTTATATAAGCTTCAGCTTCAATCCATTTGGAAAAATAGTCCGTTAGAACTAATAAATATTGGACACCTCGTCTTGAACGATGCATCGGACCAACTATATCCATTGACCACCTCATGAAAGGGTATGGAGCGGATATAGATGATAAAAATTCGGATGGTTGGTGAATAAGAGGAGCGTGCATTTGGCATTTCTTACACCGTTTGGCGTAATCGATGCAGTCAGAAATCATAGTTGGCCAGAAATATCCTAACCGTTTGATTTTGAAAGCCATTGCTCGTCCCGAAGAGTGACTACCACAAAGCCCTTCGTGGACCTCGCTTGTCACTATTTCAACTTCGGGTCCGAAAATACATAAAAGATAAGGATCACTGACGCCTCGCTTGTACAATGACTCTTTAATTATACAATACTTAGCGCTGATGATTCTTAATTTGCGAGCTTGCCATTTGTTCGATGGTAGTTCTCCATTAAGAATGAAATTTTTGATGGGTACCCTCCAGTCAGCCCCCAAATCATTAGCGGAAGTATTATCTTTGAGTATAAACTTCCTTGGTTCGGGTTCGGAAGGAATATCAGGATCTTCGATTGTCTCCTGAACCTCTTCCTCACCTGGAGGTGTCTGTTCAGTTCGAGACGGTTCTTAATTGGGAACTTCTTGATCCTTTAATTTTCTTCTTAGCTTCCTTTTGGGAAGTTCCAGTGGTGGAATAAGTTCATCATCTTTAGATTTTCGCGATCTGGTGACGACAAGTGAACTGTTTTCATTTCCGGAACTTGATTTTGGAGTTTCGATGTGTTCGGCCTCCAAAATGTTATCGTTTTCTGTTTCTTTAACTGAAATACTTCGCGAAGAAATACATTCAACTGGGATAACTCGTCTGAGCTCGGGATCTGAGGTAGAAGCTAGGGCAGCTAAAGCGTCTGCCGAAGTGTTTTCTCCTCTAGGTATTCGAACTAATTCGAATTCTTTAAATTTTCCGGCTAATTTTTTGACAGCCGAAAGATAGGCTTCCATTCGACTAGCTGAGAATCACAATAAGCTATTATTTTTTCTGCTCCAATTGCAATAGCAAGCCGAAGTCCTGCCAAGAGAGCTTCGTATTCCGCTTCGTTGTTCGAAGCTGGGAACATCAGTCGAAATGATTGCTCGATTATTTCCTTTGTCGGAGTTTCGAGCCTAATGCCGATTCCATATCCTTGTTTAGAAGAAGAACCATCTACATGTAATTTCCATGTAGAGTCTGTTTCAATAAAGATTCCGTCATCTAACGGCAGTTTGGTTAGAAAATCAGCCAGAACTTGTGCCTTTGCGCTAGTTCGACTTTTGTATTCTATATCGTACTCACTAAGTTTGATTGCCCATTTCGCCAATCTACCAGACTGGCTTGGTCCGTGAAGAATTGAGCGAAGCTGAGAAGTTAAAACTTCTATCGGATGAGATTGGAAATAAGGTCTGAGTTTTCTAGCAGATATGACTACTGCTAAAGCTAATTTTTCCATCATGGTATACCTCGTTTCCGGACTGGTAAGAGATTTACTTATGTAAAAAATCGGCTTTTGATCACCTCGATCCTCTCGAACTAGAACCCCACTTACAGAATGATTAGAAACCGAGATGTAAAGATAAAGTTTCTCATCTGACTCAGGTTTTGAGAGAACCGGTGGTGTTGTCAAATAAGCTTTGAGTTGTTCGAAAGCTGCTTCGCATTGATCATCCCAATGAAATTTTTTGTTCCCTTTTAAAATTTGATAAAAAAGGAGACATTTATCGGTGGATTTTGAGATGAAACGATTCAACGCAGCAATTCTGCCCGTCAATCGCTGGACCTCTTTAATGTTTTTTGGTGAAGGCATTGTGAGGAAAGCGTTAATCTGATTAGGATTTGCTTCTATTCCTCTTTCTGTGACTATGTAACCTAGGAATTCTCCGGAAGGTACACCAAAAGAACATTTAGTTGGATTTAATTTCATTCCGAATTCATTCAGAATTTTGAAACATTGTTCAAGATGTGTGATGTGCTCGGATTTCTTAAGAGATTTTACGAGCATATCATCGATATAAACTTCCATCGTTTTGCCCAAATGTTTTGCAAACATTTTGTTAACTAAACGTTGGTATGTTGCCCCGGCATTTTTTAAACCGAATGGCATAACTTTATAACAGTAGATTCCTCTATCTGTTATGAAGGATGTTTTCTCTTCATCTTCGGGATTCATCATGATCTGATTATATCCAGAAAATGCATCCATAAATGTTAAGAGTTCGTTTCCGGCCGTTGATTCTACGAGCCGATCGATATGTGGGAGAGGAAAGCTGTCTTTCGGACATGCTTTGTTAATGTCGGTGAAATCGACACATACTCTCCACTTTCCATTCTTCTTTTTGACTACCACGGGGTTTGCTAACCAGTTCGGGTATTTTACTTCTCTAATTGAACCAATTTTCAAAAGCTTATCAACTTCATCATTGATCGCTTGAGCTCGGTCAGGACCCAGTTTTCTTCTTTTCTACTTTATTGGTTTAAAACTGGGATCGACGTTTAAATCATGGGTAATGATACTTTTGTCGATTCCGGGCATAATTTTTGCCGACCAGGTGAAAGTATGTTTATTTTCCTTTTGGAATGTTACCAATTGATCTTTGATTTCTGAATCTAAAGTAGTACCGATTTTTACTTTTCGATCTGGAAATTCGGAATCAATTTCAATTTCTGTGGTAACTTCATTCGAACTGAGACCACTTGGGTAACGCGAGGTGTTCTCTTGCTTCGCGTTTATCATTAATTGCTATTTGAGCTTTAAACAATGTCCCATGAGGTAGCAAGAACGTGATGTTTCCTGATCTCCTCGAATGGTTCCGATTCCTGCAGGAGTCGGAAATTTCACGCATTGGTGATAAGTTGAAGGTATAGCCTTCATTTGGTAAATCCACGGAGTTCCGATAATTATGTTGTAAGCGGCCGGTCGGTCGAAAACAATGAATTCTATGATTTTTGGAACCCCTGCGGCCAGTACTGGCAGTTTTATGTTTCCTAAGGACATGGAAGTGTCACTTGTGAAAGCTACCAATGGCGCTGGCGGACCGATAATATCAGCTTTACTGATTCTCATTCTTTGCAAAGTGCTTAGAAATATGAGATCTACCGAGCTTCCAGTATCAATTAGACACCTTGTTACTTCGAAGTTCGCAACATCTAAAGTTATCACAAGAGCATCGTCATGAGGTCCTGTTAATCCTTGAGTGTCCGAATTATCAAAAGAGATAGAAGGTGTTTGTTCATTTGACTGAAAACCCACAGCGGTTTGAATTGCTGCTGATTTCTTGTGCCTTTTGATTGATCTGATTGAATCTCGGCATAATTTGGATCCTCCCATTATAACATCGATCCTTTTCTTAGGAGTGTTCGGAGTTCCGGGCCCATTGGGCTTATGTTTCTTTTCAGGAGGATTGGATGCTTCGGAATCTTCTTTTTTTTTATGATAAGATTCCACAAACTCCTCGATATTGAAATTAGCGAGCTCTCCAGCCGCCCACAGTTCGGTGAGGTGCTTTTTGAGTACGCTGCAATCTTTGGTAAAGTGCCCGTTTACTCTATGAATATCGCAATAGGCACTCTCATCTCTAACCCAGGTATTAGGAGAATTGTATCTTCCTTTGCTTGGGGAGGGTTTCCCTACAGCATTAGTAGCAGGATTAACTCCGAACCATTTTTGATCTTTCGGTTCGAATTTTTTAGTTGGATTTCCAACGACCAATTTTGCTGGCCGATGCTTTTTAGCGAGGCTAAGCTTTTCTTCTTCTGCTTTCATCCAATTAGTAGCTCTGAATAAAGCATCTTGGATGGTGTTCGGACGATTGACGATGATTTCTTCCCGAAATCGGGATTCATGCCAGAGTACGTTCCTTAAAGCAGAAAGGGCAGCAGCGTGTGATACCCCAGGAATTTTGGCTATCACTTCTTTGAATTTAGCGATATATTTGCGAAGTGGTTCATTCTGACCTTGGGTTAAATTCCAAAGATCCGCATCAGAAGTTGCCTTTTCCATGAACATGGAATACTGTTTTAGGAATGCGGAGGATAATTCCTTAAAACTATCAATAGTTCCAGGCTCCAACTGAGTGAACCATAGTAGAGCCGATCCGGATAGATTCTCGGAGAATAGTTTGCAATATCCGGCATCTTCCTCGTCTGGTTCTAGATCAATTCTGCCAGCAGCGATTTGAAAAGCAGCGAGGTGATTTTTAGGATCGCCTTTACCATCATAATTTGGTAATTTGACCTTTCGAGAATCCTTGATCCGAAGGTTCGAGATTCTCGAAGTGAAGGGTGTTCGTCGAGTTTCTTCGATTACTCGATCGATCTCAGGCGCCGAACTGGTCGCCTGATGAAACTTCGACTTCATTTCATCAAGCTCTTGACGAACTTTGACGAAATCATCTGAAAGGATGACATCAGGATCTTCCATAAGGAGTCCTTCGTCAATAGCAGGATTTCCCTGATTTTGGGGATTTTCATCCCCGGCTGGATTGGACCCATCTCCTACGGTTGCCTGATTGCTAGTACTAGCAAGACGGCCTGTAGGAGGAGTTTGAGTGCTCCCGGTCCTGTTTTGTGCGGGAGTCTGGAATAGCCTGCGCTGATACGTTGTCGTTCGCGTTGAGGACAAATTATCTAAACGGCTTGAAACAACGTTCTGCGCGTTCGACAAATTTGTCTGGGTGGTTTGAACACTCGTCAAAGTTTGCTCGATTGAATTCAACCTCTCACTAAAAGTGGTGTTGGCATCAGCGAGTGTACCAATCTGACTGGTCAGACTAGCGGTTGTTTGATTAAGCGAGGTTATTGCATCGCTCAAAGTTTGCTGATCAGCCATAGTTTCTTGGTTTGAGAAAGAGAGATTTTGAGATTAAAGAGTTTTGCGGTAACTCCCCACAGGCGGCGCCAAAATGTGGATGTAGGATTCACACTCGATTGTCTTTAAGTATTTTTGTGGAGAAAAACTCTAAAATCAATGGATGAATGTAAGAATTCGAAAGGGAAAACCAAGAAAAGACTAAAGTAAAGGAATTTGATAAGAATGAAAATATAAAAAGCCTTGCGAAATTGTGAGAGAAAAAGTATGTTGTATTGCTTGATAGTAAGGAAAAAGATTGTGTCTGTCCCCTCAAACACATGCGTTTGAGGTTGTTTTTATAGAGAAAACATGATTAATGCGGCTATTTACTACTCGTAATCATATTGATCCGCATTAATCACATAAGTTACATTTTGACCGAAACGGCTTGAATTTGAACTTGTCTTGGGCTTCACGTGGGTCTTCCGAACTCTTTCTTGCTGACTCCGAACTCCCGTGCTTTGATGCTACCGCGAGCCTCGAACAATATTCTCCTCGCTTCGGTCTTTCTCTATGCGAACTGTATGTTGAATAAGAGCGAACTCCGTACTGGTAAAGATCGAACTCCTTTGGTAAACTGAATCGAACTCCCAACTGGTCAAGTCCAATAAAGTATCTAGAAATCCGAGAGGATTATTGTGTAATAATGACGTGGACAGATCCAAGTGGATCCTACCGAAAGTGTGTGGGATCCGACCCCAACAACTGTTACTTTCGGCTGTAGAGACTTTTGCTGTAAGGACTTTGGCTGTAGAAACTTTGACTGCAGATACTTTAACTTTAGAGACTTTAACTGTTAAAATGTGATTGGTAACAACAAAACTGTAGAAACTGTGGCTGTAAAAATTATGATTTTAAATAAAATAAATTACAACGAATATAAACCCAAATTGTGATATAACAACGAAATTCATACAATGCACTTTTATGAAAAGTTTTTATACATTCATATTTCTCCATTTTTGTATCAAATGTAATATATGATGTTTTTTTTATATACATAAATGGATCTTAAAAAAACAGAAAAAAAAAATTAATTGTAAATTAGTTAATATTTTTATAAGATTAATTTTCCAATGAATTTTATTAGAGGTTTTCTTATAATGGGAAAAAGAAAATAAGAAAAACAATTACTTTTTATTTTTTTTACTTTTAAAGCCAGGTTTACGTGGCTTTAGAAAAAAACTGATTTCAAAGAGTATAGAAAAAAAGAAAGACTTTGAAGACTTTAAAATTATTTAAAGCAAAAAATGTTTGATTGGCAAAATTAAAACTTTAAAAACTTTAAAACTTTTCTAAAGCCTTAAAAGTGCTTACCAATCACCCGCATAATCTAATCTCGAAAGATTTGGACTTATCCTGACAAAAAATGAAAATAAACTGAACGGAATAAAGAAATGACGCTAACTTGTCGAACAAGTAACACTAAACCGACTCTCTTAATTGATGACCGTAAACCGATAGGATGCGCTGCATCACTAGGTCTCCGAATATGCCTTACTTCCATATCCTTCGACCCAAGGTCTTCCTTTCTTTTCTCCCTCTCAATATTACGCAATATTCCCCGTATATTCGAATTAATCCTTCTATTTTCTGTTAGGTCGATCTTGATCTTTTCATTTCCACGCAATGGGGCCTTAGTCCAATACGAATGGGCATAAGTCATTGGGCCGAGCCCAATAAGATGTTTCAAGGATTCGGTTTGTATGGCGTAAAGAAGAACGAGTAGACTTCGCCGAGCTAGAATGATAGTTTAGCTGGACACAAACTTAGAATACACCGAATTGTCGCGATTTAATCGTGTGAAAATTTTTTCGATACGTTGAGAGCGAAAACAGAAATCCACGTGGCACAATCTCCGAAGATTCTTGATATCACGTGTTTTTAGAAATTTTCCTTAACTCCGAAGGTTTTGTAAGTAATTTTCCATTTCCAAGCTTCGACTCGAAAGGTACTTTCTCGCTCATCTCTCTCTTCCGTCGATATTTTTGTTTCTCGCTCCTCGTCATTATGGGTTTCAGTTTGAATTTGAATTTTGAATTTGCCTCCTCCTCGTTCAATTCGCTATTCCGAGCTTGGGTTATCATGACGAGAGAGAACAACGCAAGCTTTCATATGCTAACGCTTCGGTTTCTGACGATGACAATCAGCACCTGATTGATCATCCGACAGCCAAGCAGCATCTAAAGAAGCGAACTTTGATTAGACCCGTGTCGGAATTAGGCGGGCTTCCCCTAATCAGATCTCAATTCCGTCGAATCTTGCTTCATCCGGGCCTTCTTCCCTTATTTCTCCGGAGGCTCATTTGAGGAAAATAATTGAATTCACCAGAGTTGGATTTAAAGGCGATGAGTCGAGTGACGAAGAAGATTTTGCACCGACTGTTGATAATGTTGTGGTAGAAGATCTTGTGTCAATGCCCGGCTACTCAGGTGAAGAGGAAGTAGGTTGTGACAAATCGGTTTTCTCGGAAAAGGACATCGATATTCTCCTTCAGAACTATGGGTTAGTCGACTATGGAGTCAGAATTACCGGCTCCTCGCGCAAACCAACGTCCTTGGAATCCTCCAAAGGGTTAATGTCTATATGTATGAGGCGCACTACAAGTATTGCCATTTGTGTTTCCCGCTTCCTATTCTCCTCTTGAAGTATTGCTGTCGTAGGAATGTTGCGATTTCCCAGCTTAGTTATGCCGCAATCTGTAATATCGTAGCAAATCTTTAATTTGATTTTGACATATGCTAACATAAAGATGAAAATTAAAGAATTTTAAAATAAATATTTTTTTTTTTAAACATATTTATTAAAGTATAGAGAATTATAAAGGATATACTTCATTTAAAACTAGAAAATTTTATGAAAATGAAACATTTATCAAAAAGGGAAACTATTATCTACTATACATTTTTGCAACACTTTTTGGGGTCCCTAATCGGGTCAAAAAATTGTCTAATTTTGACCCGGAATTAATTGTTTTCGACCCGCTTTGGAGAATCTCGGATCTTACCTTAATTGAGCATTTGACCCGAATTTTGTGAATCAAATCTTTCCTTAATTAATACTCCCTACATAAAATCGATTTTAGCTTTATTATTCCTACAAAAAAGGAAAACGAAATTAATAAATAGATTTTTGAAAGATATCAATCGTAAATGTATAACAAACCAATCTTTGACAATCAAATTGTCTCCTATTATAATGCTAAAGATATTGATGCAAATCACATATGTTTCCTAAATAAAATGTAAACAAAGATTTTTGGAACTAATTCCATAACAACTTTAATAATTATTCATTTACTTTTCTAATTCTAGCCAATTATGATTAAGTTGAAGAGATTTTGCTTGCTCACAAAGATTTTTTGCAAATGTATCACGGCTAAACCTAATCGTATATGTCCTCTATATATACCCATTTCATATCCAAAGAAAAACAACACTTCTAAACACAACCAAAAATTAGCTCAAAGACCTTCGATTCAATTCATCCTAAATAACCTCTTTTTCATTTTCCATTCATATTGGTCTTCATGACATCAACAAAGATTTGACTGGCGATTCCATCTCGGATCCTTAGAATCTGAAAGCAAAAAGGAACACAAAGAAAAACTATAGAATTAGTTTTAGCAGATGAAAAGGTGGTTCAATAATCTCTAGATAATTTTTGTCTATCATCTTTATATGGATATTTCTCTAATCTTTTTGACTTATAGAATTAGTTTTGTTTTTCTGAATGGTTTCTTCTCTTGATGATACACGGCATTGCGTTTTAATCTCTATTTTGTATATTTGAATTATCAGGTTGATAAGATTGCATCAACCTATAAACAATGTCAAACCAATGATAACTCCCTCATGTAGTTAGGTTTTCTCAAGTTTCAGTGAATTTATAGTCTGATACACTCATATCACTTTCATTAATAAAATATATAAACAATCACAGTTAAGTATATAAAAATGTTTCTACTTTCAGGTCTAACAGAACATAACCATTGCAACTATCATGTTCAGTAAAATCAATATTATTAGAACTCATATTTGAATCAGCTCAACATGTATATAATAAGTTCACTCATATGACATACATACAGTGCATTGGACGACAAAATACCTAGCAAGTTGCAAGATTACACTCACTTACTAACCAAATTAAATGGCATCATTATATATGAAAATAAGAAAGAATAGGAGACTCGGCAAAGAATGAAAGTGAGCATACTTGGCTGCAATCGAATCCATTGTGCAAGTGAAGGGTTTGTTATCATCTCCCAATTCAGCAATCACAAGTTGACACAAGTATGGACCAAATCTGAAATGAATAAGTTGTTACTTAGTAGTGGCATAGCCACATAAATCATAAGAAATCAGTTTGATTAAGAGGTAACTAGAAACTAACTACAAATGGGAGAAGACGACATTTCACCAACCTTTTCTCATAAAGAATGGCAGATACAAGACTAGCGAAAGATTCTGGCTTCATGTCTCTTTCTTCCCTAAGCTGATATAACTTATGACGAAATACGAGTCGCTGGTACCTTCAGTCCCAAAGCCAAACAAATAAACGAAGCCATAAATTTTGTAATTCACCTCAAATTCTCGGAGGAAACATATGAACAATGGAATAGTCATGAGAGCTTACAATGTCTGAACATCGGGGGCGAGGCCGGAAAGTCCGATGAAGAGATGATCGTCGATCTTAGAGATTCTCTGAAAATCGGTAGCGATGGTTTGTAATTGCACACCAAGCCTCCGATCACTGGCTATAGCGAAGCAGTTCTTCCCTACCATAGCTACGACGGCACTTCCATTGTACTCGAAGATCTGAATCACCACAATGTCCATCGATTCATCGTTCAAATCATACTATCAATCATTGCTCAGAACAAACAAAAGTTTGTAATTGAAGAAGAATCGAAATGAACACTTACCGACATCGGAAAATTAGGGTTTACGGAGTGAAGCTTTGGGAGTTTTTCTATTTGCTAATCAAAGGAATAATCTGTTGATTGATGTGTTTTGTCATTTGTGTTTACAAACCATCTTTCTCTCTTTGGTGTATCGAAGAAGGAGAAGAAAAATCATTGTGGGCTGGGCGTTTGTTCATTGGGCATGTGTTCGTAAGAAGGCCCATCAAGATGTTCATGTGTGTTTTGCTTTGCCGATGTTTAATTTGAGTTCCAATGTAAGCTAAATAATAACTTTTTAGATTCTCAGGTCAAAGAGAAAAAGTGAAACATATAACTATTTGTCTCTGTAACATTAATACTTTGTGTCTTTCACTTCTTTTTGTCTAATTACGGGATTTTTATTTTCACGAAAAAATTCCAAAAAATATTTGGCTTCTTTATTAGACTAATATTAGATATTTGCAATATTAGAATGACACTATGTCCTTTAACATAATAACAACGTACATATGCATAAAAAAAAAAATTCCAAAGTTAACACTCCTAATAATATGAAAAACCATAAAACACTAACTTTAAATATACAAATTTTTTAATTAAAAATTAAATAAAAATTCTCGTGCGGTATACCACGGGTTAAATCCTAGACCACTTTTTTTGTTTGGACGCATTTTTAAGATATTTTTTATAATTTAGTAAACTTACTTAATTTTGAATTTTGTGATAGTATTTATATATTTAAACTTTATAAACGTTTAAAGTATTTCTAATATTTAAATTCTATAAAAAAAATTTATAACATTAATAATATTTGAACTCTATAAACATTAAAATATAAATATTATGGGAATAATTTTTAAGAAAATCTTAAACTGACTCGAATTATATGTATTTTTAAAAAAGTATTTTTAAAAAGAAAAATAACAAAAGAATGTTTAATTTTATGGGACGGAGTTATATGGTGGGACGGGTTTGAGTCGATATTAATACGGGATGGTTACCACGGGTAAAATCCTAGAATTAACAAATAAAATACAAGTATACAATCATAAACACTAAACAAAAAAATCGACTCAAAAACACAACTACAAGGTAAAATCTAGCTTTATTACAAACCAAACACAATCAATCATAAGATTATAAACAAAAAATTCTTGATCAAATATATATATAACACAAATAATCAAGTAATAAAAAAATACTAACAAAAATTTATTTAACCCGCGGTGTACCGCGGGTCATATCCTAGTTAATGAACATTATCGCGACATGTGTTTGTGAGTTGATCATATTTCAATGCATTTGTCAATCATGTTTACACTTATCTATTCTTATAAACTTTAATTGTAGTATTTTTAGATTAATTATTTTGATTTTCACCTGCAGTTTTGAATTATTTAGATTTATCATATATAATTGTGCTTCGAATTTCGGATTGCGACATGTATCATGATTTATCAATTTCCTTTTCTAATTTGAAATATGTGAAGATTAAAAAAAAATTCATTGTTTATTTGAATTTTCTTTTTTTTTTCAGTTAGGAATATATAAAATCAATATATACTTCTTTATAATAATTTTGGTTTAATTTTAGTATTTTTATATTGTGCTTATAATATTTTTTTCTAATTATGTCTAATTAATTTTCGCTTAATTCATCAACCTTTATTGGTTGGTCATAGATTCATCGTAATTGAGTGTATATATATATATATATATATATATCTTAGTATTTCTTATAAATACATCATCAATTATTGCTATATGATATATTATGGAGAGAATTTTAAAATTGCCCCTAAAAGGGTGCCCATTTCAAAATTGCCCGTTTTAGTTATCTTTTTCAAAAATACCCCTCATTAAATCTGAAAAGTTTATAAGGTTTATAAGGTACATCTGGATGGTAATTACTATTTAGATACTCGATGCAAGTATTTATAAGGTTTTATAAGATTTTACAAGGTATTTATAAGGTTTTACACACGTATAAATGTAGTTTGTATATGTTTTTATAAGATTACACACTTATTTAGGTAGACGTAGATCTTAGAGTTTTAGAGATATTTTGATACGTTTTTAAGGAGAGGTCATTTTTAAAATATTCTTTGAAACCAGTCTAGTTTTGGTATAACTACCTAAATAATTAGAGGAAACATACAAAAACTCGAGAAAAAAAAAAGAATAATGAGGTCATAAAATCAGACCCGAATCAAGATTCACGGGAGAGAAGACTATGGCAGATGGAGAACCAAATATATATATCCTCTCTATGTCATCGAGAGACTTTGCAACCTCTAGGTTATTATTAAAAAAATATATATATATATATATATATATATATATATATATATTTATTAAGATCAAGAAGTTAATTTAACCTTATTAAAATATTCGTATATGAAATTTATTAAAAAAATATATATAATTAGAAACTTGATTGACCCAATGTCCAACCACTTTATCTTGGTAACTTGATGATTTGATCAACTTCTTCTCGTTCACCATCTAAAACTCAACATTTATATAAGCAAAAACATTGAGCACTAAGGGCAAATTCGTTCCCATCGCAAATACCTTCCCCATTCCTCTTCTTTTTACATGCAGCAGCACAATCCCTCATATCGCAATAATCGAAACATTTTTTTTTGCCCTTACCATTACAAAGTTGAAAGACTATTTTTTCCCTACATCTTCTTCTTTGCGCTTCAACCATTGTTCCTGTTAAAGTAAAACATTTAAGACATAATGTATCAGTTTTCTATTTTTAATAATAAGAAAATAGTACTTTAATTTCTTCTTTCTTTCTTTCACTGAGATGGTTGTTTTAAGAAAGATTTTGGGAGTCTTAGTGAAAAAAATAAAATATCAGATACATAATCATCTATTAATTCTTGAAAATTATGTTATCATAACTTAATATCAATAATCAACATTCTTTTATTTTCTTTTTTCTTTTTTCCCCGCCTAAATAGCATTATATTGGATTTATGAAATACATAACTACATAAGTGTTGTTCAAGCCATATATGAGGATTTACATATCAAAGCTCTTTTATCAATGATAGAAATTGCATAGAGAACTACAAAACATTAATCTTGATGAAGAAACAAAATATAGCGTAAAATGTATATATTTATGAAATGAAGGGAGCAAAATATATAATGACAAAAAATAAAAAATTTAACACCCTAAAATCTAAAGAGCCGGCTCAAAAAAATTTTAGACCTTGTGCCGAGTTAAATGATATTAAAATTTAGGATCTTTTTTGTAAAAAAATTAAAATTTGAGGCCCTTAAATCCTAAGAAAAAACTTTTAAAAATATGGGACCCAGTGCTATTGCACTTTCAGCACTGCCCCTAAGTCGGGTCTGCTAAAGATATTACTAAAAGTGAATAAATAGTAAAACAAAGTATTATATTTTGTTAGGCGAAAAACCAACTGCAATGAGTAATTTTTTATCTTCCAATCATCAAAAACAATGTTCTCGAAGTATTCATGTCATTTTGAAACGTTTTATTACTGTAATCTGTTTTTTTCATTTTCATGCATAATATTGTAAAATAAAAATAAATCATTCAACTGCATTTGGCATTTGAATTGATAAAAGAAGACTTTGCTTTGAACCAATTAAATCATTCAACAAAAATCTATTTTGCAATCATTCAACAAGTTAAAGGGTTCTCTGTAATTTTCTTTGGTAAAAACATAAAACTATGACTAAGATGCACGATAATTTTCAAATGCTAAATCATGCACCTAATACTCTTTAAAACCCGTATTCTATATTAATTAGGTTTGGATTTGGGGCTTATGCATACTCTATTAGTATATTTAGAGAATCAACATATTATTGATGATCAACTTATATAGACTGATTATTTAAAATCTATTAAAATGATCGTGTTAAATAAATACAAACCTGTAACAAGAATGATGAGAATACTTAGCATGGCCATCGAAAGTTGAAAGGGTTTACTCATCCTTTATGATACAAATGAGTAGATGCTGTTTTACAACTTAGAAAATATATATGAACAAAATGTGTGCAAGTATTTAGATAAGAAATTAGATTTGAATCACTCTGATACATATCTAATTTAAGCTATCCATCTCCTTTAATTTTGGTTTCAAGGACCAGTTCTATAGCGATTTCTGTTTTTTTTTTATGTTATTACATTGGATATGTAACCTAAGGAAGACCCAGTTTTTTTCTCATTTCTTGTAATTACAAAAATTTAATTGGAATAAACCTATTTTCACATCAATATAATCCTCGTCTCGGCAGCCTAAACACGTGACATCCTTTTGCCCAATTGTTAGCCCTTATTGATCATTTGTTTAATTGTTTTGTCACAATTAATTGCATACTCGTTTAATTTGTTGTCTTGTTCAACTTTTTCCTTGGGTTTCCTCAATAGAGCTTGAAAATGAAAATAACAGTATCCATTAACATAAGCTTAATTTAGTATATTGGTTGGAAATATGTTTTGATTTGTCATTAACTTAGTAAGTACTAAAAAAATAAAACAAATAAAGAAATTCTCTAGAAAAAAAAAAAGAAATGTCGATTAATCTTGTAAGAACTAAGAAGAGGAAATAAATTATAGAGCATTGTCCCTTGTTTTGTTTTTTAAAAATAAAATTTACAAAAAGGTATTAATGTGGTGGTAACTATAGAGCATATCCAATGACTTATGACATAATTCTAATTAAGTAATCGCTAAGATTCATCCAACCAAAATAACTGAAAACTTAAATTGAAATAGTATAATAAAATTAGTGAAACATAAAAAATTACTTTGATTGTAGTTCCTATCCACGATTTTAAAAATCCATAATATATATATTCAAAACTTTTATGCCAATTTTTTTTACTTATTTTTTTAAATGACATATAAAAAGAAGAACTTCTATCTGAATAGAAATTCAAAAAAGTAGGATGACGACCGGAGGCGAAGAGTTAGAGACATAATCTCCGACGGATTCAAGGAACACATCTTTGCGGCTGCATCTCAGGCATAAAGCCAACGGCGGGAGAATCCGGTTCCCACCATCAGTTTCACGCCGCCGATGCACCAGATCTGCCACACTCCTCCTGGTATGCCCAACCCTCTGACAACCGGCTCCACGTTGTCAGGCCCCATTCCAAGTAACCTCACAAGCTGGGATCTAACCTCTCAAAGTACCACCAGAAGATCCAAAACCCTCCGAGAAGAAATTCTATCGATCTGGTCCGGTAGACACACCACGGCGGAGCAAGAGGCTTGTCGGATCACAAAGACACTCATGACCCGAGATCCGCGGTAGCCAATTAACCTTGCCGGGGACAGCCGTTAGCTACCAAGATGCAACAACTAAACCCACGACATCTCCATTGACTTCCGCCGTAGCCGCTCCGTCATGCTTACCGGCTGATCCTCCGAGAAACTCCAATACAGCCACCAGCGTCCTCAACCGGGGCCGAGCGCACAGAGATCCCCACCGCCAAATCAGAGGAACTTCTACATCGACGAAGAAGACACCACATCCGTTAACGGAGACGAGATCCAACTCACCACTTCTACTTAGAAAGACAAACCGACGGCCGACGATTAAGCACAGTAAACAGGAAACCCTAGATCTAGATTACAAAATCGTCTTCACGCGAGAGAGAAAACACAAGTCTCTAGACAACGATTGGGCCCTCTTCGTTTAATTTCTTGTTCCTTCTCTTATCTAGGATTTATTAAGAAAGGAATTCAAAAATGAATTCCACAAAGTTTTTTATGCTTTTCTTGATTGGATTTGTGTGTGCCAATGTTGGCCCAAGGCAGGTTGAATAATAAGGTGTACAATATGCTAACATATGCATAGAGTGAAAACACTCATGATACTACTATAGACGTAGGGATGTATTAATTGGATTAAGAATTTTAGAAGATTTTGGTCATTTCAGAAATTATTTTATTCAACTAGTAATTTTTATTCTCAAATTTTACGTTATTGAACTTGGAATTTCTATAAAATCATTCAAAATCTATATATACATTTTTGGAGTACACTTAGCAAATAAATCCTAAAGTTGCTAAGTATTTACGAGTCCATGCCATTGACATTTATTATTACTTTTACAAAATTTAAATAAAAGATATTAACCAAACAATATCTTGCCTAATTTGTTTCTAAAAATCTCTACACAATCTTTCCATATATCTTCAAAAAATATTTATAGCAAATATTTATATTAACATTTTGCATAGCAATAAAAATACTAATTTATAATAATCAAAATATTCACATAGAAAAATCATATACACATACAGGAAAAAGAACTATATTTATCATCATTTAAGCCGTTGCTTTATTTAAATAAATAAAAAAACACAAAAACTTGAAATCATATACTTTATATGATAAATTTAAAATATATATTAGTAGTGTAAATTTAAAATCGTTCAAAGAACGGTATACCACGGGTGAGATCCTAAAATTATTAGATTTTATAACAATAATAATTTATTTTCTTGGATTTTATAACACTAATTATTTAGCTAACGAGATAATATAAACGGGGTTATATGGGATGACGGGTTTGGGTCGATATTAATAAAAAACGGTATATCACAGATGAAATCCTAAAATTAACAATCAAAATACAATTATACAATCTTAAACACAAAACAAAAGAAACAATATTAACAAAACAAATCCAACTTAAATTTAAAATTTTTAGTTATAAAAAAACTGACCCACGGTATACTGCAGAGTAAAATATTCAAAATTTTAAAATCCACCATACATCGTTACTTAAAAAAAATATATCTTTTCGTATCTATACTTCAAAAATTGATAGATTGATATATACATTTAAAAATACAAATTAATATTATATATCTTCAGTTAATCTTTTAAAAAATAACATTATATTTTTTTTTTAAAATATAGCCCCGCGATATACCGCGGGTTAAATTCTAGTTATTTACAATCTCTTATTATTCAATATATAATATGTAAAAATGATATCAAAATCTAGTGCTATTCAAAAATTAACATGTGTTTTGTAGAAAATATTGAAATTGATTTTGAGAGACTTTTAACACTCATTTAGTTGAAAAACTAGGACAAATAAAAGGTGTGATTTGGAGAAATTTATAAATTAAAAAAATTGTTCACATAAAATATTGTAAGAAATACTTTCTCATTATTCATCCTTTAATCATAGATGATTTAGCTAAATCTGAGACTCCCCAACCTTAATTGGTTCAACTTTTGTTTAACTAATATAAATTTGTAACATAAAAATTTGGATAACAAGAATCAAATCCATTTTGCTCAAAAAAAAAAAAAGAATCAAATCCATTAAACTCAATATGGAACACAGATATCTCACCAATCAAACAACACCACGTGTCGACTCCTCACTCATCCTAAAACCACAGCCTAATCCTTCTGAAAACTCCACACAAGATAAACCTTCTAATCTCCACCGTCGATCTAACCACAATCCAAAATCTCCACCGTCCATTCTCATCTCCCTCAAAAACCTTACCTTCTTCTTCATCTCCTCCTCCTCTATCGTCTTCGAGAAACCACAAATCTTTTTCTTCCTCTCTCTAACTCTCTCAACAATGGCGTCTCTTCAACAAACTCTATTCTCTCTTCAATCAAAACTCCCACCATCCTCCTTCCAAATCGCCAGATCTCTCCCTCTCCGAAAAACCTTCCCAATCCGAATCAACAACGGTGGAAACGCCGCCGGAGCAAGAATGTCAGCCACCGCAGCATCAAGCTACGCGATGGCTTTAGCAGACGTCGCTAAAAGAAACGACACAATGGAATTAACAGTCTCCGACATCGAAAAACTCGATCAAGTCTTCTCAGATCCAACAGTACTAAACTTCTTCGCGAATCCAACAATCACCGTCGAGAAGAAACGTCAAGTCATCGACGACATAGTGAAATCATCATCTCTTCAATCTCATACCTCTAACTTCCTCAACGTCCTCGTCGACGCGAATCGGATCAATATCGTGACGGAGATTGTTAAAGAGTTTGAATTGGTTTACAATAAGCTAACGGATACACAATTGGCGGAGGTTAGGTCGGTGGTGAAATTGGAACCGCCGCAATTAGCTCAGATTGCGAAACAGGTTCAGAAGTTAACCGGAGCTAAGAATGTTCGGGTTAAGACGGTTATTGATCCGAGTCTTGTGGCTGGTTTTACGATTCGGTATGGTGATTCCGGTTCAAAGCTTATTGATATGAGTGTGAAGAAGCAGCTTGAAGATATTGCTCAACAGCTTGAACTTGGTGAGATTCAATTAGCTACTTGAAAATGGGAATTGTATTAAGAGAAATTTGAGAATCTTTTTTTTTTCTTGTGCAATTTTAATTTTTTTTCTTCTTCTTCTTCTTTCTCTATTAATCAATCATATAATATACTGATGATATAATAATAATTCTGAGTTTATTATCTTTGTAATTCGAAATCGGGTAAAAATGCATCGAAATCGAATAGATTGTTTACAGTTTTTACGATTCGGGGAATGATTTACGATTAAATTGCTTTTGAATTAAATGTCGTTAGTTCAACTGGTAAAGATCCTAGAAATCTTAGAGGTCGCCGGTTTGAGTGAAGAACTTTGAATTGTTATATTGTGAAGAAAGTGTAAATCTATCTCTACATGTTTGGTTTGTTGATGTTGGACCGTGTTGCGAGGAGAGATAGACAAAGCTTATGTTATCGGATAACACAAGCGTCGTTGTATTCATAAGGCAATTGAGCTTGAGCAAAAGGTTTTTGACGATTGATTTGTCCCACAATGTTTGCAACTTGTAGTTTGTAAGGACAAAGATACTAAATCTTCTTCTAAATAAACTGATGTTGTGTTTGGACAACCACATGCCTACTAAGATTGTGGATTCAAGATTAGTAGAGTTGCATGAAACAACCGATCAAAAAATCAAATACTATGATTTTATAAGTAAACGAGCAAGCCGAAATATGAAAAAATTTCAAAATTTGAGACCAAAACATTTTAATGATCTAAGGCTAATATCATTTTATAAAAAACAAGAAAACCCTTAAGTCTCACATACATGTACCCCAACGATCTCTTTGATCTCGCTTTATACTACTGCGAACAATTACTCTTAACATGCATTACAAAGGAGGTGTGAATAATGAGTTATCCAGTAAAAACGTTCACTCTCGGTTACATACTAACAAGAATAACGAACAATGTAATTCAATTAGCATTTAGCAACATATTTTAGTCCGTCTTTCATGCAACCAATTTCCGTTTTTCATTTCCTTAATATCTACCATTTGTACATTATCGATCCGAACACTATTAACGATTCGAAAGATAGAATAATTATAAATATCAATACGAACCCAAAGGCCATACGATCATGAATATCAAAACGATCCGTATACCATAATATTCTTGAAGATCAAAACAATTTCAAATGCCACAATTTTGAAGATCAAAACAATCCCCAAAACCAAATGATCTCGATTCTCCAAGATCTAAACGACCATAAAAGTCAAATCAGTCTCAAATCATATATATGAAAGTTGGCCAACTCTCTCAATCCTTCCGCCACGTCAGCAGTGGAGAGAGTGTCATGTGTCACAACAAATTACATTTATTATTTTATTTTATTTAATTAAAAATTTAAATCATGCATTAATTTTTGTTTAAATGAAAATTGACATATTTAAATTATTAATCTGTATAGAAAATAAATCGTTACAAAAGTATATCAAACTCATATAGAAAATAAATTATTTAAATTTAGTTGTATAAATTGTATAAACTTATGTGTAAACATAAAATCAATGGAATTTTAATTAAATTTTAGATTTTATTAACGTATAAAAATAAATAATATGATATTAGAATTTATTTCATGTTTTCATATACTAATACATATAGGATGGGCTTTGTCTATTTAAACATAAAATCTATCTCCCTCTGTTCCATTTTGTTTGTAGTTTTAGGCTTTTTTTTTTGTTCCAATTTGTTTGTTTTTCTCACATATCTATGCAAAATTTTACTTATTCCAACAATTTATATTTTCTTAGTAATTAATTTAAATCCGAAAATAATTAATAAATTTTGGTCAAAGAAGTCCAAAAGTCCAAATATAACAATTGACAAAAGCATACGTAGTCAAAGCATTGTTTAATTATTTATCTTAATTATCTAATTAATGATTTTTAACCAAAATTAAGTTTCCTTAATAAGCGTGCTTTTAGTTAAAACTACAAACAATATGGGACAGAGGGAGTATTAAACAATGTAACTAAATTCATAATTAATAATTGGATTTGAGGAAATTCATTTTTCATTGTTAGTCATTACCAATTCCACTATTTTCTTTAAATATCCTATCTTTCAACATGTCACAACCTACTTCGGACCAATATCTCATTTTACCACTTTCATCATAAATCATGCTCGATGCCAAAAACAAATCAAACATCACCTAGTATTTCTTATCGTCTATGTTCTTTAGGCTTAAATGTTCGGCCCAATTAATTAGCTTTCTGTGATGGGCTTGCTTGTAATAAGTTATATGAACATCCTCATTAAAAACCCTAATGCATTTTCAATACGCGATTAATATTCCTACATTTAACGTTCTAACGTCTAAACATCCGTAAAGGCACTAATCACGTACCTACTTCACAAGGTGTGAACACTATGGCAACACTAGGGTTCACAAGCCATGGCTCTTCGTATTCTAAGCGTGAGCTTTGTCATTACCATCATGTTATTTCCAAGACACCTCTTTTTGCTAATAACATTTTTAATAAACAATTAATTTCTATTATAACCAACGCTTCCTCTCCTCTCTCAACTCTCTATATATATAAACAAACCCTCCGTTCTCTTGTAAAAACAATTTAGGAAGGAAAAAGAATCACTACAATAATGAGTTCAAACATATCTTCGACAACTACGCAGACTTGGAGAGAACGTCCTCCTTCTTCCTACTCCATCAAAGTCAAAAACCTCTCCCAATTCGAGAGCTCAACTCTTCACTCTGATGGAAAATACCAATCCCGTTTTTTCTCCTCTGGTGATTATAAATGGTACGTGTGTTTTGACTTAGTGTCACAAGTTCCATAGATTTACACCATCTCCTTTTCATTCATTTTGTCCTTAATCTATTTAAATGATGTATCATCTTACCTTATGCAAATATTGAATATAAAAACTTTAGGAGAATGATCATATACCCAAAAGGGAACGACAAGGACAATGGGAGGGGATTTATTTCAATGTATGTTGAAATAGATAGCACAAGCCTCATTTCCACAACTCCAACTGAGGTGTATGCAAATCTCCAGTTTTTTGTTTTTAACAAAAAAGAAAACAAGTACTTTACTATTCAAGGTATGTATGTTCATGTGTATTCATGTATATTCGCTTTTGCTCTCTTGGTATATTAAGTGTCTTAATTTGTATATATTCAGATGTGGAGTCAAAGCCGTTCAATACACTAAGAACGATGTGGGGGTTGTCTCAAGTGCTTGCGCTTGATACATTCAATGATCGTAATAATGGATACCTCTTTGTTGGAGATCATTGTGAGTTTGGTGTTGATATCATTGTTGTCCCACCACCAACCAAATGGGAAATCCTCTCTTTTGATGAGAAATTATCTTTTCCTAAGTTCTCTTGGACTGTTAAAAACTTCTCTGAGATCAAGGAGAATCCTTACTTATCTGACAGCTTTTCAAAGGGAGGAAAGGAATGGTAAAGTACACACAAATTATGAAACAACAAATATTTGCTTTCATGTTTATGATTGTGTATAAAAACGTTAACAAGGGTAAAATAATGTTTGGTAGGGTTTTAGAATTGTATCCCAAGGGCTACTCTACAGAAGATAGTAAATGGTTATCCATTTATCTGTCTTCAAAGGAAGATGAGAAGATTTACGTTCAAGCAGAGGTGAAAGTTGAAGACCCATTTGGATCCAATCACCTGACAAAGCAGCGTATGTCATCATAAACCAGTATATAAATTATTATAATTCCTAGCTTTCTTAAATTAACTATTATTAATAACGAGATTTACTTGGCTTACCCATTTCTTAATTAATCAATGCTTACAGACTTACAGTACATATTCTATGTTATGTATTGCAGTTAACTGGTGGTTCGACAAATCATGCCTAGATTGTGGTTGGGATGATTTCGTGTCTGTAGCTGAACTTCGAAAGTCTTATTTGGACAAGGAAGACACTTTGAAAGTTGAGATTGAATTTAAAGTTGTTTCTGCGACCAAATATTCTTCCGTGACCTGATTAGTTCTACTTTTAGACTATCTATGTTTCCCAGACGCTCTTAAATCATCTCTAAAGTTCTTTAGTTTTTATAATCTATTTGTACTAATTATCCGCCAAATTTTCTTAAATTGTAAGATCGGTTTTCTTTTTTTTGGTATTATTCAACTTTTCACTTTCATAACGAGACCAGTTTTGTCTCAACGATAGTCACAACTTGTTAACTTTACAACAAATCTTCTTAAAAATGTTTGAAAACTTTTAAATCAAATTAATTCAAACAACAAATCTTTGTTGTTCTACATTGATTGATGATTATAATGAATCTAAGTAAATTAATTAGAGCAATATATGGGTTGAATTTGGAGTAAACTAATATTTAGGTTAAAAGATTTTATTTTTCGACGATTAGGTTAAAAGATTTATCTCATAATATACGATATATAAACTATATATACGTGATATATAGGATTTGAACGATATATACCTTGGATAAACATATAACGAAAAGTTGCACTCCAATTTGTAATTGGAAGACCAATGCTTTCCACGTCAGCCGGGGTCAAACCCTAGGGTTACACCAGTATATATATTTGGTCTCATGGCTTTGAGGAGAGATCAGATAGTTTTTACAAAATAAGCTCACGTTTTTAAAGCCTTAAAACCCTAGTGGAAGAAGAAGACCAATCTGTGCTTGTGGATACCGACACTTTTTTATTTTTAATTCTGTCATTCTTCTCTATTTTTCTCTCTCATATATATTAACAAATTTTCGGATCTTTTGTGTTGCAATTCAGTTTTGGAGGAAGAAAAGTTTGTCTACAATGTTGTCAAACATATCTTCTACAACTATGCAGAGTTGGAGAGAACGTCCTCCTTCTTCCTATTCCATCAAATTCCAAAACCTCTCTCAACTCCAAAGCTCAACCCTTCACTCGGATGGCAAATACCAATCTCGACTTTTCTCCTCTGGTGATTACCAGTGGTACGCGTATTCACTTAGTGCCACACCCACATGTTCCATAGATGTTTTATCTACCTCAATATCATTCATCATCATCAGAATAATTAATCTTTATTTATTTTTTATATGATATATCATCTTTCCTTGTGCATAAATATTTTTCAGGAGAATGATCATATACCCAAAAGGAAACGACAAGGACGATGGGAGTGGATTTATTTCAATGTATGTTGAAATAGATAGTACAAGCCTCAAGGCTACACCACCAACTGAGATTTATGCAGATATCCGATTTTTCGTCTTTAACAAAAAAGAAAACAAGTACCTTACAATCCAAGGTATGTATATGTACTTGTATTTTTTTTCTTATAGTTCTTTCTATATATATATATATGTATTAATATTGCATATATCTATATATAGATGTGGATTCGAAGCCGTTCAATACATTAAAAACGATGGGGGGATTACCGCAAGTGCTTGCGCTTGATACATTCAACGACCATAAAAACGGATACCTCTTTGATGGAGATCATTGTGAGTTTGGTGTTGATATCATTGTTGTTCCACCTCCAACCAAATGGGAAATGCTCTCTTTTGTGAAACTTCATTATCCTAAGTTCTCTTGGACTATTAATAATTTCTCTAAGATAAAGGAGAATCCTCACACATCAAACAGTTTCTCAATGGGAGGAAGAAAATGGTATCATAATTTAATTTTTTTTATGTACATATACATATACGGGAGAGCATAAGATTGTTAACAAGTGCATAATAATGTTTTGTAGGGTTCTCAAGGTATATCCCAAGGGCTACTCTACACCAAATAGTAAATGGTTATCCATTTATCTGTATTTAGCTGATGGTGAAATTTTAAAGAACGATGAAAAAATTTACGTGCAAGCACAAGTGAAAGTTGAAGACCCACGTGGATCCAATCACTTAACATGCAAGCGTATGTTATAGAACACTATTTCTTAGCTTATGAGGAGAAATTAATTATGGCTAACGAGATGTAATCTGTTTTATTGCAGTTAACTGGTGGTTCAATAGACCAGGCCAAGGTTATGGTCGGGATCACTTCGTGTCTACAGCTGAACTTCGAAAGTCTTACTTGGACAAGAAAGATACTTTGAATGTTGAGGTCGAATTTAAAGTTGTTTCTGCGACCAACTATTCTTAATTCCTTTACCTAACTCCCAAAAGTCATAGATTTTGATTTTTGTTTACAATTTTTAAAATTTTTATAACTTTTATTAATGTATTAATTAAGTTAAATTTAGTAATTGAGTTCCATGGATGCTAGAGTCTAAAAGTTAACTTGTTCTCATTTGCAACTTCCAGAAGGCCAAATAGTCACTAATCTGTTCTTCTTAAAAATGTTGAAGTAACTTTCTAGTAACATTAAATTTTACATTTTTATTAGTAACAACATATAACCATACGGATACAGGCCGACACAGCAGAGGACCATACATATTGGTAACGACACTTAAACGTATGATCGAAGTTTGAACATAGAGAGCGAGAGAGGAGAGAACTCATGACAACATTTCTAATTTGAGTCCTTTCCTTCAACGACCAGAGAGACTAATCTGTTGATAGTTTTTATCAACAGACTCTTTAACAGCATCAACCACTAGCTGCGTCTTTCGGCTAATACTAGGCCAGTACCCATCAGGCTTTGCACCATTGTTCTTGATTTCTCCAACCAATCGAGCAAATTCCCTCACCATACATGCCTCTTGTGGAAGCTCTGTCTTAACCGTGTGCTCACTCGGGGGACTAACCCACGCAGTCACAAGGTCGTTAAACCAAGCTTTAGTGCTCGTGGTAAACGACGCCTCAGTCTCCTTATACGGGATAATAAAGTCGTGAACACGAAGTGTCCCTTTCGTTCCAATGGCAGTTATCTCCATTGTCAAGTTCGCCAAAAATGAACAATATATAGTTGCAGTTCGACCGTCTTCCCAGCTCAAAGATGCTCCACAGGAAAGAATCACTCCAGCCTCGTTTAACACAGCCCCGGGAAAAGCCGTCACAGTTTTCGGAAGCTCAAAGTTATTAGCTAAAAGAGTTGCTCGAATCGCGTACCACCCAGCATCTCCTAACGCACCAAGCCCATCAAGACCCGGTTTCACACGGATATCGTTTTTGAGAAAATCTTCATCTCCAGCAAATGAGAAACAACTCTGTACCTACAGATTCAAACATCAAGTATAAATAACTCTTTCAAGACACTATCAAATCTTCAAGAAGCTAGAAAACTACACAAGCCAGAAACTTGATCAAACCTATACACTGAGAACCAAAGCTACAAACTTTAAAGAAACCCATAAAACTAGAATCAATTCCAATCCAATTCCAACAACAAAGACATAAACTTTCATGAAAACCAAACACTAACTTACAGTTTTAAGCTGACCAAAACGTTCAGAATCAGACAAAAACTCTTTAAGCAAAGCAGTTCTAGGATTATGAACCCACATAGTACCATCCATAATCTGAACACCATTAGCTTCACAAGCAACAACAATCTTATCAAACTCAGTTACATTCATAGCAACAGGCTTCTCCAAAAGGATATGTTTCCCTTTCTCAGCTGCTTTAATAGCCCACTCAACGTGAAGACTAGTGGGCAGAGGAACATAGAGAGCATCGATCTCTGGATCTTCGAGGATTGATTCGTAAGAGCCGTGGATTTTGGTTGATTCTGGGTAGTTATTAGCGGTGGCGAAAGATTTGGCTTTTTCTAAAGAGCGGCTTGCTACGGCGGCGATTGTGGCGTTGGGAGCGAGGTTGATGGCTCGAGAGACTTTTCGAGCGATGTCGGCGCAACCCATTACTCCGATTCGGATTTGGGTGTCCGTAGCCATTGTTGTGGGTATGGATTTTTTTTTTCCGGCGAGAGATGAGAGCGAGTGGTGATAGAGAGAATGAAACGAGAGATCATCTCTTGTGTCCCTTTTGTGGCACAAATAATCTGCAAAACCACTTTAGAGTCTTCATATCCCTTTTCACTTAATGATTTGTGTTTAGACAAATTTACCCTTATAATTTATTTTGAATAATAATTAATATTTCTAGAAAACATTTTGAAACCAAAAAAAAACAAAAAACGAAAAAAGAAAAAAAAAAAAGCGAGCTCCGGCGAGCTCGACTTCTTCTTCGGGATTCTTCCTCCGGCGAGCTCCGGCGAGCCGCATTGTCGTTTTTCTCCTCCTGCAAGCTGCATCAATCTACTAAGTCCAGGTATGGAGAGAGCTTCAAAAGCTTTGAATTACATATTTTGAGGATTTTGAGATTCAATCCAATTAGATTTGGGTTATTGTGTTTTAGCACCTACATTAGAAGTTTAAGTATAGATTTAGGCTTCATTTGGTCTGTTAATGGGTAAGCAATTGATTTCACATGCTGATTCATACTAAATTGAACTCAAATCGAATATTTGTTCTTGTCGCGAAAATAATACTGGTCGAACTAGCTATAGTAGTACCGTTATTTATATAGATAATATGTTTAAACAGCACCAGTATTACTTAGACACGTAGTATTTCATATATGTAATAGTATTACTCACACATGTAATATTTCAGAATTAGTACTAGTATTACTGACAATGTACTAGAATCGGTAATACTAGTAATATTGACTGAGTATGTGTATTGTTTTGGCAGGTTACAATGAAAGAGAACGTGATCATATATTTTAAATTCCAAGGTCGCATGTATAATGTGATGATGAAGACATTAGGGGAGAAGATTACTTTCTCAATGTTAGAAGATAGGCTAATGACGAAGCTTGGATTAGATGGAAATAAGGTAAAATTGCATATGAGGTACAATCCACGGTTGTTCGGAGTAGAGGAAGAAATGAACGTTTGTGATGATGAGGATGTCTGTGTTTATGTAACATCCGCAAAAAATAACCGGAGAAGTGTTTTGGTTGTGGAGGAGATCTCTAAACCGCCCGAGCCGGAGCAATTGCCCGAGCATTTGTCTAGAGTTGGTAATAGTTCTGTTGGTAAGAGCTATACGGAGTTGAATTCAGAGGAGGATGAAATGAGAGTGGATGATGGTGCACTCATCGTCTTATTAGAAGAGGAACAAGGAACTCAACATCAACTTGAGGCAATAGTGGAGGATCACGGGACTCAAGAAGATGAAACACGCTATGATGAGTCTATGGATAATTCTGATAGGGGGGAACAGTATGTTGAGTCGCCACCTGCTGTAGAACCGGGTATGTTTAAAAAAGAATGGGAAGACGGAATTGGGTTGACCTTACGTCAAGAATTTCCAAACAAGGCGGCATTGCACGAGGTGGTGGATAGAGCTGCATTTGCTAACAGTTTTGGTTATGTGATTAAGAAGTCGGATAAGGAGCGCTATGTCCTAAAGTGTGCCAAAGAGAGCTGTTCTTGGCGTTTACGAGCGTCCAATATTAGTACTACTGATATATTCTCGATTAGAAGGTACAATAAGATGCATAGTTGCACTCGGCTAAGTAAAGGTAGTAGTAGGCTCAGGAAAAGAAAAGGCAACCCCCAATTAGTCGCAGCTCTCCTTCATGATCATTTTCCGGGACAGTTGGAAACTCCGGTTCCAAGTATCATCATGGAGCTAGTTCAGACGAAATTAGGTGTGAAAGTATCATACTCGACAGCGCTAAGGGGGAAATATCATGCGATTTATGATTTAAAAGGTAGCCCGGAAGAAAGCTATAAGGATATCAATTGTTATTTATACATGTTGAAGAAGGTAAATGATGGTACAGTTACTTATCTGAAATTGGATGAGAATGATAAATTTCAGTACGTATTCGTAGCTTTGGGAGCTAGCATTGAAGGTTTTAGAGTGATGAGGAAAGTTTTAATTGTGGATGCAACACATTTGAAGAACGGCTATGGCGGAGTGCTAGTGTTTGCCTCGGCTCAAGATCCTAACCGTCACCATTACATCATAGCGTTTGCCGTACTCGACGGTGAGAATGATGCTAGTTGGGAGTGGTTTTTCGAGAAGCTAAAAACGGTTGTACCCGATACTTCGGAATTGGTTTTCATGACGGACAGAAATGCAAGCCTCATAAAGGCCATACGGAACGTGTATACCGCGGCTCATCACGGGTATTGTATTTGGCATTTGTCCCAAAATGTGAAAGGTCATGCTACTCACACCAACCGAGACGTACTCGCATGGAAGTTTCAGGAGTTAAGTCGGGTCTACGTCGTGGCGGACTTCAACCGAGCGTATGACGGGTTTAAGTTGAGATATCCTAAGGCGACCAAGTATTTAGAGGATACAACCGTGAAAGAAAAATGGGCAAGGTGTTGTTTTCCCGGAGAAAGATACAACTTAGACACAAGCAATTGTGTGGAATCTTTGAACAATGTGTTTAAAAACGCAAGGAAATACTCGTTAATACCAATGGTTGATGCGATCATCAAGAAAATCTCCGGGTGGTTTAATGAACATCGGATGGAAGCCGCGTCTGGATCCTTAGAAAATAAGATGGTGCCTTTGGTCGAGAATTATTTGCATGATTTGTGGGTTTTTGCCGAGAAGCTGAAAGTGGTGGAGCTAAACTCATTCGAGCGTGAATATGTAGTCACATGCGACAAAGGAATAGATTATACGGTGAGCTTGGTTTTGAAAACTTGCAGTTGCAAGGTTTTCGATATCCAAAAATATCCTTGTATTCATGCATTAGCCGCTTTCATTAACATTATGGATGATGAAGATCGGAGAAGAGGTTTGGAGTTACATGATTTGGTTACAAAATATTATTGGGTGGAGTTGTGGGCATTGGCCTATTATAGGACTATTTATCTTGTTCCGGATAGGTCGCAGTGGGAAGTACCAGATGAAGTAAAGGCGTTGAAGATAGTTCCGCTGTCTAAAAAACCGAAGAAAGGAAGGAAAAAAATGCTAAGGTTTCCATCCACCGGGGAAAAGCGGCCAAAACGACAAAGGACGCAAAACAAAAGGCGTCCAAGGCAATCGTGTCAATGGTTATTATTTGGGAATACGCCTATCTGAGTTTTTTACTTTGTTTCTGCAGTGATTTATTATGTAATACTGTATTTCCCCTTCTGTAATACTATGTCTGTTTCTATTGTTTTTTTGTAATACTGGTTATAACAAGTAATATCATGTCTGTTTCTGTCGAATTTGTGATCATATTAGTACTACTGATAATACTAAGTTGGTGTTATGGAGTTCGAATTTGTTTACCTCAAACCTCAATGATTAATAAAAATGTATTATTAATCATTTATACTTAATTAAGTTAGAAATTTTAATTTTAAAATTTGAGTTTTTAACTTATCTTTAGTAGACTCAATACAACATATCCCTTATACTTTTAAGCTCACTTTTAATATTATCACCAACTTAAAATGAAAAATTCATATTGCTACATATATTTAATTTATAATTGCACAAAATATTTTAACCTCTATATTGATAAAGTTCTATCCAGTGTACTACTAAATAAACAAATTGTAAATATAGGAAATACTGCTAAACATGAAAAACATGGAAAGTAATACTATTTGAGAAATTGGCACTACCAAAACCTTAGGAAATACTATGCTGTAAAAAGGCTGCGCACATGTCAAAAATAACGGCGCACACGTGGGGAATTAATTTTTTTGGTTTTCCCCCAAAATTTTTGGCGCCTAACAAATTTTGAGATTCCCTCCAAAACCAAAAATTTCACTTTTTTCTTTTTCCTCTTTCTTTTTCGATCTCTTCTTACAACTTTCTTTCATCTCTCATCTCTCTTCTCCCTCATCTCTCATCTCTCTTCTCCCACATCTCTCATCTCTCTCTTCGACTCGAATTCTCTCCCATCTCTCATCTTTCTTTCATCTTTCTACCATGGATAGACTGTGTGAGAGAGACCCCTACTACGATGATATGAAAGTGGCGAAGAGAGCCATTGACCAAATGGAAATGGTTGCGATGATGGAAGGGATTCCTAAGTTTTGTCCATGTGGTGGTAGCATTGTCGAGACGCGAAAGGATGAAAAGAGATACTATCAATGCGAGAAGTTTAAGGTATGTTGATGTAGAGCACAAGTTTTTCAAGTTTGTGTAGATCTAGATCTAGATATATTTGGTATTTCAGAGTATTTCCCGTTTTGGTAATACTGCCTAGAACAAGTAATACTCCACAAGTTTTTCTAGTTTTTGTAGCTCGAGATCTGTATTTGATAAATATTTGGTACTTTGTAGGATGATAGAATGCACATCCGTAAACTTTGGGATAAGGCTATGGAAGAAGAGGTGAGTAGCTTAAGGGAGAGTGTTGATTACAATCGGAAGAAAGTTCTAAATCATGAGTATCTCATAGAAGAAATGCAAAAAGAATTGAAAGCCCACCGTGCAGAGATTGTGAACGTGAGCAAAGTGGTATTCCGTAATCCTATGGATCCAAAGAAGTAATGTGTTATCCTATTGTTCCTTAATCTTATTGTTAATTTGCTTGGAAGACTTTCCCTATGCTTTGTAAGACTTCTCTTTGATTGGTAATACTATGGTTGTTCAGTTTGGTATTTCCCGTATTTCAGTTAACAATATCATAAAACATCCTAATAGATTAATTGAATCCAAACATAGTTTTACGAGTACTTGCGAAATCCTAAAACAAAGTCAAAGTACAAGAAATCAAAATACAAATCCGGAGAAGTTACACGAATAGATGCCGTTCTTCTTCTCAATAGATGCCGTTCGAAGAAAAAGCATCCACATCCCCATTAACTTGTGGGTATATCCGGAAGGCAGGTGGTAGATGTGCTTGAAACTCGGATGCTCCATAAAATAATTCTTTTCAACATCCGTTAGAGGATGTTCCAAGTCAGCGAAGGTCTTCAACACCTCCGAGATATAACACCTCGTTGCTAACTTCATCTTCTTGGTATACTCCGACGCCGGGAAGTACATACCAAGTGGCTGCATTGCCATCGCTTCCTCCATATCCTGAAAGAAACAAACATTCATTCATATATCACTCAATTGTAAATAGTACTGCCACATTATTACTCTGTATTTCCAAAAAGTATTCCCCGTAATTACCAGTATTACACAGATACTCCTATTCATATATCACTCAATTGTAAATAGTACTGCCACATTATTACTCTGTATTTCCTAAAAGTATTCCCCGTAATTACCAGTATTACACAGATACTCCTATTCATATATCACTCAATTGTAAATAGTACTGCCACAGTATTACTCTGTATTTCCTAAAAGTATTCCCCGTAATTACCAGTATTACACAGATACTCCTATTTTACTATATAGTATTGCTCAAAGTTACTAGTACTAACTACTGATAAATCACAATTGTAGTATTACTATAAGGTATTACCTAAATATCAACATAGCATTTCCCAATGTTACTAGTACTGTCCACATTTCACAATTGCATTATTACCCAATTAGATCGGTATTACGAAATGGAATACTTACCACATTTGCGATGTCCTCGGCTATGGTCCTCTCCTCCACGGGTTTTTCCACTTGGACTATCACGTCCTCCTCTCTCTCGTCCTAAATATCAACATAGCATTTCCCAATGTTACTAGTACTGTCCACATTTCACAATTGCATTATTACCCAATTAGATCGGTATTACGAAATGGAATACTTACCACATTTGCGATGTCCTCGTCTATGGTCCTCTCCTCCACGGTTTTTTCCACTTGGACTATCACGTCCTCGTCTCTCTCGTCCTCGTCTCCCTCATCCTCCACGGACTTTTCCACATTGACGTCCTCGTCGCTCGCGGAGCTCCTCTCCTCCTCCTCCTCGATAACGGCTAGGCCGTCATCTTGTCTCTCCGCCTCTTCCACGGGATTAGCACACGCGACTTCTTTGTTTGTCTCCGTCTCCTCTGAATCGGAATCGGAGCCCAAGGTTTGGCTACTACTCCCTGATTCTTCTTCTTCACTTCCTTCTTCTTTTTCATTTTCATCTTCCACCTCATCAGTTTGCATATTCTCTTGAGTTTCTTCAGCCGGAATTTGCTTCAGAGCATCATAAAACGTAGAATCATCAAGCATCGGGCTCTCCGTCGTTGGAGCCGTCGTTGGAGCCGTTGTCGTTGGAGCCGCTGTCGTTGCCATCGCCGTCGCAGTCGTTTGTGCCGTCGCAGTCGTCTTCGCCGGCGCCTCAACCTTCGCTTTCTTCGGCGGCGCCTGAACCTTCTCTTTCTTCGCCGGCGCCTGAACCTTCGCTTTCTTCGCCGGCACCTTCTCCTTCACTTTCTCAGCCGGCGCCTTAACTTTCTCTGTCTTCGCCGGCGCCGGCGCTTCTATCTCCTTTCTTTTCCCTTGACCTCCTCCACGCGTCTTAGGCGGCATGACTGATTTCGAATCGGAAATAGAACGGAAATACTGGTGAAAGCAAGAAGAACGATCGATTGAATTTAAAGAAATAGGGAAACGGTTACTAAGGAGAAGAAGTCAAAAAATCGAAAACGGTTACTAAGGAGAAGAAGTAAAAAAATCTGTCTTCGAATTGGGAAATCCCTGGAAATATTAGGGTTTCTTTTATTTGATTTTCAAATAAAGAGTAAAGGTGGTTCGAGTGGTTTGGTTCGGAAACGAACCATGGTTTTTCTGATAATTAATAGGTTCGGATGGGGATATACTAGTAATATCCATATATTTCGAATTAAAAAAAAAACAAAAATTATTTCTGTTTTTTACAAGGATTTTTTGGCTTTCTCTTTACAAAAAAGGGACTGGCCAGACGATTTTTCGAATGAAACAGGTAGAGAGATTTTAACAAAAAAAAAACAGGTAGAGAGATATAATTAGGTAGGACACGAGAGAAGAAGATACGTTATAGAGAAGAGGATAATCTCAAGTTTTAAATAATTCTTTTGTTTTGGTTTTTTCTTACCAAAAAGGTTATAATTTCTCACCTATTTTTATTTTTTAGGAAAGTAAAAGAAAAAGAAAAAACCATTACAGGTATTAGTAAAATAGGCTAATTGTTTTAAAAGTGAGAAAATGACATATTTTATGGTTTAGAGTTTTAAGCCTTTTAGTTGTTAGAGCTTAGAACTAATTTTTGGGTTAAAATTGAGGATTTTTGATTGGTAGTTTAGTTTTTATGATTTTGAATTAAATTTTATGGATTTGGGTTTTGGATTTCAGGTTTAAGTTTATGGTTTAAATTTTAGTGTTTAAGGGTTAGAATTTAGATTGAAAATCTATAGTTTAAAAGGTCATATTAATTTATATACCTAGAAGATTGAAAACTTAAGAATCTAGCCTCTAAAATTTAAGTTTAAAGGGTCATGTTTTTGTTAATTAGTTCTCTCTTTTCTTACTCAAAAATACCAAAAATACTTTTTCTGTACGCTAACAAATAAAATAGCGAGATAATGAGTTTAGATTTAGCAGCAAGGTTTAAATATTATTTATCCGACATCAAAAACACTATTTATCATCAGATACAATAATGAGACAATGACTTTTGTGATTATTTATTAGATTAGCACTGTAAATCATATTGTATCGCGATAATTTATAATCTATATGGTAAACTCATATTTATCGTGTTAAAATATTTATTATATGATTGATATCAGCTAACTTATATATTAACATATTTATATATTTTAATAATTTATTTCTTATCACTAATTTATATATTAGCATATTTATTTAGCATGATAATTTACTTATCACGTTTAAATTATAAGTTAGAACCGCCGATAATATCATCTTCCCCTCACTTACCACCGCTGAAAATATCATTCTCACCATCAATATCGATAAATATCATCATTTTTACCGGATATGACATTGAAAAATCACTGGAAATAATGTTGAAGGAAAATGCATTTGTTTATAATTTATTGATATCTATTTCATTATCTCGCAAAAAAATTTATTATACACTTAGGGGATATTTTGTCAAATTTGCAGCAGCTAAGAGAGAGAACTAATTAAAAAAAACTATAGTTAGATACTTAAGTTTTCAATGATCTGGGATCATTATTTCATATTACTCTAGTTTAAATGTAGGTTATTTTTAATGAATATACTAATTTAAGAGTTGAACCATTTTTTGTTCTTTCTACATTTCTTTGATTCTAAAAGCGAAAGTTTTTTTCTTTTATTTTGTTTAAAGCGACTTTAAAGAATACACACAAATGATTCTTGATTTCTTTGATGAATTTTAGTTTCAATTGATCTTCACGTGTCACAGATAATCTAAAGTTACTTTTTCAACCCCAAAACATTTATTTTACTTTAAAGAAATTAAAAGTAGAAAAAAAAAAATTCCTAATATAAGTAATATCCATTTTAGCCTTTTTTACTTTTCAATAAATAGATTTGCTATCTGGAATTTATCTATCTGGAAGAGAGTGCGATTGGAAACAGATTTCAACAGAGCAGAGGCTGCAAATGAGTTGGCGGTCCTAAGCCAACTCCGTAAGAAAGGAAAGCAAACAGAATCCACATGCTCTTTTTCAGTTACTCAAAGTCTTGACGGAGGCGCAGGGGCCAGATACTCCCATAGCCAATATGAGAGTCATCTCCTGGAACTGTCAGGGCCTTGGCGCGCCGGTGACGCAAACTCGGTTACTTCGTTTATGTCGTATAACTAAGTGTGATATTTTTTTTCTTATTGAAACTCTAAATAAGTGTGATGTTGTTTGTAATTTGGCTTGTGCTTTAGGTTTCTCTAATGTAATAACACAACCCCCACAAGGTAGAAGCGTTGGCTTAGCCTTGATGTGGAAGAATAATGTGCGTTTATCCAAAATCATTCAGGATTAACGCCTTATGGATGTACATATAACTTCTAATAATATTAGTTTCTATTTGTCTTGCGTGTATCGGTGTATGGATATCCAAATCAAAACAATCGTCACTTACTTTGGGATCGTATTGAACACATTAAGCAAACACGTAATGATGCATGGTTACTAATTAGCGATTTCAATTAAATCCTCTCTAATGAAGAGAAGATTGGCGGTCCACGGCGAGCTAAGTGGACCTTCCGGGATTTTAGACATATGTTCAGTTCATATGATCTAAGCGATTTAAGATCAAAAGGCGACCATTTTACTTGGGTTGGGGAACGGCACTCTCACACGGTCAAATGCTGCTTGGACCGAGCTATTGTAAACTCAGAATGGAAGGCTAGGTTTCCAAATGCTGAAGGAGAATTCTTGGAGTTTACGGGATCGGATCATATATAAACCGATTCTAGTACAAATGGATATGTCATAATTTTCAAGAAGGAAGCCATTCTTTTTTTATAAATGCTTCCTTGATGTCCAAGATTTTAAACAATATGTCAAGGAGGGATGAAAGCAAAACTCAAACAGAACTGATACTTCTATCACAGATCAAATACGAACAGGCCGCCAAGCGATGATCAGATTAAGACATATATCCAACCTGAATGCGGATACGAGAATCAAAGCTCTACAAGAAGCCTTAAATAGAGCAATGTTAAGTACTTCACTAACAGAGAGAAAACGGATCCCAAATATCCAAATATCCAATGTTAACCTCAATCTGTGACACACAAGGGACAACTTACAAAGGAGATGAGGACATCGGCAAACATGCTCAAGATTTCTTCACATACGTCTTCAAAAGCAACGGGCATCATGTATCTACAATTGACTTTAGTGACTTCCAACCTACGGTAACGGCGTCAATCAACATGGACATAACCAAGGAGTTTAGTGACACCGAAATTTATGATGCGATATGTCAAATTGGTGACGACAAAGCACCGGAACCAGATGGGCTAAAAGCTAGATTTTATCGGACATTGTTGGATCCGATGTCATTAAAGAGGTAAAAATGTTCTTTGAAACGGCTTGCAAGAACCCATCTATATATTAATCATACAAACATTTGTATAATTCCTAAGATTTCTAACTCGGAAACACTCTCGGACTATAGACCTATTGCATTATGCAATGTGCTCTATAAGATCATTTCCAAATTTCTAGTAACAAGACTAAAGAATCACCTCAACGAGATTGTCTCGGATACCCATGCTGCATTCATCCCAGTAGGGTGATTAACGATAATGTCATGATAGCTCATGAACTTATGCACTATCTTAAGGTCCACAAACGAGTCTCGCAAACAAACATGGCAGTAAAGACAGATGTGAGTAAGGCATACGATCGAGTTGAATGGAATTTCTTAGAAACTACAATGCGGCTGTTTGGTTTTTGTGGAAAATGGATAGACTGGATTATGGGATCAGTTCAATATTCAATCCTAATCAATAGAACTCCACACGGATTGGTCAAACCGCAACGTGGTATACGCCAAGGTGATCCTTTATTACCATACCTTTTTATACTCTGAGCCGATATTTTGAGCCACCTAATTAAATCAAGAGCTGCGGAGGGAGATGTCTAAGGTATAAAGATTGGCAACGGTTTTCCAGCAATTACACATCTTCAATTCGCAGACGATTCATTGTTCTTTTGTCAAGCAAATGTAAGGAATTGCCAAGCTTTGAAAGACGTTTTTGACATCTACGAATATTATTTTGGGCAAAAAATAAATATGTCGAAATCCATTATTACCTTTGGATCAAAGATCCTTGGTACTACTAAAAATCGACTAAAAACATATTGAAATCCCAAATTACGGAGGAGACGGAAAATATCTAGGTCTCCTAGAGAAATTTGGACGATGAAAAAGAGAGATGTTCGATTATATTATAGAACGGGTTAAACAACGTACTGCTAGCTGGAGCGCCAAATTCCTTTCTCTGGCCGACAAAAAAATTATGTTGAAGTCTGTTGCTTTAGCTATGCCTGCTTATGCAATGTCGTGTTTCAAACTGCCTCTCGGAATGGTAAGTGAAATTGAAACTCTTCTAATGAATTATTGGTGGGAAAACTGTTCAAAACAAAGGAGAATTCCATGGATAGCATGGAAAAGGCTTCCGAGAAAGAATGCGGTTTAGGCTTCCGATATTTAGCAAAATAGGCCTGGCATATGATTCAAAACCCTAACTCCCTCTTTGCCAAATTAATGAAGACACGATACTTCAAAGACGACTCCATCTTGAATGTAAAGACTTGCCGCTACCAATCATACAACTGGGCGTCAATGCTAACCGGGCGGCTAGCACTTCTAAAAAAGGATCTCGGTTCCAAGTTGGGAATGGCAACACTATTAGGATGGGAATAGATAACTTGGTGGACTCTCATCCACCCCGACCTCTACAGGTGGATTCAGCACACAAAGAGAATACTATATAAAGTCTTATCTCAAACAAGTGCTCCTATCGATTTTGGGATACAATTGATTTAGACGAAATTGTTAACTAGAACGACCACAAATTTATTCATTGTATTCATGTATCAAGGGCACCCATTCCAGATCAACTTATATGGAACTACACCACCTCTGGAAACTACATAGTCAAATCAGGTTACTGGTTGTTAACGCATGATCCCAGAGATAACCAAAACCTCCCTCCCATCATGCATGGATCTACAGAGATGAAAGAGTAAAATCTGGAAACTTCCTATTCTTCCTAAAATAAAACATTTTCTATGGCGTGTTCTATCCAAGGCTCTGGCTACTTGTACCCATCTAAATACAAAAGGTATGCACATCAATCCCCAATGTCCTAAATGCTGAAATGGAGATGAAACAATAAACCATGCTTTATTTACTTGTCCCTTTGCCATTATGACTTGGAGGCTCTCCAATAACCGAGTCTTTCAACGCCATATTCTATCCGATGAAGTCGAGGGAAACATGTCAAAACTATTTGATCATTATCATTCCCCAAATAAAACAAAAGAGCATAAACTTCTTCCTTTTCGGATCCTTCGGCGGATCTGAAAAGCACGAAACAATCTGGTCTTTAACCAATATAGAGAAACCCCTCGAAAGTAGCTCTGAAAGCACACGCCAAAACAAAGGAGTGGATCAGCAATGCAGTCACACACGCATCTCAACCTTCCGGATCACATTTATCACCAAGAGAACTAAATTGTTGGTCCAAACCAGAATCTCCCTACGTGAAATGCAATTTTGACGTAGGTTTCAATGTGATCTCTTCACATGGCCGAGGAGGGTGGATAATACGTGATCATCAAGGAAAGGCAAACGCATGGGGCTCAATAGATCTGAATGGCGCAACATCCCCATTGATAGCTGAAGCAAAGGCACTTCTAGCCGCAATGCAACAAACCTGTATACGAGGCTTCACTTCAGTAATTTTTGAAGGAGATAGTGAAGTACTAATCAAATCGATAAAGGGATCCATCACACAAAGTGAGATAACGAATCTGCTACAAGACATCTGCTTTTGGAAGGAAAAGTTTAGGCTTATACATTTTAAGTTTGTAAAGAGAGAATGTAATAATGACGCTCATCATCTTGCTAAATTAGCTTGTAATCAGCCCTTTTATTCGTCAGATTCAGTATCTCCGCCTATATGGTTAGATGAACTATGGTGTAATGATTCTTCAAATTAATCCAATAAGTTCTTGACGAAAAAAAAATCTATCTTTCTCTTTCTTTTTTTTTAAAAAAAGTCTTTTAACATTCAAATCAATATTTTCTTCTTGGATTGTCGAAGTTAACGAATGATAAATGATCTTTAGTCTCCTTGATCAATTTTAATCTAAATGATTTTTGCCATAAAAAACTAGTCGTATGGGTAACTACTAACTACTGGAAGATAAATCTACTCCAAATATAAAAGAAAAAAACATGTACGAAGTTGACTAAACATTGGTAGATTAATTTTTCAATGACTATGTAACGCTCAAGTCAGTAACTAAAGGATTTGGTCAAAAACAAAAAGAAATGAAAGCACGATAGAAAATGTGGATTTTGTGATGCAATGTACTCTTCTAATTTTAGTGAAATATAAAGAAGGCGGTGTTTTATGGAGAAAATGAGTAAGAGTGAAAGAGAGATAGAGGTAGACGCCAAGAAAATGCTCGAAGAGAAAGAGAGAGTTGATGTTAGGAAAGGAGAAGATTCATTTTTTTTTTTTTTTTTTGGCTCAACTTCAACTTTTCATTCACCAAAGAGATACATCCAAATTCAAGGTACATAACATTCACCTCAATCGAATTGGACCACTCAATGCAATGGGTTGATCTAGTATCACCCTGAAACACTAACGGATCCAACGCTACCCGATCGAGATCCCATTGCATTTTTTTAACCACGGTGAGATAAATAACACTCCACAACTCAGAGTGAAACTTATCTCTTGAACCACCTAAATTAACCCTATGATACGAAAACAACTATTAACACAGAAAACCAAATCATTACTAAAGATCAAAGCAACTCCAAGCTATTGGAACCTCTTGATTGGCGTGTAGGACTTTTCCAAATAGCATCAACACCAAAGGCGCAGCATCAGAAAGACTTGGTTCTCCGGCTTTCGTTGTTCCGATCCTAAGCCAAAAACGGACCGTACATCCGACTGACCCGTCCGAACGATGCAAAACAAAACCCGCGTGACCCGAAGCTTCTTCGAACAACCATTCAATGACCAGAATGCTAATTACCTAAAGATAAGAGTTCCGATCGCAGATTAGCATAGCTTCATCTCTCGATGCATTTCCAGATTGGCCATCAAAGTCACCGCCTTGTTGTCTCACTTCTCGGGCGGACTGAAACCAAGGAATTGAGGAGGCTCACATGAACGCCAGCTTTGAGGATGACCTCAATCTCGGCCACCGACATTCACCGGATTCACCCCCAAGACCCGGTAAAAACTCGAAAGCTCGACTCCACCGAGGCCTCCGGTCAGCTAGGTTCTCCGGCAAAGGATAGGAGAAGCAGGAGGACGCGGCTCACGAACCCAGATCAGACGCTCTGGATCTGCCGAGACAGCCGCCTGAAGGAGCTTCACACCACCACCAGTCTCCCGGAGAGGAGAACAAGCCGAGATCTTGCACCCTGTCTTCTGTCGCCGCACCTTAACGACACAGCAGAGGACGACTCCTAGCTCCACCGGACAGCAGAAGACGAGATCTTTCTCCCTACGACTACAAAGGAAAACAAACGAAAAGAAATAGCAGAGCCCTCTCACACCGCCGGCAACTCGCCCCGGGCGGCGGAGAGGCAGCAGAGCTCAGGCGAGGCGGCGGCTACTATTTTAGATCTAGGGTTTTCTCTTAAACAGTGTATTTTAAAGTAACAGATTTTGTTTTATTGTTACTACTGGAGAAGATTTATTTAGAATCAAATAATCAAATCCCTTTTCTCAATGAGAGAAAAATTGTTACAGAAAATACATATGCCAAACTATCTCGGATAGAGTGGAAGAATATCATTGGTAAAGACGTAAAGTTGGTTTCATCATTTTGATAGATAATATTTAAATTTAATGTTGGTTTTTGAATCTTTTTTTTTTTTTTTTTTGGTTTTTGAATCTTACATGTTATTTGAAGACATACTTTAAAGAAGTAACGAATATTCTAAGAAAAAGCAAGTAATTTATTCGTTTATATCAAAGGCATGAAAACAATATACTCCAAGAACAATATTGCTAGGTGTAGCCTTTTTCTTATGACTAATCTGTTTTCTTCAGTGACCAGAGAAGCTAATCTGTTCATAGTTTTTATCAATAGACTCTTTAACAGCATCAACTACTAGTTGTGTCTTTCGGCTAATGCTAGGCCAAAACCCATTAGGCTTCGCACCATTATTCTTGATTTCTCCTACCAATCGGGCAAATTCTCTTACCATACACGCCTCTTGTGGAAGTTCAGTCTTTACCGTGTGCTCACTCGGGGGATTAACCCATGCAGTCACAGAGTCATTGAACCAAGATTTAGTGCTAGTGGTGAACGATGCCTCGGACTCTTGAAATGGGATAACAAAGTCATGAACACGAAGTGTTCCTTTGGTTCCAATGGCGGTTATTTCCATTGTTAGGTTTGCCAAGAAGGAACCGTATATGGTTGCGGTTCGTCCATCTTCCCAGCTCAGAGATGCTCCACAAGAGAGAATCACTCCTAACTCGTTTAAAATAGCGTCGGGAAAGGCCGTGACAGTTTTGGAAAGACCAAAGTTGTTGGCAAAAAGGGTTGCTCGGATTGCGTACCATCCAACGTCTCCAAGCGCACCAAGCCCGTCAAGACCGGGTTTCACACGGATATCGTTTTTGAGGAAATCTTCATCTCCAGCGAATGTGAAGCAACTATTTATCTGCCTCCTCCAACATCGAGTAGAAATAAGACTTTCAAGAAATATCTCTTAACACTATTGTTAGAGGTTGATACATATGAGGCCCAGCATCCACCTGTTGTGTACCAATATAAGAGGAAACAGAAGGCCCAACAAGTTGATAAATGAAGAGAAGAGGATCCAATCACTCTAAGGAAGTTTTCAGAAGCTTGGTTAGAATTTACTTTACTATAGTTATTCAATAATCATGGTTAGTAGCTGTCATTATCCTATTGCATAGCACCATAACGGTGCACATGATTAGAGATAAGGGCTGAGAGTAGTATTTAAGCAAAGGGTGGGGATTGAGGGATGATTATCTAGAATCTGGATAAAAAAGATGTAAGGGGAGGGGAGAGACTCCAAGTAAATCTCTCAATCCTGTATTTCCTTTATCAATAATAAGAAGTATTCCTTTACATTGCTGTTTTTACTTGAGTTTGTGATCTAAATCGTATCAGAGGTCCAAAAAAAAAATACATTTTCTTAGAATGAGAATCAATCATAATTTCACATGACCAACTAAAATTATAAACAACTCACGTAAAGTATACATGGTGTGCTCTCTCTCTCCCTTCTCTCCCTTCTCTCCCTTCTCTCTAGCTTCACCGTTTGTAGTGCTCCGTTTTGCCTCTCCGGCTTGCCCTTCCGGCACCGGAGAGGGCTTCTGTTACCTGTAGTTGTAGTCCCTTCTCGCTCTGCTCTCGTCAGCGTGTCTGTCTTCGCCGGAGGTGCTGTCCTTCGTGTCAGATCTGGACTCATGGTGGTGGATCTGGAGCAAGTGGCGGCGCGTGGTGCGAAGAGAAGCTGTTGTGGCTGTTGGGGTCGCTCCGTCTACGGTTCTTAAGGACGGCGCCGTGTTCTGAAGTGTTCTCCGGCGGATCTGGGTCGGTTCTTCTTCGCAGGTCGCCTCTCTCCGGTGGTTGGTGGCTTTGGTGAGTTTGGGGACGTATGCTCTGCTTCGGTTTGGCTTGCGTGGTCGGGATCTAGTGTTTTTCGCCGGATCTGTTGTCCTTTTCCTCCTCCAGCGGATGCGGTGGCTTCTCCGGTTTGTAAGTGTTGGATTCGTTTGGCGAGTGTAGTTGGGATTGAGCTTATTTTCAGGTCTTGGCCTTTCATGGGTCTCAGCGGTGAGTTAGCTACAATTCCGGCGTCGGAGTTGCTGCACCTTCTTCCCTCAGATGCAGCGGTGGCTCCAATTGCGTGGGCGTGAGGACGATTTGGTTGAACCCGGTTAAAGGACGCCGGTGGTCTCGCCATGGTGTCTTCACGCAGCTCAACCACCAATTCGGTTCTTGCCGCTGCGGCGGAAGTCTATGGAAGACGGTGGGTTTCGCTTCTGAGTTGGTGGTTAACGGCGGGATCCTCCGGATCATGTTGGCTTGCGTGGGGCATTGGTTTTTGTTCGTTGGATGGAGCCTCTAACTTCTCAAATCAACACGCTTTGCTTCCACGGCTCAGACTAAAAGGAGACCCTAGCTCGGAGATTTCGGAAGACACCGGACATGGAAGATGGGGTTAGGTCTGAGTATGTCGGGATTGCTTGGCATGGGATACGACATCGTAGAGCCTCTAGTCGGAGTCTTGGGCATTCGGAAGTTCTGTAATGGGTAGTGTGGGTTGCCGGATAGGGGATGGGTGTGGAGTCCGAAAGCTTCCACTCTTGTTTCCGATTTCGGGAATCCACCGCAAAGTCGCCGGACTTGCTTTCGCCGGAATAGTGCCCTGAGACTCTGCTTTAGGTCTTTCAGCAGGACCAGATCTATTTTCTTGTTGGGCTTGTTTTTTTGGAATTTTCAATTTTGTAACTGAGTCCCCTTGTAAGGCCTTGGCTTTGCCCAGTTTTGGGAAGCCCATTTAATATATGAGATTTAAAAAAAAAAAAAAAAAAAAAAAAAGTATACATGGTCAATGTTTATTCAAAATATTGTAAACTTGGTCTTTTAAATTTATACATGTGTGGGAGGATCATGTGCACTGGCTTTTTTGATAACCCTAGCCTTAATATCACACAATGTTAAGTGTAGCATAATTGATCAATCAAAACACCAAATTGTGGAAATTGAATTAAGCCATTTCTAATTGACCAAGAGAATATAATGGGGTGGCCCCAAATTCAAGAATATACTTATGTAAGTTGAGTATTAAAAAAAAATAAAAAATTAGCATGCTCAAATCAACAATTCAACACGCGATTACTAATAGACTAATACAGTAGAACCTCTATAAATTAATACTCGATAAATTAATAAACACGATAAATTAATAAATTTGGCCGGTCCCGAGTCGGGCCAATGTAAAAATTAACCAAATTCGATAAGATAATAAGATAATAAGTTTTTTGAAATCCCTATGTAAAAATATAGTCCCAATAATATCATAAATTAATAATCATGTAAATTTTCATATATATATATATATATATATATATATATAATAGTTTTAGTGTTTTTCATAGAAATAGCCAAAAGTTTTTTTTTAATAGTCGTATAGGTTTTTAAAATACAACAATGGATGTCACTATTTGTGAATTTTAATTTATGTATATCGTTTGTGTATGTGAATTCTATAATCGTTGTTATTCATTATCAAAATAAATTATTTTCTCTTCAAAACATTAAGTGTTTAATGCTAAAACTATAAAATTTATAACATTTAAAACATTAATTTTATTTAGATCATATTGCTTTAGGTCATATTTTTTTAAATAGTTTTCACAATTGAAACAAGACTTTCTGTAAATTAATAAATATTAATTTACCGTATAAATTAATACTTATTAATTTATAGATAAATTAATATCACTATAAATTAATAAAATATCATGGTCCCAACATTATTAATTTATAGAGGTTTTACTGTAGTACAATAAGTGTTTACATCGATGTAGTATGAGCGATTCCATCGACGTTGTTAACCTTACAAAAAGACCAAAACCGAATTACAAAAACGTTAGCCATTTCGTCGACGCTACACCTAAACGGCACAAAGTTGGAGCTTCTCAATAAAAAATCCGGTCAGATCTACGAATCGGGTCACCGTTCTCGGGTTCCCGCTCTAATTCACCCTCTTTTTTCATTCACTCCACAAATTACAGTCCATGGACGACAGAGCCACCGAACCACCGCCGCGAGTCTAAAATCCTCAGAGCTCCTAAAAATGGAGAACGCCACAATTCTCACGATTGCGGAACTTGTCCACGAAGGCCGAGCCGTCACCGGTTCATCGTCGCTATTCTTCTCCGCTGCTACACCGACTCCTCACTCGTCTTCCGAATCACGTCCCGGTGCCGTCGATTCAGACTCTAGCCGTAAGTTTCTCGAGCCACTGAACCACCCAGCGGTTATCGTCGGGACGTTAGCTCTTCCTTCCGAAACCCTAAAATGTCCGAATCGCTATTGCTTTCGATTCTCAGACGGTGATTTGACAATCTGCTGTGATATACTTAGATTCGAAATTCGCGCGATTGGGAGTAAGATTTGTGTTCTATCTTGGAATTTCCTTCCTATGAAGCATTCCGGTGGATTTTTGGAGATTATTAAGTGGAAATTTGTGGATATTGATAATTCGGTTTCTCGGTGTTCGTTTCCATTGATTCCTTCGTTGTATTCACCGCAAAACGTTGACCGTAAGTCGCGATATAGCGTCTGTGGTGTGTTAGAGTCTATCAGCCCTGTGTCTGTTGTTCCTTGTCAGGATGGGGTTTCAAGTGATTCTGTAAATCTTCCTGGGTTCTTAGTACATGTTATGGCTTGTGAGTGTAAAGAGTATAGCCGGGATGCGATTGATTGCGGTCACGCTTTTGAGAAGTCTGTTTTTGTTTACTTTTGTGGTTCAATGGCTGCGAGTTGGCACCCTGCGATAACGAAGTTAGTTGGGAGTAATGTTGCTTTTTCCGGGTTGAAAAGGAAGTTGGTTTATGTAAGAGGTGATTCTCTGTTGGTGTTTGTGACGACTGAGAATTCTGTTCTTCATCCACCTTGGTTATCGAAGAAACAGACAGTTTTGAAAGCTGGTGTTGATAGGAGAGGTAACTGCGGTTCCTACCTTGGATTTGTCAGAGGTTTGTACATGAGAGGAAAGCTTGTTGAGATGGATGAAGATGTCTGGCTTTTATTGACGGATCAGATACACAACAGATCACACAGTATCCGAACTGGTTCTCTTGTAAGAATTCCTCTCTTACTTCAGCTTGGTGTGTATTAAGATTGTTTATTTTTTCTTACTTTGCTAGTTTGAGATCTTTGATTTTTCCGGACTAATTTTTAGTGCAGATTTTTATCAGAAATGTTCATTTTGTGAATACCAAGTTTTCTTGGGGAGAAGTGCTTATACTTGGGGCATGTTTCAAGACCAGCATCACAGTTGAGTTTTTTTCACCTTTTGAAACGAGGTAAGGTTTTGCTCTAAATTGGTGAATCATGGATGCTTTCTCTAATGTCTGAAGATTCATCCAGCTGGTGCTTTAGTTGTCTTGTAGATTCATGTCGGCAGACTTCTTTGAGTCGATTCATCGAGTCTTTGTCCTTTCCTGCAAGATTTTGGTACTCTTTCTCTCTGATTGATTTTAGCTATACTTTATTGATTTCATGCTATTTTGTGACTCGTGATTGATATAGCTGCAATACAATGCTTTGCAGGACATTACTTGTTAGATCGTGCTTCCAGAAATTTGACGGAATGCCATCAGACAAGGAAATCTTAAGATCCTGTCAGGTAACTGAAAGCAGGCTTGGTCCTTTGCTTTGATCCTGGAGTTTCCGGTTTTCTCCGACATTAAGTTCTATGGTCTTCTTCATTTTTGCGAGGTGTTATCAGAAGGATGAACTGACAAAGATTTATGCAGAGTCACGAATACCACCATCCATGTTTCAACCTAGGGTAAATTGGTAAAATTCAAAGTTCAGTAATATATGCAGCTTTATACTCTTCTTAGGCTATTATCAATGCTCATCAATTTTAGTCTTTTTTTAAACCTTTCGCAGGGCGGGATCTTTACTGAATTCTGCATGCATGAGTCATGCGAATGCAATTGTGAAGCTCGTGATTGCAACCTAAAACTGGTAAGTCTATTATTTTTGGTTAGATTAGAACGAGTTTAATCTCTTTTTAAATGACATGACTTTTCTTAGATCTTATAATATTAGCTCCGCCCTTTTTTTCTGCAAACAGGTAATGCCTATCTCAAGTTTTGTCCACCACATCAAGGTCATGCTGAATGAATTGCTTTCTCAGATTAAAAAAGACTTTAGTGCTAGTGATTGCTTAAGTGATTCACCGTCAACATGGAAAAGATACAATCATACAAACACGAAGACTTTTAGAAGTGAGGTTACTAGTGTCATCTTGCTTGGAAGATTGAAGGTATATTAAAATTTTAAATATTGCCACTCCATATCTGTGTTATGCCTCCATATCGCTTCAAGATATGTGAAGTCTTACATTAGTACAATGTGCCATCAAATAACTCATTAAAAAAGTTTTTCTTAAATTGTTGAGATGTCAGTGTCATCATGTCATCTTAATATCTGGAACATATCTTTAGCTTTGCTACATTACAACGTTTTTGTTTTTCTCGAGTTTATACCGTTATGTAGCTGTGACATTATTCTTCTATATAGATCTCATCTTCTGGAAGACTACAATTGCATGACAGAACTAGCAGTATTGATGTTCTGACTCCAGACTTTCTAAGTGATATAAATGCGATCAGGATATGTGAGGTTAATCTTTTACTTCAAACTACATTTTCTTCGTTTATCCGGCATGTTGGAGGATACCAAACTCGTCCTATTGACTCTTCAGTTCATCCTCTTTTGTTTGTTGTAGGTTTCTGATTACTTTATTATTATGGAAGGAATACCTGAATCGATGCTCCACATGCCGTTTCTTCAAAATCCCCTTCGCTGTAGAAGTGTGGTTAATCCCACTCCATTGGCCATAGAAAACACCTTGACAGTGCGTTTTTCTTTATCGCTTGGTACTGCAAGTTGCAAACATGTTCTCGAGCACCATCCTCTTGACTGGAGGCATGATCTCAATGAGTTCAATGAGGGGATGTTTCATCTATTTAGGGTGACCCACAAATTTCCAATATTAAAAAATGTATAGTTTCATCTTTCAAATAGCAATCTCCAAGTCTCACTATTGTTTATTTATTTTGCTTAAAGAAATAATGTTGTTGTTTATGCTACAAGGTCTTTAACTGTTGTGGTTATTGATCTTGTACCAGGGTCACCCAGGAATGCCTGACTGTACTAGTGCATTCATCGAGGCTTTAGTCCTTCCGTGGGAACTGATTTGCACTGTGACTGAAGAAGACGCAGCAGCTGCTCCCTATTTTGAAGAACATGATACTTCCCAAGAAATACGTCCACATAAGAGATGTAAAACTAATAATGAATTAGAAAGGCAAAGAGCATTATCTGTGCCGCATGAAATTTCTTGCCAGATGACCATCAGATGTGCTAATAGTCACTGTTTGGTTACAGCAGCAACTCTTCTAAATTTGAGGGAGAACAAAAGTGGTAACATGCACAGTACGAAGCGTGTGCTCTTAGAATTCATACCTGAGTGCAGTAACTATTATGTAAGTATTTATTTCTTATCAACATTGTTCCCAGGATACATCTATGCTGCACAAGACTAATAATATAAACAAAAATGATGCTTTTGCATTTTAATGGCAGGCTTTACAGATTGGCGGTTGCTATTTGATGAAGCATGGCACTGATGATTCTTTTTGTGTTGGACGGTCTGGCATATCTAACAATGACAAAATCAGTTTTAGACCTGAAACACGTTTATGGAGTGTGGAATTTTCTTTTGATGAAGTTCTCACCCATGATGGATCTGTGGATGTATATCCTCTTGTGTCTTCTCAACCATCTCTTGCGGTGGAACAACAAAATGATTCTAGTTCACAACCTTGTTCAGATGTTTCACTTCTTCTCCCTTATGATGCAAAAGGACTCTTTTCAGTATTTCTCAAAGACTTGGAAGAACTTAATAAGCCATTGGCAGCTGGGAAGGACAATAATAATATTGCATGCTGTACTCAGTCGGAGAAGATAGTGCATGCAGAGCCGTCTCGAGTACCTCCTTCCAACAGCTTGTTTCCTGAAGGAAATCTAGCGACTTTCAGAGGCGACATAGTAGCAGTTGACGCTGTTACCTCTTCTGTCGTTGATGTTTCAAGCAGCTATTGCATTAATGTTCTAGTCAATCATCAAATTGTGAGTGCTTATTATACTCTACTCTCCCTCCTGTCTGTATTCTTGTACCTCTGATCTCCTCAACAATGTGTTTCAGGTGAAGATATTTGGTCCACTTAGAAGGCATTCATATCTCACTGGATTCGGCCCTGGGGCGAGTGCAACATTCTACCGGATTCTTGGAACAGGGTATAATATCTAAATAACAACCATTGCTTAATTAGCTTTTCATCAAGTGAGAAACTCATCTTCAGTCCCTTGCTTTCTTGTTTCCGTAGAGAGGAAAACAGGTTTGTGTTGACATCAGCATCGTTTGTCAAGATAAACTCACGAAAGACATTGGATGGTCCGCAGTTAGAGAAACTGACTCACCGAGCTGCTTTGTGTCTGCCCAAAATTACACATCAGGAATACGTACCTTGCATTCTTGCTGGTCCTGCTTGTAATTCATTCTCAGAAAACAAGGATAATCAGCAAATAAAGTTTGCCTGCAAGGTAATATTTCTATGAATTAGCAAAGTTGTTTTAATTATTCCATTTATGTTTACTGATTTGTTGATGCAACAGGTTCTTTCAGTTTATCTTCTGGTTCTCCAAACGAGATCTGATGATCCGTCAGAAAACGAATGTAGGAACAATATTGATATACCACTTGCAGGATTTGTGGTTGGTAAGTCACCTCTTCTATTCTAGGGCACTCTAACAGGGAGTAGAATAAGGTGCAACTTAGAGCATGTCGCCTGAAAGAGAAGTTTGGGTCGAATTTGCAGAGATATTCACGTTTTAGTTTATCTTCTACAGTTGGAAAAAGGTCTTATCATACTAATCTATCCAACTAGTAAGATTGATCGTGATTAACTGCTTCTATTTCGTGGAAGTTAGAATTACTGTCCTATTCAGTCTTCATTATGTATAACATACAAGCATTCGATATCTGACTAACATCCTCTTAAGAGCATCATATTAAGCATTGTGTATGTGTGTAATGCCGCAAGGCAGAAAAAAAACATATAAAGATGTGTGTATGAGTATATGTTTATGTTTGCATAATATTTGGTGTTACTGAACGGAGTAGTCTTTCTTCAGTTTCCAGTAGCAGATAGAAAACTTACTTGTCCATTGATAAATTGGTTAATGATATATGACATATTCTTTCTCTTTTCATGAGTTTCACTTTTCCTGGTTTAGATGATGGATCATCAATTTATCTTTGCTGGACGAGTGGGGAAAGAGCGTTTACAATTCTTAGGCTGCACGAAGAGTTGCCTGAAGAAGCCATTGATGTGGCACAGTGGATTAGAAGAGACAGCAGCCGGGGCACCGCAGCTTACCATCTTGAACAAATTGTTCGGGTTCACAAGAGAATAGTTATGAAGTGCAATGGATCACAGATTGACGCACTCTTTCAAGACATCACCATTGCTGTTACTTCAGATCAACTTCTCACCAAGTCAGAGGATAAGTTCCTCAAGTGGTTGATCCTAAATGCCATTAGCGGCCCCATATGGGTATGTTCAACCTCATTTTAATCCTCCTTGATTTTATTGGATTTTCATTTGTCCTGAACATTAAACGGTCCTAGCTGGAGAATTAGTTGACAGAACTTAGTTCTCAGATTGTTTTTTTTCTGTGTGGGAGTAGATAAGAAAGTGAGACGTTGCTAGTTCCTAGAATTGGTATCGAGGCTTTTAATTCTGAAAATAGACAGATTTTTATTAATAGACCTGCAATTTATTAAGTTTAGCAAGCTATTTAGCTGTGTGGACAGAGCTGGAATCAGATAGACTTAATCATATTAACGAGTTGATAAGACTAGTACGGCAGTTGTCTCACTCATCAAAATAAGGTGGCATGCTTAGTTAATAGTATTGACACACACTATACTCTGGGTTCCACTTGTGATTTTAAAACCGATCTTCCTTGCCTTTATTATTTTTGGTTTAAGCAGGAAGTTGCCACGAGCTCAATGGACATGAAAATGATTGAGCATTTGGAGAGGGAACAGTGTGTGGAAATAGAGACATCAAGACATAATCTGCAGAGCGTTTGGGGTAATGAAGTATGCCAAGTGGATCCGTTGGTTCGAGCTTGGAGCTTACTCCAAGGTTTGCTAAATAGCTGATCATGAATTATAACATCCTTATGCTCACAAGTGATTCCACCCATCAGTTATGTGACTTGTGTACAAAATTCATCCACCAATCGGCGATTCTTGGCATCCTGAGTCCTCACATCAGTAGGAGACAAAGAACCATTCAAATCAATTTTGTGAAATGACAAATTGTCGACCCTAAGAAGGGATGCACGAAGGTAAAGGTATGGAAGCGAGTACTTAAACTGGCTTATATAATCATCAGTGTAGATAACTACAAAATCATTCACAATTTTGAGCTTTTATGCGTTTTAGCCTACTAGTTCTAGAGATCACGTCTTCTTATTATTTTCATACGTACCACCCGGTTCAAAAATTCATATGTACGGAGAACGGTTCAAAAGTATATTAACAAAAAGAAAACTATAGGTCAGTTGATTCAAATTTATTTAATGCATTTAATATTTATAGAGATTATTTAGTATTATAAATATATAAAAAAACTCATACAATGTTTAACAAAATATAAAGTCTAACAATAATAATAAAGTGATTAAAATGTTTAAATCCAATCAAAACCGTTTGAGAAGAACCGAAGAAGTGAAAAGTTCTAAAAATAATTGAATAACTAGATCCGGACCCGCACGTACGTGCGGGTAGTTATTTTGAATCGATAGGATTTACATAAAGTTTTAATTTAAATGTATTGTTTTATGTAATTAATAGTAAAAATATCAATCTAGAATAAACAATATTACACACATTTATTTTTATTTTGATTAATTATATATTCTGCAGAAAAGTGTATTTAGTAAAAGATGCAACATTTATCATAATAGAAAGGTGTTATACAGTATAATAAATAGTTTAATTATACACTTAGCATAAGATGTTTAATACTAAAGTAAAAACTTAATTCCATGGGCCATTGAAACACAAATATTTTGTTATGGGTCATACAAATACAAAATCATATTGGGCCGTAGGAGATTTACATACATATTAAGGATGGGCCTTCTACATATTTGACCCATTACGTAAACTTTGTTTTTATTATCTGAAGAGATAATTCTTAATCAAACAATCGATGTCCGATAGATCTAGACAAACAATTCTTAATCAAACTTTATATTTTATTCTAAAAGACCAAAACCAAACCTTATATGTTCAATCCAAGCCCGGCCGGATCAACCGGTTCACTGGGTTACGAGTTAGTGGCTAGTTTTTGTGGGTTTTCCGGTTTTAAAATTGTCGGATATTAGCACTAAACTCAAACTAGAGAAGTGTCTGGGTCGCGGGTTAGTCAGTCGGACTGGACAGGAGTCGGGCATGAAAACACTATATTTTTTACCAAATCAAGTAATTTTTTTACTTTATACTCGACCAGTTCAACGGATCGCGGATTTTGTGAGTTTTCCGGCTTTAAAATTTCCGAGTATTAGCATTAAACCCAACCAAAAAAATGTCTGAGTCACGGATTAAATATAACATCTATTTTAATTTTTTATACTATAATATTACTTACTTCTCAAAACAAAATTTACAAAGTTAATTTATAAAAAGTAATTCTATCCGTGCTATAATACCTAGGGATGTCAAATGGGCTTCGTGACCATGGGCAAGACCAGTCCAAATTATAATGGTCCGGATTTGGTCACGCCCAAATTCGCCCAAATTCGAAGCGGTCCATATGGGCTAAAAGCCCATTTAGTCCACAAACAAATGGGCCGAACCCATCTGGACATGGGCCGTCCAATAAGCCTTAAAAATTAGGGTTACTAATTTAGAGAAAAGAAATTTTCTTTATTTTTAAAAAATTTCGGATTTACATTGACATTTTCACTCCAAAAAATATTTTTACAGTTTTGGCGGAAAAAATGTGATTTTACGATGTGGCGGAAAAATGCAATTCTTCGATTTTGAGAGAAAATATGTTTTTGTGGTTTTGGCGGGAAATAGAAAATTATATTATTTGGGCCCCATGGGCTGTCCAGTTGGTCATGGTCTTATTTGGTCTCGTCTTATTTGGACATGGTCCTATTTGGGTTTAGACCGTCAGTGTCCAAAAAAACGGAGCTGCCCATTTGGACAGGCCCATTTGGACTTGGACAGCCCAATTGACATCCCTAATAATACCGATTATGATCTAGTCAACGTACATTTTTATACTGATTATTTAAATGGTTTCGTTTACTAGCCTTTATGAACTAGTTGTAGTAATAATTATAATTTTATTGTTAAAGAAAGACCACCAAAAGTCTAATATGTTAAATTTTGGGTTGGCTGATTTTATAGCCATAAACTAGTTGCATTCTCAGCTTTTTCCCCTAACCTTTTCGCTCCAGCTAATTCCACCATTAACTTAGATAATTCTCGCAATTTCAACATGTAATTTCGGATTCATCCTTAAAACTACGCCTCCAATTGAACCGGCCAATAAACCGGTACCACATAACTCGGTTTGATTTAATTCAAATTTAACCAAATTTAAACCCGATTTTGACCCAATCTTCTTCTTCTTCACCCGATTTTGACCAGAATTTTTTTTTTTTAACGACGGTAGACCCGACTTTCAACGACGACGTTTTGGGTCTCATCGACGGCAGATCCGAAGACTACGATCCCTGCAACTGGGTCGGTTGCACATGCGACCCTGCCTCCAACCGGGTCTCGGAGCTCCGACTTGACGCCTTCTCTCTCTCCGGTCACATCGGCCGTGGCCTTCTCCGTCTCCAGTTCCTCCACACCTTGGTCCTCTCCAACAACAACCTCACCGGAACCCTAAACCCCGAGTTCCCTCACCTCGGCAGCCTCCAAGTCGTCGATTTCAGCGGCAATAGTCTCTCGGGTCGGATCCCAGACGGGTTCTTCGAGCAATGCGGGTCCTTGAGGTCCGTCTCCTTGGCCAACAACAAACTCACAGGTCCTCTTCCTGTCTCCCTCAGCTACTGTCGGAGAAGATGAACTAGGACTACGAGGAAGCGGAGGAGCTAGCGGAGGAGGAGGGTGGTGACGGTGATGAGGTTGATACTCAATTGCGGCGGTTGTGGATGAAGATGGAAGAAGAGACGGTGGTGGAACAGAGGAGGAATCGTCAGGTTCACGGCGGTGGAAGTTACGGTGACAACCACAAGCTGCACACTTGTGAAGTTGGATCGGAAGGTGTTGAAGAAGGAGACGACATGAATTCTCCGCAACCGTCAAGCGCGTGACCACCAATCGCCGCCGAAGAAGAATAAGATTCAGTTGGGTTGGCTGATTTTATAAAATTTTGGTCAAAATCGGGTTTAAAGTTGGTTAAATTTGAATTAAATCAAACCGGGTTATGTGGTACCGGTTTAATGACCGGTTCAATTGGAGGCGTAGTTTTAAGGATGAATCCGAAAGTACATGTTGAAATTGCGAGAATTATCTAAGTTAATGGTGGAATTAGCTGGAGCGAAAAGGTTGGGGGGAAAATCTGAGAATGCAACTAGTTTATGGCTATAAAATCAGCCAACCCTTAAATTTTATCAAGAGCATCTTTGAGATTAACGAAGAAGAGTCGAAGACTTTTGAGAAAGAGAGAGAAACTTGAAATTCCAGATCCTTCTTCTTCTTCTTCTTCTTCACCAATCTGGTAGTATACGACAATGGAATCTGAGGGAGTATCACTACCGTTGATCCACGATCATCTTATGATGCCTTGGAATGATATGAGGAAAGGCGATTGTTGTGGACGTTTGGATGCTACCAGTGATGGTTACTATTGCAAAACCTGTGATTTTTTCGTCCACAAGAAATGTGGCGACGAGTGCTCCAAATTTATCGAACACCCAGGTCACTCCATTCACACCCTCAGGCTATTACGTGGAAACAGGATAAAACCAAGTTATTGCAATTTATGTGGAAAGGGGATAATAAACGTGAATCTTTCTTATCGCTGTCAGATCTGTAACTTCGATGTGGATCTACATTGTGCCAAGTACCCACCACCAGAGGTCATTGAAGTTTCCGAGACGCATCACCACAAGCTCACCCTTTTCAAGGAACAAATCGAGTTTGTTTGTGATGCTAAATGTGGGATGATTGGTAATGGGTTTCCGTACAAATGTCATGAATGTGGTATATCCTTCCATATGGATTGCGTATGGAATCCGTCGGAGGTAAAACATCCCTTAGAGATAAACCACTCTTTCCATTCCTCGCACCCTCTTAAGCTCCTGACGGGTCAACCACCGGACTATTGTGATGGAAAATGTCGTCTTTGCGGAAGAAAGATTGATGAGATGTTTTATCATTGTTCTTCGTGTAATTTCACCTTGGATATGCATTGTGTTTTAAACCCACCACCGCAATCATTTCTGGATTTGAAAGCTCATGATCACCAACTCGCTCTTCTCCCAAGACTCATTTCGTTTACATGTAATGCTTGCGGGTTGAGTGGAGATCGCAGCCCTTACATATGTGTTCAATGTGGTTTCATGATCCACCAAGACTGTCTTGACCTTCCACGCATCATAAGCATTAATCGCCATGATCACAGACTTACTCGCACTTCTGTTATTGGTGTTGTGAATTCTGTATGTGGAGTTTGTCGCCAAAAGATGGATTGGAGTTGTGGGGGTTATTCTTGTCAAATGTGTCCGAGCTATTTCGTTCATTCTAAATGTGCTACTAGAATAGATGTGTGGGACGGGAAAGAACTTGAAGGAATACCTGAAGAAATAGAAGATATCGAGCCATATGTGGTAATAGATGACACAATACAACATTTCAGCCACAAAGAGCATTACCTAAGACTCCATGTTAATGGTCATCTTTGTGAAGAAACGAAGCGGTGCAATGCTTGCACCCATCCCATTTGTCTCCAATCCTTCTATGGATGTGTTGATTGTGATTTTATTCTCCACCAATCGTGTGCCGATGTTCCTAGAAAGATATGGCACATGCTGGACAATGAACAGCTGACTTTAGTTACAAGGGAGGACAATATTTTTGAGTGTTATGCTTGTCATAGAATGTCCAATGGTTTCAGGTACCAGAATAAGGATAAGGTACTAGATGTCCTATGCGGAACAATTCCTGAGCATTTTTACCATCCAAGTCATCCCTATCATCCCTTATCTTACATTCCACAAGATGGAAGAAGACAATGCAATGGTTGCAACGAGTTGGCATCTCTTGTGCTCACGTGCACTGAAAGTGACTGTGAATTTGTCTTGGATTTCAAATGTGCCACTTTACCACTTGTGGTAAAGCACAACCTTGATGACGATCATCCTTTCTCGCTATGTTATGGCAGAAAGGCGTGTGGTAAAAACTGGTGTGAGATTTGTGGGAAAAAATGCAATATAGAGAGATGGTACTACACATGTAAAGATCAGGAGGATAGTTTGCATCCAAGTTGTGTGGTCGGAGACTTTGCAGGGCTCATGCCAACAAGCATAGTAGAGGTTTTAAGCAGATCATTTGCGGTGGTGCTCAATAATAGTGTATACCGTCCATTTTGCGGATGGTGTAAGACGCATTGCTTGTACCCTATCATGTTGAAGATGCTTGGAACCTCGGATACATACATTTGCTCTAGTGATTGCCTTTTTAACGTGCTAGATCCTATCAACGGAGTGGATAAAGAACTTTGAAGCCAAACAGTGCAATAAAGCACGTGAAGCCAAAGAAGATAGTCTTAATAAAATTTCAGAACTTCATAAGAGGTCTCTTGGTGTGATTTGTATCTGTATTTTTCTCTGGATTTGTAAAAGTATGATCGATGTTTTGCTTGTTTGTATTTTTTTTCTTGCTTGTTTGTATTTCTTGTGAACTCTCGTGTTATTCAAGGTGTGTTTCGATCCAAAGTTTTTAATTTTTTATTTTTATCATGACTTGATTTCCCTGTAATGTAGCTATTTCTAAAGTTTTAAGTCTCTCATTGTCTTCAAAATCTCGCTTTAAAATTGATGAACACAACACTATTTTTTTTTTCACTAGAATTTGATTTTCATTGATAGAAAATTTGACTGAATACACTTAGCCTGCGAGAGTAGCAAATTTTCCAGAGACATAGATGGCGAGTGTTCTTGTGCTATGACTTTATATCAAGAACCTGAATAGTCCAAGTGTTTTCATGTGTATAGAGAAATTAATCGCCTAGCGTAAGGATTAGCGTACTCTATATTTTCTTACCCTTAGGTTTCTATCTTTTTTAGTTCTCCACCGGATGTTGTAATCCGATTTTGTTGGAATATGCCAATGGAGCCACAAGACCATACACTGTTCGTTTGTAATTTCTTTCTTGTTTTTGAATAAATTGTCTCCTGACTCCGACCAAAAAAAAAAAAAAACTAAAATCAGATCTCTGATAAAAAAAAAACCGATAAGGGATCTGTCTAATTGGCGCTCCTTTACTAATTCCCCTTTTTTTCCATCTTCGGATTCTTTTCAAATCAATAAAAAGTACAAATCGGAGATCCCTACAAAATCCTCTCACCACTGTTCACAATTCCTTCTCCGAGATCTACAGATTCTCTAACGCTGTTTCATTCTTCCGATAACAATGGCGACGAGAAGACGTACTTTGCTCAAGGTCATTGTCCTCGGTGACAGTGGGTAATCAATCTATTCCGATCTCTAATTCTTTCAATCTTTTACGCATATTCTTCTATTTTCCTGATGTTCGATTTTCGATTTTCTAGGGTTGGAAAAACCTCCTTGATGAATCAGTATCCTTTCAATTGATTCGATTTGAGAGAAATTGTGTTTTGATTCTGTGATTATGTGAATCCTTAATGGTTGAATTTTAGATATGTGCATAAGAAGTTTAGTATGCAGTATAAAGCAACGATTGGTGCTGATTTTGTAACCAAGGAGCTTCAGATTGGGGAAAAGCTTGTTACTTTACAGGTTTTTGGCTTTTTTTTTTTTTTTTCAAGATTTTTTCAGTATTTTACTTTTTTTTTTTTTTGTGGTTTGTTAGATTTGGGATACTGCTGGACAAGAAAGATTTCAGAGTCTTGGTGCTGCTTTTTATAGAGGAGCTGATTGTTGTGCTTTGGTTTATGATGTTAATGTGTTGAGGTCTTTTGACAATCTCGAAACTTGGCACGAAGAGTTTCTTAAACAGGTTCGTAGGTCGTTTCGTTTCTTTCTGGCACACTTTGCTTTGGTGTGCTTCATTGTGTTATATGGTTTGCTTTTGTGTGTTATGTTATAGACATGGAACATAGGAATCATTAGAGTCAAACTCTTATTTTGAAGATGTGGTTGGAAGAGTTCTTGATTATCTTCGTATCTCTTTTGGTTCTCGGGACCATATATGAAGTATTGTTTGATTGATCACTAGAACATGTTTTTTTTGTTTGAATAATCATTTGCTGTTCTTTACCTAGTCCTCGGTTTACTAGTTAAGCCAAGTATATTACTAACTTGATTTTGTGTTCATTAACAGTATTAGATTTAATTAATCTATATAACCTGTTCCTTATTCTGTTTTTTTTTCCTGCATTCACATTTTCAATCCTTTTTAACAATTTATAATTAACTTGTATTGGTTGCCTGTATCCATGGCATCGTTTTGGGCTGTACAGGCAAGTCCATCCGATCCAAAGACATTTCCGTTTATAGTGCTTGGAAACAAGGTTGACGTAGATGGAGGGAGCAGTAGAGTGGTAAGAGGAAGATCAAGATATGTTGTCTTCCATCGTGCTTGAAGTCTTTGACTCAGTCTAGTTTTATTCCTCTTTCATTACAGGTCTCTGAGAAGAAAGCAGCTGACTGGTGTGCTTCAAATGGTAACATACCCTATTTTGAGACCTCAGCAAAAGAAGACTTCAATGTTGATGAGGCTTTCTTAACCATTGCCAAAACCGCCCTTGCGAACGAACATGAACAGGATATGTAAGTTTTATTTTTGGTTTAGCTCTAATATATGAGAGCTTGGAAACCATGAAATCTTGACTGAAATATAGAACATAGAGATTATGGGTACCAGCCTACCAGGTTCTACATTTGTTGGAATTATCTAATTGTTAAACCGGAAAGTCTGAATAGCGTAGAATATGACTTTTAAATGTAGAAGGCAGATAGTGTAGAAACCCGGGAATTTCTTACTGCGTCCAAAGCTTGGTGATTATTGATAAAAACAGAGACATCGATAATATGCATATCTGACATTTGTGATTGGTCTACTTCTGAATTCCAGAGTCTGTGACTCTGTGATCCAAATTGAAAACTAAGAATGCATAAAAAGTAAGCTGAGTGCTTAATAAAATATGTCCTTCATACACAATGCTTTTGGGTTTATTGCAGATACTTCCAAGGCATACCCGATGGAGTGACTGAGAACGAGCCAAAAGGCGGTGGTTGCGCTTGCTGAACCGCAGATTTGAGGATTCTTTTACATTCGTTTTTTTTAATGCATTCATCGAAGGTTGGTGTACTCTTTGAGTTGCAGAACGATAATCTTGTAGAAGCAATTTTTTGCCATTCCATCATGTATTAATTGATTGGAGAAGTCTCTGTATGATCAATCGATTCTGCTGGATAAAAATTTTATTTTTGGAAGAACCTTTATTGCTCTTATGTTATATTATGTCAGTTTGGGTTCACTCATCTGTGAGATGTTATACTGCATCTATATTTTAGATCATATGTTAATTTTGCATGCATAAATTATTTATTTTGGAGATATTGTTAAGTTTTGGAGCTCATGTGATATTGTAAAAAATTTGTGAATATTTCGTCGAATAGCGATTAGGTGACAAAACCTAAAAGCATTTGAATGTCCGGAGATCCAAGATCGTTAAGGTTATCGCAAGACCGTCTATTTTTCCTTTGTTCTCAGGCCGTATTATTACTCGGATGTGACCCGATTCGACGGATCGTATGATATTGAGGACTCTCTTGTTCACTGTAGATCACATTTTAGATCCTGAAAACTGTAACACATGAAATGATCCTGAAGGTCAGCTTTGGGTTATACTCTTCACTACCAAATGTTTTGTGATTTTTTATTTATTTTACAACTTTGACGTTGAAGCTTATTGATTCGTTTGGAGAAAATATATACACACTAAACTTCTTTTTTTGTTGGGGATAACAGTGGAGTTTTAACTTTAAACGGAAAATGAAATTCAATGTGACTTCTAAAAAGAAGTTAGGTAACGTAAGAGATATTATCGTTCATGCAAATTAACATTTCAGTTACTAGTTCCAAACAATCTTTAACCGTTAAAAAATATTCTTAGTTTTCGAAATTACATAAGAAACGTTTGAGCTATATTATTGTTGTTTCCTATGATGAAGTCAACAAACACTTTATAACCTGTATTTATGGTATTTATATCAATACAGTTAATAAATAAGTAGACATCAATACAATAAAAACCCTTGAAACTCTCCAGAGTTTGACACCTCAGCTTTTTTAAGCTTTGTGGAGTTGACACCTCATTTAAAATGAATAACCAATGAAAACATTCTAAATAATACAACTCATTTTTAATATCCAATAAGAACCTTTCTTTTTTCCACATCATCATCTCTCATAAAAATATCAAAATGGCCCTAAAATCGTGGGCTTAGCCCAGTCCGGTCCAGGTATGAACACAATATATTAAATCCGTTAAAAAGTAGATTTTGCGGGCAATCCCACTCGGATTACGGGGTTTAGCAGGTTATGCCGGAGATTGGCGGATTGCCCCGTGGACTGCATATATATAATAAAAATAAATATATCATATATATAATTAAATAGTTTATATATTTTTGTAAAGATAATATGTAAAATATGTGATAATATAAAAATTTTATTATAAAAAGGATAATATTAAAAAAAAATTGATGGTGTTTATACATTAGCTTTTTAGGCTATTCTCAGAGTAACACATCATTAGAATTGATATCTAATCAAAATATAAGTACGAAACAAAACTGAACATGGTAATTAATTCAGTGTCTCTAGCTAATACGATTTTTGAAAATTCTAATTATGAATTCTTTAAAGTTGCAAAAGATATAAAATAATTAATAAGATTTAAATTATATAAATTAATTTATATTCTTTAAAGGTTTTTAAAGGTTTTATACGGTATTTATAAGATTTTAGATACATATAAAGATAGTTTGTATATGTTTTAATAATGTTAAATATGTATTTGGGTAAATTTCATATTGTTTGGAGCATTTTTTATAAGGTTTAAAAATGTGACATTTTTGAAAACTGGCATTGAAAATAAAGATAGTTTTTTAAACATAAAGTTACTTAGTTGGTTCCGAGTGGTATAAAGGTAAACCATTAAGTTCAAAAATTTTATTTAATTATAGCAAATCACTAAAGAAAAAATTCAAAAAATAACCTTTGCTACGAAAATAAATTATTAACTGAAAAATATACTAGAATTTTACTTTTGAAACATCATCTTTTCATTAGATATTAATATTGGCAATAGAGACTATAATTATAATTACAAAGTCTAATTACATAAATAAAAAACTAATCCCTAGAAGTAAAAATAATTACAATTTAAATACAAATAAAACATTAAATTATAAAATTTTATTTAGTTATATTAAATAAAAAATTTCAAAATAACAATAGGATTAATACAATAATAACAATTGGATTCTCTCCTAATCTAACACATCAGCATTTTCAGCTTTCCTGGTTATGACACATCATTAAAAAGAAACTCTAATCAAAACATTTTAAATAATACAGCTCAACTTTATTTGCCAATAATAATCTTCTATTCTGCCACGTCACTCTTTCTCTCCCCTTTTTCTGTTGTTTCATATTATTAAAAACACACAAAAACAAAAAAAAGTAACAAAGCCCAAAAGTATGATGAAAAAAATAAAATAACAAAGCCCAAAAGTAAAAGCCCACTTGATAAAGTAGTGTTGAAAACATGGAGAGACTAATTAAAATTGACAAAACACGGCTGTCTTTCTTCTTCGTCATCATCTTCCTCTCGATCGGAAAAAAAATAAAAGTTTCTATAAATCTGTTGAATCAAGCAGAGAAGAAGAAGAAAAAGAGATCATGAATCCATAATCTGATTATCTACATCTCCCTAACATCAAGATCCACCATCCTTCATCTCCTCGTCACTCTCAGCACCACTCTTCCTCCACTCCTTCAGCCGCTACTCCTACCCCAACCGTAGGTGCTCGCCGTTTACCTCTTTAAAGAAAGTGCATTCGCTGTTTGCTTTGAAAACGTGGAGAGACGAAGATTATTTTTTTGTTTTGCCTTCGCCGACAAGGTTTGTTGTCGAATCGATTTGCCATCGGAAGGAGCTCTAATAACCACCGTAAACTACCAGAAAAATCACCGACAAAATTTGTTATTGATTAAGATTTAAAGAGTACTGGGAGTACCATCTTATTTTCCAAACATGATTCAAATAGTGTCCTTCCCTTTTACCAAAAAAAAAAAATAGTGTCCTTCCCCAACATTGTTTTTTGCTTTCATTACCATCTAGATCTTTCTTTCCTTGTCATTGTTGGTAGTGTTGTAGGCATTTCATCGACAGGGAGTTATGGTAGGTTTATACAACTTATTTTAGTTATGGAAGTTTTGAATTGGTAGTACTTATTGTTGAGACTCGTGTAAAGAAGACTTCAAAAGTACACAATTGCTCGAAATCAATCATTTAATTAGCAAATAACAGCTGCGTACTTTATATATTGGAGTGCTACCTATACTTTATCAGTGTTTGCAGTCGTTTAATGGAAAATATGGTTGTTAAAATATTTCATGTGGACAGAGATATAGATTAATGATTCTAGAATTATTAATGTTTTATTTACTTACACTTCAGGTTTCCCGTGTATTTCACTTTGCCTAAATGTCATAATTTAGGTCTGGAACTATTGTTGTCCACCCTAAAGTTTGAATGCATGTATTGTGACTTGTGAGACCATAGATGATCTTTACGTAATATATTATATTGGTCTTAGGAATAGTTAAATCAATCAAGTATCAAGCGTGTAATGCATATTGAATCTCTTGAGATGATTGGACAATTGTATAATATTAATACATCCACAATTGTATTTGTATCTATCTAAAGAATGAAGGAGAGATTGTGCAAGTACCATGGGATCTACCGAAAACTTGTCGGAATTTCTCATCTACCTCTGCTTATACACTTCTTCCGTACATATATATACACTATTGTTCGTTTGGTCAATTTAGTTAATGTTGATTAAAGATGAAGGTGGAGCAAATTTCTAAAGATGTTGAAGTTAATGAATCCAAGGCCGGTAGACGAAGAGAAGAAGAATTTTGTGCATTGATTTCTTAAGTAATGTGTCACGGTCACCTTCTCATATCTGTGTATTAATTTGTTTTATTTGATTTGAAATTCAAAATAAAGTTTTTAAATGAGATGAAGTGGTGAAAATGATCTGTCAACCATCAAATTCTAAAATTTTATTTAAGTTTTACAAATCATATTTATATTAAATTCAAGTTTCGTATTTGTGTATTGTTTAAATTCAAGTTTGGATACTCTTTTGTTTGTATTACAAAAAAAGGAAGACAACTTTCATTGTCTAAACCAAAAAATACAAATTTCATTGTGAACTTTGTACTACATAATCTTAGTTTAAGCAAAAGTCATTAGTAACAAAAATAATTTATAAAAGATATCCCGCAGCGGAGCGCGGGTTTTTACCCTAGTGTAGTATAAATAAGAGAAAGATTAAAGAAAACTTGAAGAAGAATGCAATCACTTATGTAAACAACATTCCTTAGGAATGGTTATTTTAAGTTATATTTAATTTCGGATGACAAAAAAAAAAAAAAAAAAAATCAAGGAAATGCAAATAGAGCTATGTTTGCAGAGGAGATTTGCGGCCAACATTGCAAATGTGATATTCATAGACAATACATCTTCTTGTAGCTAATAGATCGGTGACGAAATAATTGCTGACATTTTGAGCTATATTAATGATTTGTGTTTATTTCTTAATATGCATTTTGAGACTTTAGATTATGATGCATTTTAGCTTTTGAAACTAATTATATCTCAAAATGCATACTAAAGAGTAAAGACAAAGCACCAATATAGTTCAAATGTCGCTAATTATATTTCATTCTCAATCTACTTCATATAAGAGGATGTATGGTCTATGAATATCACATTTGCAATGTCCGCCACAAATCCAATCCTCTCCAAACCAAGCTTGGTCAATATTTTTGTTCTCTTTTGCTTAGATGCTTTGGGTTTACACTTATATATATATATATATATATATATATATATATATATATATATATATATATATATACGTATTGTTTATGTTCTATGATTCTATCTTATATTTTCTTTAAATGACGCAAGTTCACAGTTTTTTTTTTTGTATAGAAAGCTTTAATACGAGACCAATATTTTTCACACTTATTTGCATACTTCACCTTAAATTAGAGTGTATATCTACTTTTAGTTGTTGACGAATGATTTTTTTTTAGGAGAATGATTTGTGTAAGTGTAACTCTGTTGCTGTTTATAAATTTGTAAGAAAACTAATAATTAACTCTTTTTATGTTCTTTTTTTTCTTCCCCTTCACCCAACAAAAAAAAAAAAAAAAAAACTCTTAATGGGCCAACATATGGGCCTTAAAGGCTTTTGATATATTACTATTTTATTTCACTCCAATTGCAAAAAAAACCTATCTTCTTCTTCTTCTTCTTCGCTAACAACCTCCATGAACAACAACAACACTTCATAAAACCTTCCGATAAACCTCACAATCTCCTTCCTCCTCACACTACAGTACCAAGAACACGCGCGAAAGCTATGGTAGGAGCTTCAAGAACAATCCTATCCCTATCTCTATCTTCTTCCCTCTTCACTTTCTCCAAAATCCCTCACGTTTTCCCATTTCTCCGCCTCCACAAACCTAGATTCCGCCACGCTTTTCGTCCTCTTTATTCCGCCGCCGCAACAACTTCTCCGACGACGGAGACGAATGTTACAGATCCGGATCAATTGAAACACACGATTTTGCTTGAGAGGCTTAGGCTTCGACATTTGAAAGAATCAGCGAAACCACCACAACAGAGACCGAGTAGTAGTGTTGGTGTCGAGGAAGAGAATAGTATTAGGAAGAAGAGTAAGAAGTTAGTTGAGAATTTTCAGGAGCTTGGGTTAAGTGAGGAAGTAATGGGAGCTTTACAAGAGTTGAATATTGAGGTTCCTACGGAGATTCAGTGTATCGGAATACCCGCGGTTATGGAGCGGAAGAGCGTTGTATTGGGATCGCATACCGGTTCTGGGAAGACTCTTGCTTACTTGTTGCCTATTGTTCAGGTGCTTAGTGAGCTTTGTAGTTGAATGTTGCAGCATACATTAGTGTTTGGCTCTTGAATTACTTGTTTGCTAGTGATTTGGTTTGTTTCTTTGTTTTATAGTGTATATAGCTCACTTGGTCTCAATGTTGTGTTGATTCATTAGGGTAATGTGTAGAGAATTCAAGATGGTTATATCGCTATGGCGGTTTAAGTTGTGTTGATTTGATTTTTGTAGCTGATGAGAGAAGATGAGGCAAACCTTGGTAAAAAAACAAAGCCGAGGCGTCCGAGGACTGTTGTTCTTTGTCCTACAAGAGAGCTATCTGAGCAGGTACTCTAGTACTTTTGTTTGTGTCTTTAACAATATTAGTTACTGTTTTCGATAAACGCACGTCTTAGGAGTTTTTCAGCAATCGTAAATGTGGTTTCTTTGTTTAGTTCGACTATTGAAACAATATGACCTTTCGGTTTCGGGGAAAAAGGAAAAGTTGGAATCTTTATTTTCCAAGAAAGTCTTGGTTGCCTTCTTATAGGATGATGATAAAGTTGGAAAATGATTTAATATGTGATTATAGCATTTTGTGCCAGTTTGTTATATATCATAACTGTTTTTAGACAGAGAAATGGCGAAAGAAAAACTAATTGAGAAGTCTGCATTAGGTTTACCGTGTGGCGAAGTCCATAAGCCATCACGCGAGGTTTAGATCTATATTGGTTAGTGGTGGTTCTCGGATAAGACCGCAGGAGGATTCTTTGAACAATGCAATAGATATGGTTGTTGGAACCCCTGGTAGGATTCTTCAGCATATTGAAGAAGGAAACATGGTCTATGGAGATATCGCATATTTGGTACGCTCCACTTTGGGATCTTGACATTATGTTCCATGATTCTTATGGTTTTGGGATCTACATGAAACTAATGGCAATGAGAATCTTTTTACTCAGGTGCTGGATGAGGCAGACACTATGTTTGATCGTGGCTTTGGTCCCGAAATTCGTAAATTCCTTGCCCCACTGAATCAGCGTGCGTTAAAAGAAAATGACCAAGGATTTCAAACCGTCTTAGTGACTGCTACTATGACAACGGTATGCACATGTTCATTGGGCTCAATATTACACGCTTGCACCATTTCTTTGCTATTATCATGATTTATAAATTCGTTGCTCCATGCATCTTGAACTTCAGATATTAAGGTAGTGAATGAAATTGTGAGTTTACAGGCTGTTCAGAAGTTAGTCGATGAGGAGTTTCAAGGGATAGAGCATTTGCGAACATCAACATTGCATAAAAAGATAGCAAACGCTCGCCATGACTTCATCAAGCTTTCAGGTGGTGAAGATAAGCTAGAAGCACTTCTACAGGTAAAATGCATCATTAAGATTCCGATTTATTACGGCAATCAGACATGTTAGGGTTCTTGTTTGAGTGCAAATGTGTCCCAAGTTACATGCACATTCTTTCTGGTATGCGCCTGTGTTACGGATACCTAACTTTGCTTTAATGAGAATGCAGGTTCTTGAACCCAGCTTAGCCAAAGGGAGCAAGGTGATGGTCTTCTGTAACACTTTGAACTCCAGTCGTGCTGTTGATCACTTTCTTTCTGAAAACCAGATCTCCACTGTAAATTATCACGGTGAAGTTCCAGCAGAACAAAGGTGGGATTAATACAGCTTACCCTAAAACGTAATCCATTTCTTGAGGAGTGCATTGCTTAATATTAAGGTGTAAAATTGGTTTGCACTCATCTATCCAGGGTTGAGAATTTGAAAAAGTTCAAGGACGAAGAAGGAGACTGTCCCACTCTGGTGTGCACGGATTTGGCTGCGAGGGGTCTGGACCTTGACGTTGATCATGTAGTCATGTTTGATTTCCCAAAGAACTCTGTAAGTATCTTGACCAAATGTTCCTGCCTATAATATTTCTTCTCTTAAACTTGTTGATACACTCTTCTTGACACCTTAGTTTTATTTAAACTTGAGTTCCTTAGATTGACTACCTTCATCGCACCGGAAGAACAGCTCGGATGGGTGCTAAAGGTTTGTTTCATACCTCTAGATTACTTGTTAAGACTCTTCGTATTTCAGATTGTTTCAGCTAGGGTGCCGAATCCAGTTTTCAGATTCTTTGTTATTATGAAATATAGAAAAAGAATGATAACCAAAATTGAATACTATTTGGTTTCGGCTGAGTTCAGTTTTCTTACAAAGCATTTGAAGAATTTTAGGTTTTAATAGGCTTAATTCATTCTTGGTTCGGTTTCGGTTATGGTTTGAGGCGCTGAAAGTGTTGACATTGTCTCTTTACAGGAAAAGTGACAAGTCTAGTGAGTAGGAAGGACCAAATGTTAGCAGCACGAATCGAAGAAGCAATGAGAAACAACGAGAGCTTAGAATCACTCACCACTGATAATGTGAGGAGAGACGCTGCAAGAAGCCAAATCACTCAAGAGAAAGGAAGAAGCGTTAAGCAGATGAGAGAAGTAAGCAAGCAACGAAACTCCAGAGACAAACCGTCATCATCTCCTCCTGCAAGATTAACAGGTGGGAAGACATCCGTGAGAAAGTCAAGTTCAAGTTCATTTTCAAAACCCAGAAAAGCATCATCTCCTCCAGAGAAATCTTCAAAGCCGAAAAGAAAAATATTGAAAGCGGTTGGATCCAGATCGATTGCTGCGAGGGGGAAGACAGGTTCAGATAGACGACCAGGAAAGAAACTAAGTGTTGTTGGGTTCAGGGGAAAGTCTTCTTCGGCAAGAGCCTCTTGATGAAAGTTAACGTTAGTGGTAAAAGTGAATTATGTTCGGGTTATGATTACAAAAGCGTTAAGAGATGAATCATCTTGGGAGATAATAATATTTTCTTTCTTCTATGCAGTTTGTATCGATCGATAGAAGAAGTTCACTTTTGAAACTCATAAACTATTAGAAGTCTGTATATGACATGAATGGTTATGGCGTGGAGAAATAATTTGTTTATTTGTTTAAATTAATGTTGTTAAGTGTTCAATGGTAAGACATGATTAGTGGAAGGTTTGAGAGGAGGCTAGCACCTCTGTGTCCTTAAGTTCTAGGGGACAGTCCCTGGACCTTAGTGGATGTGAGGCATAATCGTACGATCAGAGGGGTGGTTGACGGCTACGACACTCTTAGAGTTTCTGGAGGTTGCTGGGGGTGGTCCGCATGGCGGTCTGACAGGTTCCCTTTTATTTTCCCGGGCTCGTATTTGGGTTTTGCTCCTAACTATGATAATGATACATGTTCAGAGATTATAATTTTTTTGGTTAGTATATCACAAAGAAACGATGTATTAATCACTCGGTGTGGGATATCTCTACTACTAGCCTCCTCTCAACTCTCCCCTAAGCATATTTTTTCTTATTTTTTGAGCAATGCATTCTCGACTGCATATTTTCCATCAAAAACCAACATTTAACCAAACGTATATCCACGCCATAAAAGACAAACCCATAACTAATTATAGAGAACATGACTGATTAATGCTGCAGATTCAATTCAATCCGACTAATAAAAAATTTAGAGGGCAAACCGATAAACCCGAGGACATCCACGTTTCCAGCATAATCCATAAAGGCTGGAGCTAATCTTAATGCTCTTCCTTTTACCTCGTCAAAACGGTTAATATTCATAGAAGTTGACTCCTTGTTCATACTTGATAATAAGACCATAGTGGAAAAGTGATGGTATTTTTCTCTCTTATATATAAAAAAAATATACTATTGATATAATTTCTTTTAGAGTAAAAAGGTGAGGACAATGTCCGATGATCCGACTAATTTACTTAAAAGGAATGACCGCACAAAGGTTGGAAGAATGCTGAGGATACTTTTCCGATGATGCGAATACTTTTTTGTCAAATCTCTAAAAAAAATAAGTCTAGGGGAGAGAAAGATTACCAAAAAAAATGTGAAAATGGTTGATTTATGGGAGATTGACACAAATAGCCCCCAAAAAGTTGTTTTTTTCCAAAAATAGCACCTCATTTGAAAAGTTCCACAAATAGCACCATAAACTTCGATTAAACTTAATTAAAATATAAGATAGAATATAAAAAAGAGAGCAAACACTAATCTAATATTAAATTGAATCAAAATTGTTTTTAAATAGTGGAAATATATACCCTAATTTGGAAATAGGGAACCCAAATATAATACCACAAACTAATATTAAAATAAAAATCTATTCTAAATGGTGAAAATATATATCCTAAATTGGAAATAGGGAACCCAAATATAATACCATAAACTAATATTAAAATGAATCAAAATCTCTTTTAAATGGTGGAAATATATACCCTAAATTGGAAATAGAGAACCCAAATATAATATTTTAAATTTATTTTGTTGAATAGCTTTTATATAAAAGTTGTGGTATTATTGAAAAAAAAAAGCTAGTGATAAAATTTTTAGAACAAAAACACTAATAGTAAGTTAACTAGTGCTATTTTTGGAAGTTTATTGAGTGTGTGCTATTATTGTCAATAAAACTTGTTTTAGGGCCATTTTTAGGAATTTCTCTTGATTTATCATGGTGTATATATATATTGTCTTTCTCTTTAGACCTTTAGCTTTCAGAGATTGATTTTGTCATTTTATTGCGAACTTTCCATACTCATTTATTTTATTTTATTTTATTTTTTATTTTGTTTCTATTTTAAATAATTCAATGTTGCAATTGTGCTCTTTCTACCTATTCTGATAATTTGAAAATAATTCTTTTTTGTTTTTAATAAGTTCATAATGTTTGTATTACTATCAAATACATTTATACATTTACTTTCATAATTTCTTATATTATATTAATGAAAAGCTAAAAATTAAAAGTACACATAATTATATTTTTAGTTTTGCTGTCAATTTTAAATATATTATAAACGATAATATTTAGCTATATTTTGATATTTTGTTTAGTTTCACTTATAAACTAATTAACTATTATTTTAATTAGTAATTTGTCATAAGATTCATGATTATATATATTTTACTGAAAATGAAAAATGTATGAAATTTCAACTTTCATACAATTTTAGAACTACTGAAGATATTGATTTATAAATATGTCATAAGATTCATCATTATATGTTTTTCTTGAAAATTGAAAAATGTATAACCTTTCAACTTTCATAGAACTTTATAAATACCTAACATATTAATTTTTAATATATCAATTTTATAACAGAAATGTTTCTAAAATTTTATATATGAATAATCTTAAAGATTTTTTCACTAAAATTCAAATTATATTATTACGTATAACATATTTCATAGTTTTTTTACTTAATATATCAATTTAAAAATTGAAATGTTTCTAAAATTTTATATATGATCAATCTTAAACACTTTTTCGCTAAAGTTCAAATTATATTTTTACATATAACATATATCATAGTTTTCTACTTATAATATAAATTCATTTGTCTTTAACTTAAAATTTTTAATCATAAATAACAATAAATATAAATAAGTATGTATTAAATTAAAATTTTATATAAATTTTAGTTTATAAATTTAATTAAATAGACGCTTAGGTAGACGCTGATGCGGATGCTGATGTGGATAGCTTAGATGGAGAGAAAACTATCTCATTATATATATAGATTATCATTATTTTGGTAATTTTTAACCATAAAACAAAAACTAAAAATTAAAATAGATTAAAATGTTTTGAAAGATAATTATGTATAAAAGCCAAAAACTGAAATAATTACTATTCAAGATTTTGCAAAAACTAAAATCTACACCAAAAATCAAAAACCAAAATCCAAAAACTAAAAACCAATAAAGAAACAACAAAGCATTCAGGTCCTTAGTTATCATTTAGAGATTTTTAAGGAATGTAATAGAATTGGATTGAATAGAATTAAATACATCAATTAGAGATTTTTAAGGAATGTGAACAGATTTTCAAATCCAATAAATTCTATTAAATTCTATTAAATCCATTAAATTTTAAGGAATGAAATTCTATTAAATTCTGTCAAATTCATTGGTTCAATAACCCCCTTATAAGTGCGAACTAAGTACGAAGAGTGCTCCGAAAAATCCTCCTCAAGAAAGAGAAAATGCTCCGAACCTAGCGAAATGAAGAATGTGAGTGTTTATTTTCTTTTGAAAAGAATCAAAGTAACCCAGAAATTGATTTATAAATGTTTTTTTTTTAGAGATCAAAATCAAAATTGAAGAGAGATTGTCGAAGAATCCGAGTAATTAGCGATTACAAGAATGCTCCCATTCTCCCTCATGGCTTTGACGTTACTCTACTGATCCCCATGTTTCAAGGCCATCTCCAATCTCATGGCTACTGGGGAGAAATTTCTGTTGAGTTTGTTGTATCAGATGGAACAGCTCCCGCTAAAATTAACTCGAATACCGACGACAACTTAGAGGCTGAACAGGATAGAGACGGACAACTCTTTCTTACCGATTTAGAAAAACGTGAGCTCATTTCCTTTGATTCAATTCTTTATTTGATAGTGATTAAATCTGTTGAAAATGATTAAAGTTTATCTTGTTAATTCTTCAGCTGACACCAAACAAGCATCGGACGATTACATCAACTTAACGATGACGGATTGGCTTGATTTATATGACAATGAACTGATTGGCTCTATGTCCAAAATGGCAAAGACGAAGGTGGATTTTCAAAATCCACCAAATCCTCTTCCATAGTGGTGGTTAGCTTGAACTGTCAAGGACTTGGAAGCACCATTAGAGTTCCAAGATTAAAGGAGATTCGCACAGAATTCTTCCCAAACATTCTGTTTCTCATGGAAACCAAAAATCAAGATAATGTTGTTTTTCATGTATTTCAATCGATGGGGTTTGTTAATAAATTTACAGTGCCTCCACAAAGTCTGAGTGGAGGGCTAGCTTTATTTTGGAAGGATGATGTGAAGATTGATATTCTCTCTTCTTCTCAGAACTTCATTGACACGAAGTTAAAATTCCAGCAAGTTGAGTCTTTCATTACTTTCATGTATGGAGCTCCACAAGTGGAGAATAAAGTAGGACGGGATTTCTGCTCCAGGAGCTGCTAGAGATGAAGCCCGACTCTTAACAGGCGATTTTAGCGAGATTCTAGAGAACACCGATGTAACGCCCCGACCGTCCCTACCAGTGGGCCCCACGTCCTCTCTCGGGCCCATGGGCCTACTCCTGTCCGACGGCCGGTCCGCTACGTCCGAGAGGCTTTAAAGACTTGTTTACCGACCATACAAATCACATCATGATCTTTCCCTGTGTTTTTTCCTCACTCACACAGTTCCGACAATCACTTCCCAGAAGGTCACCCATCCTGAAACTACTCCAGCCCAAGGACAGTTGACCGAACAGATAAGTGCACTTTTGTGACATAGGTGGCCAAATCAATTCTTTTAAACCTCTCCGCATGCACCACCATATTCCTGAAACCAGGGTGTTACAACCGAAAAGGTGGGCGGACCAGTTAGAGCTGAGGGTTCTTTCATACCTTTCCGTAGTTTCTTATCCGAAAACAGGCTATGGGACGTTCAACATTTAGGTAAATATGCTCTCCTGGAGAGGACAAAGGCATTCTCATTTCATCCTCTCTAGGTTGGATAGTTCTCTTGCAAACATAGCCTGGTAAGAAAAGTTTCCCTTAGGGAGATGCAGGTACCTTCGCTTCGAAGGTTCAGACCACAAGCCGCTTATTACTTACTTTGATCCCACAAAGGTTAAAGTTAAAGGTTTGTTCTGATTCGATAGAAGGCTCATAGGAAAGGAAGAAATAAGGAATCTAGTCTCAGATGCTTGGAGAGCCAGAGAATCAGGGACTCTGTTAGCAAAGTTTAATCGGTGCAGTCGAGAGTTGATCTCTTGGACAAAAGAACAAATACAATTAAAAGTACAAGCTATTAAAAATGACCAAGAAGCCCTTGAATCTGCATTATCAGCGTTACTGCCTGATAATGATTTGATAAGCGTGCTCACGGCTAAGCTTGCTGCAGCCTACGTGGAAGAGGAATCTCTATGGCGTCAAAGAAGCAGAATTTTATGGTTGCAGGAAAGAGATAAGAACACTAGTTTCTTCCATGCTGTAACAAGAAGAAGGAAAGCTATGAATCACTTCTCAGTGATAGAAGATGATGATGGACTTGAATTGTTTGAAGAAAAGCAAATAGATGCGTCAGTCTCGGCCTTTTATGAAAAGCTTTTCACGTCAGCTTCTAGTAGGCAACTTGAGGTTGTGGAGGAAGCAATCCAGCCACAGATCACTGACTACATGAACACTAAGCTTACAGCCATGCCAAACGAAAAAGAGATCCATGATGCTGTCTTAGATATTCATGCTGACAAAGCTCCCGGGCCAGATGGTTTTTCTGCAGGTTTTTACCACTCTTTCTGGGAGATAATTGGCAAAGAGGTCTCAAGAGAGATATTGGTTTTATATCATGAATACGCTTATTCTTGTTATTAATTTGGCCATAGTTCCCGGAAAGAATCATGTGACCTCTTTGCGATATTTTAATTAAAAACTAGGCTATCTATGATCCCCTAACAGCCGATGGTAGCAAAACTAGACAGTCAGCTCATCAAGAAATTCTTTGTCTAGTTAATCATTTATGTATGCCTTGTTTGCTATAACATCCCATATCGGCTGTGTCAACACAACTCTTATGCATCCACATGACACACATAGCTTGTCCCTTCGGGGGCATCTGTTAAAAATGGAACGATACAGAGAAGATTCGCATGGTCCATGCGCAAGGATGACATGCACAAATCGAAAAATTAAAGATCCAATTTTTTTTTTCTCTTTTTCAAACAGAAGATAACAATGTCAAGAGCTATTATAATCTTCAGACATTTTTGTAGGTACCCTTGGTATATATAAATATTTTTTGTTGAAGCTATATATGAGCTATTGTAGTCTTTAGAAATGATAATCGCAAGTTACAAAATGGTCATGGTCGAGGAAGGCAGCTGATTCTATGATCCACTTACGTACCAAACTCAGGAAGGTCATATGGGTTCTCTAGATCTTGAAAGTCTAACGTGAAGGCAGGCTGCGATATTGGTTCCAAACTCACACTCACTAGTGATCTCTACTTTGTAATCTCTTTCAAAATTTTAGAAAATTCAGCTTGATGTTGCATTTATTGTAAAACCGTCTTTTTTTGGTCAATAAATTTTACATTAATACAAAAAAAAAAGTCTAACGTGAAAACATTAATTTATTAAATAAGTACTAGTTATATCATAAGATGCTTGTTTTGGCCTTATGGCTTCACTAAGGGATCCATTGTTTCACTTTATCTGAGAATGAGTAATTGTGCTCTGTTTTTTACACCTTCTTTTCTGGCAGAGCTCAAACGTTTAGGTCTTAACCCATGTAATACCTATTTTTCACTTTATATGATATTTACAAGTTTAGCAAAAAAAAAAAAATTAATCATAAAATATCTATACGATACAATGATATGATTCAATGAAATAAGAACCAATATAGATAGTTGAAATTAAATAGTTTTCATTTAGCTAAGCTATACGATTCAATTATATGTGAGTGTGTACTTAGATAAATGTATTTAAAGCAAATGATGCATCGGATGCATCCCCTGATTATTTATTCAAATTCATAGTCTTGACAGTTGTTGATAAATAGTGCTAATATATGTTTCCCACTTCTCACAAAAAAAAAAAAAAAAATTGTTTTCCCACAACCAAATTTAAACGTGGGTTTGTCGGGAAGAACTGATCAGAGCAGCGACGGGCCCAATAAATGCGGCGTTGATGTAAGTTGTGGGCTCTGCATGAGAATAATCTGTTCTTTTGTCACTATACTGGTCGGATGAATTCGGTCCGCCAACGATTGCACCGGTATGGACATTCGAGTTCGGTGTATCAGAATTGTAGTATGAATATCCTCCATTGCAGTCGATTTTCTCCGGTTTAGATTTGATTGACGGTAATGATGAGCCTCTATGATGAGGTTGTGTTGGGTACTTTGTTCCAAATCCAACCATGTAAGACATTTTCAATGGATTATTTCCAAGAATGTAATCAACCTGAATATTAAACCGGTTGGTTAAGAACATGGAAATGGTGTACAGAACCGGACTAGGTGGGGATAATTAATTTCATTACCTGTGATTTGGCGAAATTTCGAATTTGAGATACGGTGAACTGGGTCGAACCGCACTGGATTGAACCAACCCGGGCTTTGGTAAGAGTTTTTGAGTAATGGAACAAAACAGTTGTAGCCGTTGTTACATATTGTAAGTTGCTACTGTCTCTAATAAACAAAATGCCACCTGAATAAACAAAAAGTACAAATAAATGTTACCATAAAACCAACACTAAAGGGACAAAAAGAACTCAAAACTAATTAACCGGTGAAAATTACCAGGAGTTGGCTTAATTTGTTGAGTGCTACTTCCTGGCATCAATGCACAGACGAATGATTCAACATCGGTCTTAAATTTTTCCAAGTCATTTGCCCCGTTGTAAAACTCCTTAATATAAGAAAATAACAAGAAATATTAATTTAGATCAACTAATTAATGTTATAGAATTTAGCGAAATCGGTTTAGCTAATACTCTCTCCATTTTAAATTAGTTGTCGTTTAAGGTTTTTTCACGCTTATTAAGAAAACATTCAATTTTTCTGTATTACCTTTAATTAATGTATTGTTTTATATGATATCATCAATTAATATGCTAAGAGATTAGAGATTAAATTGAAAAATTTGTCAAAAATATGCATTAAAAATTTGAAACGACAACTAATTTGAAACAAAATTTATCTTCTAAAATGACAACTAATTTAAAACGGAATGAGTATATACTAACCGATGCGAGTAAAGCTTGAACGCCGGCGAATTTGTTGTCCCAGCTAAATTCATTCACGGCTTGGCTCCAAGCTTTATTGCTTATAACATAATTTAAGTAACTCTTTTCCCCTGTTGCTTTGTATAACCAAGCCGCAGCCCACAAAAGTTCATCCTATTTTTACCCCAAAATATTTTAAAACACAAAGTGTCTTGTTAAGTAACTCATTTACGTAAACATGAAAATATATCTATGTGTATCAGTTTGATTACCTTATAGCCTGAGTGTGAGCAGTAGAAGGGGCAAGATGCTTGGTAAGAACCTCTGTACTTATCAGCAAATTCGAATAGCTGCGACAAAATATATAATTTATACGTTACCTTATGATTGAATTGATGTAATGATTTTTTATGGATTTAATATGAATATATATACTCACGGATTTAGCATGGTTGAGTAACTTGGATGAATAAGTAGAATCGACCCGTTTGAAAACAAGTGAGGCCGCAGCAAGAGCGGCTGCGGCTTCACCCGCGGCTTCGGAACCGGGGGAAGAGGAAGAGATGCTGTAGAGAGTTCTAGGTGTGTCCATATCTTCTGGCCTCTCCCAACAACTATGATCTGAATTTCCATCTCCCAACTTTTTTATATCCATTATAAAAACAAAACCAAAAATAATTATTCGAATTTTGATAGTGAATTTGTTGAATGTTATAGAGATAAATAGTATATAAGGTTTACCTGTGTATATAGCATGTTGGGCGAAGTATGAGCGCGGAGGATAAAATTGGTTCCCCATTTGATAGTAGACCGGAGATAACCAAGCTGGTTAACGGAAGTAATTTCATTTTGGTATTCAATTGCAGCCCAACTTAACAAGGTTGTGGTAAATGACATTGGCCACACAAATTTTACATTGTCACCAGCATCGTAATATCCTCCAATCAAATTCACCTGAAAAATCAAAAACACAAAAAATTGGTTAAGTCTAAGAGATAGCATAATGCCAAAACTTATGAAAAATGGTTCCACATATATGCAAATAGAGATGTTTATGAATATAATGGGTTTACATTAGCTGATGAACCGTCAGAGAGGGCAGAATCAGCACGCCATTTAACCCGTTGGTTAGTCGGGATTTTACCGGATCTTTGGCCTTCAAAGAACAAGATTGACTTGTTTAGTGCATCTCCATAGTCAAGAGCTTCCAAGCTTTTGAAAGACAAGAACATCCCAACTAACATTAACATCAAGAGCTTGCCCATTTTTATTCTGTTTTTAGAAATGTTTCTCTTTCGAAATGGGTTTTGAGTGTGTCTTGATTTTGCATGAAATATGGTTCATGAGGGTATTTATAGATTTCCCATGCAAGTAAAGTTAGGTACGTAAATTTATTTCATGAGATGTTTCACGTAATTTTAGGGTAATTTTTGGCTGCACTGTTAATATGTTCTCTAACAATAATTAAGTTTCGATGATTACAATTAAAGGTTTTCGATATAGCAAGTTGTAGTTATTGACATTTCACATTGTATCCTTTTTTTCCTAACCACCATACTTTATTTTTTCTCTTCCATCTGTGGAGGTTTATAAATCGTTATTTAGGAGTTTTAATATAATTTCATTAGAAAGGTGGGGTTCTGGTTCATTTACAGCAAAACAAAAAAATATCGAATCACTACTTAATTTTTTAAATGGTTTTTTTTTTTGTTATAGTTGTTTTTTCTTGAAACTGATAAACAATATGTTACTGTAAAACCTATATCAATTTAAATCGGCTTCTTAAGAAACAAATACTTATTATAGGTCCTGTAATATATCCATAAATTTGGAAGGTCTTACGCAAATATATTGTTGTAGAAATGTAAAAATACTTCGTAATTAACGATCCAAAATTGTGAATAGGTATGTATCTGAAACTTGACGAAAAAAAATTGAATATGAAAAGATCCTACAAGTTTTTGGTTAAAAAGGGTTCAAGACTCAAAATCAAATACGCCGATTCCATACCTAGACTTTTGGATATACAAGCAAAATAAGTTAAATAACAACTAATAGTCAAATAAAAACCCCATATTTTTTCAATTCAAAAAAAAAAAAACCCCCATATTTTTCATTTATCCCAAAATCCAAGTTCGCCAAGATAAACAAAGAAATATTTCACATGATCAAAAAGAAAAACAAACTTCATTTCCTAATTCCCATGTATAATTTACTTTATTAACAAAAATTCAATTGAACATTTGCTACTTATCTACTCCTATTTCTACTAAAAATAAACATTGGAAGTGAGCAAATAGGTTCACTTAGCTTGGATAATGGTAAAATAAAAACTTGATATAAAAAACAAAGCAATCTTATTTAGTTGTGAAAACGCAAACTATCATTTTTCACGTGTGAGAATACTGATTGAGTGGGACTAGTTTTAATGATATGGAGATGCCGTGCCGTAGAAATGGTTGTATAAAACATTTCAGCACCCATTCCTCAAAACGTCAATGTTAGATTTTGCCGTTGGCTTTATTTTGTTTTCACTTTCTAATTGTCATTATAAACTTATCTCAGTATTATTAGTTATTATAATTAATTGTTTGTTGATCATGTTTTCCTACTAATTAAGTGCAAACCTATTGCACAAATTTCTTGCGTGTTCACCGTATATATGTTTTTAATTCCTCTCGTTATTGGTTTTTGTAGAAACAAGGGTTTTTCCAAAGATCGCACTACAAGAAACATGCTCGGAGACGTCGGTTTATTATATTAACGTTAGTCATAAACCAACGTTAACCTTCCATAAAAATGACGTTAACGAGCGTTTTTTTTGTAGTGAGAATTTGTTTAAACGGGGAAAAAAATTAAAAGAACTCTTTTTATTGAAATCTCGATCAAAAACTTGAGTACAAAGGGATTTAACATTGTTTCAAAAAAATGGTAGGGTTTTGCTCAAGAAGAATATAAAACTAGGTTTTTAGTATGAAATTGCGGATCCTTTTCTTGGAAGAAGTATAGAGAGGGGTAGTCGGTTTTCGATATGTCTTATTTCCTGAATCTTCGATCTTGAATTTTTTTTTTCCCTGTTTTCTCGGATCTTCAAGATTATCTTTTTACTTCTGTCTTCCCTTTTCCTCGTGTAAATCGGCTACGAGCTTTGCGGGCTTTTACCCATGGGCCGATTACCGGTTTGATGGAATTATTCTTGGTTTAAGTCGAGTTTGTCGGGGGTGCTAAATCCCGTACCAACAGTTTTTTAATGAAATAAAATGGAACTCAAGTAGGGATGGTATTGGATGTACTAGTTCATTTATATGCTATCGTTATCTTAAACAAAATTTTTTCTCTAATTGATAATTCAATAGTGATATTGACATCATGTTTTGAAAATTAATACCGTATAAGTTTAGTAAAGTGTTCAATTCAAGAAAAAAAAAAGTTTTATAAAGTGTTGAAACAATACTATTTGTGAAACATTGGAATTTGTTATGCCCCTCATTCTCACAATTTATTGCTACTATGCTTCTTTGCCTACTCAATTTATGCCAAATGAGATCATTATATACATTTCAACCTCAAATAAATTTATAAATACAAGATACGGTATAAAATATTAATTTTGGTCAGAGTCGATGGTTATAAGGTGATGGGCATGATTGCAAAGCATGTGACAAAGTTTTATGTCCACTATTTTCTTTCTGCCTAACGCTACTTCGTGTACGTTACATTTCCATATTAACAATGCGTTAATTACTCCGCCAAGCTCATTTTCATTTATGATTTACTTGACATTTACTATATATATATATATATATATATATATATATATATATATATATATATATATATATATTTTTAAAGTACGTATATATACTGTCATATTTATAGTCATTATGAAATCGAAAATGAAAGGACTTAATTAGAGATCATTGTTATTCATCTAGAGCAAAAGCTCTGAAACTGGAACCACTTATTTGGAGTCTTGAAGCAAATTCAAGCAGCCTTGGAGTTCTGAAATTGTTCTTCTATATGTTTGCTGATCAAATTGTTAAAATTATGGTGAGACTGAGACTCATGCTTGAATATTAGCAAAATGATAATTGAAAATCCTACAACTACAAGTAAATAAATCTTGGGCCAACTTTAATGTTCTGAAAAGGAACTTAGCTACAATAAGTTTACTAGTTTTTTCTCTGCTACCTAAATCTTTTTTTTTTTACACTTTTTTGAACAAAGAGAATGGTTTGGTCCACAAAGGATGCAATGCACCGCTTCAACAATATTTGATTTGTGGCATGAATCAATCTGGCACCATAAGGGCTTGAAACTTTCAGCTTTTAACTTTATTTTTTTAGGGGGAGAGTCCATTATGACAGTTCACTGTCCGGGCTCTTGAGCGTCGCCTATGCGTTGCACTACTGCAAAGGCTTTTGGCGCACCCCACCATAACCAGCATAAGAAAACCTTATCCCTAAATCTACTTACCATTTTTTTGGTTCTAAAAGAAAAACATAGTGTATTAGTGTTTAGTTTGTCACTAGCTAGATATCTCATATCTGCAACCAAAACTGTCCCACATCGGAGAGAAACGAATGAGATATCGCAACAAGAGAGGCTCGGAATATATTTCAACACAAATTTTTCGCTTCCGAAGAAGAACTAGGATCTGACCTTCCATATTGTCTGTTATTTGGTTCATAAAGACGAGCGTTTCACTAATTCAGCTATGTAACCTGGAGACAAGTAACCTAATAAATTCATTGAGTTCGACTTTGATAGTCGATACAACCTTTGAACTAAAACGTGGGATCACATTTTACATCTAGAGATCATTCAGATAAAGATATACTACTATGCATTATATAATAAGATTATGTGTATTTAACACTCACACTTTTATACCCTGTTTCTTTGAAGAGACATTTCACAAATAGAATGTATGAATAGTAAGTGATTTGCAAAGAGAAATGGAGTGAATGGATCTGATTTTTAGTAGTGAGCTAATCATGTACAAAAGCTTCATGGCTATCAATCTCTGCAGTTGTGAGCGTGAGCGTACGCTGAAGCTTCCGAGGAGAGAAAACTTCAACCTCTACCACAAATGTAGCTGTGACCGGGCGGTGATCAGAGAGTTTAATTTCACTTCTTCTGTAACTCATAAGCTTCATTCCTTTCCCATACCAAATGATGCGATCACACCTGAATCAGATTCAGTTCTAAGTACATATCATTTCAATTTTGACGAGTTATCAAAAAAGTTTTGTAGTGAGTGAGAGCGGTATACCAAGCTGGTGTCCGTTTCCCGGACTTGGGATCGTTTCCACCGTATTTTTCTGAATCGATTTCGTATTTGTAAGTTGGTGGAAAATCTAGAGTTCCTTCTGACCATCCCTCAAACACACGTCCTTGTCTCATTTCTCTTACAAGCTACCAAAGATTAACATGATATGAGTGTAAATTCATGATCCTGGCTTGATCCTTTATTAAAGTTTTCGACGTTTAGTAACCATACCTGGTCCTTTTCAGCTAATTTCTTCCATTCCTTTCTAGCAATAAGTTCATGCGCCTTCTCATACGATAAGTTAATCCGATAGTTCAGATCTCCCAGCCAGATTATATTTCTGTAGAACAATATTTGTCTTGTTAGAAGTTTATATTAAGAAAGAAACTGTTTTTCGGAATGTGCAACTATGAGGATAAGAGCATATACTCGTGATCACGGATGCTTCTCGGTAGTCTAGTCGCACTAAGAGAATGAGGATGAAACTGCGTTCTTCGGTGAATGTCGCTTACATCAGCATTTCTTTTCCTATGATCTCCATCTTTTTCCCCTGATGCTAGATGTGTGCACACAAAACAAAATGGTGTCTGATACACTGACATACTCACAGACACAGATCCCTGTAAAGTCCAAAACAAATTGTTACAATCCTCAAGTGTAGTCATAAATCAAGCTTAACCAGACTAATAAGAGAATTATTAAAGACCTTGTTACCAATGTAACCCATAACGCCAACACCAACGGTAGACACACTTAAGTTTCGTATGTGTTTGCGTAAGCTCCTTCGAACCCAAATGGTAAGAAAAACTCCAACCATTTGTTTGCTTACGATCCGTACATATGTTGGTTTTTGCACATTCATGAGAGGCTTGAGATCTAAATCCGAAAGTAATGGCGTCTTCTTCCCTCCAAGGTTGTTGGTAGTTGCTTTGAAAGAGCTATAATTCTTAAAAGGTTTCAACGAAGACTTTAAGGAACATCGTCTTTCTCGAACATGTTGATTTAACAATCTCAATGGAGGCTCAGGCCAGCTCAAACCAACTCTTTCGGAGTAACTAAACCATCGGCTTAAACTTTCTGCGCGTTTCGAACTAGTGTCAAGCTGCATTGAAAACAACCTGTCTAGCTTCTTTGGCGATGAAAACTGCCTCTGCAGATACTCTTGTCTTGGCAAGCATGACCTCATGTCATAATTAGTATCAACAATACCGTCATCAAAGCTAAAGTTCTCACTAACCGAATTAATCACATTGCAAGTATCACTAGTGTTTTCAACAACCATCTCTTCTACTACATCAGTGACCTCTTCAAATGGCTTAAACTTCGACGGAGAAGGCGGATCACTGTAACTTACAATCTTTACCTTTCTAGGTCGAATCCTATTTAACGCATCGCGTATAGTATCCTCCCATTCTAAAGCAGGCCGGTCATCCTCAATACCAAAAATGTTACTAGCATTCAATGGAACAATTTCCTGAAGACTGATAAATGAAATAAAAAGCATTTCAATTCAAGAAACAACGAACACGTAGAACCGAGATAGAATCATGGGAAACCGTACCCGAGAACATAAATGTCAGCAGGTTCGATCGTGTCAACCCAACCATCAATATCTAAGTCAGTAGGTGGAACTCTTCCTCCCACATTCCAAGTTCCAACACAGATTCTAGCTACACCAAAACCACATCACCAAGTAACTCACTATGGGTTAAGTAAAGCCACATACAAAAGATGCTACTACACAAAAACAGAGACTTCAAACAAAATCTTAGAAAATCAAAAGACCTGATTGCTTTTGTATCCATATACTGAACTCTAAACGTTTCTGAATTCCTTCTTCTCAGCCTTGGTTCAGCATCTAAAACATTCCACAAAAACAAAACATAAAGTAAAGAAAATACGAAAAAAACAATCAAATCCGCCATTTTCGAGGCTTGATACCATTAGTTTCATCATGAGCTTCTTCAGTTCCTGTAACTTCAAAACCAGATTTTTCGATTTAGTAACCAAAATGGGTACATTCAGATTTGAGTAAAAAAATCATAAAATATCCTAAAGATTAAACCTTCAATGTCAGAATCTGCAACACTATCATCATCATCTTCTTCATCATCACTATCAGCAATATGATCTGATTCATTAGCTGAGATATTAAACCATTTTCGTAGAAGAAAACGAGCCCAATAAAGCTGTAAGCACGATGAAGAAGCAGAACAACACAGTGTAGCCCAACCTCTCTGCAAATTCCAACTCAATTGTTCTCAAATTTCAAGAAAGCCCTAAACTTTGAAACAGAGCAGAGAAAAAAACAGAGAGATCTGTGCATTGTGCTTTACCTCTGTTCGCTGCAATGGGGATCTACCAGGAGCCATAGATTTAGACCAAGTCTAATCGAAGCAAAGAAGTGAAGAGAGAGAAGACGGTTGAGAGATATTAACGACCATTGTTGTTTGTTTTGACTTTGTGATTTTGTTGAAGTAAATTCAGACAGAACACAAAAGTTGTGATTAAGCATTAATCTGGAATTAGCCGGCGTTTAGGGTGGTGATTGATGATTGGTTGACAAGAACCTAATCGCATTTCTATACATTTTAAAATTGTTTTATTTGGAATTTTTTGTTTGTCAACTTCTTGTAAACGGAACCTAAAACAGGGCAAGGATTAAGGAACTAGGATCATCCAAAAGCGGCTAGAGTCCAAAAAGACATGAACGAAGAATGAGGCCTAACCGGCCGGAGTGCAAGTATCAGGAATGTACAATTATTTAATACAATATAACCTCTATAAATTAATAAATATGATAAAATAATAAAATTTTGCCGGTTCCGAATCGGACAAATATAAAAAATAAACCAAATTCGATTAATTAATAAGATAATAAGTTTGTAAAATCTCTATGTAAAAAATTAATCTCAATAATATCATAAATTAATAATCATGTAAATTTGCACATATACATATATAGCTAAAATTTTATGTAAGTTTTCAAATTTTGAATATGCATAATATTTATTTTAATTGTCGTAGAGGCTCTTCAAATAAATAATTGATGTTACTATTTGTAAATTTAAATTTATATATATCGTTTGAATATGGGAATTCTATAATCTTTCCTATTCATTGTAAATTTTTTTTTTGTTTTTTTTCTTAATATTAAATGTTTAAACTTAAACTTATATGTAAACGTAAAATTTTGGTATCTTATGGTTTACGGTTTTGGGTTTAGGTTTTAAATTTTAATGTCCGTGCTAAAATAACAGACAACTATGGCCCAATCTGCATTCGAAATAGTAACTAGTTCGTATTGTTGGCTTGAGAAATAATGGGCCAGAAATTGGACTGTAAATTTGGCCCGACCTTAAAATTTCCAACAATCACCTCACAATGCAAATTGCACTTTAATTGAACCGAATAGTCTTTTCGTCGCGACTATTTACTTATTTAAAATATTTCTCTTTACCGGTGAGACCTTCCACATTCACTTCACCGAAAAAAAAATGGATGCCCTAGACGGTCTCGATTTCAACAGTTACTCGCCTCCGTCCTCAAGGACGGCATCATTAAACCATGTAAAACATTCTTGTAGAAACATGAGTTGTTTTAACAACTACAACATCACCAAAGGACCAATATATTCATGCATAAGATACCGAAAGAAACATTAACCAAAAAAGAAAACAACATGTTGTCTAAACGACCATCGCATTAAGCAAGGAAATCGTTTGGATACATAACTTTTACGGGAATGAAGTCCGTCCCCGCCGGTTCAAACTTCGGGCAAGTCCCTTAGACAGGGGATCTATCCCTAGAGAATTTTGGCACAACTTCTCTTAGACGAGGGTTCGGGGGAACGACTATACCCTGGGTCGAGCGAGGCATCAATGATCCAACACGTCTCCTCACGCGTCGACTACACTCCACATCTTCAACATCGACGACTCCCGGCTCAGAAGACACATTTGAAGAGGATAGAGGAGAGGATTGCGTAGAATCCTGCGCGGTGGAAGATCCCGAATTTTCCGATGACGATGTATCGTTTTTTCGCGGCGACGGAGAGGATCTTTTACATATAAGTTTACGTTTATAAGCGTCTCAAAATCTCATGTTTATGAACGTTTATATTCTTTTAACACATGTTATGCAACATAGTTTAAGCTTTCTAATTTTTCAACATATAAAAAAACATTTGTTATAATTAAAAAATTATTTTCTATCTAAGACTTAATATTCAAAATAGATTAAAATATTGCAAGGTTGACAAAAAAAAAAGATTAAAATATTGCAATTCATATATGTTTGCTCTTAGTTCAATAATCAAACACAAATTAATCGAAAGGTGACAAATTATACGTAAGTAATAATTTTTTCTTGCCTATTTCATGTTTTATATGTGATTTTTTTGGTGAAAGACAAGCTTTTTTTAATCTGTATTAAAGTCATAAGAAAGTTTCAAATTTTATCTTGTCGGATTGTTTTCATATCCACATCTCATGGTAGTATATTAATTTTAGTTTGATTTTTTCTTTCATATATATTTAGTTATTTTTCTTTATTTATCTTTATAATCCTATACTATCATTTGGAGAGTACACTTTATAAGATACCCTTAACTAACCTTCCCTTTTGTAAGAATTTACTTAAAAATGCCATTAGAAATAAAATTTTATAGAGTAAATTAATTCAACTCATTAAGGATAAACAAGTCAAATACTATTTTATGCAATTTAATTAATTTAATTTAATATAAATTCCTAAAAATAGCCCTAAAACAAGTTTTATTGACAATAATAGCACTAGTTAACAAACTATTATTGTTTTTGTTCTAAAAATTTTATCACTAGTTTTTTTTTCAATAATACCACAATTTTTATATAAAAGCTATTCAACAAAATAAATTAGAAATAAATTTAAAATATTATATTTGGGTTCTCTATTTTCAATTTAGGGTATATATTTCCACCATTTAAAAGAGATTTTGATTCATTTTAATATTAGTTAATGGTATTATATTTGGGTTCCCTATTTCTAATTTAGGGTATATATTTCCACCATTTAAAAGAGATTTTTATTTTAATATTAGTTTGTGGTATTATATTTGGGTTCCCTATTTCCAAATTAGGGTATATATTTCCACTATTTAAAAACAATTTTGATTCAATTTAATATTAGATTAGTGTTTGCTCTCTTTTTTATTTTCTCTATCTTATATTTTCATTAAGTTTAATTGAAGTTTATGGTGCTATTTGTGGAACTTTTCAAATGAGGTGTTATTTTTGGAAAAAACAACTTTTTAGGGCTATTTGTGTCAATCTCTCTTAATTTAATTATAAAAACGAAAATCTATTATTATTTTTTTTTTAAATGACCAATCAAAATGAACATATAAGATTTGATATCTAACTTATCACATTAATTTGTTATTAATCATTATACTTCACCTCTCATCTTTATATTATTCTATTTCTATAAAATAAATAAATTATTATATCATCTACATAACAAAAAAAAAAGTAAATTTTTTCTGCATATACAAAGATTTGAATTTTTAAAAACGAATATAAATTGTTCAATGTATAAAAGAACAAATTTAACGGGTCAAAAATTCATATTTGAGTAATATATTCCTTTTTTTAATATCATCAATACTTAATAGATCAAAAACTTAAGAAATATAAATACTAATTTGATATTTTGAAACAAATATTTATAATAGGCGGCGCGTTAAATATAATGTATTATATGATGAAATGAGTTATGATCCTTATTACTATTTGAATATTTATATTTAATTTCATATATATATATATATTTTTAAATTCATAATTTTACATACTACAATAAAAATTTTAAAGATTTTAATTTGCACATTTAAAAAAATTTTAATTTAATATATTAAAGAATATCATAAATATTAATAGATTAAAAGATAAAAAAAATTATAAATACTAATTTGATTTTCTAAAAATATATGTTTAATATATTTATATTAGGCGGCGGGTTAAAAGTAATGTATTATATGATAGAAAGTTATGATCCTTATAATAGACGACATTTTAAGATTTTATGATGAGATGAGTTAAATAAGGTTTGACACTTCTAAATATTTGAAAATTTAATTCTGCAAGCAATTTTGGAAATAATGAATAATAGATTGTGCCACAATATTTTCATAGGGATTGTAAAATGAAAATATAGACTCCACACATGGATCGAATTTGGTATTATTATATACTAAATATACTAGATAACAACCCGCACGATGTGCGGGATGAAGTGATTCAAGTAAAATTATTATGATTAAAATTATTATTCGGGATCCAAGATCCGTTTGTGTAAAACGAAACATGTTACAATTTATTTTTTGTTTTATTCAAATTTGGGACTATTTCATAAAAGAATATGTTTTACCCGTGAAATATTTGAACCTTGAATAAAGCTTTAACGTGATAAAAAAGTATTGACGAAATGTTACCATTTATGGCAATATGTCTTTCCGTATGTTTTAAAGATTTCGAGATTTTGTAGTATAAAAAGAATTTTTTTTTTTAATAAGTATAAGAAATCCAAAATTTAGCAAAAATGAGATTTGATACTTTCCAAGCTAAGATTTTGTAGTGTTCCAAATCTAAGATTCTTAGATTATGAATGGATTATTTACGAAATGGTTATAATGTGGCCAGATTTTGGTTTATATACAAATGTGGTTACAGTTAAACCTCTATAAACTAATACTCGATAAATTAATAAACACGATAAAATAATAAATTTTGCTGGTACCAAGTCGGCTCAGTGTAAAAATTAACCAAATTCGATAAGATAATAAGATAATAATTTTTTTCAAATCCATATGTAAAAATCCATATGTAAAAATATGGTCCCAATAATATCATAAATTAATAATCATGTGAATTTATATATATATATATATAAGATAATATATTTTTAGTAGTTTTTAAAAATGAATTTCTATTCATAAAATAGCTAACTTATGTAAGTTTTCAAAATTTAAATAAGTATAATTTTTATTTGAATAATCGTATAGGCCGTTCAAATACAACAGTTGAAGTCACTATGTTACATATTTTTGTATATGTGAATTTATCTATAATCTTGATTATTATTGTTTTAGAAAAATTATCTTTCTTCTAAATATTAAATATTCAAGTCTAAAATTACCAAAGTTATAGCATCCAAAGCATTACTTTTAATCTTTTATTTAGATCAAATTATTTTTTCTCATATTTTTTTAAAAAGTTTTAAAAATTAAAAACAAAAACTCTCTATAAATTAATAAATATTAATTTACAGTATAAATTAATAATTATTAATTTATAGATAAATTAATATACTATAAATTAATAAATTATCATGGTCCCAACATTATTAATTTATAGAGGTTTACTATATAATGTTTTTCTTCGAAAAGTTAGAACTCCTCCAAAAAAATAGGATTTTAAGTATTCGTAACATATATAGATAGAAGATTATCTTATTTATTTAAGTAAAAAATTTATGAAAGATGTAAAGATTTTGTAGTTTTGAATTCGAGATTCTTGAACCAAATGTATATATTTTATCATTTAAATATAAACATAAATATAAATATAAATATAAATAAAAAAATTGTTTACCTATCCGCTACAAAAAATTTATATAAATGTATATAAAGAAACATATAAATATAAAAATATAGTAATATAAGATAATCAAAAAGTGTATGTTTTTAATTATTAATGGGATATATGGATGTATGATACTAATGGCAAATTCTGTAAATAGTCTAATAAATCTTGGGTAATTATCTAAATAGAAGCCAAATTATTGTGAGAGCGACACATCAGCGTGGCAATCTTGTTAATAACACATGATGGTAAGGTTTTTTTAAAAAAATGTTTCTCTATTAATATATAGGGGATGTTCATAACACATTCGATTATGTGAATAATTGGTAAATTCCGTAATTAGCTCAAACAAATCTCTATTTCAACAACCAATGAATTAGAATTTGAAAAAATAATTTCTTAAATTAATTCAAAATAATAGCTAACTTTTTTAACTAATTCAAAATAATCTACATTTTAGATGCGATTCATTTATGATATTTTGATTTTTGATCTAACTAAATTATATGCACTCTCATTTTGTGGTTGTTAACATAAATTAACTCATTGTTCAAACAATATTATTTTTTTGAAAATAATATTATTTTCCGTTTTCATATCTTTAAAAAATATATCCACAATTGAGGATTACAGAAAAATAAAAATATATTTCTTCTAATATAATATATATGGACTGACATAAAAAATTAATATTTTTTTTACTTACTATTATAATATATCACGATTTTATTATATAACTATATAATATATAAATTTTGTAATATATGAAATTCAACCCGTACTACAGTACGGATGATGATCTAGTGAGTTATTATTTTTGTTGCTAGTTGTTCGTTTAAAGATATAATATCAAATAAACAGATAAAGTAATGGAAAAAAGGTTGAAGGGCACACACCAATATTTAAAATAATTAAAAATTGTCTACGCATTAAAAAATTAAAATAATTAAAAATTGTCTACGCATTAAAATGTTAACGAAAAATATTTTGATTTTTTAAACCTTATAATATTTTGGCCAAAACTGAAATATGAACAAAAAAAAAGGGTTTGCAAATTAAAAAAAAAAAAACATACGTCATCATTAAGTCTGTTTCGCGGTGAGTCTCTCTTCTACGTGGCACAACCCTTACCGGAACCTCTCTATTCTCAATCAACGACCTGATTAAGGATTCGAAACGTCGTCGCATGACTTATATTATATAACTCCGCACCATTGATAATCCAACATCTCATTCTCCAAAATCTCAGGAACTCGAACTCACGAAAATGTTTCTCTTAAAGGTACGTCCTTTTTTGTCCTCTCATTACCATCGCTTGTTTGTTTCTGTCTACTGTCTGATTATAAATGGTTACTTTTGTCTGATTTTGATCTGTAGACATGGCGATCAACCGCTTTTGGGGTTTATGGCTATATGAATTTCACCAAGAATGGTTTCATGTAAGTCGAATTTGCTTGTTTCAACATTTTTCAATCCTGTGGAAATGTAAAGTTGGAACCTTTATGGATTTTGAGACTTATATGATTCATGCTGTTTCGTGTTATTTGTGAGTTTGTTGATTAGTATAACTGGAGGAATCAGAATTTCGTAGAAAGACTCAACATTTACTTTCACATGATGAAATTGATACCTTGAGGAACTCTGTTATAGAGAAGTGATTGATTTACTTGTGGTGGTTTTGGCAGAGAGCATTCGAAGAAGTTTAAACCTGAAGATATGCAGTCACAAATTGAAGGAAAGAATTGTGTGGTTACTGGAGCTAATTCTGGTATTGGTTATGCTGCTGCAGAGGGTCTTGCTTCACGGTAAGTTTCTTAGTTATCGAATTGAGGGAATCAATCGAATACTTGTGTCGAAAATTCCTCGTGTTTGTTTGCCATTTCCATGAAGGATATAGTTTAAAGTATTATCATTTTCTTGAAAGAGATCTTGTGGGAAGAGTGTTGCCAAAGTTTATAATGTCTGCTTATGTTTTTCCAGTGGGGCGACTGTTTACATGGTGTGCCGGAACAAGGAACGAGGACAAGAGGCTCTTTCTAAGATTCAAACCTCAACAGGAAATCAGAATGTGTACCTGGAAGTATGTCATCTTCTACTTTCAAATTCATTTTTTGCAAGTTTCATACTCTTTATCAACACTTATAGCTTTGCTTCTTTCATAGGTATGTGATTTGTCTTCCGTTAACGAAATAAAGTCATTTGCTTCAAGTTTCGCTTCCAAGGATGTTCCGGTTCATGTGCTGGTATGTGGTCTTTTCTTTTACTATAACTCAGCTACTTAGAACTTGTTTGATTCTGATTTTCAAATTTTAGGTTAATAATGCCGGTTTGCTTGAGAACAAACGTACTACTACACCTGAAGGGTTGGTCTCGTTTATCTTTCTTGAACGTTCCAATTTCATTTCATCTTTATTTAATTTTACACCGATATGATCTTCTGTTATACCAGATTCGAATTAAATTTCGCGGTGAATGTACTTGGGACTTACACAATGACAGAGCTGATGCTTCCACTGTTGGAGAAAGCAACACCAGACGCCAAAGTCATTACAGTTTCCTCTGGTGGAATGTACACCTCGCCGCTTACAACAGATCTTCAGGTAATCAATCTGCAGGACATGTATGTCATCTTCAGGAATTGCTTATGTTCAATTTTGTTTAACCTCTTTGGAACTGTTTGCATCACTCCTATGTCGGATCTATAACTCAGGCTACATATTGTTTCTGCAGTTTAGTGGTGAAAAATTCGATGGAGTGGAACAATACGCACGGAACAAAAGAATCCAGGTCCGTAAAATCAGAATCTTTTAGTCAAGAACCCTTTTTTGTTTGGTTTTCTGAGTTTGTTTATGTGATAATAATTAGGTTGCTCTAACAGAAAAGTGGGCTGATAAGTACAAAGAAAAAGGCATAGGGTTCTACTCAATGCATCCTGGCTGGGCTGAGACACCTGGTGTTGCCAAGAGTTTACCGAGTTTCAGTGAATCGTAAGATAATTCTGCTAAAGAAAACATCTTTTATGCTAAAGGAATCATCTTTTTTGCGCTAAAGAATGTAAACTTGTGAATCAGGTTTGCGGGTAAGCTTAGAACAAGCGAACAAGGAGCAGATACAATCGTTTGGTTAGCACTGCAGCCTAAAGAGAAGCTCGTCTCTGGTTCGTTCTATTTCGATAGAGCTGAAGCACCAAAACATCTAAAGCTTGCAGGTACAAGCAAGTCTCATGACCTTATAGACTCAGTCATTGATACTGTGCATTCCATGGCAGCTCTTAATCCTTAAATAAATGTCCATCTTCGACGTAATTTTTTTCTCTTGAAAATAAAATGTTATTGCGGGTAACAGTATTAATCTTTTCTCGTATGTGGAATTATTTTGTGCTGGATATTTATTAACTTTTACTCATTACATAGTATCAGAACAAAAGAATTACACATAGTTTTTAGCTTTGGCATAGCTATATCATGAATCTATCATCGTTTTATACCGTGTTATTCGCAAACAGTAAACATAAGTAAACAGAGAATTTACTTATTAGGATGGGTAGAAAGATAAAACTTGTGGCTTTCGAAGCCAATACTGTTTGAATCTCTGCCTCGAATACTCGATATAATCGAACTCAATCTTGTTCACATAGCCCTGCACAATCACATAAGCTTCTGAGATTGTTGTTATTTTCATCTAAAGTTACTTTGATCTGTTTTAGAGTAAGAGAGAATTAGCTTACAGAGATGATTCCCCATAAACCCCAGAAGAGATGGCTTGCCAATGTATACTTCTCAATATCATCCAAGAGCTGTTCTGTGTCTTCTTCTCTTGCTTCTTCACCTGAAGAGGTTAGGTAGTTATAGATGAATCTCCTCCTTTCTTCTTCTCCTGCATTTCCCAAACCATAGTTAAACGAAGAAAACTGAGTTTTCTTCGACTATGGAATTATAAAGATTTCTTGATTAATCACTGTACCTGGATATAGAGTGTAGTCCAAGATATGAGGAGTGTCAGAATGATAATCTGCCGCCATTTCACAGAAATGATTTGCTATGTCGTAAGCGATTGGATTGTAACTTGCATACTCATAATCCTGTTCAGATTCATTTTCACACAAACGAGATTAGACAGAGAAATGAGAAGTCTCATGTTCATCAATGTGCGATGATATTGTTTTACCTCGAGTTAATCGTACCGTAAAAAATGGGTTTTAACTTTAACACCCCATTCTGAAAAAAGGAAGACAGGTTAAGAACAATTGTGGTTATGAGTAAGAGACTTACAATGATAGTAATGGCATTGGTGTCTTCATCAATCATGATGTTACCATACTGCAAATCATTGTGACAGAAGCCAATTTCTTGTTCATTGTTCATTTCTTGTTCCAGCATGTTGATTTCATCTTCAATGTTGTCTAGACCAAACTCTGTTGAATGTTCATTTGAACACAGATTCTTGGCTTGTCCTACCCAAGTCCTGTCATTTCAATGTTCCAATGGTATTTTACTTTCATCTGGTCAAAATTTATTAGAAATAAACTTATAATTTGCAGTTTCTTACCTCATCCTGTCCCATATGAGCACATTTTGATCTCCAGGAATGTATATGCTGTGAAATCTTCTTAGCTTAGATGCAACTAGAGCTGATATGTTCGGATCACGAAGATCGGTTGCCGATAGTGTCTGAACCAAAGTTACAGATGCAAGTATTAATATTGTTACAATCTTAATGGAAAGAGATCAACAGAAGAATTTGCTAATGGAAGCACTAGTTTAAAAGGGACAGCTTCACAGCTAAACCGGTTTGGATTTTTCCCGGTTTAATAATACTCACATGAAAAAGGTAAACCAATTATATGATCGATAAGGTTTACCGGACCATAATCGTACCCAAAATTGAACCAAAAGGAAATTTAAACCGATTCGGTTTTATTAATCTTATACTCATCTAACAAATCGAAAGTGAACCAAACCGGAAGAAACTAAACAGATTAAAACCTTAATTTTCTTTAAAACGTCTTAAATATGATCTAAACTGAAACATGAACTAAATATCAATCCAAAACCGACTAGTGTTTGGTTTCAATCCGGTTTCTATCTTTCTTTCTTTTTTGAGAAACCTCTGTATATGTTAAATTCAAGCTAATCTAATAAAATTGTTGACAAAAAAAAAAAATCTGATTCTAAAATTCCATAAACCGAACAATTGAAAAAAAAAAAAACCAAACATCCGAACCGAAACCAATCTAAAAACAAGATTGGTAAGAAAAATAAAATTTGAGAAAATCAATAAAATAAAAGTGAAAGAATAAAATAATTTACCCGAGCATGGATAAACTCTTCGACTCTACCGCCGGCGAAGCGTCCAAGGAGAGTAGGACCATGGCCATGACGAGCTACATACTCAAAAGTACGAATCTCATCGTCTCTATTGAAGAAAAGCTCAACACCTTCTCCATAAACACGAACAAGAAGCTTCCTACATCGAAGATTCGTTTCTTTTCTTGGCCAACTAACCATGAACACTTCGTTAGTCATCGCTCCTTTCATTGGTTTCACTTCAAGACTCTCAAAATCCTCAACTACGTCTCCCCATTTCGTCGAAAGTGCTTGAAGAATCTTCCTTAGCTCGTCTGGTGATGAGCTTGGGATCAATCCAAAGATTCCTATCCCCATCTAGAAGAAAAACAATGTCAATTTCTTTGTTTCTTGAAATAGAAGTACTCTGTTTTTTAACTTTGTTACTTAATTTGTGATCAAGAAGTCACTGATCAAACTTGGCAAGAAGAAGAAGAGACTTACCAAGAAAGTTGCAGATGATCTTGGAAAAAAATCAGAGAAAGAAAAAATATGTGTTTTTTTGGGTTTTTGTTGGAGAGAAGTCTTGGTCACAAGGAAAGAAAAATTGCATGGTGAATGAGAGAGGTGTTGAAAGAGAGTATTTATGGACTTTTGTCTTTACACAAGAACGGGAATATCTATTTCTTTGTCTTGGTGGGTTGGATTTGAGAGGACCGAGACACAAGTAAAGAAAAAATGGTATTATTTTGTAAAATTTTAAATATTTTATACGCATGAAAAATCTATCAAACTAGATAGCAAATACTTGGATTTTTTTCTAGGAAGAAACAGAAATTTTTGTTTGATTTGGTAGAGGTGAAAGATAAATTTGGAGCAGGTTATTAATTCTGAATATTATTTACATTTTTGTTATTAAATAAACTTTTGTTTGTCACTAAGTTATATTATATAAAAGAATTTAGACATTCAAGCCGGTGATACAAAGCATACAAATTTCATGTTATGTGAAAACCGTCTTGCGTTATGTGTTAAAACACTAAGGGGGTGTTATTGGTTTATTAATTTGTAAATCCATATAGAATTTGAAATTTTCTATTAATTATGAAATCAAGATATATGGATTTTGAAATAACATGTGTTTACCCATGAATTTGAATCCTTCTATTTTTCTCTTTCAATTCCATTCAAATCCATTTAAAGCATGTTTATAAAGTTTTGACTCTCAACCAGAGCATGTTTGTAAAACATGTAAGTTGACAACAAAATCTACTAAATTTTATGTTACGAATTAAAGTATTTTTCAGATAAAATTATGTAAGTTAATAAAATAAAAAAAATTCAATGTATTATTCGGGATTGATCTGGATGGTGATACAACGACAATATTAACACAAACGATTATATTAAATATCTTGATCTAATTTTTAGAAATATTTCAATAATATATTAAAATATCCTTATTTAATTTTTACATTTCTAGAACACCTCTAATAGAGGGACTGGTAAGATGCGATTGTACCAACAATATTACACCAAATCTTTTGATCAGAACACTCCTATGATCCTATCAAATGACGAAAGTAGAATTATAGAAATGAAAATAGTACTAGAAACATGGCTAGAAGATGATAAGCACAACGTCAACAAGTATAAGGTGCATTATTTGACCGCAAAAAAGTACCAATCAACATAATTAATGGCATTTACATTATTGTACCAGTTGGGCCGAAATAAATCTTATAATATATCAGATTACCATGATTAGACAATGACATTTTCAAAGAGTCTTGAAAGTTGAAAGCATTTTAACTACTTTTAGAAGTTTTAGCTAAGAGTTTCAGAAACAGATAACCTATAAATTTTACTCCTTCCATTTCGTTTTATTTATCGTCTTAGAGTTAAAATTTATATATATATATATATAACTTGTCGTTTTGTATTTACAATGTATATTTACGATAAATTTTTCAGTTTTATCCATATTTTTAAAGCTTATTAATTATTTATATCAAACAAATTAGAGTATTAATTGGGAGTAAAACAATACATTTAATTGTTTTCTTAATTTATATGAAATCAACTAGAACGAAAAGTAATATAAAATGGAAGGAGTATATATTTCAACATTAAGAAGGGCTGGTCATTGTGATTCAAGTCTAGGTCGAGTTAAGTTTATAATATAGTTAGTCTATTTTCTAAACTACCCTAATCAGTTTTGCTTGTTTCTTTTTGGTTTAAATTTTATGCATAGTTCTTAGTTCGATATAACATACTTTGGTATGTTTACACATAATGTAAAAAATTATGGGCGGTGAGTGAGTGAGACAGACAAAAGTAGGTAATGACTAAATGAGTAAGAAGGTAGGCGTCAGTCAACAGAAACGGACATTTTGCTGCTGATTTTCAGACAGAGAAGCTTCGTTACTTATTTTATCTCAGAGTTAAATTGCAAAACTCAACTTGGATTCCACTTGCTTACTAAACAAATGAGAACACGACACGTTAGTGTACCACTCTTTGAACAAGATAACATTGAGCATTTTTATATGATACAATAAAAAATTTCAGCAAAACAAACTTCCAAATCACAATTTTTTTTTTACTAATTTACCTTTATGTCTAGAAAATATTAATTAATTATAAAAAATCAAAATAATACGCAATATAACTTTCAATAGTATTTTCTAAAAATTATCGCGATCACATATATTAGAATTTCAAAAATTTTAAAGTGGATTCGAATTCTTCGTCGCGAAAACTTAGAATTAATATACTATTTATCAAAAGTTTACAAATTTAACGGTGATGACGAATAGAGGTTATACTGCGTATTATTTTTGAATCCGCGAAATTAACTTGCATTTTTTAGATGAAAGATAAAACTATAAAAAAACGACTTGAATTTTTTTTTCCGAGAATCTTACAATAAAAGAAACTTATAACTAATTTTCATGATGAACTGATGATTGTTGAAAAGAAAATAGAATTGTTTTTCTAAGAGAACCCCTGTGTGAAATGTTTTGTTATTTAAAGTATTTCTTTTGTTTTAAATGGTGCAAGTATCATCAATAATCCGAAATTTTGGATGATAATTTATTTTGCTAGAAATACTTATGACTCCACGTAATGTGAGAATCAAGTCAAAAGAGTTGAAAAATGGATACTTAAGACTTAACGTCTGGTTGAGAACCAAGATTCCCCTTAAGAGTCATTATATATTTTCTTTAAATAATGGGATTCTTAAATAATTCGTAATGTTTTGGCTTTTGTTCAACAAATTTTGATCCTCCACTTCTCTTTCAACCGTTTATCCTTATGATTATTCTTTTGATTTTGCAACTTTACCATTATATTCTTTAAGAATTGTTGTTTCGTAATCATGTTTTCCACTACCTTTTGTTGTCAATTTCGTCCATAAAAATATGCAGAATATATTCCGTCAAAACTTTAAGGGTGAAAGAGACAATGGATTTGTTGTGAAAAATGGCTTAACGATTTTAGGCAGATTAGAGTGTTGTAGAGGGGTTGTAACGGAAATGATTAGTACATTGGCAGGTTTGGTGGTAAAGTTTGGACGCGAGACTAAAGGTCTAATGTCGGAAGTAGGGCTGGGCATAAAATCCGAAATCCGAAAACCGACCTGAAACCGATCCGAAAAATCCGGAACCGAATCCCAACCGAATAGTCGTCACAAAACCCGAACGGATAATGAATTCTCCTATCAGAATTACCCGAACCGAATCCGATCCGAACCGAAAACCGAAAGGATATCCGAAAACCGGAAATAAAATTATATATCCAAAAATATTAGTTATATTTAGTTGTAATTTTATAACAAATAACAAAAATATTCTAAATAACCTAGATTTCATAAATTTAGTTATATTTGTTAAAATTATACATATTTTTGCAAAATTTAACCAAAGTTTAGTAAGATTAAAACCAATTTTTATTTAAATTATACAATTTTTTAGTTTTTTCCCCCGAAAACCTATCCGAATCCGACACCTATCCGAACTGAAACCGAACCGATGACTCATAAAATCCGAGCGGATAATAAAATCTCCTACCCAAATTATTCGAATCCGAATATATCCAAACCGAAACCGAACCGAAAAATCATAAAATCCGAACGGATAATAAACTCTCATATCCGAATTATCCGAATCCGAATATATCCGATCCGAATCCGATCCGAAATCCGAATGCCCAGGCCTAGTTGGAAGTTTATGACATTATTTAATTGGAGATTGTTAAAAGTTTTAACAAAATTGCTAAGTTTTCTTATAATTAGTCGAACATAGCCTTCCACTTTTTTTTTTTTTTTTTAAATACCATGAGGTTCTGGGCCAAAGCCCGTAATTTCCCTAGGATCGAAACTACACCATGTAATATTAGTTTCGTCTCAAGCGTAATTCGAACCGGCGACTTCTAAGCTTCTCTTATGCATTGCATTGAGTTGAATACCTTGTTTTATCAGCGAACTTTTGGGTTATTGAATGCTTAACCCCGAGTCCGAGACTTAGGTCTTAAGACAGGTGTAACACTTATCTCTTGAAGAAGTCAGGAGACTCCGAGGCACACTCGTCCTCGAGGCCTTATTCGAAGTAGGGTTCGGCTGCTAGGCCTCGCAATCTTTGTACTTTGCAACTGCACCTTCTTCACTGGAATATCTCTTTGACAAGGGGAAAAATAAACCTGAATTTCCTTAGAACGAACCGAAGCTAATTAGTGGCTGATTTCATGTGACCACTACATATTTAGTCTTTTTCGTAGGAATAAGAACAGTAGATTGTTTGATAACAAAAACAAGTTGTTGATCAAACTAAAGTCTCATTGTGTTGTGTAATGTACAAGACATCAAAAACAACTGCTCCAGTGCTGATTAAATGACCGAATTATAGAGCTTTGATTAAGAATACCTTCCCAAATTGTACAAATATTCTTACATAATCAGTCAACAATAACATCAATATATTTTAACAAACTAAAATTAAAAAAAAACAATAAAACAGAAAAGAAAAGAAAATAGCAAAGGCGACTTTTTGTTGCTTACAAAAGAAAGATGTATGCAAAGAAAGAGAGAGGTAATAAGAGTCATTAGATAGAGTCGACAAACATCGTCTCAGAGACACAAAGCAGAGTAGTTTCAAGAATAATGGAGTCTTCCACAAGGTACCCTTTTGATTCATCATTTAGATCCTCCACAGATATTAACTCCGATATCCCTGATCCGTCTTGAGTTTCTCTCGAATAAAAATGAAAAACTATACACAAACATCACACATAGTCAGTCTTTAAGGATGTCATATCGATTTTTCTACGCGTTAAAAAAAGAAATAGTTTGATATGTACCGCGTTTCTCAATGTGGTTAGAATTTTTCTGATTTATCAGCCGAAGTTTGAGCTTTGCGTAAGTGCTAGAAGCTACGGCATTTGGCAGATATTCCATGGCTTGAACATAGACTGAAAGTGCTCTTACCTTTTTGTCTCCCTTTGGACTAATCTTCATTCTCCTTGAAAATATCATAATACCACAGAATAAATATTTTCGATTAATCAGTATCGAAAACTAGCGATTAAGCATTATACTAATGAATAAAAACTCACCATTTTCTATCTCCGACCACAAATTCATCCGAGTAATAATATCTTTTGTCTCCTATTTTTGAGAAATGAGAGATTTTCCAGGTGAATTTGTTTTCTGGTGGGTTTTGTGTGAAGGTAACCCTCTCCACCTTCTCTCTCGGCTTTATAACAAATATCTCCACCCCAACGATACAAGCATTTCCATCGATGTACCCATTTTTCGGGTCGTTAAACTTCGAAAGAAGAAGCATTTGTGCTAATCCCCACTCTTTTTTCTCCTTACTATAATGCTTCATAGTTCCATCTACACATATATATATATATACACACACCATAAACATAATTCTGTCCAAGTAGTATCTTAATTCTTTCATTTGACAGATTTGACAAAAAAAACCGGCAAAATCGATCACAATGTAGCTGTATAAATCGATATATCTTAATAAAAAGTGTGTTTATAAATATGTTCATACCTTGGAAAACAGAGTATTTCTTGGCGTTGTGATTGTAGATGAAGAACTTGAGTTCTACATCAATCTGCATCTCAGAAGCACCAACATTTTCGATCCTTGCATAAATCGAAACATGGTCTTTTCCACCTTCTTCTACCTTTCCAGCCGGGTAAAATATCAATCTCCTGATTAGATTTATCATTGTTACATTGATAAATCACACATAAACAAATCATACATAAGAGTTATATGAAATACATAGGAGATCTTAGATTGGGTTGACTATACCATTTATGTCCCCCAGCGTCGAAATCAGCAGATTGATAAGGTTGATGACTGAATTTAACCTCAGAGAAACCAACCAGCTTCATCAAGTAGCTTGAAGGAGCCTCCTCTCTTAGGGTTTCCATGATGATGAATTTCTTTGGACAAAAGATTGTTGACTTCAGAGTTTTGTATATGTATGGAAGCCAGAAATGAGATTTGCATATATAGAAGAAAAGAGATCTAGTAGCAATAGAGAAAGACATTTTCTTTAGAAACAATAAAATATGACTGAACAGAGTCATTGACTTTTTAGACAAGTCTTTGTTTTGAGTTTTACATGCTAGTGTTCTGTATTTAATTTGATCATATTCTTTGACTCACTTCATCTTGTAATTAATTTTCATTTTTAACCAAACAAATTAATATATGTAAGTCTAGATATAAAAAGTGTAACAGCATCAAAAGTAAAAGAAGAAATCTTATAAGAAATCTGTATTATGTTTTAGAGCATTGTTCTTCTACGGAGATGATTTGTAAGAAAGAGAATGTCCTGAGACTTAAGCTGAGGAAAACAGAGGAAACAGAACATGAAAATTAGTCCAAAGTTAGGTTTGGTGGAGACGGTTTAAGGTTTTTGAAAAAATGCTAAGCTATGTAATTAGTTGAATATAGCCTTCCACCTTTTTAATCTTCTCTTATGCATTGCATTGAGTAGATAACTTGTTTTATCAGCGAACTTTTGGGATATTGAATGCTTAACCTAGAGTCCGACTCCGAGACTTAGGTCTTAAGACAGGTGTAATACTTATCTTCGACCATTCTTGAAAAAGACTGGTTAAACCATCAGCAAAGGCTAAGGAGATACATGGTCAAATCACAGGTCGTGAAAAGGGTAGAGATCGTGGGAAACAAGGTAGTCGTGGCTAGTGGTTTCCAACATCCTAAGCTTTAAGTCAATCGAAGCAGAAGATTTGATTGTATTTTTGCATCTAATGCATCTCTTTCTACTACTTGTAATTTCTTTGTAAAACTGTATGACTTTGGCTTGTTCAGTTTGTAATCAATAAGATTTTGAGATTTAAAAAAAAAAACAAAAAAAACAATAGTAGCCCTTATTGGAGAAACATTCAAAAAGGTGTTGATCAAACTAAAGTTTCATTGTGTGTTGTGTACAAGACATCAAAAACAACAGCTCCAATGCTAATCGAATGACGGAATTATGGAGCTTAGAAAACCTTCCGAAATCGTATAAAGATTTTTAGATAATACCATTACTTTTACTTAATTCACACTCAATATTCAAGCACATTACATGACACAAAACATTATTGGGTCAACAACAACATCAAAATATTTTAACAAAAAAAAACAATAAAACAGGAAATAAGAATACCAAATGAGACTTTTTGTTGCTTACAAACCAAAGATGTATGAGAAGAAAGAGAAAGGTAATAAGAGTCTTTAGATAGAGTCGACGAACTTAGTCTTAGTGACACAAAGCAGAGTAGTTTCAAGAACAATAGTGTCTTCCACAAGGTACCCTTTTGATTCATCATTTAGATCCTCCACAGATATTAACTCAGATATCCCTGATCCATCTTGATTCTCTTTCGAATAAAAGCGAAAAACTATACAAAAACATTACACAAAGTCAGGCTTTAAGGATTATCATATCGATTTTTCTACCCATCAAAAAATATATATAGTTTGATATGTACCGCGTTTCTCAATGTGGTTAGAGTTTTTCTGATTTAGTAGCCGAAGTTTGAGCTTTGCATAAGTGCTAGCAGCTACCGCGTTTGGCAGATATGCCATGGCTTGAACATAGACTGCAAGTGTTTTTATCTCTTTGTCTCCCTTTGGATTATTTATCTTCATTCGCCTAAAAAACATTTTCCATTTATCAGTACCAAAAACAAGCGACCAAATTTGTATTATATATTAATGCATCAAAACTCACCATTTTCGATCTCCGACCACAAATTCATCCGAGTAATGATATTTCTTGCCTCCTAGTTTTGAGAAATCAGATATTTTCCAGGTGAATTTGTTGTTAGGTGGGTTGTGTGTGAAAACAGCTCTCTCCACCTTCACTATCGGCTTTGTAACGAATATGTCCACCCCAACGATACAAGCATCTCCATCGGTGTACCCATTTTTTGGGTCGTTAAACTTCGAAAGAGGAAGCATTTGGGCAAATCCCCACTCTTTTTTCTCTTTATTGTAACGCTTCACAGTTCCATCTACATATATATACGCACCAAAAACACAAGAACTAATTCTGACAAAAGCAAATTCTTTGTTTTGAAAGATTGGATTTACCGGCAAAATTTATCACATAAAAAGTGTGTTATAAATATGGTCATACCTTGGAAAATTGAGTATTTCTTGACGTTGTGATTGTAGATGAAGAACTTGAGTTCTACATCAACCTCCCAATTGTTCATAAGCATCTCAGAAGCAGCAACGTTTTCGATTCTCGCATAAATGGAAACATGGTCTTTTCCATCTTCTTCTTCCTTTCCAGCAGGGTGAAATATCAATCTCCTAATTATGTATATCATTATTTCATTGATAAATCACACAAAACAACACATATATAAGAGCTATCAAATACATAGGAGATCTTAGATTTGGTTGACTATACCATTTATGTCCAGAAGCGTCGAAATCAGCAGATTCATAAGGTTGATGACTTAATCTAACCTCAGAGAAACCCACCAGCTTAACCAAGTAGCTTGAAGGACCCTGCTCTCTTAGAGTTTCCATGATGCTGACTTTCTTTGGACAAAAGTTTGTTGACTTCAGAGTTGTGTATGTATGGAAGCCAAAAATGAGTTTTGCATATATAGAAGAAAAGAGAACTAATAGCAATAGAGAAAGACTTATTCTTTAGAAGCAATAAAATATGACTGAACAAAGTTATTGACTTTTTAAACAAGTCTTTGTTTTTTGAATTTTATTCATGCTAGTGTCCCAATCGTGATGGAGACCCTAAGGAAAAGACTCAAAGGATCTTCAGAATGAAAAATGTATTCGTGTTTAATTCTACAGAATTTATGAATTTAATTTATTTCTCTTTATTATTTTTGATTATTAAAACTAAAAACATTATTAAAATTAATTATGAAAGACGATACTAGATTTAACATCAATTATGAATAATTGATAGAAATATTTGACATCAACTATGAGTACGATTAAATTGCCCCAATTTACTTTGGATAGCTTCGACAACATTTCAAGATCTTTCCTTACCTGATAAAATTTTTGAATGGTCAAATATGAAATATACAAATATTTTATTGTTATAAGTAAAGGAGACTGCATTCTTTTTATTTATTAAAAAAAAAAAAAAAAAACTCAAAATCAAAACCCTAAACGTATAAGGTCAAGTTTGTACCCAAGCGAGACACAAAGAAAAAAATCTCAAAAAATGAGCAAACCTGATATAGAGATTAGGATGGAGGAAAGAGATGTGTATCTTCCAGAAGGAATAGTGATAAACATAATCGCAAGATTACCACTACAAAGTATTGTTAGATTCAAGCTGGTGTGTAAAGAATGGAAATCACTTATGGAGTCTGAATTTTTCCGTGATCTCTACCAAAGTAACTCCAATTGGTCGATCCTTCACGGAAGTTATAGATGTATAAATTCTTGTTTGGAGGAATTAGAACTCAATCTACCAAGTGAGTCATGCCATGGTAATTCTAAATATTGGTCTTTTCCAAGTGGACTGATCCACAAGTATACTCAAAACAACAATAAAGTCAAAGAGATTTGGGTTGTCGCTTGCGCTGATGGGCTGGTTTTGATATGTCTGTTCGAGGAGGACATGACGAAACGTTACTACATTGGTAATCCTGTGTTAACACAATGGGTTCAACTATCTTCTCCTCCTTATCTTCCTCAATACCATTATCATTTCATTGATTTGGGACTTGTCACACGAATGCACAATGGTGCCCTCTTGGGTTACAAAGTGATTCGAGTATATAGCGAAGCACGACACCTGGCTGTTTCTAGAACCTGGACATTTCAGATTTATTCGTCGGATATGGGAAAATGGAGTGTTCAACACGTCTCTTGTCCTGGCCAGGGTGTGTCACAACTGACATCTAATCCCGTTTCTTTGAATGGGAAACTTCACTGGTTCCAATTAGCTATGGTTGTGGTTGTGGTTGTGGTCGCCGGCGATCTCCAAAAGAACATGGCCTTAGTAGCTTGGAAAAAAGTTTGTTTATCCAAAGGAGAAGGTGGACTTGGAATCCGTTCAGCTAAAGAGATGCATTTAGCACTTGTTGCTAAGATTGGTTGGCGAGTTCTCCATGACCAGAAGAGTTTATGGGCTCGGGTTTTTAGAAGCAAATACAAAGTTGGGAGTTTACATGATACTAAGTGGACTGTGGCGAAAGGAAGTTGGTCCTCAACCTGGCAGAGCGTGGGTATTGGTTTGAGAGAGGTGGTGTGCCAAGGTCAAAGCTGGGTAGTTGGAGATGGTAATAAAATTAAGTTCTAGACAGATAAATGGTTATCAGGGAAGTTACTTATTGGAGCTGTGGAAAGTGTTAGTTGGGGAAAAAAAATTTTTGCCCCAACTAACACATAATTTCTTTTCCCGGGTTTGGAGGGTAGTAGCTCCAGAAAGGGTAAAAGTATTTATTTGGTTGGTGACTAATCAAGTTATTATGACAAACGCAGAGAGGAAGAGGAGACAAATTGGTGATACTGATATTTGCCAAGTGTTTAAGGGAGGTGTGGAGACCGTCATACATGTGCTTCGAGATTGTCCACCGATGGCGGGGATCTGGAATCGAATTGTACCTATAAGAAAGAGACATGTTTTCTTTAACCAATCTTTGTTAGAGTGGCTCTTTGAGAATTTGCGTGCAGGTACCAATTCGGAGGCAGGAGATTGGTCCACCACATTCCCAATGGCGGTATGGTGGGGTTGGAAGTGGAGGTGTAGCAACGTTTTTGGTGAAAACGGCGTGGGAGCACCGAGTTACACGGTTAGTACTGGAAGTAGATTCGAGTTTGGTGGTTGGTTTTCTTATGACAAAGATTGGGGATTCTCATATGTTGTCTTTCCTTGTACGCTTGTGCCATGACTTCATTTCAAGGAACTGGATAGTCCGGGTTACTCATGTGTATAGGGAGGTTATCCGTATTGTTAACGGGTTAGCTAACTATGCGTTCTCTTTGCCTCTTGGTTTCCATGCTTTTGTTTCGGTTCCTGTTGTTGTTGATTCAATTTTAAGAGACGATGTTATTGGAACTATGTTTCCAAGACAGCTTCGGATGTAATACTTTTTCTTTTTCTTAATAAATTCAGGGGGAGTTTCCCCTGGTGCACACCAAAAAAAAAAAAAAACATCAGTTAATAGAAATTGATAGAAATATTTTGCATCACTTACTATAAACTTAGCAAATCCTACCATCAATTATAGAACAATTCTTGGGTTCATTCTTAGGGGTGAACAAAAAAGTTCAAAGCGACATTTAGAATCAGAATCTTCCATATAATAATAAAAAATTAAACTCATTTCATTAAAAAATCTAAACTCTAACCACTTCCTTGTAAATCCAAACCGACATAATACAAAATCTAGATCCTAATCCTCGTTTATAAATCCAAACCGATATTTAACTTTGTTTAATTGTAAAATCTAAATCCTAACAATTTTTTATAAACCAAAACCGATATTTAAGCTCGTTTAATTGTAAAATCTAAACCCGTTTATAAATGCAAACCAATATTTAACTTCTTTTAGATATAAAATTTAAACTCTAATCTTCTCTTATGAACTCAAACCGATAAATAACTTGGTTTTGGTAGCAAATTAAATTTTACAAACAATTAAAGGAATTTAGTTTTTTTATTAGACGGCAGATTCTGATTGGTTAGAAAAAAAAAGTGAATAAAGGGATTCACCTCTAGGGATGAAATCAAATATTTTATCAATTATATTAGCCTATACATAGTTAGCATTATTTTTTTAATCGATATAATATAACATCGATTATAATAGTTATGCAAATATTTATTTTAATCGATGCAAAATATTTCCATAATCACTTATATAAATGATGTAAAATTTATTTGTATCAATTATAAGTAATAAAAATATTAAAAATTAAGTGACACGAAACACCATTTTGTTTTGTAGAGATTTGATTAAATGTCCATAAAATAAATAAAATTATGTGTCTTTGGTAAACTATTAAAAAAATAAATGATATTGCATGTAAAAAAAATCTACGTTAAAACAGTGGTTTTTTTTCTGAAACAAATATGTTGTAATGCAATATTGGTCGAAATGAAAAAAATTTGGTTTATAACATACTTTTTTATATCTTATTTGGCCTCCAATATTAATCGTATCTTAATCATCAAATAACCAACCGTATTTAACTCATGTAATTGTAACTGTATTTAACCGTAACCGTGTATATAATGGTTAAGGTTACGGTTAAAGAAAATTGATAACCGTAACCGGTGGTTAATCAACCGTAACCGTAATAACCGTAACCGTGGTTATGCCTATGTGAATGTTGACATGGCTTTAACAAAAATAATTTGTATTTGCACATATTTTACATGTAATTGCATGTCTTTATATTGTGATTGTGTGAAATCAAATACATAGTTTTGTACGTATGCATGGTCAAATGTTTATATTTTTCTAGAAGTTAGACATATTTTTTACGTATGCATGGTCTTAATACCGTTTTCCGAAAGATTATGATTGATTACTATACAACATGGAAAAAATGTAGAAAATTAATCAATTGATAGATTGGTATATTACAAAAAAAAAAAAAAGGACTGGTACATTCCAACATATCAAAAAAAAGAATGATAACTTAATATACATAAATGTAAACTGATTTATTAAATATAAGAAATTTGAATTTTTTTTCTGCAAGAAGTTCGGACTATATATTTGACCTGCAATATCGGATCTATCACCTAGTTAAACTCTTATAAATTATAATATTACTTTCAAATATTAAAAAAAAAAAAATCTAAACGTGTTTCAGTGTTTGGATAAGGTTTCTTCGTGTAATTTTTCATATAAATAAGACCTATGCCCAAAACTCTGTTACCACCTTTTCACCATCTTTCGTTGAGAGAAGCTCGTATCATCATCATCATCATGACTCAGTATGTGACTCGACGATCACAAATCCCAGGGTCACGCTTCACTCCCTCAAACCTGGAGCTCATAAACTACCTTCGCCGGAAAAAAGAAAGAGGGAAAAGCTCTTCTTTCATACCCGACATGGATGTGTACGAGGAAGTACCATGGCTTCTTCAGCACGTAAGACACTTTAGATCCAAAGAGAACGAGTGGTATTACTTCGTTACTAGAAGAAACCGAACTGTGGGCTGTTTTACATGGAGGAGTACTACTAAAACTTCGATATATAAAGATGGTGTCACTGTCGGATATATGCGGAGTCTGGCTTTCTCACTTGACGGCATGGCTACTGGTTGGGTCATGCACGAGTTTTTATTGAATCGTTCGGGAAAAGAAAAAGTGGTTCTGTGTAGAATCAGGTTTACCCTTAGAGATGACAATTCTCAATATGCTCCAAGATTTGAATCTAGAGTCATCGGACAACCACAGCCGCCGCGGCGTGAAGAAGCTGCACGGGAAGATGGTTTAACGTTGGTAGAGAATAAGAAGAACAATCTTTATGTTGGCATAGCGTCTGGTTCTTGTCCTAGAGAGGATGTGTCTGCTCAAAGTCAACAGTTTATGAGACAACAAAATAGTTGTTTCAATCCTAACTTTGTCGAAAATCTAAAAGCTCAGCAACAACAACAATATTTAATACATGACTCAAATTTCACGGTGACTCAAAAAGGCATGATCAAACATCAAGAGTTTGGCTCTTCCGGTGAAAGTTCAGGAGGAGATTTGGCTCAAAACCATCTCTTAGTGGTTCCTTTGGAGACTCAACAAGGCATGGAACCGCAACAACAAGAAAATGTTGTTGAAAATCAAACAACGGACCCCTCATACTTGACTCAAGGACAGAAGCAGCAACATTGTGAACAAGCCACGGATCTTCCAATCAACCAAGGCACTGATGAACCACATAGAAGCACTACAAGCTCTTTTAGTCACAACGAATTGATCCAACAATCTCTCGGAGAAATGGATAAGATGGCTAACTTTGAGAAATGGGCTCAACAAGATCTTGGAGACATGGATGATATGGCTAACTTTGGGAATGCAGAATGGGCTCAACAGCTTGGGGAAAACACACCAGAAGAAGAAGCTGAGTTACAAGCTGAACTCGGAAACTGCAAAACCACCGCTTCTCTCTTTAACTACTTCTGCCCAATGTAGTTTAATAATCCTTTTTTCTGGTTTTCCTCTGTTTCTGGATGATCTAAAACATATTAAAGTTTTCGTTAGATCAAAAGTGTTAAAAGATTACTTCTTTTTACTTTTGATGCTGTGACACTTTTGACATATCGATCCACAAATTTCTAACTGTAATAATATGATAAAATGGAAATACATAACACTAGCATGTAAAACTCAAAACAAAGACTTGTCTAAAAAGTCAAGAACTCTGTTCAGTCATATTATAAAAATATTATAAAATGGAATGGTTATATGTTTTCATTAATAGTGGATTTTTTAAAGTAGTTTTGTTAATCACTATGTCAATAATATTGAATTTTTGGTGATGTTTCACGGTGGAAACTGGAAAGAGTATAGAAGTTTCAAAGAATTCAACAAAGAGAAATTGGGTATGAGAAAGCTTTTTTCCTTACATATGCAGGAAACCTTTAAGTTTGCAATCTTCACAGTTAATCAAATATATATTAATTATGATTTGCAAGTTATCATATACAATATTAATGCAAATGATTTCCAAGTTATCATATACAATTAACACATGTGGCGATTCAGTTTTAGAATTTTGACATATGATTTTTTTTAATAGAAATGAATTTCTAATTCAATAAAATTTCGAAATGTATGTGAAAAAGTTTAAGAACAATTAAATATAAATTAAAATCATGCCATTTAACGACATCACTAGTAATCAAGCTAGGTTTATAAACCCAACTCACCAAGTCACCAGAATCAAAATGAAACCCTAAATCAAGCTCAAACATAATTCAGCAAAATCATAACCTAGTTAAAAAGTCTTATTAAAATATCAAACTCTGATCCGGTTAACGCCGGTCCTAAGCAGAAGAAGATTTAGAAGGATCAAAGATTTGACCAGCAAACAAAACAGTTCCCGTAATGTCTTCTCTAATCAAGAAAAGAAATGGATGATCTGCCACAAAATCTATCATCTTTGGAATATACTTGCAGCCCATGGCACGTAGAGCAGTAGCGGCTGCAGCTTCAGTACCTTCTTCATCAATCTCAATCAAAGCTTTTTGGTAGAATGCTACATTAGGCTCAAAGTCATTGAAAACTTTTAAAATTTCAAACCCGAAATCGATCTTAAACTTTGGGATTCTGAATTCACCAACTTTAACTCTTTCTCTTGGAATGTGATTATCCAAGAATCCAGGAATAGAAGTTATTCTCTCCAAAAGATTATCCAGTTCACCTTTCTTGTCCGGGAGATAGAAATACATTGAGAAGTTTCGGTTGGTATCATCATCGCCTTGTCGATAAGCAAGGCTAAGGACCTTGAAACCATCATAAGCCTTAATGTACTGGTCCTTATAGCTTCTCATGAATGGCACAGACACTGTGGTTCCACTGAGAAGGTGAAAAGGTTTGTGTTTTGTCATAGACTTATCGAATTTCTTTTTCCAGGCTCCCTTGAAGTACAATGCGTTTCCGTAAATCTGTATGGTTTCATCTGTAACGGATCCAGAAGGAAGAAGTTCTTTGATGAGACCATTGGTGTGACGTGAAGCCCAAGAGTTCACCTCCTCACGCACTTCTTCGGCCTTCAAAACAACAAAAACCATAACCGAACCGAACCAAATATATGTTTCTCTAAGCACTTAGTTATACAGTTTCACACAAGTTCTTGACCTAATCTAACCAAAGCAAGTTCAAATATATATTTATGGAGAAGGAGAAAACAGAAACTAACCTTGTGTAGGAAATCAACTTGAGCGTAAGTAGCCTTGAAGAAATTCTCAAAGAGATCTTTCGACTCGGGACTACACGAAAGTGATTGCTCTATCCACACTCCATTAACCGACGCAATTTTTGGCCCACCTCTTTTGCTTCCGTCAACGAGGACGACCGAAGCGATTTCGCTGAAAACTGCGTTGAGTTCTTCAGTGGAAGAAGACCTAAGGAAGGAGAGGATGAAGGATCTTAGTGTTTCGCTGTCGGTGGTAGCAGCGGTCATGGTGAGAACAGAATTGATAGATGCCGGAGAGAAGACGAAGTTAGAGTTTTTGGCTACGGCAGAGATTACTTTCCCTGCAAGGAACAGAGCAACGTCGTTTTGCTTGTTCATCGCTCCTTTCACATCCATCTTTTGCTTTTTCTTCGTCTTTGAGAGAGAGGGCTCTGCTACTTCTGATGTGCTAAGATTTGGGTTCTTCCTTTTTGAATCCATCTTTTAAGTTTTCGTCTTTGAGAGAGAGGGCTCTGCGACTCACATACATGTGTTTATATATACAAGATATAAGAAACCTAGTTTAATTTCTAACCTAGATGGCTAGATAGAACTAGGGTTTGGTGCATCGTCGAGTTAATTAATTAGGATCATTTCTTATAATAATCTGTTAAGAGAACAAAAATGTAAAAACATCTTATTATAGATTTAATTTGGAAAATAATAAAAACATATTATTATAGATTGGAAAATAAAACTGTCTACCATATATTTTCTTATGGTAAAATAAGTGATTTTATATTGAATAAGTGATTTAAATTTATTATATATTTCTTATAAAAATGTTATATATTATAAATAAATTTCAAGTGAAGTGTCTAAATATGATATTTCTCATAAATATTATAATGAGTATGTGTCAATTTCTGTTTAATAATATTATAAAATTTATTATCATTGACTTTAGGACCACTTATATTATATCCAGTGTTCTAAAAAGCGGTCTAGGCGGTCGCCTAGGCCCCGACTAGGCGCTAGGCTCTTATGCGAAGCCTAGATAACCGCCTTGACCGCATAAAATCACAAAGATCTTGTTTAATGTATTTTTTTCAATTTCAATTAGAGTTTTATTTATATATATAGTTATAAATATTCATATATTGTTTAATATAAATATATATAAATGTTTTATCTAGTTTTTGTTTATAATTTCATAATTTTTAGTTTTATATAGATATTTTATATAACTTTTATATATAATATCATATTTATAATGTTTTATGTTATAAACGTCTAAACCGCCTAAAAAATCGCCTAGGCCCCGATTAGGCGTTCTAGGCGCTAGGCTTTGGATCACCGCCCGCTTAGCGCCTAGCGCTTTTTTGAACACTGATTATATCCAATAAATAATTTACTTTTAAAGGTTTTTTTTTGGAAAATTTTTCTTTACTTTTAAATTTAAATATATTTTAATTAAAATATAATATTAATTTCTAATATATAACATCTCTTAAAATTTAATTTAAACAAAAAAAACTCTTCAATTTAAGACTATTTAGTATTATTTTTTTGAAATATCTAGTACTAGTAACTGACAAGTACATTTCTAAACTTCACCTTAGAGTTTCAAAATACATTTTTCTCTTATCTAATGTCGTTTTGATTGTTCATGTATGTGCTTGTTTTATTTTGTCAAAGAAATATGGGGAGCCCACAGGCTGACGCCCGAAGCACACGCAGTTGCCAAGGCACGCCGTATGTATGTGCATGCTTGTTGTTTTGAATTATCTAATCATCAAGATTCAGCCGACGCTGAAATAAGTAAGCATCTATTTCTATTTCAAAAGTCTCCGGGATCATAAACACCAAGCGAGGACATGAAGACCATAGATTTTTGGTGAGGTTTGTAATTTTCATTGACATCAAGACATTTATGATCTCGAAGAAGAACAAATGAATATGATTAAAATTTAATTGCTAAAAACTTGGGTTTAGCGGTTTTGATTTATATTTTACTAGTTTTTTTCCAAAATTATCTTTCTTTTTAGGCATGTTATCTTGGGAGATTTCAACATTTTCGTCGGCTTAGTTTTTCAGGGATATTGACTTTTTCCTTAGGTGTATGTAAATTTACCAATTTTTAAATAAAATTTACAATGACAAAAAATATGTTTACAAATCATGTCGAAAAGACGAAAATGTTTAATTTGCTTTCAAACCCGAGAAACTAGAGATACTTTATTCAAGATCATATGATTAGGGTGGGAAAAAACCATAACCCGAAAAACCGAACCGAACCGAACCTAAATAAATGATATGGTTTAGTTATAGTTTATCCTAAAAACTCATTTGGCTGTTATTTTTATTAAATATTTGGTTTAGGTTTGGTTTGATTAAAACAGTAAAACCGAATGTTTTTTTTTTTGGTTTTTGATGAAAATTTGAGATAATTATATATAATTATATTTGTTCAGTTTTTAATATATTTAATAATGAATTATTTGAGTTTATATTATTTGGGTTTATTTTATTTGGGTTTATATTATTTGGGTTTAGGAAACTAGATTTGGACTATATTATTTGAATTATGTAAAACTTATTGATTGATATATTATTCTTATTCTACATATACTTTTATTCATGCATCAATTTTATTTTTTTAATCATGGAATAGTCTAAAAAATACGAAACCAAACCGAAACCAAAACCAAAACCGAGCCGAGATATTCATTTTTTATAAGTTCAATAATTTGTAAAAACCGAACCGTGACCAAACCGAATTACATATGGTTTCTTTTTGGTTTCAGTATTTAGACCTAAAAAACCGTAAAACGAAAAAATAAACCGGAATATGACCAAAAAACTGTACGCCTATTATAACCGAATTTCCTATGGAAAACGTATCATCGGAAGAAAAAAAATCATTATGATAAAAATTGATAGAGAATTGGTGAAAATGTGATGTTATGTGGTAGACATATAACAAAAACCAAATATAAAAAATGGAATAAATGAAAAAATGAAAATAGGCTGATATTTTTTTTTGACAGCAAAAGAAATTCATCCATTTAAGCTAGAAATTGCTGATTTTTTAAATTAAATAACAAGACTTTTTTCTTAGGTTTTAAAGTAATGATTTAGTTTAAGATTATGACTAATGACTAGATTTTAACCCGCGGTACACCGCGGGATGATTTATTTTTAAAGTTAGCATAAAAATATTTTGTAAATTGTATCTCCTTATAAAGTATTTATTTATATTATAGTTTACAATTGTTATTAAGTAACAGTATACCACGAGTCCACGAGACAATTGTTAATAAACTGAGGATTTAACCCGTATTAAAACGGCATGTTAATGATATTTATAAATATTAATTCAAATTCGTCCGCCATATAAACCCATTCTGAAATATAACCCGTTCTGTAATTTCTTAACCCGTCCCGTGATTTGTTTTTATTTTAAAATTTAATGATTATTTATTATATATAAAAGTTTACAAATCATATCATTCTCTAAGACATTTATATTTTAATAACTGCAGATTTAATCTGTATTAAAGCGGCATGTTTATGATATTTTAAAATTTTATAAATATTGATTCAAACTCGTCCACCATATAACTTCGTTCCGAAATATAACATGTCCTGTAACTTCTTAATCCGTCCAGTAATTTGTTTTCTAAAAGTAGTAATTTTTAAAATTTAACGATTATTTATTATATATAAAAGTTTGCAAATTTTATAATTTTTAAGATATTTATATTTTATAGTTTACAATTGTTATTAAGTAACATTATACCACGGGACAATTTTTGGTTTTATACAATATTTTCTAAATGAGACTGATTTAATATGTCTAATATTGGTGGTATTAAAAAAATTAAGGATTTAATCCGTATTGAAGCTGCGGATTAATGATATTTTAATCTTTTTTTTATTATTTTTGATTCAAAAACCCGTTCCGCCAAACCCGTCTCGCCAAAAAACTCATTTATTTTATTAATGTTGATCTTATTTATGATATGATTCTGAATCATTGTCTAAATATTTTAATCGGTGTAGAACGTTGAACACATATTTTCGTCTATTGGATAATATATGTCCGTTTTTAAAATTTCGAATCACAGTATATGCAGAAAAAAAATTGATTTTTTTTTTACTTTATGTATTATATGATGATTCAAAACAGTTAAAAAACAAATCAAACAAAGATGATAGGAGAATCATAATTCTAAATCTTAATCAAATATTCTAAATATCTAAATTATTAAATACAGAATATCCGGTGTATGAGTTGGGTTAAATATAACCCGACTCAAACAAACTTTTTATGACTAAAATTTGTAAATGGATCGGGTATCCAAATAAACCGGAAGCATTTTTATCCACCTGTCATCAAAATGACTGCAAAAATAATAGTATAGATTTAAGAATTAAGATGTTTTGAACAAGATTAAAATTTGAGTTAACAATCTAGAGTTTAAATTTAGATATTAGATAAACTTCATTTATTATAAAAGTTGAAAAATTCTGATATAAACTTTTTATTTATTTTCATAAGTGTTCCATCAAAAATAATACTTGATAAAAAAAAAAAAAAACAACTCTCCCATCAAAAATCTATTAAATAAAAATAACAAGAGTAACAAATAATTCTTCATGAAGGGTAAAATAGTCTTTGCGCATTCTAGGATTACAATAACCCTACGAATGTGTAATATATATAAATCATTGAAAAACCCTAGCAGACCTCCTTTTTGTTCTTCACTCTCCAGAGATCGTTTATTGCTTGAAGACGGCTTCTTCTTCTTCTCACAAACCTCATCTCTGCAAATCAAAATGGTAATTAGGGTTTTCGAATTTCTCCTTTCCCTCTTTTAAAATGTTCTTCAACAACCACAATCTCGATTCCATCGATCTGCAAGAAAAAAAACCTCCTTTTAGATTCACTCTCTGACAAATGAATCTAGAGCAAAGTCAATTTTAGGTTTTGCTAGTTTCTGGAATCTGGAGTTCTTATGATTTATAAAGTTCGTGTTTTTATATGATTTACAGTGAGCTTAGTCAATCTTAGGTTGTGTTAATTTCTGGAAAGTTTGAGTTTTTATGTTCTGATTTACGATGTAATCGAGAGGAGGTTGAGAAACTTTGCGTTTTTTTGTTTAGTTTATGTGAAATTGGTGATGGGTCAATTGAATTTTGTGTTATTTGTTGTGTAGTCTCTGGTTGCAAATGAGGAGTTTCAGCACATTCTTCGCGTGTTGAACACGAATGTTGATGGTAAGCAGAAGATTATGTTTGCCCTTACCTCTATCAAAGGTATTGGGAGGCGATTGGCTAACATTGTCTGCAAGAAGGCTGATGTCGACATGAACAAAAGGTTTGTTTGAGCTTTTGTTTACTCTTCTACGTTTGCCTTTCGTTAGCGTGTGGAACTGATAATCGATAGGCAAATATAGAGGAGTTATGGTTTGTTATAGATTCTTGAGTGTTGATCAGCTTGCTCAAGCTTCCTTACTCTTGTTCCATGTATTGTCTATATCATAGATTTGAGATTTTTGTTTATTCGTATTGATATGAATGCGGTTTGAGTTCCCTTATATCCCGCTGTATATGTTTATTCAAAGTAGGAGTTTGGCTTATTTTTGTAACTTGCCACACATGTGTGCTAGTGTGAGCAGCTATGATGTGTATAAACCTTGTTGGAGGTTCAATCTAGTTCTCTTAGTCCGTTTCAGTTTTGCTGTGTTACTTTGTTGGGGATGGGTTGTCTTACGTGATGTTCTTGTTTTACAGGGCTGGTGAGTTATCTGCTGCTGAGATTGACAACCTCATGACAATTGTTGCAAACCCACGTCAGTTCAAGATCCCAGACTGGTTCTTGAACAGGCAGAAGGATTACAAAGATGGCAAGTATTCTCAAGTTGTCTCCAATGCACTGGACATGAAGCTGAGAGATGATCTTGAACGTCTCAAGAAGATCAGGTAAATACAAAACCAACAGATGATTCTGTTCCCTATACAATTTGCATAAAACATGATGATAATGTGTTTAACAAATGGGCAGAAACCATCGTGGTCTGAGGCATTACTGGGGTCTCCGTGTCAGAGGACAACACACCAAGACCACTGGTCGCAGAGGAAAGACTGTTGGTGTGTCAAAGAAGCGTTAATCAAGAGCCAATGTTGCTACTTACTGCTGTATTGGATACTTCCTAAGGACCTATTTTTATTTCGTACTAGGACCTTTTTCTGTGACGCTTTTCGGGCTTTTTGTGATCGCATTCCTCTGTTTTTCATCTTGATCCCTCCGGCTCCAGTGCCATGATTAGTCGTATTTATTTAAATTTCCAGCTGACTCTGCGGATTGTCTATTTGTTTTACTATCGAAAAAACCAATGCTAATAAATTGATATACACAAATATCAAAACACTGGCAGAAAAGAGTAAATTAAAGCTGTTGTATATAACTTAATTTCCTCTAGACAGTGTAAATTTCATATCAAGGCAAAAAATTTGAAGCACTATCTGATTACAAAATTCAGCTACAAAAGAATAACTTCAACTGAGAGATGTAAAATTAAAGCTATGTGTGAAACTGATCATTTACTATTAGCTAAGCTTTACCTTGGTATTCATCAGAGTCCGAAGCAGCTCCCTGTTTCTGTTGTCGGGTCGTTGGAAGAGAATAGTTCTTCTTCTCCTTGCCACCTTGCTTGGACGAGGCATTACCGTACCAAATCATCCCGAGTACAGCAATAATCATGCCAAGAACCACATGCAGGTTTAGACCATCTCTGTCAAAGAAGAAAAAGCCCATTACCAGCACCAAGATCGTCTTCATATGGCCAAGGACTTGGAATGACACTGCTGTGAATCTCCCGATGCAGATGAACTGGCTTAGGTTTGTCCCGATTGCTATTGTGCACGAGAGGGCTATAAACATCTGCAGAATCATCACAACGTTATAGAATACAAAGACCAATTCGTTTAGACTCATTTGATAAAGGGTCATAACGGAAATAAGGCGATAGTTATCGTTCTAGGCTTAGTATGACGTCAAGTATTGGACATAATGGACAATTTTCTCTAAGACGTCACATGAGCAGCTGAGATATTGTGTAGTACAATCTGAGTGTTTCGAGCACTCCACACAGCAACAAAAGCAGCAACAAAACCTTTAGTGTTAACACTAACATCAGTAACAGTACAAACACCAACACCAACAAGAACAAGTCCTATACTAAGTTTTGTATCTCTCGAGTAACGAATCTTATCAAATATAACTTCCAACAAGCATGACACAGGAATCATACTAAGCTTCGCAATCTAAAAACCAAAAAGAGCAAAGAAGACACCATTAGAATCAACAAGAGAAGCATTTCTTTATCCAAAAACAAGTATAGTTACCTGATAAAACCCAACAGAGTTCCACATAAGACTAACATTCATTCCAACAATTGAAAAATTCGCAAACAAAATAAACTTTAAAAGCTCTGTAAATGGAAGATGAGAAGGCTGAATATATCCTAAACATCTTAAAACAAGTGTCATCAACGTCGTCGTAGCGAAATGTAAGCCGGTTAAAGTTGTTGCTGCATTGAAATCGAAATGTTAAATTTGAAGATATGAGTGAAATAGTAGTAGCAGTAATGAGATGATAAATGGTAGCAAAGCTAAAGCCATAAGTAGCCATTAAAGCTTTATTAACAATAATGATTCCAACAGAAGAAACAACATTGAAGATCCAAGCGGAAAGATCGGAGACATTGTTCATCGGAAAGATCGGAGAAGATAGCATCGGTGATTGATTTTTTTTTTTTTGAATAACCGCGGGTCTCCCAAAGGCTTCCTAGGCCCAATGACTAATCCCACGAGGCTGGCAATTCCCATATGTAAACCTGCCAGTGGCCGTGCCTCGAACCCTAGTGGCGGAAGTCACAGCTGTGACCCCTTTACCACTAGGCCACAAGGCCCGGTTCATCGGTGATTGATTGATCGGATAAAAAACCGGCGAGGGAGTACCTGGAGAAGAAGAAAACATGGCGGTGAAGAAGAGGAGATTCTGTTTCCGGCGAGATTGGTCGGTGGTAAAGTATTTGAATTGGATTGGTGAGTGATCTGAGAGAGTGAAGCCATGGTAGTATTCACCATTTTTATTTATTTTCTTTGTCTAATTATCTCTGTTTTTTTTATTCCAGTCATACAAAACTTAAAAAAAAAACAATAGCCATGGGTGTTCGGGTATTCAAATCGGTTTCAGTTCGGTTTTATTCGGTTTTAATTCTTTCGGTTTTAGAGTTTAGTATACATTCGGATATTTTAAATTTTTGATTCGGTGTCGGTTCGGTTTCAGTTCTTTCGGTTTTAAAATTTAATATCCACTCAGAAATTTTGTTTCGGATATTTTCTTATATTTTGGCTATTTTGAATACTAGATTATGTACCCGCGCGTTGCGCGGGATTTTAGTTTTAATTTTTTTTATCAATGCGAATCTTTGAATATAAATCTAATCAATTGAATTTTAATTTTTTTTTTTACTTTTTTTTTTTTCCAATTTTACTTTATTCATGTGCATTATCTTTCCAAAGTAGTAAAAACATTCTCTCACTTTCTACTACAATTTTTCATGTTATCCTCTGTGATATACTCATCGTCTCCCGACATCGACTCTTTTTCACTTTATATTGACTCACATATAATATACTCAATTGTGAATTAGTTCTCAAGATAGATTGTATATCTTTTCTCCTTCCTATCTTTGAATATTCAATTCTATTTTAAACTTTGCATGATCTTTTTATTAAAGTAACCATCAGAAAATCTGAGAAAATATTTTGTCATAAGGTTTTTTTAGCCATGTTTTGGTGCATGTAAAATTGTTTTATAAAAAACATATTACATATATAAACTCATTCTTATATATTCACAAACATCGGATTTTAATATCAAATTTTTTCACTTTATCTTGACTCTTTGAAAAATACAAAATTCTCTTTTCTAAAATATGTACATTAAGAATTATTTTTTATAACAAAATCATTGTTATTTCTAATTTCTAAATAGCATTCTCAAATATTATTATTAGAAAGTTTTCTTATTCGAGTAGATTATTTTATTTTATTTTGTGATGTTTAGGATAGTTTTTTGTTTTGTTTCAAATCAGCTTCATTTTTTTCAATCTATGTTAATTTTCTAAACACTGATTAATAATTAGTTTTTCTTTCTTAGGTATTCATTTTTTATATAAAAAATGTTCACTTTTTAATTGAGAAAACATTAATAATATAGACAAATTTATTAATTTAACTATTAATAGTATATTATAATTATAAATGATAATATGTATTCATTCCTTCTGTATCATGAATTAATACTTTAAACTTAACAAATTTATTCTCAAATTCTAAATGGGTATTTTTAAAAAATGAAGTACTTTTTTAGTTAGGACCTTTAAATTTGGTGTTTTTTTAACTCTTATTTTTTTAATTCAACTAAATAATTATAACTCTTAAAAGTGATTGTTTTATAGTCCTAGACGTTTGTTATCCAATCAGTTTCGGTTCGGTTCAATTCGGTTCTGGTTATTTTGGTTCTAGAGTTTAGTATCTATTCGGGTATTTTGAAATTTTGGTTCGGTTTCGGTTCGGTTTCGGTTCTTTCAGTTTTAAAATTTAGTATCCATTCGGGTATTTTGCTTCGGATATTTTTGAATATTTCAGTTATTTTTGAATATTTTGGATACTTTTCGGTTATTTTCTAGTATTTTTATATAAAAAACTAATATTTTTAGATATATAATTATATTTCGGGTACCCGAAATATTTCGGATCGGTACCGATTTGGTTCCGGTTCTTACGGTTATAAAATTTAGTATCCATTCGGAAAATTTCAAATTTTCTGTTCGGTTTGGTTCTTTTTGCTCCGTTTCCGGTTCGTTACGTTTGGTTCGGTTAATTTGCCCAGGCCTTGTTACATTAAAATAAATCATAAGTTTCTTTTTCCTAGCTCTAACCATTTAAAAATATTCACTCATTATATATTAAGACATGATTATCTAACTTTATATTTATCTATTCTCTATTCAAAAGTTTTATATTTTGTGTTGTATATCTATTTTTTTTTTTTTCATATTTAATTAATTTTTTGTAAGTTATTGATTTTTAATGAAAAGTAATAATTTAAAATGTATGAGTTAATTTAGTTTTAGTTTTAGTTTTAATAAATAACATATGTGGAGCCCACAAAAATAATAAAATGTGATGACATGGATGCTGATGTGGACACCTTAGATGGAGAGACAACTCTCCCATTATATATATAGATTTTCGGATATTTTTTATACTTTTATATATTTATTCAGGTATTTTTGATTATTCGGTTTAAAAAGAACTAACATTTTAGATATATAATTGTATTTTCAAATTTCTGTTCAATTTTGGTTCGGTTCTTTTTAGTTCGATACTTTCGGTTCGGTTTATTTGCTTAAGCCTAGAAATCATCATAATACAGATAGTTGTTTTAAGTAAAAACAAAGATATATATATATATATATATATTGATAAAATTCATTGTGAAATGTTGGCAAAGAATTCGCAAAGTTGGTGAATGTTGCAGCCTTCTTGTAGAACAAAAAAATAAAATTGGAGAATGTTTTCAAGAATCAAGATTGGTGGCTTTTACAAAATTTGAACAACTCATAACTTATTGCATTCTAGCTAGAATGATTCAAGGGTTTACGACATATTTAGAGCCAGACGTCCCAAACCAGTCAGGGATTAGACTCTTATTGTTCCATGATTAATACTACTACATTTGTTTCCTACATCATTTTTCTATTGTCTCTACATTGTTCTATTCACAAAGTACATTTGAAGCATTGGGTTGGTTATCCGTAGATGATTAGATCTTTTGAGAATATACCACATATTTTTTCGCGTATATCCAACCCGAGCCTTATCTCTATTGCGTCATAGTTCAACAGTCTAGAAGATTGTTGAAGCAACATATGAATATAATTAGATGACCGTCCATAAGACTTCCATTTCACAAATGACAAATCAAACCAATATATCCACGTGAGGATCATGGTGCCAGATATTTTTTGCATCAATGCCAAGCAGAATGAAAGATATACCTCCTCAAGAAGTTTGAGTTTAGAAATATTTGGTGAAACCTTATAAAAAACTTGTAAAACCTTTTAAGATCACTCGAGGGTATTATTTTATACACTAGATGAATATAGCCACGCTACGCGTGACTTGTTACAATTTTATTGTAAACATGAATTTAAAATTTGAAATGAAAACTAAAAGAAAATTATGCTTTTAATATTAATACACATATTCATCTATTTTTATAATGCATAATTTTTTAACATCACTTATTTTTTAGTATTGTAATAATTAATCAATTAAGTGGTACGACTCAAAATATTTTATAAATTATTTGTATATTGTAATTAAAAAACCATATATCAAGAATAATGTAGTTTCTAGATAGATCTAACACCTACTTACATTTTTTTTATTAAGTCTAAGTTCTAATATCTTCAATTTTAAGAAAATTCAACTTATTTATATACAATCATAATTTTTGTGTACTTGATGCAAAGGAAAAACAGTATTTCTTCTAACATGAATAGCATACATTTTTCATTAAATATATTTTTTCTCACATCTTTTTACCAACATGATATTTAAACATTTGCTATTGATTATCTACATGATGATTATCTAAAAAGTAATTTTGACCACAAACCTTGGAAAAATACTACAATGATATTCATATCACTACATGTTGGAATAATGTTTTTTGTTTGAATAAATAGATAAAGAGAATAATCATACATCAATAGTAAAAAACGAAGATATATCATTTCAATTTGATTGACTTGTGTGAATATTAGAATAGTTAGCTTTTGAACTTCCATAGATAAATCGGGAAACAGATAAATATTATAGTAAGAATTTTGAAAACTAAAAATGAAAGAAATATATTCTTGTAATGCGGTAGAAACAAAATAAAATGGAATACAATATAAACTACATATATACCATATAATCTCTAAAAATAAAATAAACGAAATACAAATTGAATACAATGTAAACTACATATCATATAATCTTTAAAAATAAATATTACAATCAAACCTTCACTATCACCATGACACAATTGTTTTTAACTCATGCAAGAACATAAAATAAATTAAATTTACAGATTTGAAAATATGGTGGAGAATGATAAGAGAATTGATATTTATAGATGAGAAGTGGTGAAACTCTTATAATTATTGAGTATGAGTTACAAATTATTATTTATTGGTAGAAGTTACTATTGAGTTTAAATGTAGAGTTTAAATTATAGTCAATATCATTTTCAAATAGTTAATGCATTTTAGTGGAGGAGTTACAATGTGGAGTTACACATGAGTTTTAAAGGGAGTTAATTAGAGATTAATATATTAAAGGTAAATTTAAGAAAATATGAAAAAGAAATGCCAAGTGGACCAATCATGGGAGAGTGAAACCCTACTTTTATATGTATGATTTGAAGTCTCAACATCTTCTATGTTTCTTGGGTTTGGCTTAAAGTTTTCTTTTGCTATGCTTGCAGAATCACTTGGCTGACATCTTGTCTGTCTTAAACCTTGGTGAGTGTGACAAGGCTTCATATCTTGACATAGTAGATTGGCCAGAGTCAGGAGGAAAATCAGTTAATAAGTTGAGCATGAACGAATTGGAGGCGGAGCTTAGGAAACATAAGTTGGAAGAGAAAGGAAATCGATCAGATATGGCATTGCATTTAGCTTTATACATTCGGAAGACTGAAAATGGGTATTTTCGAAAGCTACGAGGTAAACCAATTCCTGAGTTGATGGATTTTCGTTTAAAAAGTGAGCTTAGGTTACGTTTGTTAAGTGTATCTGGAAGTAAGGATGAGTTAGTTCTGCGCTTAGCTAAAGTGGTAAATTACGGAGTTAAAATAACTGAGGATGAGAAATCACCAGCTCCCTCCACCTGTGTGGATAGAGAAGAAGAAGTGAAAGGTGTAGACTACCCAATAGCCTTCCTGGATTTGGAGTTTAAACATTATACGATTCTAGAGGTTGGGATTGTCCTTGTGGACCCCAAGACGTGGAATTATAAAGAGTTTAGTGTAATTATAAGGCAATCAAAGGAGTTTATGGAGTCCTATGTTGGCCGGTCCAGTCTCCCTAGAACAACTCTAGAGGACACGAGTTCACCTTGGTTCAGGGATGCATACGAGACAATTTTTTATTGTCTTAACGGCAGGACTGTCATAGGTCACAACATCGAACGCTGCGATATGGTGCTTATCAGAGACCGTTGCTTTGACTTAGGTTTAAGAGTGCCAGTACCTAAAGAAGTAATTGATACTTACAAGTGGATTAAGGATAAGACTAAGGATAAGACTATCAAAAACTTATATCCAAAGTTAAGACTAGCGGACCTTGCTCGCCAATTTGAGTTAGGTGAACAAACTCATAGAGCTATTGAGGACTGTTCCTCAATATTGAAGTTTTCAAGAGAGTATTAGCATCGAAAAACCTGGTAAGTTAATAAAAAACATTTCATTATTTTAAGTATCAATTAATTTTAAATATAAGTTAATGTGTTTTGTGGTTAATTGTTTGAAGCTTGAAATACTTGGAACTGAAAAGAGCGACAATACTGTAAAGAGAAAAAGAGGAGGTTAATTTTCTTCAAGAAGCATTACAAATTGATGAGGCTGATGAAACTGTATGGGCTGTGAAGTTGAAGATCCTAAAGTGCTTACATCATTGAACAGACTTCGAACAGCTTGTATTGAGCTTTTGTGCACAATAAATACACAACTTTTTGAATAACAAAAGATTTTAAATAGAATTACAAAATCCATACACCAATAACACCATATTCTAATTGAATTGCAAAATCACAACACCAATAACATGAGAGTTTACTAAGAATATAAGAATCTACAAACCAATAACAATAGAATCTTAAAATTTTAAAAGTCTTTAGAAATCAACATCCCAATAAACCCCCCTAAAAGAATAGTAAATCGTCAATTTCTTAGATAAGCTAATAAAGCATTACAACAATAAATTTTGGCTACTACCTCCATTACTATTCCCCTTACTTTTGTAGATGATGCAAATTCTTCCCTCAAGATCTAAAGAATCATAAATCACATTGTTTTTAGCCAATGTTACACACTACTAAAAGAAAATTTTCAAAATTTTATTGATAGAAACACTTTAGATGTACTACTACTAGGGTATGCTTTTTCATTACCGCTTGATATTTTTTTCTATTTCAAGATCATAAAACGTTGACGCATATATGAAAGATTAGAAAGGGTTAAGAAAAGCCATACTTTAATTTTTAGAATCTCAAAATATCAAACCAATCCCCCTAACCGTTGTAAAGAGTTTCAAAATCAAACCCTCTAGATTAATTTAAGTGTTTTTTTAATCCCTATTCGTTCAGATCACGAGTTAACGATGAACTTTTCAGAATTTAATCGGTTCAATACGTGGCGATTTTAGTAATGGATCCCCAACCGCAATAATGACCAAATCATAGGTTTACCGGTCCAACCAACCGCTTTGGACCGGGTTATAATATATTGAGCAAAACACAATAAATCTCGTTCACACGAATTATTAAATTTACCACACACACAACAAATTTCAAACCATTTTGCATCACACTATATTATCCCTTATGATCTTCTACAATTATGTTATCCACTTTTAAAATAGTTCACTCTCATCATAAAAACCGAGGTCCTCTTCCAAAGCTAATGTGGTTGTTACTTGTATTCCAACAAATAATTCTTGCCAAAACACTTCCGGCTAATGTCATTTTCAAAGAAAACAAAGATCAGACTGTTATAAATTGGTATGATTTGTCATTTATGGAATGGAAGAACTTGGGTTTTAGTTAACATTTGTGACTAACCAGTCTCTCGGTTATGTACTAATGCATTGTCCTTGTGAATAACCAATCTCTCATTTCTTTTTTTTCTGCTATTTGAATCATTTTCAATAAGAGAAATAAGTTATAACACACGTTTTTGAAAACAAGAGTACGTAATGCAGAAGGAGAAGCAGAACCAACAAGAAGACACCATTCCACGTGCCCGTCAGAGTTACATAATTGGTGAAAGACTAAATTCAGAAGAAAAAAAACATAAGGAACACAGAAGCAGAAGCAAAAGCCAAGCAACATTTATTTTGTCGACAAAAAAGCCAAGAAACATTCAATGTTGATTTTGTCTAATTAACCAGGTGTACATTACCCTTAACCATACACCCAAAATCGTATGTACTATATTATATGTGTACGTAACAGTATCTATCTATATTATCTTATCTATATTTTATAAATACGATTTTATAAGATTTTATTAAATGGGAAACGATAGTGGCTACTTTGGCTAGCAATTAACATCAATAATTTAATAACTCAATTTGAAACATCTTATTCTTCTCCTTTATTACACCAAACCATTTTCTCATTCTTTACTTACCGGTCAGGTCAACAATTCTACCATTCCCCATCTTTTTGTTAAGTTAATCTTTTCATTGTAAAGAAAATCTATAAATGAAAGTTCGTCCAATAATTCCAACCTTTTTAAATTGTTGATGAACATTTTAATCCATACATATTTTTACTATAAATTTTATAAATAATATAAATATGAAAAACGCTATTTCTTTGCTCCTTGCAGCAGTAACACAAGTCAAAGCAACGTCTGTTTTCTCTTGTTTGTCAGTTAGCTATTTTATCTACTACAAAATGTTCTGCTTTCTAAACAAAAAAAATTATATAACATATTAAGAAATATCCATTCTACATTTTGATTTGTCCAATTAGTGTACGACACGTCAACAAGATACATAGATCTTTTCATTATTTCACTTTCTCATCCAACGTCTGGTGAACCAACCATTCAAAAATCAAAAGTCAACTTTTAATGCATCTTAAGTTTTGGTCATGCATTCATATATATACATGGAAGTTATTATATTACTTAACTTATGTCAACATGTTGATGATAACTTCCATGTATATTGCAAAATCCGTGGTCCCATACCATTTTAACTCACCATAAACCAAAATAGCGTATGAGAGTAAATTCTTCTTATATACATAACAACCCTTCAAAGTTATAAGATTTTTAGAGAGAGAGGGCTACCAAGTTTTGTATCTCCGGGAAAGATGGATGAATCAAGTATTATTCCGGCAGAGAAAGTGGCCGGAGCTGAGAAAAGGGAGCTGCAAGGGCTGCTTAAGACCGCGGTTCAATCTGTGGAGTGGACTTATAGTGTCTTCTGGCAATTTTGTCCTCAACAACGGTTCGTTTTTTTTTTTTATCTATTTTATCCATCTCTCATAATACAAGTTACAACCATAGTATCTCTATCCTCATATATTATATATGTAACTAAAAAAAGTACTTAAAATATTTAAATTGATTAGGCTAATTGTTTGGTTCCTAGTGTTAGAATTCGATCTTGGAATTTTCTTTTTTTTTGAATGTTTTATAACTTTGGTTAAGATTGTTGATCCATTTATATGAATTAGGGTATTGGTGTGGGCGAGTGGATACTACAACGGTGCAATAAAGACGAGGAAGACAACTCAGCCGGCGGAGGTGACGGCGGAAGAAGCTGCCTTAGAGAGGAGCCAACAGCTGAGGGAGCTTTATGAGACACTTTTAGCCGGAGAGTCAACGTCGGAAGCAAGGGCATGCACCGCTTTATCGCCGGAGGATTTAACGGAGACGGAATGGTTTTATCTAATGTGTGTCTCTTTCTCTTTCCCTCCTCCTTCTGGGTAAACCACTCTCTCTTTCTATACTCAAGTTTCCAAATTTGTTCTTTCCTTTTTTGTTCTCTAAGTGAAGACAAAAATAGTATTGTGTGTTAAATGCGAATATCTAAAATATTGTGTTGACATTAAAGAGAAACTGAGGAAGTTGAGTTACTAGAATAAGAAAGAAATGAGAGTTAATGAAACGTACACACACTACAATTTGATGAACATTATTGGGACCGTTGAGATTCTCATTGTTTGGTGATTGATTATCTAAAGTAGAAGCATGAATAGATATTACATAAATGCATAACAAAATGGGTTAGTTATGGCTATACTTAATGCTTTCCTCTATGTGGTAAAAAAAAAAAAAAATTATATATAAATATGGGAAGTAGTAATTTGTAGGATGCCAGGAAAAGCGTATGCGAGGAGGAAGCACGTATGGCTAAGTAGTGCAAATGAAGTTGACAGTAAAACTTTTTCTAGGGCTATTCTTGCTAAGGTAAATAATTTTATTCGTTCACCAACTATTCTATGCATCTATTTATTTTACCTATTTATGTATACACTATATATACTATGCATCTATATATTTACCTATTTATGTATACTAAGTTATTTCTTTTTTGTTATTTTTTTTTGGGATGCTCCTTTTACGTTGGTTCTTCTATGCTTAGAGTGCTAAAATACAGGTAAATGTTGTCTTTATTTGTTAGCTGCTTTAATTTTAAGTAGATATGTATAGTATTATTACAGTTTTTAAACATGTTTGAGGATTGTATATGATAAATAAAAACAGACTGTGGTTTGCATTCCCATGCTTGATGGTGTTGTGGAACTAGGAACAACGAAAAAGGTAACGTTGTATATCTCTCTCTTTTATTAACTTGTTCATGAAATATAAACAAAATAAAAAGTGAATATATCCTATCTTTCTTTAGATATTAATTAAGGTGGAGATATATGGATCATGTATGCATGAGTTTATATTTGTGTGTGTAGGTAAGAGAAGATGTAGAATTTGTTGAGCTCATAAAGAGTTTCTTCCATGAACATTGCAAGTCAAATCCAAAGCCGGCTCTTTCTGAACACTCCACCTACCAAGTGCATGAAGAAGCCGAAGAAGAAGAAGAAGTAGAAGAAGAAATGACAATGTCAGAGGAGATGAGGCTTGGCTCTCCTGATGATGACGACGTTTCCAATCAAAATCTACACTCTGATCATCATATAGAATCAACCCACACGTTAGGTATATATATACCATAAGTTACTTTTATTATGCGCATTTTTTCGCTATATCTAAAAAACTATCATTTGTATATATATAGACACACACATGGACATGATGAATCTAATGGAGGAAGGTGGAAACTATTCTCAGACAGTAACAACACTTCTTATGTCACATCCCACGAGTCTTCTTTCAGATTCAGTTTCCACATCTTCTTATATCCAATCATCGTTTGCCACGTGGAGAGTTGAGAATGTCAAAGACCATCAGCGAGTGGAGAAAGCGGCTTCGTCTTCGCAATGGATGCTCAAACACATGATCTTGAGAGTTCCTTTCCTCCATGACAACACTAAAGATAAGAGACTACCGCGGGAAGAGCTGAACCACGTAGTGGCAGAGCGACGCAGGAGGGAGAAGCTTAACGAGAAATTCATAACGTTGAGATCAATGGTTCCATTTGTGACAAAGATGGATAAAGTATCAATCCTTGGAGACACTATTGCGTACGTAAATCATCTTCGAAAGAGGGTCCATGAGCTTGAGAGTACTCATCATGATCAACAACATAAGCGGACACGTACTTGTAAGAGAAAAACATCGGAGGAGGTGGAGGTTTCTATCATAGAGAGTGATGTTTTGTTAGAGATGAGATGCGAGTACCGAGATGGTTTGTTGCTTGATATTCTTCAGATTCTTCATGACCTTGGTATAGAAACTACCGCGGTTCATACCGCGGTAAACGACCTTGATTTCGACGCGGAGATAAGGGCGAAAGTGAGAGGGAAGAAAGCAAGCATCGCTGAGGTCAAAAGAGCCATCCACCAAGTCATAATACATGATACTAATCTATAGATTCTAACTTTATTGATGCCAACTCTAGAGAAGAGTAATTAAACGTATTTTTGTTTTAGCCTCACATGTATTAGGACATCAGTTACATATATAGGCCCCGGATGCAACATATAAATGCAAATGTACTAGATACATGATGTTGTTCGTTTGTCCAATTTTGTACTTGTGTATGAATGCAGATTCAGTTGCACCTAAAACATCAAATTTTGGATGCATAAAGTTGTAAAATTTGTATGCAGATTTTTCATTCAAATTTGACAAAATATTAAAAAAAACAACATTTACAAAATTCATTAAATGTTCATAGTTGCAGCGTGATCTACATTTTCTCTTAAGAGATCATCATTGATTATCAAAGAATCCACAATTAGATGTGTAACTGCATTGGCTCCAATTCCTTTGTTGTCTTCTTTCTTGAACAGTGTTCTCTAGTTTTTTTCTATTGTGGCATATCTTTCTATAGTTTCAGCACTTAGCAGGCTGCTTAAAAATGGCCTGGCCCATTTGATTCTTTGATTTCGGTATGAACGGTTAGAATTCAGATACTAAACCGGGTTAAAACAACATTAACTTCTTTGACTAAAATTGATGGTCACGGTCAAGATAATCCAAGTTCAAACCAGTTTTAATTTCAAAATTTAATAATACCCGTTTTGAAATTGGTTTAATGTAAAATTTAACCAATCTGAACCAAAAACTAAAATCAAAGTAAACAGAAGATTATATAAAATCGAACCACTCTTACAAGTCAAATGATGTCTTTTTTCACCGGCTAACATTAAAAAAAAAAACACACAGACACAAGTTATAGATATTTAGTTATTTACTCTCATTGTGAAACTGAAAATAGGCCCATTTACTGCTGCTCCTAATTCTACTAAGGTAAAAAATTTAGGGATTACAAATTTCTCTTTTTTTTTGGTGTGGACAATTTTTTATTTTCTCTTTAGCTGGACTCTCTTGCTCTCAATCTCTCTTTATTTCTACCTTTAAGAGAGAAAACTATAAAAATGAATAAGAATCTCTGTGCAATAAAATAAATTAGGAAAACAATCTAAAACCTTAAAGAAACCCCTAAATAAATTCATAGAGATATGTATAACATTATTTCAGAAAGTATATTTAACCATTTACATATTATATTTTACCCTTTTGCATGTTTGTAAATTCTCCTCTACCCTTTTTAATGGGGTTTTGTGCAAAAAAAATCTTCAAACAAACTTATTTTTGCAACTTTATCCTCTACATCCAAAAAATGCAAATCAAACATACTAAATCAAAAATAATACGCAATATTACTTTTCTTCACTACCGTCAAGTTTGTAAATTTTTTTATTAATAATATGTTAAATCGAAGTCCTCACCACGAAAAGTTCAACTCTACCTTTAGAATTTTAAAAATCTTATGTATATGACTATAAAAACGTTTACAATATACATATAAAAATAATAGTTAGATTGCGTATTATTTATGATTTCGTAAGAATAATCTATATGTTTAGAAATAAAATATAAAATTAGCGAATTAATTTTTGAGAAATGGTCTCATATAGCCCTAAATGAAGTTTTTGTGACAAAAATAGCATCCCCAAGTTTATTTGACAAAAATAGCACTCATTTACCTTATTTTTGATTTTTAAGAATTAATTAAGATAAGAAACAAAAAATAGCACTAAAATTAAACACACCAACGGAGAGTTTACGATTGTGCTTTCCGGTGAAGCTTCCGATCTCAGATCTTCAATTCCGGTGAAGATTATGATCTCCGATATTCAATCCCGATGAAGCTTCCGATCTCATAGCTTCAATCAGGTCCTCAATCGATTGTCATTTCTCTAATTTCTTCCTATTCTTCATAAATCGTGTTGAATGTGAAATCTGAGTGTAGCTTTAGGAATCGTGATGGTCTATGTGGTTTGTGAGTGTAGCTCAAGATTCATGAGTGTAGCTCTTGATTTTGTTGGTGTGGATATAGTTTGGGCCTCGATTTGATTAGCTTCTCTAAGATTTCAATTAGAGAAGAAGAAATTAAGCTTTCAGGAGATGAAGCCGGCAAGAATATTGGAGTTTGAGATCCGGTGAAGAGACGGAGACCTAGAGAACGAATGGTTCCATCAACACCTATGGCAAGAGCTTATGGGTAAAACAATCACTCGTTGCTTAATTAGGTTAGATAGAATCTATAAAGCAATGATATGTTGCTTAGTTGGGTTAGATAGATTATTATGTTGAAGCAATTTTAACAAGTTGAATTTTATGAAATGTGAAGGTTTTTCAATTTTAGGAGTTGCACTTGCTTAGAGAGCAGTTAAAGAATCTACCTATAGGATGGTAAATGGGACACCAATGACACAAGACAATCAACCTGCACTATCTTCTTTCATGTCTAAAGAAAGTGCAGAAAGATTAGCTCTTGGATTGTGTGAAATGCGTGGAGCTGCTCTTAAATTTGGGAAAATATTGAGTATACATGATGAGAGTCTTGTTCCTGCTCTGGTAAATAGCAAATCCGAACCATTGTCGTTTTATGGAAGCTGAAGCTGTGTGGAAATAGTTTTGGGATTAAAGAGATTGTTGAGTAGAGGAAGATGAGAAAAATATTTGTTAAGAGTAAGATAAGTTCGTCGTCGTCATAGATTTCGATCGTCGGCTCCTTCGGGTTGTAGTTTGTAGGTTTTCCACAGGTAGAGTCTGCAGCTAATGCTTCGTCAAGAGTTTGCTACAATTTTCCATCGACACGCAAATTACAAATCCAAAGTTGGCTACTTAGATGCTAGTTTCAGAAATTTAGGTAGACCTTCCTAAACTTCAGGGACGTCTTCCTAAACATTATGAAATCCTTCCTAAATTTTAAAAATGTGTTTTTGAATCTCTTTATTTATGTTTTGTAATGTATCAAAGATTACTCCATCAGTGAAGCGTAATATACATACAAATTACAAATCCAAAGTTGGCCACATAGAGGTTGTTTTCAGAAATTTAGGTAGACCTTCATAAACTTCAATGACGGCTTCCTAAACATTATGAAATCCTTCCTAAATTTTTAAAAATGCTTTTTTGAATCTCTTTGTTTATATTTTGTCAAATGTATCACATATTACTCCATTAGTGAGGGGTAATATATCACAAACTCATCTATGTCCCAACTTTAGGAAGGCAGGCTACTACGAAGTTATAAAATCTCTTTTTATATCATGATGTGTTTCATGTTTCATAGAAATATATACGTTCGTTTGTACAAGATCTTAATTAGAAGTTTGGCTCACTGGTTACATGTTCTATTACAAAAACAATAGGTCTCGGTTTCGAATCATGGTGGAAGTAACTATTACAGTTTTTTTTTTAGGGAAGACCTTCCTGAATATGTATATATCCTTCCTGAATTTTTAGGAATCTTTCCTGAATTTTTAGGAATCTTTCCTGAATTTCAAAAATTGTTTAGTTTTGCATAGTTTACCTCATATTAATCACAAATTACACATTTTTTGAGGGTCAATGATCTATAAAATCTCTTTTTATGTCATGATGTGTTTCGTGTTTCATAGAAATATATACGTTCGTTTGTACAAAATCTTACAATTATACGCTTGCCTCACTGGTACATGTTCAATTACAAAAACAATAGGTCCCGGTTTTGAATCCTGGTGGAAGTAACTATTACAGTTTTTTTTTTTAGGGAAAGCCTTCCTGAATTTGTATATATCCTTCCTGAATATTTGGAAACCCTTCCTAAATTTCAAAAATTATTTACTTTTGCATAGTTTGCCTCAAATCTTTCAAAAATTACACAGTTAAGATGCAAAGGATATGCTGAGAGCATATAACTGAGTGGATAACCTGTATGAAACATATGGTATCTAACAAAATACCATACATTGAATATCTCAAAAAAACATTAATAGAAACAGATGATACTTTTCTAGTTCAGAACCATCATAGAAGTACCAAAACAGTCTAAAACGGTTTCACAAGCATCATACATCCAATAAAGAAACATAGTCCTAAGAAATCTTAACACACTCATTGAAGATATCCACAGCCAACTTGTTTATGATGTCTTCTGAATCTATATCACGCAGCTTGGAGAAATCTTCAATTCTCTGATTTTCTGAAACTCTGTAGCAGAGAGGATGCGTTGTACTTTATCGATATACTTATATCTTGCACATTGATTTATCCTAACATCTGAATTTGGCTCATGTCCTATACTGTACAGAAGCTTTGGCAGTGTGAAAGATATAATTAAAGGAAATCAGTTAACAAATATATTCAGGGAAGACCTTCCCGAATTACTATAAGTCTTTCCCGAATCAGGAAGACCTTCCCGAATTACTATAAGTCCTTCCCGAATCAGGAAGACCATTCTAGAACGCAAACTAAAACAACTCTATCAAGTAAAGAGAACATACAATGACAACACAGAAACAAGTAAAAAATGTTTATTCATATTTTCAAATCACAAAATTGAATCTATAACTATGTGACGATATATCTCTCAAATTGTGACAAAAACTAAACTCATCTAAAGTGATAAACTAATATGATGCAAACTACGATTCACAAGCTATCTAAGAGAAGGTAAGATTAACAAAAGAGAGCCTTAAATAGATGAATCTCTAATCAATTTGTGTTGCAGACTCATACAAGAAACACAACCATATACACAAACCATTTGTACCATTCTAGATAACATCTTATCATTCACCAACAAACAAAAATTGAAGAAACTGGTTCCGAATGAGAATGAGAACGTAGATAGAGCCTCTAACCGCAAACAAAGGCACAAGACAAGACCAACACAAAGCATGCCTCAACTACTTTGTTAAGTGAACCACATGATATACAAAACAAGGGACTTGGAGAACATAAAAGGGTTCAATCATAAGAAGCTAATGGCTTTCAAAGACCTGACTCCTCTTGAACAGATCAATCAAACATATGACCACTCTATAGCAAACACAAATCCAACAAAAGCATGCCTAAACAACTTTGTTAAGCAAATCAAATGATATACAAAGCCATCCACTTTAAGAACATGAAAGGGATTCATCATTAAAAGCTAATTAACTTTCAAAAACCCAGCCCCTTTTGAACAAATCAATCAAACAATTATCCTAAACCAATAAACAATTGTTCACTTAACGAGCACACATGAGATACTCTATGGTAGATTCCAATCATGATGGTAGATTCCAATCATGATTTCACAGAGCTAACTCATTTTGCAGAAATATAAAAAGACAAGTTAGAGAACAAACCAGTTCGTGCAGCAGTGATGGCCCAGAGATCGGGAAGGCTACAGATCGTTGGGTGCGACGGAGAGAGGTCTCTTTCTCAAATTGGGTGCGACGGAGAGAGGTCTCTTTCTCAAATTGGGTCGACTGGGTTGAGTCGAGGAATCGTGGAGGCAGTGGTTCGAGATACCGGAGGAGATCGAATTTTCCGACGATCGGAGGCAACTATGGAGAATTAGGTTTAGATCGGAGGAAAACGAGAATCGTCGGGTGAAGAAGATGAATATTAGATTTTCTCTATTTTCTATTTTTCAATTAATGGTTAATTAAAAAGTATTGGGTGCTATTTCTGGAAATTATGAAATATGGTGCTATTTTTGGAAAAAATAGTTTATTTGGGGCCATTTGTGTCAATTGCCCTTAATTTTTTTTCTTTCACAAAACCCTATTTAATTACCTTTCTTAAATCTCTACTTAGTAGTCAACTCAAAAATTGGTAAAAATTTGCTAAAAACTCTCTTAAAAGATATTTATACAATTAAGAAAAAAATTCCAAAACTTAAGAAAAAGTAATCTTCAAAAAAAAAAAACAGACAAAAAAAAAACAAAACCTTGTTGGGTCTTGCTGCCGTTTCGTATAAAGTGAGAAGTACCCTCTACCCAATTCCTTTCTCTTTCATAATCTCTCTATCAATCTCCGATCTTCGGATTAAACGAATCCGTCATCGCCGACGGAATCGTGGCTGTGTAATATTAAATAGGCGACATCGGAGGGATGGGTAAGAAGAGAAAATCTACAGCGACGAGTCTCGATGAGGTAGATCGGACTGTTTACGCTTCTTTTCGCACCGCCGCTAACTCTTTATCTCAGCTTTATACTCAGTCTATGAATCATCAGAAACTATCTTTTCAAGCCGGTGAACGCCATGGTTTGGTATGTTTAATAATTTACCCTTTTACCCTTTCTTGATTCTTTGTTTTTCTTCACCAAGACAATAAAGTTTTGATTTTGATTGTCTTCTTACACATGGCTTGAGACTTCTTGTTGGACTTGTGTTTGTAGATAAAGATGTTTTTTTTTCTTGTTTTTGTGAAGAGTATGTGTGTAATTGTATCTTCTATCAATGAAACCTATGGCAAAGATGTGAATGCATCTTTCTTTTTTGGCTTTTAGGGTTTTTGAATTGGTAGTAAATAACTTGTGAATCAAATTATAGTTAGTTCTTTAGCTATATGTTTGAAGCAGACTCTCTATTCACATTCAGTCTCTTTAGCTTCCCATCAGACTTAACACAGTTATTGAGTCTTCTTCCTATCTATCTTTCTTTTGTATAATGTGCTCTGTCTAAACATTTTAGAATTGTAGTTTAGAATATGAAAGCTAGTTGATGGCAAAGGAAATAAAGGCTATGAAGCTTGAAGATGGAAATGAAACAAGAAAAGTCTTTTTATAAAGAGAACGAATGTCGGAACATCCCATCGTTGTTTAGTCCTTCCATTTGTGTTAGCTCTAGTGCTAATATTTCCTGTATAGGTGCTTCTTAGCTACATGAATTGAACAGTAGTCTTAATATGATAGGGTTAGCGTTCTCTTGTATGCGGTCTTGTTCACTATATTGAGTGTGATTGTATTTGTTTGAATATAAGATGTTGACGAGTAGAGTAATATTGTGTTGTTTGTTCTTGTCTTTCTTTGGTGTACTGAAATTTTACTTAATATGGGGATACTTGTGTTGTGATGTGAAACCTGTACTTGGAAGATGACATGCTTAGCGAGATAAATATGTGATATAGGTTATGTGTCTTGGTTTATGCATCTCTTGCTTGTTTTATGCACCCTTAACCAAAGTTAAAGAAGCTCTGTGGCAGCTCCAAATTGGGAACAATAGATGCTCACGAGAATGTCCTGCTTTCTCTTCCTTATTTCAGGAAAAACTGTACCAATGGATATGGAGACAACAAGAAGGAGGGTCAAGAGTGACACCTATGGATATAGTCAATTATATTCAGGTTTATATGACTTCTATCTATCTAACCTAACATGTGGTCAGATTTGTTTACTGTTCTTGATTGAGTTTCTGGTTTCCCCAATGCAGAACGAGCTCGAATGCTGCATAGACGAGCCTCCAATATCTCCAAGAGCGCCACCACCGCAACCAACAATGCATGTCACAAATTCCGGGCTCATGGCCACTTCAGGTACTTCTTTCCCAACACCTGTTCCAGTGGTTCGGTCTGAGCAATGTGAGAACCAGGCCAAGAACTCGGTTTTCTCAAACGCCCTTTCAAGCCCAATACGGCGTAGTCTTCAGAACTACCAAATTCCGCAGGGAGGCTACACATCTGGCGGAACCAGAAGCAGTGAAGTGAACAGGGGATCTAACTCTCCACGTTCTATTGATTCTTCAATGGACATGCATGCAGAATAAGAACTGTGATCATAAATACACTCTTGTTTGATGATGTTTGATCTATATACAAAAACCGGTTTGATTCTTCATAATGTATCAATTGATTCGTATCTTGGAGGTGGTTTGCTGATAATTTGGTTAGAGTTTCTAAAAGGTCACATGTAAATCATCATTGTGTCTGATTCTTATCACTTGTTTAACTCTTTTCATTTTTCATGTTTTAAACTACTTGATGACCAAATGTTTTCTTGTGAGTAAAAAACCAAATTAGATGCCAAATCAAGGTTCTTATATTTCTTGAAATGTGAAACGTACAGAAGCAAGAATCAAGATCTAGTATATTTTCTTTACTCTGCGGTCGAATTTCGAGTCTGTGGATTCTTCTATACTCCAAGTAAAACACTACTACTTCTTATCATCATGTACTGACGAGTTATCAGAGTTTCTGAATTTTCTTCTCCTTCTCTTCCTCCTGACCCTCCTTCTGTTCTCTCTTTCGCTTTCTCTTGCTCTGTTGGTCATCTCCAGCTTCATGATCTTCATCTAAGGCGGCTTCATCTTCTTCCTTATCCGAAACTTCACCGACTGCAGCTGGGACGGCTTGCTGATCATTCCCACCAAGGCCTTGTAGATTATTTCCGCCAAAGCCGCCACCTTCACCTCCCTCCCCAACCAACTCAAGTCCAAGAGAACCCGGAACCCATTTGTATACAGCCTCCACAACCACACCATCATCGTAATGGATACTGTTCGTCGACCATGCATTGATGAGATCGATCAGATAGTTCAGTCGGGAAACCGATAGCCGACATGATACCCTCACAAACTGTTCAATTCCAGCGTCCATTTCTGCTATCTTCACTCTTCAAATGAACTACACAAATCAAAGACAATAGCTAAGTGCCAATAAGTTTTATAATCAGAAACCATCTAATACTATGAGTCAATGGATTCATCTAAAGAAAGAAACTTTCAACAACGAATAAACATACATTGAATCTTTAAAGTATCAAACCAATTTGCATTAAACCAAAGACTCAGCAAATCTCAAGTAAACTTGGCGCTAATCGACGAAAAATACCGTCTTATTAGAAGAAGATAGGCGAAGCAAGACTCGGGGTGAATCGGCGAAGCACCAGTGCACCACCGTCTTCGACGAAGCAAGACTCGGCGAAGCAGTCTTCGACGAAAACAGACTCGACGAAGCACCACGTCTCCGATTTGGATCGATCAGAATCTAGAAATCGGAGATCTAACTGGAGCGGTTAGAGAAATTGGGAAATATTGGCTAAAACTCGTTTTCGTAATGGTAATATATAATGTGACGAAAAAATAAAATAAAAAAATAATGCCCAATCAAATTTGGACAACTGGACTTTGGCTTCCTTTATTTTTATTATTTTTTAAGCGGAATTGTTTTTAAGCTAAAAGAAAAAAAAATTTAAGCTAAATTTTATTTTATTTTCTCAAACGACAATTAAAAGCTTTATTTTTGTGTCGATTTGTCTCTATCTATATGAAAATTTTTTAATTTAGTAAAAGAAATATATTAAAGTAATCTACAATTTTTAATCATTTTACAGTAAAATTTTTTTTTTTTTTTCTTTTAAATATGGATAGAGTTACAAAATATGATAGAGACTAGAGAGTTCTATAAATCTTATCTTTTGGTTGTACCAAACAAAAATTTAGAACCCTAAAACTCTAAATCTAGAATGACGAGAAGAATAAAACTGGTGGTTCCAGAGGAAGTAGTGGTGAAAATATTGGCCCGTTTATCATTGACGAGCATCACAAGATTCATATCAGTATGCAAAGAATGGAAATCGATAATCAATTCCGACTATTTTAGAGATCAATACGAGTCTCTAAACACGTCCTCCTCTGTTTCATGGTCAATCATGAGTACAAGGAACCAAACATTTGCGTTAGAGATCGTGGGACACCATGGATGCCAAAGATGGGGACTTAAAAGTTCTCTAGGCTCTTACATGCATTACAAATCCGACACACCATTGAGAAAAACTTGTGTCTTGAGCTGCACGGATGGAATTGTATTACTTTATACCGAAACCATCGAAGGTGCACCAATGTATCATGTCGGAAACCCTTTGTTGCAACAATGGGTTCAAATCCCTCTTCCTCCACATCTCACGGTTTTTGATGTCGTGAGGTTACAAGAGAACATGTTTTTCAGTGACACTGGACTTGTTACAAAGATGGAAAAGGGTATTGTCGTGGGTTACAAGGTAGTGTGGATGTTGGTGTCATGGGTTGTGTCTACTAAACTCACTTTTATGATATATTCTTCTGAAACAGGAGTGTGGAAAACCGAAAATGTGCGTTGTAACCGTTCCATGATTTGGTCTAGACTAAAGTATTCGGTTCCTTTAAACGGGATTCTTCACTGGCTTTCCTCTATTGGTAGCGACATAGACGCAAATTATATTGTATCATATGACTTCTATAATGGAGTTGATGATGTGTGTCGTACTATACCTTTTCCTGATTTCCAAGAATATCAACAAGCTAGGTGTTTCAAGAGAACAATCACAACGTCTGCAGGATTTGTGGTGTATTGCAACATTTTCTCGGATAATGGAGGCCGTACAATCATGGTTTGGAGGCTGATCTCTACGGATGATCATCCTAAGGCATGGCAACTCTCGTGGAAACTAAACCCCATTTGCAAGTTTGATGCTGATTATTTTCCCGTGGTGATGCATCCTTTGAACTATGAGATCATATACCTGTGGAGTAGGAACAAGAACGCTCTGATGTCGTTAAACTTGAGGACATACATGTATAGTCTTCGCAAGAAGTTATCACCGGAAGAGAAGGTGAAAAAGTCTATGGATGGTTGCATCATGAGATTTAGCGGTTGCAAGGAGTATATGGACTTGATCTATCCAATTTTCGCCAATGCAATATACGGTGGTGTTCACGATCTCTACTTTTCACAGTATGTGCTCCCACGCTGGCTAAACCCGCTCCCTCATCGTGCTTCTTGATAACGTATGTCTATGTCACATGCTTCTTTTCAGTTTTTATGTTTTTCTTTTGAATGATACACAAGTTGGTATGTATCGACAAAACCCATGTTTATTAGGATTGCCATGGCTGTTTATCCATGTCTCAGTGTTGATATGCTTGGTGGGATGTACTCTAGTATAGTGCTTTGGTGCCTTAATGAGGTGAATTAGTTAACATTTTTTTTTTGGTAATGTTCAAGTTAAAAAAAAAATTCCAATGACTCAGATGGATAATTAGGATGCTACCTAAACTTCTTCTCTTTATCATCATGAAGGTGATTTTCAGTTGAAAAGAAATCATCTTCATCACTCTTGCAAACATACTTACTAAAACATTAAAGCCGGTAGACACTTGGGTGCCAAATGATCCAGATTTTACCCAAGTCAAAGAATTCGTAGCAGAAATATACCTTCGAGAGCTGGTGCAGATCATCTTACTACACGGAAAGAGGCAACTATCTACGTGCTTTACATCCTGACGGGGTGGTGTTAATGCTCGAACTTGATCATCACAAGAAAGAAAATCATGAACAAAAATACGGTCTAGATTAATGTTTGTTAATGATATCTACTTTAATAAAGATTGTTATATAAATATTATCCAGCCAACGTTGTTAGAATTATTAGGGTATCTAGTTGTTTATGTGAATTTTTGATGGTTTTTGTTGGATAAAGGGATTTGTTTTATGTGTGTTTTCGAAAAAATGCATATTTTTTCACAAATACTAGTTTTGTTTATCTTTCATAACATGCATGTAAGCATTCTCTTAGCCTTAGCGAAAAATATAAAAGAAAAACCTTCCCCTTCTAAGACAAGTAAAAGGCCGAAGCCCTATGAACCTATCTTCCTCATCGGCCCATTAAACCATTAGGCCCATTTGTTTTCTACGGAGGAATTTGATTTCCTTTGCATCAGCAGAAATCGAGCTTCTTCCGTCGTTCTCCTCTTCAATTTGGGGCTAGGTGATGTGATTATCGTTACGTTTCTTCATCACTCATCAGTGATTCTGGGTTTGAATTTTCTCTAGATCTCTTTTGGATTTAGATCTCTTTGTTTCTGCTGTTTGCCTGAATTTCTCAAAATTCATTTCGTGGATCTGCGTTTCGCAAAGGGAGATACAGAGAGGAATAGCTCAGAATTGACAAGTTTTTTTTTTCTCTAATCCAGCGAATCTCAAGCTTCCATGGCTCTCAATCTCCGTCAGAAACAGACTGGTAATTCTCTCTCCGTAATTCTATGTGTGTGAATGATCGTACTTGTGTTCCATCTATGGATCTTGTTTTATCATAGTAGGCTGAATTTTGTTTTTAGGAATCTGGAAATTTAGAGAATTCTGGTTTCTTATGAGTAAATGTTAATGTTGATCTCTCGATTGCAGAATGTATAATCCGTATGCTAAATCTGAATCAACCTCTGAATCCAAGTGGAACTGCGAATGAAGAAGTTTACAAGATCTTGATCTACGACACATTCTGTCAAAACATTCTATCACCATTGATCAATGTCAAGGATCTGCGTAAGCATGGAGTTACACTCTACTTTCTCATAGACAAAGATCGAAGGCCCGTTCATGATGTCCCTGCTGTCTACTTTGTTCAGCCCACTGAATCCAACCTACAGAGGATCATAGCTGATGCTTCTAGATCTCTCTACGATACCTTTCATCTGAATTTCTCGTCTTCGATCCCTCGCAAGCTTCTTGAAGAGCTAGCTTCCGGGACTCTCAAATCTGGTTCTGTTGATAAAGTCTCGAAAGTGCATGATCAGTATCTGGAGTTTGTGACTTTGGAAGATAACTTGTTCTCTCTGGCTCAGCAATCTACCTATGTTCAAATGAATGATCCATCAGCCGGGGATAAAGAGATCGAAGAGATAATCGAAAGGGTTGCTAGTGGTTTGTTTTGTGTCTTGGTAACGCTCGGTGTTGTCCCTGTTATCCGGTGTCCTCGTGGTGGACCGGCAGAGATGGTGGCTTCTTTGTTGGATCAGAAACTGAGGGATCATCTTTTGTCCAAGAACAATCTGTTTACTGAAGGTGGCGGTTTCATGAGCTCGTTTCAGCGTCCGCTCTTGTGCATTTTCGATAGGAATTTTGAGCTCTCGGTTGGGATTCAGCATGATTTCAGATACCGGCCTCTTGTTCATGACGTTCTCGACTTAAAGCTCAACCGATTGACCGTGCAGGCAGAGAAAGGAGGAAAGAAATCGTTTGATCTGGACAGTGCTGACCCATTCTGGTCAGCAAACAGTTCTCTGGAGTTTCCAGAAGTCGCTGTGGAGATTGAAACGCAGTTGAACAAGTACAAGAGAGACGTGGAGGAGGTTAACAAGAGAACCGGCGGTGGGAGTGGCACTGAGTTTGATGGGACAGATCTGATCGGAAACACCAAACATCTCATGAACGCTGTGAATTCGCTCCCGGAATTAACTGAGAGAAAGCAAGTGATTGACAAACACACCAACATTGCAACCGCGCTCCTAGGACAGATCAAGGAGAGATCTATCGACGCTTTCACTAAGAAAGAAAGCGAGATGATGATGAGAGGTGGAATCGACAGAGCTGAACTTATGGCTACTCTAAAAGGCAAAGGTACAAAGATGGACAAGCTCCGGTTTGCAATCATGTACTTGATTTCCACAGAGACCATAAACCAATCCGAAGTGGAATCCGTGGAAGCAGCATTGAACGAAGCCGAGGCTGACACAAGCGCGTTTCAGTACGTGAAGAAAATCAAATCCTTAAACGTATCTCTTGCAGCTTCTTCAGCGAACTCAGCGAGTAGAAGCAACATTGTAGACTGGGCCGAGAAGCTTTACGGACAGTCTATAAGCGCAGTCACTGCAGGAGTGAAGAATCTGTTATCTAGTGATCAACAATTGGCAGTGACTCGAACCGTTGAAGCTTTAACAGAAGGAAAACCAAACCCAGAGATCGACTCTTACCTCTTCCTGGACCCAAGAGCTCCAAAGTCTTCTAGCTCCGGTGGTAGCCACGTGAAGGGACCGTTTAGAGAAGCTATAGTGTTCATGATCGGTGGAGGTAACTATGTTGAGTACGGGAGTTTGCAGGAGCTGACTCAGAGACAGTTAACCGTTAAAAACGTTATATATGGAGCCACTGAGATTCTTACCGGAGGTGAATTGGTGGAACAGCTTGGACTTTTGGGAAAGAAGATGGGATTGGGAGGTCTGGTCGCTTCAACGTCATCGTCTGGTCACTGAGTGTTAGACACTGTTGCTTTCTTTTTTTCTTTTGGCTTTTCAGAGAGTTTTTTTTTTGTTTCCTACATCAATGAAAAATTTATAAATCTCCGTTGCTATTATTGAACAGTTTTTAAAACAATCTTGATTTCTTCTATATGACATTAGGTGTACCGTGTACGTATTTTATTAAAGGATTTATTTGTGATCAAATTTTTTCTTTTTCTTGGGTAAATCTGGTAGATGGTAAGATTCATAAATTTGATTAAGTAAAAAAAAGTAATTTAAGTAGCTAAGTTGTTATATTAGCAAATGATAAATAGTTATCAACAAATGTCTTTGAATGAAACTAGTTAAGGCCACATCCACTGCAGCGAACATAAGAACTGAAAGTGACATCATTTTTCTGAAGCAGACTACTTCTTTAGGTGATCTAGGTGGATCAATGGATTAAGAGGTCGATAGAGTGACACCCAACAAGGTCATGAAACTAATAAGCAAAATAATCAGTTTCTTAAAATGCTTTTATTGACTATGTGGCTGACTGTTATAAAAGCTTGTTGGATTTTTGCTCCACATTAAACATACATACTGATGGGTAGATAATAAAAAATTCCCATGCAGTCAAAAAGGGTTATGTAGAAAGAATAGTCGTCTGCGTAGAGTAATGCATAAACGTAGACATGAGTATAAGATGAAGTAATAAACCTGATTTGGAGAAATTACCTTAAAAACTATTTTCTCCATGACCTTTTCATAGTATGGCAAAGCTTCCTTGAGTTTCCCAACATCCATAAGCGAGTCCCCCTTTTCTATTGCCTGTTATAATTAAAGAAAGTGTCAAAATCAAGGGAAGAAGTAGACGATGAGCAAAACGACTCTAGCTACCTTGAAGCCCGAATAGGAGCAGCACATGCCTCTAGTCTGTAGATAAAGCAAATAACTTTTTCTAGTTTTTCTCCACTCAAACTAATTTTTCAACGTTCTAGAAAATGTGGCAACGTGTATATCTAATATTAATAAATGAGATCCTGCTTAAGCAAACATGAGTCCATATCACAGTTTCAGCTGAACCCATATCCTTGCTCCATATGATATAATTAGGATTCTAAAGACAGCGACTAAAAATTTATAAAATATAGATTGGAGCAATCTCAGTGAGAGCATTATTGTTCTGTAAATGAGACTTGTTTTGCAATATTGCATCCAAATTCCAAACTAATTTCAGCATCAGGTCTGTCCTAGGAAGAACAAAAATGACTTTGGAGTACCTTCTCACACACAAGTTTGACAATTTTTTATTGTCAGAGACCGTTGCTTTGACATAGGTTTAAGAGCGCCAGTACCTAAAAAAGTAATTGATACTTACAAGTGGATTAAGGATAAGACTAAGGATAAGACTATCAAAAACTTATATCCAAAGTTAAGACTAGCGGACCTTGCTCGCCAATTTGAGTTAGGTGAACAAACTCATAGAGCTATTGAGGACTGTTTCCTCAATATTGAAGTTTTCAAGAGAGTATTAGCATCGAAAAACCTGGTAAGTTAATAAAAAAACATTTCATTATTTTAAGTATCAATTAATTTTAAATATAAGTTAATGTGTTTTGTGGTTAATTGTTTGAAGCTTGAAATACTTGGAACTGAAAAGAGCGACAATACTGTAAAGAGAAAAAGAGGAGGTTAATTTTCTTCAAGAAGCATTACAAATTGATGAGGCTGATGAAACTGTATGGGCTGTGAAGTTGAAGATCCTAAAGTGCTTACATCATTGAACAGACTTCGATCGAACAGCTTGTATTGAGCTTCTGTGCACAACTATGGCATGGACTGATTTTCGAACGCAAACTCACAATGAACTAAGAGCCAAGATAATTTCAATGTTTTTCAAGTCTCTTACATGTAGAGCACCAGAAATCGTGGCGGTTGCTAAGGAGGGTTTAAGACAGGTTCGATCAAAAGAAAAACCTAATTCTATACCGCCACCTAATTTTATTTAAATACTTGATTTGATATTCAGTTTAAAATCATAACTAACCCCTATTCTTTTGCTTTGATAATACGATTTAATTATGGAACGATAGTTTTATTGAAATATTAATGATATTTAGTTTTATATAAAATCGCAAGTTGGATTTGTAAAAACAATGATATGAATCCATCCAAAGTTTTGGATATTGTTTCAACATATCAACATGTACTAATCTATATTGTAAGTATAATTTTTTGTAAAGAAAATTTCCAATTTTTAAATTTACAACACATGAATATGTTAATGTTACTAAAAGGAAAAATACAAAAATATAAGTTTAAAAATATGGAAACATTTCTAAATACTTTTAAAACTTTAATGTATTTTTAATAATGTATTTTTATATTAGAATACTTAAAAATGGAAGAAACTAACATATAATAAATAAGAAAGAGTATAAAATTTTGTTGTTAAAAAAAAATATGTCGTAATATTTTGTCTATTTTTTCTTATGAACATATGAGTTGTGTTAGTGTTCCAATTTTTACATCGATAATTTGTGAAAAAGTATTGGAAAATCTGATATTAGTTTTTAGTCACGTAAATTCTTATCGAAACTTGGTATTAATCTTTACCAATGGGTTTATTTTTTTTATCAATAATTAGTAGAGATTCCAGTTTATACTATGAACGTTTAATGGTTAATATTGACCATTTCAAACTGTGAATAAGTTATCCTTGATGTTATTTTTTGGGTTGAAACCAATATTTTTCTTACTTTTTCCAAAAATATGGAAACATTTCTAAATACTTTTAAAACTTTAATGTATTTTTAATAATTGTTTTTATATTAGAATATTTAAAAAAGGAAGAAACTAACATATATAAATAAGGAGTATAAAATTTTGTTATTAAAAAAAATATGTTGTAATATTTTGTCGATTTTTTCTTATAAATATATGAGTTGTGTTAGTGTTCCAATTTTTACATCGATAATTTGTGGAAAAATATTAGAAAATATGATGGTGTCGTAAATTCTCATCCAAATTTTGTATTAATTTTTACCCATGGTTTTAATTTTTCATCAATAATTAGTAGAGATTCGAGTGTTTATACTATGAACGTTTGATGGTTCCTAGCAAAAACAAAATGAACCACCAAAAAAAAAATGAACGTTTGATGGTTAATATTGACGCTTCCAAACCGATGTTATTTTTTAGGTCCTTTTTCGAAATTTTTTTAGTAAATATTATTAATCATACAAAATTTGCATTAAAATTTTCAAGAAATATAACGCGGGTTTAACGTGGTTTTCCTCTTCTCTGGTTTGATGACCAATCTCCACAGTCATTCTGTTCAATGCTTCTCTCAGGATTATAGTAACCTCTCGAGTCATAATTGCTGCCTCCTTCTCGACGTCCATTTAGTACCGTTATGGTTGTTTGACCCTGAGGACTTTGCAGCAGAACCAGAGCGGTTTAGCTCCAATGGCAGCGGCTCGATTCCTTGCAAATTAGGCTCTAGAGTGAACCAAATCGGGCGTTTCGATTCATCCATTTTCCTAAATGTGATTGATATCCTGTTGGAAAGAACCAGGAAGAAACAGCTCATGAGAAAATTGATGTTTGTTGATATAAGAAAATTTGATGAATATATAACCTTTTTGTGGGAACTGCAGGTACACAGTGCTTGGCTACATCAGCCCCATTTCCATTTAACACCAGAACTGATCTGAAAAATACCCAAAAATCAATGTCATTGTTTTCATACTATTTGATGAAAATTTTTGATATTGGGAATTCATAAGAACTTAGTTACCCGACAGGAAGCGGTATTGAGTATGAACCCGAGAATTCACCAGGACCCTCAATTTTCATGTTTGAGCCAAAAAGGATATCACATTCACTGAGGAAAGAGATGGTGCAGAACGGACGGAGAAAGTCGTGGTTATCGATATGAGGTGGTATGTAGTCACCTTCATCATAAATGTTGACAATGCAACTATCGGGCACACAAGTTGGAGGCAGTACATGCCATTTAATCAGCCTTCTGATTATATCTTTGAAAAGCGGAGGTAATGGAACCACTTCTTCACGTTGAAGGATACCAGGTGGGTTTCCAGCTCTATCCTATCAACATACAAGATGGCAAAACTCTTAACTCATTTTGTTATAATGAAACAGATTAACATGGCAAAGAAAGAGTTACTCACTATAGCGTAGTTGTAACAACAGCCAAATTGTATAGTCACACGTCCTTTGCCTCTCATCCACTTCCGTGGAGCATTAAATGTATGCTCTATAGAGAGAGAACAAGATTAGGTTCAGACTGAAATAGGTCATAATTAAGATTAGAGCATTTTCAGATCGAAACAAGAAGCTACCTCTAAGTTCTCCTTTTCGTCCCTTATCTTGAAGTTGATACACTTGATTTACAATCCGTTTCTGCTCCACTGCGCTAAACACATCAGTGTGTAACTCAAGTCCATCCAGCACGTTAACGATCTTTCCCTTAACTCTCTCCAAGCAAATGAAGTCTTTCTTTCTCTTCACATGCATGAGCCTGAGATTCTCTCTCTGCTCTCTAGACAACTTTGGCTTCTCGAGAGTCTTCATCAGACTCGCATCAAAACCTTTCCTACCCGAATCCCTCTCCTCTTCTTCCTCCTCATCCTCTTGTGCCATATCAGCCCAAGACGTCCGAGAACTTGCTGATTCAGCAGCAGCTGGTCGAGAAGGCAATACACTACTAGAAGCTTCAGCAAAGGATCCAAATACAATATCAGTCTCCTTCCAACTACCTACCGAATGATTATCACAGTCTTCGCCCTTTTTCAAATCCCTAGTAGTCTTCCCACCATAATTATCATCCACATTGTAACTCGCTACTTCTGATTCCAAACCTGCTTTACCCTTTCCATCAACTTTGTCTGTGTTACTACAATGTTCTACACAAGGAAACATGATTACTCAAATCAACTTAATTCACCAAATTTAGAAACATAATTGTAAGTAAATGCTAAATTCCTAAAAACAAAAAACGTAACTCTCCCGCCTCCTCTTTTGCTCCAATTACCAAACCCTAAATGACCTATTTACCTTAACTCAATGCAAATGTAAGCCAGAAGAGATTCAATCATCATCAATAGGTGAAACTCACCTATTGCACTCTGATCGAGATGCATAATTGTGGTTCTTGCAATTTGTGCACATCCAGTCTCCATCACGCCATTGTTTTGTTCTATGTAATCAGTCAAAATAAAGAATTGATAAGCTATAAAAGGTTCTTCAAGAGAGTATTATAAAACTCTAGTGTTTAAGAAACAAGAAGCAGTGGAGACTAGAGATCAATACCGTACCCCTTTCTAAGTAATGTTGCTGTAGAAACGGGAGAGGAAGTTGCCAATTTGAGATCCTTCCTGGGCTCATACCAGGAAAAGATGCATATATCGCTGAATTTGGTTGCATGCTAGTCTGCACAAAGAGCCATAAGAAACAGAGGTTAAAGATTGGTGATGCAGCAAGTAAAATGTTTTGAACATACTAATCAATTTATGCGCTCTAACTAATCCTTACATATCCTTGATTCAGTCTTTTGCTATCCCATTCATGAGCCAAAGCTTCTGATGCTAATCTCTTTGTTCCGGGGGCTGCAATCGAAATAACATTCCTAAAGTGAAAACTCGTTTTGAAGGAATATCAAAGACCTTTCATGTTATATATAAAACTGCACAGCATCGATGTGTTCAAATTAGACAAAATCCATACCTAGTGGAGCTGTTTCATTGCACTTTTTGCACTGCAGAGACAAACAAAAAAGAAATGAGTAATCAACAAGCCGGAATATGCAAGGCGGTTTTGCATTGTGAAGCCACTTTCTAACCTGTATACGAGATGAATAATTGTGAAACCCACATCTGCAAATCCAGTCACCGCTCCTCCATTCTTTAAGAACCGAAGCCTGGTTTGCAGCGTTCGAGAATGCGAGTAAAGAACCAGGTTGATCGATTGGCTCAGGTCCACGGGTGAAGTAGTGGAGATGAGTTTGAAGAGAAGCTCCAGGGATTGCAAGTGCTGACAATGCTGCTACTTCCTTAGGTTGTCCACATTTTTTGCACTTTTCTCGTGATGCATAATTGTTGTTAGTGCAACCTATTGCCACACCACACCACCCACACACCCAAACGCAAAACGCAGCACGAAGAAGATACACACACAGGCACGCACGCACACCACAACACACCCACCAGCAATTTCCATATACCACATAACACAGAATACACAAAACACCTCAACCTATCTATAAGTAAAGCCACTAATCCACAATTCTAATCTAATGACTCATAAAATGGAAAAGGGCACTTGAAAGTTTAAGGATTTGAACTCAGTACTTACGATTCAGATCAATCCAAGTTTTGATTCTAGTTCATTAGCACAATCTGGGAAGCTAATTCACACAATCATAGTTTTAATTCTATGAGCTATGGAGAAGAAAGAACGAACCAGTGCAGATCCAATCGCCGATACGAGGAAGCCAAGTATTGTTATCCATGAAAAGACGAGGCTGCTTGCATCTGTTGCAGAATGATCTAAACGCATAATTCCTGTTTCTGCAACCTAAACATTCCCAGTCTCCTTCTCTTCCGTCTCCCATTTCTTCTTCCCGGCAAAACTCCAGTCTCCGGCGACGACTCACTCTTTTTCTTTCAGAGCGGAGAAAGAAAGAAAAAGTTGAAGAAAGCTAAAGATGGGCCAACTTTATTATAAAATTGACTCGGCCCATTAGGCTCATTGGGCCCATTAGGCCCATTCTTTTCTTCGGAGAAGCTCTCTTTCGTTGTTCACCAGGTGATGTGATAGTCGTTACATACATCTTCATCAGTAATCAGTGATTTTTGGGTTTGAAGTTTCTCTAAATCAGATCTCTTTGTTTCTACTGCTTTTCATCGTTTACCTGACTTTCTTAGAACTCATTTCGTTGGATCTGCGTTTTGCGAAGGGAGATACAGAGAGCAATAGCTCAAAATCGACGAATTTTTCCTCTCACCGAATCTCAAGCTTCCATGGCTCTCAATCTCCGTCAGAAACATACTGGTAATTCTCTCTTTATAATTCAATGTGAAATGATCTCAGTTTCTGTGATGATTCGTCTCTTGCTTCATAGATTGTGTTCGATCTATTGATTGTTTTAAGAATCTGGAAATTTAGAGAATTCTGGTTTCTTATGAGTAAACGTTGATATTAGATATTTGATCTCTCGGTTGCAGAATGTATAATCCGGATGCTGAATCTGAACCAACCTTTGAATCCAAGTGGAACTGCAACGAAGAAGTTTACAAGATCTTGATCTACGACAAGTTTTGTCAGAACATTTTGTCACCATTGATCCATGTCAAGGATCTGCGTAAGCATGGAATTACACTTTACTTTCTCATAGACAAAGATCGAAGACCTGTTCATGATGTTCCCGCTGTGTACTTTGTTCGATTCATCCATTTTCCTAAATGTGATTGATATCCTGTTGGAAAGAACCAGGAAGAAACAGCTCATGAGAAAATTGATGTTTGTTGATATAAGAAAATTTGATGAATATATAACCTTTTTGTGGGAACTGCATGTACACAGTGCTTGGCTACATCAGCCCCATTTCCATTTAACACCAGAACTGATCTGAAAAATACCCAAAAATCAATGTCATTGTTTTCATACTATTTGATGAAATTTTTTGATATTGGGAATTCATAAGAACTTAGTTATCCGACAGGAAGCGGTATTGAGTATGAACCCGAGAATTCACCAGGACCCTCAATTTTCAGGTTTGAGCCAAAAAGGATATCACATTCACTGAGGAAAGAGATGGTGCAGAACGGACGGAGAAAGTTGTGGTTATCGATATGAGGTGGTATGCAGTCACCTTCATCATAGATGTTGACAATGCAACTATCGGGCACACAAGTTGGAGGCAGTACATGCCATTTAATCAGCCTTCTGATTATATCTTTGAAAAGCGGAGGTAATGAAACCACTTCTTCAGGTTGAAGGATACCAGGTGGGTTTCCAGCTCTATCCTATCAACATACAAGATGGCAAAACTCTTAACTCATTTTGTTATAATGAAACAGATTAACATGGCAAAGAAAGAGTTACTCACTATAGCGTAGTTGTAACAACAGCCAAATTGTATAGTCACACGTCCTTTGCCTCTCATCCACTTCCGTGGAGCATTAAATGTATGCTCTATAGAGAGAGAACAAGATTAGGTTCAGACTGAAATAGGTCATAATTAAGATTAGAGCATTTTCAGATCGAAACAAGAAGCTACCTCTAAGTTCTCCTTTTCGTCCCTTATCTTGAAGTTGATACACTTGATTTACAATCCGTTTCTGCTCCACTGCGCTAAACACACCAGTGTGTAACTCAAGTCCATCCAGCACGTTAACGATCTTTCCCTTAACTCTCTCCAAGCAAATGAAGTCTTTCTTTCTCTTCACATGCATGAGCCTGAGATTCTCTCTCTGCTCTCTAGACAACTTCGGCTTCTAGGGAGTCTTCATCAGACTCGCATCAAAACCTTTCCTACCCGAATCCCTCTCCTCTTCTTCCTTATCATCCTCTTGTGCCATATCAGCCCAAGACGTCCGAGAACTTGCTGATTCAGCAGCAGCTGGTCGAGAAGGCAATACACTACTAGAAGCTTCAGCAAAGGATCCAAATACAATATCAGTCTCCTTCCAACTACCTACCGAATGATTATCACAGTCTTCGCCCTTTTTCAAATCCCTAGTAGTCTTCCCACCATAATTATCATCCACATTGTAACTCGCTACTTCTGATTCCAAACCAGCTTTACCCTTTCCATCAACTTTGTCTGTGTTACTACAATGTTCTACACAAGGAAACATGATTACTCAAATCAACTTAATTCACCAAATTTAGAAACATAATTGTAAGTAAATGCTAAATTCCTAAAAACAAAAAACGTAACTCTCCCGCCTCCTCTTTTGCTCCAATTACCAAACCCTAAATGACCTATTTACCTTAACTCAATGCAAATGTAAGCCAGAAGAGATTCAATCATCATCAATAGGTGAAACTCACCTATTGCACTCTGATCGAGATGCATAATTGTGGTTCTTGCAATTTGTGCACATCCAGTCTCCATCACGCCATTGTTTTGTTCTATGTAATCAGTCAAAATAAAGAATTGATAAGCTATAAAAGGTTCTTCAAGAGAGTATTATAAAACTCTAGTGTTTAAGAAACAAGAAGCAGTGGAGACTAGAGATCAATACCGTACCCCTTTCTAAGTAATGTTGCTGTAGAAACGGGAGAGGAAGTTGCCAATTTGAGATCCTTCCTGGGCTCATACCAGGAAAAGATGCATATATCGCTGAATTTGGTTGCATGCTAGTCTGCACAAAGAGCCATAAGAAACAGAGGTTAAAGATTGGTGATGCAGCAAGTAAAATGTTTTGAACATACTAATCAATTTATGCGCTCTAACTAATCCTTACATATCCTTGATTCAGTCTTTTGCTATCCCATTCATGAGCCAAAGCTTCTGATGCTAATCTCTTTGTTCCGGGGGCTGCAATCGAAATAACATTCCTAAAGTGAAAACTCGTTTTGAAGGAATATTAAAGACCTTTCATGTTATATATAAAACTGCACATCATCGATGTGTTCAAATTAGACAAAATCCATACCTAGTGGAGCTGTTTCATTGCACTTTTTGCACTGCAGAGACAAACAAAAAAAGAAATGAGTAATCAACAAGCCGGAATATGCAAGTCAGTTTTGCATTGTGAAGCCACTTTCTAACCTGTATACGAGATGAATAATTGTGAAACCCACATCTGCAAATCCAGTCACCGCTCCTCCATTCTTTAAGAACCGAAGCCTAGTTTGCAGCGTTCGAGAATGCGAGTAAAGAACCAGGTTGATCGATTGGCTCAGGTCCACGGGTGAAGTAGTGGAGATGAGTTTGAAGAGAAGCTCCAGGGATTGCAAGTGCTGACAATGCTGGTACTTCCTTAGGTTGCCCACATTTTTTGCACTTTTCTCGTGATGCATAATTGTTGTTAGTGCAACCTATTGCCACACCACACCACACCACACACCCAAACGCAAAACGCAGCACGAAGAAGATACACACACATGCACGCACGCACACCACAACACACCCACCAGCAATTTCCAAATACCACATAACACAGAATACACAAAACACCTCAACCTATCTATAAGTAAAGCCACTAATCCACAATTCTAATCTAATGACTCATCAAATGGAAAAGGGCACTTGAAAGTTTAAGTATTTGAACTCAGTACTTACGATTCAGATCAATCCTAGTTTTGATTCTAGTTCATTAGCACAATCTGGTAAGCTAATTCACACAATCATAGTTTTAATTCTGTGAGCTATGGAGAAGAAAGAACGAACCAGTGTAGATCCAATCGCCGATACGAGGAAGCCAAGTATTGTTATCCATGAAAAGACGAGGCTGCTTGCATCTGTTGCAGAATGATCTAAACGCATAATTCCTGTTTCTGCAACCTAAACATTCCCAGTCTCCTTCTCTTCCGTCTCCCATTTCTTCTTCCCGGCAAAACTCCAGTCTCCGGCGACGACTCACTCTTTTTCTTTCAGAGCGGAGAAAGAAAGAAAAAGTTGAAGAAAGTTAAAGATGGGCCAACTTTATTATAAAATTGACTCGGCCCATTAGGCTCATTAGGCCCATTAGGCCCATTCTTTTCTTCGGAGAAGCTCTCTTTCGTTGTTCACCAGGTGATGTGATAATCGTTACATACATCTTCATCAGTAATCAGTGATTTTTGGGTTTGAAGTTTCTCTAAATCAGATCTCTTTGTTTCTACTGCTTTTCATCGTTTACCTGACTTTCTTATAACTCATTTCGTTGGATCTGCGTTTTGCGAAGGGAGATACAGAGAGCAATAGCTCACAATCGACGAATTATTTCTCTCACCGAATCTCAAGCTTCCATGGCTCTCAATCTCCGTCAGAAACATACTGGTAATTCTCTCTTTATAATTCAATGTGAAATGATCTCAGTTTCTGTGATGATTCGTCTCTTGCTTCATAGATTGTGTTCGATCTATTGATTGTTTTAAGAATCTGGAAATTTAGAGAATTCTGGTTTCTTATGAGTAAACGTTGATATTAGATCTTTGATCTCTCGGTTGCAGAATGTATAATCCGGATGCTGAGTCTGAACCAACCTTTGAATCCAAGTGGAACTGCAAACGAAGAAGTTTATAAGATCTTGATCTACAACAGGTTTTGTCAGAACATTCTATCTCCATTGATCCATGTCAAGGATCTGCGTAAACATGGAGTTACACTTTACTTTCTCATAGACAAAGATCGAAGACCCGTTCACGATGTTCATGCTGTGTACTTTGTTCAACCCACTGAATCTAACCTCCAGAGGATCATAGCTGGTGCTTCTAGATCTCTCTATGATACTTATCATCTGAATTTCTCGTCTTCGATCCCTCGCAAGCATCTTGAAGAGCTAGCTTCTGGGACTCTTAAATCTGGTTCTGTTGAGAAAGTCTCGAAAGTGCATGATCAGTATTTGGAGTTTGTGACTTTGGAAGATAATTTGTTCTCTCTGGCTCAGCAATCTACTTATGTTCAGATGAATGACCCATCAGCAGGGGATAAAGAGATTGAAGAGATTATCGAAAGGGTCGCTAGTGGTTTGTTTTGTGTGTTGGTAACGCTTGGTGTGGTTCCTGTTATCCGGTGCCCACGTGGTGGACCTGCGGAGATGGTGGCTTCTTTGTTGGATCAAAAACTGAGGGATCATCTCTTGTCTAAGAATAATCTGTTTACTGAAGGTGGCGGTTTCATGAGCTTGTTTCAGCGTCCGCTCTTGTGCATTTTCGATAGGAACTTTGAGCTCTCGGTCGGGATTCAACATGATTTCAGATACCGGCCTCTTGTCCACGATGTTCTCGAGTTAAAGCTCAACCGATTGAACGTGCAGGGAGAGAAAGGTGGAATGAAATCGTTTGAGCTGGACAGTTCGGACCCATTCTGGTCAGCTAACAGTTCTCTAGAGTTTCCAGAGGTCGCTGTGGAGATCGAAACGCAGTTGAACAAGTACAAGAGAGATGTTGAGGAGGTTAACAAGAGAATCGGCGGTGGGAGCGGGGCTGAGTTTGATGGGACAGATCTGATTGGAAACACCAAACATCTCATGAACGCTGTGAACTCCCTCCCAGAATTAACTGAGAGAAAGCAAGTGATTGACAAACACACCAACATCGCAACCGCGCTCTTAGGACAGATCAAGAAGAGATCTATTGACGCTTTCACTAAGAAAGAAAGCGACATGATGATGAGAGGCGGAATCGACAGAAACGAACTTATGGCTGCTCTGAAAGGCAAAGGTACAAAGATGGACAAGCTCCGGTTTGCAATCATGTACTTGATCTCCACAGAAACCATAAACCAATCCGAAGTCGAAGCCGTGGAAGCAGCATTGAATGAAGCTGAGGCTGACACAAGCGCGTTTCAGTACGTGAAGAAGATCAAATCCTTAAATGTATCTCTTGCAGCATCTTCGGCAAACTCAGCGAGCATAAGCAACATTGTAGACTGGGCTGAGAAGCGTTACAGACAGTCTATAAGCACAGTCACTGCAGGAGTCAAGAACCTGTTATCTAGTGATCAAAAATTGGCAGTGACTCGAACCGTTGAAGCTTTAACGGAAGGAAAACCAAACCCGAAGATCGATTCTTACCTCTTCCTGGACCCAAGAGCTCCAAAGTCGTCTAGTTCCGGTGGTAGTCACGTGAAGGGACCGTTTAGAGAAGCTATAGTGTTCATGATCGGTGGAGGTAACTATGGTGAATATGGAAGTCTGCAGGAGCTGACTCAGAGACAGTTAACCGTTAAGAACGTAATTTATGGAGCCACTGAGATTCTTACCAGAGGTGAATTGGTGGAGCAGCTTGGCGTTTTGGGAAAGAAGATGGGATTGGGAGGTCCGGTCGCTTCAACGTCATTGTCTGGTCACTGAGTGTTACACACTGTTGCCTTTCATTTTTTTCTTTTGCCTTTTGAGAGACTCTTATTTTTGGTTTTTAATTCAATCTATAAAGGGCCATTTAGGTGAGTGACCAAATTTATAAACATTATTAAGAATATAGCACTTTATTTGAAAAAATTAAGAGACTAACATAAAGGATATGAGAAATTACCATTTTGGTGTTTCTTTTGTCTTTTAGATTTTGTTACCCCATCCTATTTTATTGGTGCATATATTTTTTACTTTAGAGATTCAAAATTTCAAATTTATCTTAAAAAAATGTAGATTTTTTTTCTGTATAAAACATGATTTGAATTTAAAAAAACGGAAGTGATAATTTTATAATGGTGAATAGTGTTTTTAGTTAAATAGAAATTGTACTATATGAATAGAATGGTCTACTATACTATTTTCCGGAGATACAACATAGAGAACACAAAATGCTAAATTAACCGCACCATAAATAAAGAACGCTATACCATAAGGGATACAACAGAAGGAACCCAAACGACCAAGTTAAACACGCAAAAAAAAAACGATATAGCCTAAACAATACAACATAAAAAAATCTAATTTGGCGAGTTAAACATACGCCGAATAAAAGATATTATAGCTAAAAAATAACCGAAAATTTTCTAATTAAATCATATTATCGATTTTTTAATTTTCAAATCAGATAAATACATAAAAAATCTGCTTTTTTCTTTTAAAAAATCACGAACTTAAATTAATATTTGTAAACATAAATTAAGGTAAAGTTTATAAAAGATAAAAGAAAACAATTTAGAAAAAAATGTAAATAGAATTTCTTTTCCATTAACTTAGTACAAGAATGTTCCATCTTTGTTTCAGATAAAAACATTCTTGCAACCTTTATCTGTAGATTATCATGGTTTATGCCTTTATACAAGAATGTTCCATCTTTGTTTTTTCCTCTAAAACAGGAGGTAGTTCTTACGTCTGTATATCAGACGGCAAGAGTTTTGATTTAGATTGCCAACGTGGCAAAATCGTAAATGACGTGGCAAATAGAATTAGCCAACGTCTTTTATCCGCGTGTAAATACAATGGCTCTGTTCCGTAGACTTGTGTTGAAGTTTCTCTCTAAAACCACAAATCTATTTTCCCTCCTCTACGAGAAACCAATCGGAGTTGAATAGTGCGATTCTAAGCAATTTCTTCGTTTCCATGGAGTCTGATATCGAGATTCTGCCAGATGCTGATGCGTCTACGCAGAAGATACGCATGTTTGGAATTGATGATCGCGAAGATAAGGTATCTTGTTCTGTTGTTCGATAAACCCTAAAATTGTCACTGTTGATTCTTTCTTCGATCAAAGAATTTTCGTTTTCTTTGGCGTGTTTCAAGGTCTTCGATTCTGCATGAAACTAAAAAATCGGACATTGTCATTTTCTTTAGACTGTTTTATCATCTTCGGAAATTTTGAAATGTTGTGTTAGTTTTTGATTTAGATGATATTATTTGTTCATGGTTCTGATTTTTCTGTGATTTGGTAGAATGGGAGAAGAAGGATCAAAGATGTTGAAGTTTATGTTCCTATTGTGTATGGATCGATTGCTTTTTATCTTGGAAAGAAAGCTACTGAGTGAGTTTTTTTTTTATAGTATGTATCAAAGAATAAATATGTGTACAACCAAAATATTGCATAGTCGTTGTGACCAATAAAAGAGACCATGAAGGATATCTAGAAAATCAAACGTTCCGTACGGTGAACCTGCTCCAGAATTTTCAAAGAAGGGCTTAGCTTCTTCCGAGTCAGATGCTTCTTTGTCTTCGCTAAGCAAAAGGTTGGCACATCCTTTTGCATTTACTTGAGCGATTATGTACAACTATAGCATGGCTTCACACATGTTTTTTTTTATATTGTTATTCCTTACATTTCCAAACGAGAGCTTAAAGATATTGGACTTTATATTTGACTACACTACATCAAATTACCTGGTTTCCGATAAAAGAGACCATGACCATGATGGAGATATAAGGGGTAGAGATAAACATAGCAAAGAGAGGAGTAACACGGAGAAAGACATGAACGCTCATATATTTTGTCAATTATGTAGTGATCTATTGGTAGAAACTACCAAAGAAAGACCAAAAAGACTTTGCTGAACCTTACTTCACGCATGGATCATCTGTGCATGTGCCTAAGTTTTGTAACTCTTCCTCTTTGTTCTTCGTTTAATTTTTTGTACCCATCAAAGTGGAGAAACAACTTTATTTTAGTATCTAAGCAAATGTTATATCTGCAAGACGACATCCATACATAAATTAAATACATACTTACATATTTTTGGAGGTAATATTGTATTAACTAATTAAATTTGCAAAATTAAAATCGAAGTCGAAGTCAATTTTTTTACATAATAGAGTTTTTTTTTTCTTATCAATGTTTATTAATGATGTCAACTTTAATTACGATTGTTTTTTTCTTTTGCGTGATGAAGATTAGCAAGAGAAAGAGCGATCTTGATTTTGATTTTGACGATGTCATGAATGCCATAATTTGTTGCAATGATGCCGAAATTTGCGCCTGGAATCCTGTAGTTGCTCTTGAAGATCTACGTATGCTCTAGATTAGCGTGAGAAAGAGCGACCTTGAATTTGATTTTGACGTGATGAAGATTAGCGAGAGAATGTGGACTTCTGTGAATGATTTTGACATTTGTTAGTGGAATCATGTAGTTTCTCTAGATGAAGAAACCTTAGTGATTGTTTGTTTCTTTTTTTTGGATATATGGACGAATTTTGTGATTGTTGATGTTGAAATTTTCATGTGATAGTTTCTCAAGGAGGTGGCTGCAGAGTTTGTGTTCTCGATCATGTTAGATGAGCCTGCTGATAAAATCTATGTGTTCTATACCACCAAAACTCCTCAAGTAATCACAACTATGATCTCTTAATTTCTACAGATTTTTCCTTGTGGTTGTGTTGTTGTGATGTTATTTCTTGGAAACCAGGTGATGAATGTGGCATATAAAGCTGGTTCTGGAAACTTCAGAGAGAACATGTTCAAGAAAGTTGTGAAGAACTTACCAATTGTGCATAAGGAAATGGGATCAGAGCTTACTTCAGATGGTACTTGCTCCTCTTGAAGATCTTCTTGCTTGTTTATGTTCTGTCCCTGTTGCATGTTGATGTTGTTGCCTTAATTGCATCTTTTGCTCATATATAGATTTGATCAAGATTCTCACTTACCAGCCCATGTATACAATGGGGGATCCACATACCATGAAAGAGATCATCCTAGTTACATCCGCTGTGCCTAATCTCGCCTCTAGCGTCTCTAGAAACATTTTGATGGTAACAAGGCACTTACACTTTCTGTGTTTCTGAATTCTGATGATGATTTATAGTGTCTCATGATGTTTTCAATTCGTTTTGCTCTCTTAGGCTGCTAAGGAGAAGTGTGTTTCCTTTGAGTTTCTTTTGGTTGACGACGACCCGTCCCGTGTTCATGAGAAGAAAGAGACCTTCCTCAGAACTCTCTCAGAGATTGAAAACTGCAGCATGCGATACTGGCCTAATGGTCAGTTGCACAAAACTACTCTCCATCTCTCTTTTCCTTTATTTTATCTTTGCATTCGCATCCTCCTAATCTCTTCTATGTTTTCATACCAGACTCGGTTTCTATGAAGACCTATGTGCAGGCCCTGTTCAGTAAACTTAATGATGCTAGTGGAGATCTCGGTCACATTCATCCAAACTATTTGTTCCCCAAAGCTTTATGGTTTGGCCAACACCTTTAACTAGCAGTCTAGCATCATGATTAGAACAAAAATACAGTGGGAGATATGGGCATTGGCTTATAGAAAACAATCTATTCATGTGTTTTATAAATGTGACTGGATCATTTATGTTGGTATACAAGGGTTTCAATCAAGGGTACTAGAAAGATGAGAAAAAATTCAAGAAATTAGATTTCAATCAGTTAGAGAATATATATCGACGACGAAAAAGAATTCGAAAGCGTTTGGATGCATGGATAGTGGTGAGAATTCTACTCTATGTTAATTATTTTAACTTGGTAAAACTTAGAATTGTTGGTGTATCTAGTTGTTTCTGTAAATTTTTGATGTTTTTTTTGCTCTTGAGTTGTGAAAATTATTAAAAAAATTTTTTTTTGTTTTAGAATAAAATGTTAAATTATATTCAAGAAAAAAAAAAAAATTTACATCAGCATCCTTTTAAGACTTTGAAAAAAAATAGGGCAGAACGTGAAATTGAGAAACAAAGTTTTGAGAAAACAGAGCAATGAAAAGGGATTGAGAATTTTTTGGAGCTTCCTAGGCTTGAGAGGCAAACCATGCTTGTAGAGCTTGGTCATAGCGCATGTCGCCTGTTGAACAAATAACCGACAGTTAGTTGCGTACATTCTTATCAATCCAACAAATTAGGGTTATTGCAGGACATGGTACTTCTCCACGGCGTCTTACGTTCCGCTCTCTCCAAATAGTGTAAATCGTGATTTGGAAAATGTTCCTCGCCAAGAAACTGTGAACACGATCATGATTTGTAGCCGAGATATAATCTTCAATTTGTTGCCATTCCTCTGTGAAATGAGTGTTGAAAATGTTTTGAGCAAGAGCCTTCCAAATTTTGTAGCCGTATGGACAAGAGAAGAAGAGATGGTCTCGCGACTCTATGGGCGCAGCACAGAAAACACATGACACGGTGGAGCCATTATTCCACAGCTGCATTCGGTCCCCCGTTGATAGGCGATTTTGTAAAGCTTACCATGTGCAAAAAGAAAAATTTGGTGTCGCATGAGTGAACCAAACCCCTTTCTACCAAGCCACCTGATTTGAAATTGTCCTTATATGATTCCAAGTGTCTTTGGTTGAGGAGCTAGCCTTGAAAGCATCTCCCTTACCTCGCCATAACACAGTGTCATCCCTTGCCATGTTACGACTCTGATACGTCATAGCCAGTGCCTCGTCCACATCGTTTAGAGCCTCTATTCGATGGCATCTCCTGCGTCGTTGCCTCCAAGCCTCCCCCAGCGTCATATACCTGCCTATGCTCATGTCTATAACCCCTCTTGGCTGATTTTATCCATTAGTGATCCCTTACCCGTCCAGTTATCGAACAAGAACGATGTGTTTGGCCCATTCTGAACTTCTACTTTACAAAATGTCTTCGCATGACCTCTATATTTCATTAACTTCTTCCACATCCAAGATCGCAAGCTTGAAGTTATCTTAAAGGACCAGAACGACTCTTTTTTGAGTAACATCATCTTTGACCATCTAACCCACAAAGAATCACTATTTGAGATTAACCGGCATATCAACTTTAAGCAACATACATCATTTGCTTCCTTCTTTGGCTTACATACCACTTCCCAAGAGACTTTTGCTTTGTTTGTGTTTAGTTCTGGTCCTGACCATAGAAATGCCGAGCAGATTTTATCTATCTCTTTTATACATTCTCTTGGCAACCGATACACATTCATCCAGAAGTTTATAATGCTCCATAAAACAGAACTGTGAGATTTAAACGACTCGCAAAGGAGAGATAACGTGCAGTCCAAGTTTCAATTCTACTACGGATTTGGTTGATTAACGGTGAGAGATTTCCTGATGTGAGTCTCTTAGTGACAAGGGGGAGGCCAAGATATCTGACTAAAAGCTTACCTAAGCCAAAGGGATAGCGGCTTACCATCCATTGGTGAGTGCTATCTGAATGTCTTAAATACTAAACGAAAACGAATGTCCTAAGTCCTAAATAATTAATAAAGTTTGACTTAATATTCTTCTTTTTCATAGAAAATCGGAATTGCCAACTGTCTCTGTCTCTATTCCTCAAAAAAAGAAAGAAAAAAACCTGTGTCTTGCCGAGACGATGGTTTTCTGTTTGGCGTGAGACACTGGTTTTGGCTATTCCTTATGAACCTGCTTCAATGGTTATATTTCTATTTCAACTCCCATGATCTATTTCTATTGCATGGTTATACTACGTTGAGTCCCTGAACCTTTGTTTTTGGTCTGATTATATGTATAATGAAAAATTCGAACAAGGTCATGTGAACCACCAGCGAACTGCTTGTTGACCATGGACATATTCACCATGAACTGCTTCTTCACCATGAATTAGTATCACACGTTTGGTGATTTGTTGTACCAAAGGCTAGAGATGTGAAATCCAAAATTTCCTTTTTGTTTTGTTTTAAAAGTATCCCAAAATCACCCAAGTTTAATAATAAAATCTCACCAAATCACCAATCATTTTATATATATATAACTCTTATCAAATAACCAAACTTACCAAAAAATAAAACTCATTCAAATCTCTCAAAAATCTAAAATATTCAAATTCCACCAAGCCTCCTAAACCATTCCGGATTCGTTCAGTCAACTAATTAATTAGAAAGAAATCTACATTTCCGTAAGAAATTTAGTAAAAAATCAATCCATTCAATATAAAAGCACATCCACCACTCTCTCCTTTTTCTCTTTCGTTATAGATTCAAAAATGGATGTAAGAGAAGCTATGAAGAAGCAAACCGATGTCGCGATGATCCTCTTCGGGCACGTCTTATCATCCGCGCCCAAAGACTCTAACGTCATCTTCTCACCGGCGTCAATAAACTCTGCAATCACCATGCTTGCAGCTGGTCCCGGGGGTGATTCAGTCGCCGGTGAAATCCTCTCCTTCCTCAGATCTTCTTCAATCGATGAGCTCAAAGCCATCTTCCGAGAACTATCGTCCGTCGTCTATGCCGACAGCAGTGCGAGTGGTGGCCCAAAGATAACGGCGGCTAATGGCCTCTGGATTGATAAATCACTTCCGACTGATCCTAAGTTCAAGGATCTCTTCGAGAACTTCTTTAAGGCTGTTTATGCTCCAGTAGATTTCCGATCAAAGGTAAATTTTCACTTCAATCTCGCTTTTTTCAGAAAGAAAAAAAAGAAAATCTAGGGTTTGGGAGAAATATCACAAAACTAGGGTTTGCCAGAATTATATCACAAGATATAGGGTTTGGTGGAACCCTAGAATGTGTAAGAGCTTTTTGAATTGAAGAACATACACACCAAGTCATATTAGGAACCGAGTAATTCTTGTTTCTTTACTTCAAAACTTCACTTTCAAATTATGAGGCAGTCTTCAAATTCAAAATTAAAAAAATTGCATTTGACAAATCTGAATCTAGAATTGTATTTTTGAATAGTGGCAATTGGCAAAAATGAAATTGCAAGCATTTTGGTGATATGAATGAATTTTATTTTTTTTAGGCTGAAGAAGTGCGTATAGAGGTGAATTCATGGGTTGAATATCACACAAATAATCTTATCAAGGATCTTATTCCTCATGGATCCGTTAAAAGCGACACAAACAAGATTTACGCAAACGCATTGTATTTCAAGGGAGCTTGGCAAAGACAATTTGAAAAGTACAATACAAGAGATAATGACTTCCATCTTGTCAATGGCACATCAGTTTCTGTGCCATTCATGACCAGCAATGAGAACCAATACGTAAGAGCTTATGACGGTTTCAAGGTCCTCATGCTCCCTTATCGACGAGGCAGTGATGATATTAATAGCAAATTCTCAATGTATTTCTATCTACCCGACAAGAAAGATGGATTGGATGATCTCTTGGAGAAAATGACATCTATACCTGGATTCTTGGATAGTCACATTCCGAGATATAGAGCAAAACTTAAAATTCCAAAGTTTAAGATCGAATTTGGTTTATGTCTTACAAGTGTTTTGAATCGACTGGGACTGGCTTCAATGTCAATGTACCATAAAGCTTGTGTCGAGATCGATGAAGAAGGTGCTGAAGCTGCGGCTGCAACTGCTGTATTATTAGGTTGTGCTCTTAATATGGAGCCTCCTAAGAAGATAGATTTTGTGGCTGATCATCCATTTCTTTTCCTTATTCGAGAAGACAAAACTGGGACTGTTTTGTTCGTTGGTCAGCTCTTCGAACCTTCGGAATCTTGTTCGAACTGAGATGAGTATTTAACGGGGTTATGGTTTTGGCAAAGTTCATAGGTTCTTGGAAACTATATTTCAGGTGAAACGCCGAGATTGTTCAAATTAAGTTGGTTCTAGCTAGTTATGTGCGTAAACTTTAATTGATCTCAATATCTATTCAATTTCTTCCGTTTGATTTTCGGTTATAATTTGAATTAATGGTCTTTGATAATTAAGATATTCCTTCAAAATCTTTAGATATAAGTGTTAGTTAAAAATTAAAATGTCAAATTTTAATTGGTTAGATTTGATAAACTAAGTACAGATATTTTTACTAAATACATATTATTAAAAAAGTTGAAAATGAAATTTAAGAAGATTTTGTTCTCATATAAAAAGATCTTATATTTTTATTTCAAGCAATAAGAATTATTAAAAAATATTTTAATTAATTTAATTGGCTTGTTTGATTATATGGATATATAGAAAACAAATACTGAGATACTGAATAATTGTATGGATGGTAATTTAGATAATTACTCTTTGACAGAAAGTAATTTACATAATTGGTTATTTTAGCCCTTAATAAAAAAATTTCTTTGTTATTAAAATTTATTATCTGTAATTAGCAAATATTGTAATATATAACCTCTTAAAGTTATTTTTAAATGTACTAAACCGTTAATATTAGTAAGATATAAGGGTTAGTTTTATAGTTTTTGTTTTAATATCAAACTAGATTCGGACCCGCACGTTCGTGCGGGATTATGTTTGTACATGTATTTATTTGGTATACCATTCATTATCCTACCTCATATCAGTTTGGTATTCGGTTTAGTTTCAATTTGGTTTAGATAAAATAATTAATCGGATTTGTTTTTGGTTACAGTAAAGACAATTACATAATTAAAAAGAGAGAGAGAAAATAGACATATCAATTTTGAGACAGAAAATCCGTATGGTCACATATCTACCACACACATTTAATCACATAAGCGTTAATTTACTCGTTTGTGATTGTATATCGTGTAGGTCTAGGATTCTGATGGAATACCCGTATTTTATGTATTTTCGTTTTTTTTTTTGTCAACCACACATTAATTATTAAAAAGCTCCTTGATTGGTTACCCAATTAGGAGGAGTAGTGTTTACAAAAGTAACTTCGGAAAATAAAAGTCTAGAAGAACGGGCTAAACAGTCCGCCTTAACATTACATTTTATGTATTTTCGTTTAGGTATTTCATTTTTACATAATTAGTGGAAGTTATCCATATTTTATTTATTTTCTCAATATTTCACTATTATGTTTTAGAAAATACCCAAATCTCCCAAAATTTCCATCACGAAATAAACTTTACCCGTCCAAAAATCTTTTATTTATCACATGCTATGCTAGATAAATTGAAACAAACATTTTAAATATATGATTGCAAGCAATGTTTTATTTTAATTGTAATATGTTATACGACATTTTTTTAGGAATTCTCATCACATCCCGTTCAATCTTGATCCCGTCCTAAAGTTTAAATAGGACATAAATAATCATGTTTTTCTATTTTTTCGCTCCGTAGAATTTCATTCCGAATTGCCTTAAACATCCACACAATCGAGCGTATAACTTTTGATAGTACAAATATGGAATGTTGATTTGCAGCTTTAAGGGACACTCGAGAATCAAAACTTCATGTTCGAGTTCTACTCCAAGCATTAGAACTTCATTTACCTGTCTACAGCTTAGACAATTTCTCTTTCTACTCGTATTAATTCATTTTTTACCGTTTCATTTATTCAAAGAACACTTACTTTGATATGTATACTTTTCTACAACTTTTTCTACTTCAATGAGTTTTTTCTTTAGAAATATAGTCTGCTTATGTATTTGTGTCAATTTTGTTGGAAAAAAGTATGCATTCACTCTGTCTACCTTTGTAAGATCAATGATTTGTTTCAATTTTTTTTTATGAATTAGTTTATATGTCGTATTTATGTATATGTTAGAACAAAAAACAATACAATAATACAACACAAACCGAGAACTAAACACATAAAATCCAAACCACACGAATTATATTTAAGTCAAAACAATCGATTGTTTTTATATAAAACAACCAACCGATTCACACATGAAAAACACATTGCTATTAAATGAGAAGAAGATTCAAGAAATAGCACCATGTGTTTCATTGAAGTACCTTTAGGAAACACGTATAATTAGTGAGTAGTAGTGAATAATCGACTTCTATATTTATAAGATACAAAAAATCAGTTTCAATATTTAGGGTTAACAGACTATTATAATCTTAACAATATGTTTGCGAATCAAAGTATTAAATATAGATTCGAGTTATATGCTTGATTTAAAAAAAAAAAAGAATCTATAATTAGAGTTATATTTGGCAAGTATAATAACTATTGTGATATGATTTCGTAAACTAATTTAATATTTGATTTAATCGTAAACAGTTGTATTTTCCATTTTTATTATTTCGAATTTATTATTGGCAATTGTTATGGAAACCTTATTAAATCATAATAGTAAATTTAGTTTGTTTGATTTTTGGATAGAAAAAATAGAAAAATCTTTTTGAATATATATTGTTAATGCTTTAACGAAATAAATATATATATACTTTTTGAATATATATTTTTGACCAAAAAAAATGTTCAACAAAAAAAATATATATATATATATTGTTTTTGAATATATTTTTTCGGATTTTTTTCTTTTGTTTTTTAAATTCAATAACAGTAAAAAAGATTCTTTTGTTTTTAAATTCAATATTTTGAATTTATTATTGTAAATTGTTATGGAAACCTTATTAAATCATAATAGTAAATTTAGTTTGTTTGAGTTTTGGATAGAAAAGACAGAAAAATCTTTTTGAATATATATTGTTAATGCTCCAACGAAATAAATATATGTACTTTTTGAATATATATTTTTGACCAAATTAGAAAAATGGTCAACAAAAAATATATATATATATATATATATATATATATATATATATATATATATATATATATATTTTTGAATATATTTTTTCAAATTTTTTTTCTTTTGTTTTTTAAATTCAATAATTCTAATGGCATTCATTGTAATTAATCTACCAAAATAAGGTTTGTTAGTTTTGAGTGATTCCCAATTAATAATATAGACTAGATCCTGACCCGCACATACGTGCGGGATTTCATATTTTAAGAAAAGTGATGTAATAAATTTTTATTAAATATATGATTATTTTGTTGTTTTAGTGATATATATTGTATTGAATAAATTATTATGTACACAGAAAATTATAAAATGTTATTTATGTTTGCTTATGACACAATAGCAACCATAAGTCATTTTTTGGAGTTTGAAACTGAAGAATAGATTAAAAAAAATCTTAGATTGAAATATAATATAAGAAGTTAGATTGATGTAAAAAAATATTATATAGTTATAGTATCTCTAACCTAAACTCATATCAGTTGGTTGAAATATTTGAAATAATAATGATTTTAATAGTATTTTAAAATTCGTGACAATCAAACGGTCGGACCAAGATCAAACTGAATCGAATTAATGGTCAGGTAGATTTTTATTAAACTTGTGAACATTAAACTTGTAAACTATCAAACCGTATATAAAACCGTTAAAATGATTAAATACGTTTGCGAGAAATATAAATATTTAGAGATAGGCGTAATTCTCATTCAATTTTATCATGTTCCATTATATCTTACATGTTCTCCAATTTATGTCTCATAAGAGAACGCATTTCTAATATAAGACAAATTTTGTATTCCCGATTAGAAACAGGACGTGACGGAAACAAAAATTCTCGATATCCGGTTTGGGACAAACACAAATATAATTCATAGTATATTTTTATATGCTATGATATAATTAAAAAGTTAGATTGATGTTAAAAAAATTATTTATATAGTTATAGTATCTATAACCAAAACTCTTATTAGTTGGTTGAAATATTTGAAATAATAATGATTTTAGTAGTATTTTAAAATTCGTAACAATCAAACGGTCGGACCGAGATCAAAATGAATCGAGTTAATGGTCAAATAGATTTTTATTAAACTTGTGAACATTAAACTTGTAAACTATCAAATCGTAGATAAAACCGTTAAAATGATTAAATACGTTTGCGAGAAATAGAAATTTTTTTTTGATAGGCGTAATTCCCATTCAATTTTATCATGTTCCATTATATCTTACCCGTTCTCCAATTTATATTTCATAAGAGAATGCATTTCTAATATAAGACAAATTTTGTATTCCCGATTAGAAACTGGACGTGACGGAAACAAAAATTCTCGATATCTTGTTTGGGACAAACACAAATATAATTCATAGTATATTTTTATATGATGATATAATAAAAATTTTACAAAATTAATTGACTTCTTTATTCTTATTGTTTTATATTTTGTTCATAAATATTAAATTACATTTGTTTGTTTTTTAAATCTTAACTATTATAGAACATACTATAATAACATTTATTATTTTGAACATTTTTATGCTATATAAATTGAAAACACTGCCGTAAAAAAAAATAAAATTGAAAACACATGTTACATATTTGATTGCAAATGTTAATTTGTTTGACTTGTAACTTGTTCTAATCTAAAATCTATGTTTTTATCTCGTCCTGTCTCCTTCCATGTCGTTCATGTTTCGTAATTCCTATTCTCGTTATATTACATTAAATATCATTTTCCGAATTCATTTTTGCTTATCTTTAAACACCATACAATATACGGTTGTAAGTTTTGGGGATTAACATATGTTCTGTTAAAATTTGTAAACATACCGTAAATTAAAACATGAAAACAAATTGAAAAAACAAATGATCTATCAACTAATCTTAACAAAATCATAAAACTAAGAGATAGTTTACTGTGAATAAATTTAGAGAATCATTTTGAATTAATTGTAAAAACTGTGTAAATTAAAAAGTAGTTTGTAATTAGTTAAATTAGTCATCTTGATTTGAATTCAATAGTTCCTTAAATTTAATATTTCTCATTTTGAAATATTTGCACTAAAAATTAAAACATTTGTATTTAAATTTATTTTAATGATATTTGAAAAAGAAAATAATCAATTCTAGAAGAATGTGTATTCCAAAATCTCGTAACAATTTGATACAAAATAAAATAATTTATTTAATTTGAAATTGAATAATTTATTTGGAGATATAGTAACTATTATTGTACGTTTTAAAAATATATTAAAAATTTAGGTTAGTTATATATATTTAAAATAATGAAAACTACCCATTTAAAAAAATATATTCTAAAATTTATATCATTTAAAATCAAATTAAATGTTAAATATTTTAATCTATCTTGGAAATATTTTCTAGATATTTACAAATTTAGAATCCAAAAAATTAGTTTTTGAATAAGCTGTATTTTAAAGGATGGAAGTATTTTGTTTAGATTATATACGACAAATATAATAAATGTTTTTTCATATTTGGAAAATCAAAATTGAAAAAACAAATTTCATGTGTACCAATCAGAATTAATTAGCATAGTATTGTTAAGGAAATTTCTAAAAATCTAAACGAAATGATAATTTGTTATTAGATTAGATTGCCATTTTCGAAAATATCTAATAATATCTTACGAAAATAATTTAGTTTATTTGGCTACGTACTTAATTTGTTATATTTGGTAAATGATAAAATATCGGAATATATTTATAACATAAATATTATTACTTAGATTTTATTGTTAAAATATTTTGTATTTTTCAATTAATGACATTCGGTTTATGTTTAATTTTTTTGTTTTATCTCTAACAAATTGAAAAATACAAAATATTTCGATTTATATTCGAAAATAAATATATTGATGCTGAATATTCAGTTATATTTAATATTTAATGTTGTTTCCTTTTTTGTTTTTGTAGACAAATCATACCAAAAATATTGACGAAGCAAATCTCGAAATATATTGGATCATTTAATCTCGTTATTTGTTTTTGCAAAAAATTAATGAAGGATCCAAATCAAATTTATTTATTTAGTTGTAGTAGTTGTTTATTTACTAAATTACCCATGTAAAAATTCATTTAGTTAGTCTTAAACTACCCTCACAATGTTGTAGTTCACAAAATGCTTCCCAATTAATAGTATAGATTTGACTATCTCACAAATTTAACTCAAAGTCAAATCTTTTTCGCGCTTCCTTTTTGTTCAAGGATATTTTTTGTATAAAAATAGACAAACTTTATTAGGACCAAGATAGGTTTTCATTTTTTATTAAATAAATATGGTTTTATTTTTTTTTTATAATAAGAGAAACTATCTTCACTATATATTAAGAAAACAACGGAACTCTTAAGAGAAAAGAATAAGAAAAAAAAAAAAAAGAAGAAGCTAATTCTTATATAGGTCGTAGCCGATTGATAGAAAAAAATCGATTTAGAAAAACTCGATGATGGAGGTTCCAGAAGAAATGATGATAAACATAATCGTAAGATTACCTCTGCAAAGTATCGTTAAATTCAAGTTGGTGTGTAGGGAATGGAAATCACTTACGGAATCTGCATTTTTCAATGATCTCTACCAAAGTATCTCTAATTCAACCTCTTCTACTTGGCCAATACTACATGGAAGTTATAGATGTACGACTTCTTATTTGGAGGAAGTACAACTAAATCTACCACGTGAGTCATGGCATGGTAATTCTCATAATTGGTCTTTCACAAGTGGAGTGATCCGCAAGTATACTCAAAACATTAACAAAATCAAAGAGATTTGGGTTGTGGCTTGCGCTGATGGATTGGTTTTGATGTGTCTGTTTGATGAGGACATGACGAAACGTTACTACATTGGTAATCCTATGTTACAACAATGGATTCAACTATCCCCTCCTCCTTATCTTACTCAATACCATTTCTTCATTGATTCGGGACTTGTAACACGAATGCACAAGGGTGCCCTCTTAGGTTACAAGGTGATTCGGATCTATACCGACAACATAACCATGGTTGTTTCTACAACTTGGACTTTTCAGATTTATTCATCGAATACGGGTGAATGGAGTGTTCAACACGTCTCTTGTCCTGGTCATGGTGTGTCACAACAGACATCTAATCCCGTTTCTTTGAATGGGAAACTTCACTGGTTCCATGAGACCCGTCGTATTATTGTTCATGATTTCTTCTCTCATGATGATCAAGTGCGGGAAATATGCCTACCCGCAAGGATGCTAGGCAGTCGGTGGCATCTAAGCTGTATAAGACATGGTTGCGCCTCTCCATGCAATAAGATAATCTGCACCACCTCACAAGGATATTTTGTGCTTATTGAAGCTGGATTGATAGACAAGGTCAATAGCTATAATGTTAAGGTTTGGAGACTCAAGAGTGATTCTTGGAATTGGGAAAAGGCATTGGAAATCAACATGGCATATGTAGGGCTTGGCTTTAACTCTGTTCCAATGGCAATCAACTATTTTGATATCAACATCATCTACCTATGGGACTTAGACCGCAAATGTTTCATCGCTTGTAATCTTCGAACACATACAAAGTCTCATGGAAATCGTAAACATGGTCCCCCTTACAAGGAAGATACTATGTGCTTGGAGTCACGTTCGTGTATTTCGCAATTTGTTCCATCCTTGCAATTCGTACCTATATAGGAACCCATGATGACATTGACCTAATTCTTGCTCTATATTAGTCATATTATTCTGTTTCCTCATTGAATCTTCTTGGTTCTAGCTCTTATAACTCTTAAAAAATAGTCTCTTTGTTTTATATTGCTTTCAATGGATTTTTAACTAGTTCTCTTTATTTACTATGCCTAATTTACCTTTGCGTCTTTTGCATTTACCAATAAGCTTATGCAAACTAGACCTCTCTCGTTTTGAAGTTGCAAAATTGACATATAGTAAGTTTTTGATAGGTTTTCTTATACAGATTGAATCAAAGTAATCTACACCAATATTAATCTCCATCTACAATTGATTTCTCATCTTCGTCATGCTCTACTAAAATTTCCGCGTTGCTACCAATTTTGAATCACCACTCTATCTTCTTTTCATATATATTTTCAAGTTTAGAATAGGAATGCTACGAAAATTGAAAAGGAAACAAGGTGAGAGACTTTGGAGAACAACCCTGCCAATGTCATAGTGGTGTGATGTTACTGATGTGAATCATACATTTGGATGAAATATTTAGATTCAGCATTAAATAAAATGAAATTGTTCATACATGAGGTTATTTTAAGATTTGCCTACACAACAAGTGTTCAAAGTTAAACGCAAAGAAGACCTGGGAAGTTTTAAGACAGAGACAACTTCCTTTGAATTGGACTGAACATGTCTGGTTTAAGGGAGCAATCCCAAGATATGCTTTTATGATGTGGCTTGTGCATCTTAATCGTCTTCCCACTAGAGCAAGGCTGGCAAATTGGGGGCTACAAATTGATACTAGTTGCTGCCTCTGTGGTTTGTTCCCTGAAACTCGAGACCATCTCTTTCTTCATTGTGAAGTTAGCGAATATCTTTGGTCAAAGGCAACAAGAAGATTGGGTTACAATCCTTTTGCTTTCCACACTTGGGACGCTTTCTCAACTTGGTTAGACATCAATGACTCTTCCTCACCACGTACTCTTCGGAGGCTCGTTGCCCAGGTAATAATCTATAGCATTTGGATGGAGAGGAACAACCGGTACCACAATAGCATTGCAACCGACACTCACGCCTTATTTAAGGTCCTTGACAGACTGGTTCGAGATGCAATCCTGGCGAAAAAAAGACGCAAACACTTCAGAAATCTTTTGAGTGTTTGGCTTAAGTATGACTAGATTACCTTCTGATCATATTTTTTCCTATTAGATTCTTCCTTGTTTTTACCTTTTTTTGGCAAGGAACAATCTTTTGTATCACGACTATTGTAACTTCTACAATCTTTTCATCTATTGAAAATTCACATATTTATCAAAAAAAAAAAAAAAGTTAAACGCAAAAGTTCTTGAAAATGTTCGTTCTACTTTATATTAATTATTATGCATTGTATCTCTTTTCTCTCTCAGGATTTTGTGGTTTTGTTATGATGTTGTTGTGATCTAACAAGTGGAGAGAATACTAGGTCAAACATGGGAAAAGGCTCAAATTTTTGTTTTGCTTCAGACATAAAACTAAAGCAGTTTGGGCCAAACTTGTCGTCTCTGAGTCATATACTTCATACAGATTTTGCCTAGTAACTAGTTCTATGACACTTAAGTACTGATAGATACTTGAAAACTATCAAAAATCCGCATTATACCAACAACGCCAACCACCAGTGGCGGAGGAGTGGTTTGCCATTTCTTGACACGCGGTACCAATGGGCAATGATGTGACATGACCAAGATGGGTCAAGTCCACGGATGAACCCGACTCAAAGTCAAGCCTAAGACGTAGACAAGTAGTCTAAACACATCCTTTAGATGAAGCCAAAAAGATATCCCGAGGTCGAAAGATCGTACTTACGGTCGATAGAGAAAGAAACATAGGACCTCCCAAATATTGATACTCAAATACAAAAACAATGATCCCGTCAACGCAGAAGAGGAAGCATTATGTAATCCACCTAAACAAAACTGATCATGCTCAAACGCAATAATGCATGTTTTTGAAAATGTTTCTCTTATTTTATATTTAATTAATTATTCATTGTATATATATATATATATTTTGTGAGTAAATCCAAAGGAAGAAGATTTATCCTCTTAAAGAGCTAGCTTATAAAGATAACAAAATGAGATTGAAATGAAATAGCTTAATAAAGCTTTATTCAAATGTAAAGAACCGAGAAAGGGAGAAGCTTAAGTTTGTCTTCAAGAATAAAATAGATTTTGATTTGAATGTGGATGCTTAAAGAGGCAGCATTCATTACATAATGTAACTTACATTCATCCATGACTTACATCAGATATATATGAGAGCTCTTACTACAAAATCTAATAACATGGGCTTAGATGGGCTTCTCTAGTGTTAATATTTTGGGTTTTTTGTGTACTCTAATATCTTTTTCCAAGGAGCTTGTGGATTTAATTTTATGTTGAAGTTCTTAAAAAAACAAAGATTTGAAAAAATCAAACTAGAAAAGAAAAGTAATAAATAGATTAAAAGGATTGGAGAAAAATCAAGCCAAACTAGCCTTTTAAAGTTTCATTTTCAGGTATTAATTTCGTTTTAATTTTAACTATATAAAATGAATTTAAAAAATGATCAAAAACAAATTCTAATTAATTTTTAACATATTATAAAGTATTTTTAGTACTAACGAATTCATCTTAAGGCCCAAAGGCTAATAGTAATATTACGGTCCAAATGAATGGCCCAATTCTATTTGAAATTCTATCTAGAAAAATTCTAAAACATATGAAAGATTTAACCTAAAATAATGTTGAACAACTATTTTATAGATGAAATCATATCTTGTAATGTTCATCTGATAAAGTTTTTGAGTGGTCAAAAATACAAACATTTTATTGTTATAAGTAAAGGAGACTGCATTCTTTTTATTTATTAAAAAAAAAAAACCTAAAATCAAAACCCTAAACGTATAAGGTCAAGTTTTGTACCAAGCGAGACACAAAGAGAAAAATCTCAAAAAATGAGCAAACCCGATATAGAGATTAGGATGGAGGAAAGAGATGTGTATCTTCCGGAAGAAATAGTGATAAACATAATCGCAAGATTACCACTACAAAGTATTGTTAGATTCAAGCTGGTGTGTAAAGAATGGAAATCACTTATGGAGTCTGAATTTTTCCGTGATCTCTACCAAAGTAACTCCAATTGGTCGATCCTTCACGGAAGTTATAGATGTATAAATTCTTGTTTGGAGGAATTAGAACTCAATCTACCAAGTGAGTCATGCCATGGTAATTCTCAATATTGGTCTTTTCCAAGTGGACTGATCCACAAGTATACTCAAAACAACAATAAAGTCAAAGAGATTTGGGTTGTCGCTTGCGCTGATGGGCTGGTTTTGATATGTCTGCTCGAGGAGGACATGACGAAACGTTACTACATTGGTAATCCTGTGTTAACACAATGGGTTCAACTATCTTCTCCTCCTTATCTTCCTCAATACCATTATCATTTCATTGATTTGGGACTTGTCACACGAATGCACAATGGTGCCCTCTTGGGTTACAAGGTGATTCGAGTATATAGCGAAGCACGACACCTGGCTGTTTCTAGAACCTGGACATTTCAGATTTATTCGTCGGATATGGGAAAGTGGAGTGTTCAACACGTCTCTTGTCCTGGTCAGGGTGTGTCACAACAAACATCTAATCCCATTTCTTTGAATGGGAAACTTCACTGGTTCCATGAGTCCCGTCGTATTATGGTTCATGATTTCTTCTCTCATGATGATCAAGTGAGGGAAATATGTATACCCGCCAGGATGCTAGGCAGTCGGTGGCATCGAGATGACCGTGGAAGCTGTATAAGAGATGGTTGCACGTCTCCATGCAATAAGATAATCTGCACCACCTCGCAAGGATATTTTGTGCTTATTGAAGCTGGATTGATAGACAAGGTCAGAAGCTATAATGTTAGGCTTTGGAGACTCAAGAGCGATTCGTGGAGTTGGGAAAAGGCATGGGAAATCAACATGGCATGTGTGGGGCTTGGCTTTAAATGTGTTCCTGTTCCAATGGCAATCAACTATTTTGATATCGACATCATTTACCTATGGGACTTAGACCGCCAATGTTTCGTCATTTGTAATCTTCGAACAAATACAAAATATTATGGAGGTCGTAAACGAGGTGCCCCTTACAAGGAATGTTCTATATGCTACGAGTCACGTTCGTGCCTTTCGCAATTTGTTCCATCCTTGCAAATTGTACCTACATAGGAACACAAGATGATGTCAATCTGATTCATGCTTTATAATTTGGTATCGTTTTTTTTTTTTCATTATTGCATCTTCGTGGTTCCAACTGTTAACACAATTGGAAAACATTCTTTCTAGCTATTTTCTAGTGCTTTCAATTAATTTGCAACTGGTTTTCTTTGTTTACTATTACTAGATATTGTTACTCTTTGTAGGTATTTTCTTACTCCTTTACATTTAACAAGAAGCATATGCAAACTACACCTCTATCGCTATCTATAATTGATACTAAAAAGTTTTTTTATCGCTATCTTTGCTTCCGAAGATTGAAGTTAATTATTCACTCAAGTAAACAAAATATTTTCTCTTAGCGCTTTCTGTTAATGACGATGGATGGTTAATTTATCTCTTCGTCGTCATGCTTTACTTTTGAGAGTTAAGTCCACTTTTCTACCAATTTTGTGTCACCTCTCTACTTCTTTGCCCATGTGCAAGTTTAGAATAGGAACAATACTAGAGGACAATGGCAAAATATTGAATAAGCTTGATACTTAGAGATACAATCAATTACTGTCATGAGGTTATTTCATAAGGTTGTTTCCATTTCTCTATTCTTGATTTATTTTGTAGAAAGATTTTGCCTTGTGTTAGCCATCTATACTAGAGAAAAATTGCAAAATTAATTTTTGTTAATGTTTTAGGATGAGACATATGATCCAGATAACTGCTCGTCGATGGGCCGATCATATAGTTTATAGCGTATAGGCTAACAACACACAAAGATATAAACTCAAAATAAGCAAAGCTGATATAGAGATATATAAGGAGGGAGGAGTTAGATATGAATCTTCCCAAAGATATATATAGTGATAGACATAGTTGTCAAATTACCGCTGCAAAGAATCGTTAGATTGAAGTTGGTTTGTAGAGAATGGAGATCACTTACCGAGTATGTATGGAGATCAAGAAATCACAAACTGTATTGTTAGCTATACAAGAAGCATATGCTAAACGGATGCTTGAGATCGCGCTACAAGAACACGTACAAGGCCATTTCAGACGTAATGAGATCCTACTCCATAATTGCTATCTCAAACTCAAATTGAAAGATTCTTATGAGATAAGATGATCAGAAACTGACGGTGAAGGGAGTACATAAGTATTGCTTGTGCAGCAAGCTATCTATCAAGGTATTTCTTAGTCCAGCAATGAGTTACTTCGACAAACATATTGTGATATAATGTGTTCGTATAATTTTGTGATCTATGCGCTTTCGTTAAAGTCAAATTCCTACTTTTATTTTAATATTTTTATACTGATTTACGCATTCGGTTTTATCTTTAAAAGTCAAATACTTTTAAAATCATGATATTCGACGCCTAAGAACAATAAATAAATATATATATAAATATTATGATCTAATCCTATGAAATTTAACTTTTTATTTAAAAGTAATTTTGAAAGAACAAACAATTAAGTAAAATTAGTAAATAGAATCAACATAGGAAAAGGAAAAGGAAAAGTAGTACATAATTGGATTTTTCTTTTCTCTAATATAAGACACATGAGGCAAACGTGAGAGTCAAAACCCTAATCTCTAACTACAGAGCCTTGGTCGTCTTTCGTTTTTCTTCTAAATCAAAGATCGCAAGAGAAACAATCGATGTCGACGGATCTGCCGCCGGAAGTGGTAGAGGAAATTCTCTCTAGGGTTCCGGCAATATCTCTAAAACGATTAGGATCTACTTGCAAACGTTGGAACGCTTTATTAAAAGACCAAAGATTCACCAAGAAGCACTTTCATAGAGCAGCGAAGCAGTTTATGGTTTTCATGATGCACCAAAAAAGACTTATTTCAGTGAGATTCAATCTCCATGAAATAGAGAACAACCTTGCTGCTCCATTTATAGAGTTTAAAGGTGAAGTTGGCCTTACTCAGACTATAAAACAAGTCTTGTTTCATTGCGACGGTTTATTGTTATGCACCACCAAAACCGATAGACTCATGGTTTGGAACCCTTGTACTGGTGAAACCAAATTCATCAGATCTTGTAATCGTTACGAAATATATTCTATGTTTGCTTTGGGATACGAAGACAACAAATCTTTTCGTAAGTACAAACTCTTGAGATTTTACGGTAATGAGGACCGATTTGTTAACTTTGAAATCTATGAGTTTACCTCTAGTACATGGAGGGTTCTTGAAGTCACTACCAACTTCTTGATACGATCTCATGGTGTGTCTTTGAAGGGGAATTCTTTTTGGCTTGATTCCGGTAGCTATCTACTAAGTTTTGATTTTACAACAGAGAGATTTGGACATCAGTGTCTCCCCTTTACGGTTAATGATGCTGCAGCTTTATCAATTGTTAGAGAAGAGAAACTATCAGTGTTACATCAAAGGTTTGATACATTATTGATTGAGATATGGGTGGCGACCAGTGATAAGATTGATGAGACCATAGTCTTGTCATGGAAAAGATTTTTTGTAGTAGATATTTTAAAATTTTCTGGCTATCTTCGGTTTTCGTCTTGCCTCAGTTTCTTTATCGACGAGGAGAAAAAACTGGCTGTGTGTTGTTGTGATAGCGAAAGCAGATATGGAACCCTAACAAAAATCCAAGACATGTTACTTGTTATTGGAGAGTACGGTGTATACAGAGAAATAGAGTTTGGAGAATCTGTACACAAATTAGGGCATGCAGTAATGTTCAATTATGCTCCAAGTTTGGTTCAAATTCAAGAAAATACAGTGAAGCCTAGATCAAGCAAAAGAAAAGCACGAAACTTGTCGATAACATAATTTCTTGCATTTCTCTTCCTTTTCAATTTCCCTTGGTTAGTGTCGTTTGTTTGGTTGACTAACGAATTGATTTTTTCGTTTATTTATTTTGGTACCTCACCGGTTTCCTTAATGATTTCACTACTTGGCAATTGGAATTACATTCACGTTTCAACCAAAAACAATAACCTGTTTGAGAAATTAAATTATTTCTATTAAAGTATCGTGAATAAAAGTTAGTCTTGAGATATGTTCTATTGAGATATAGTGTTCGTAACGATGCATAGTCACGGAATGGCATAAAATAAGCTGCATAATAAAATATTTTTGCAGATTAAAAACGTTGCACCATAAAATAAGCTACTAAATACCCATTTATTCGCATAATAAATTTTTATTTGTATCATATAAGTTAAAAACGTGAATCCAATTTTTTTTTTCATCAAAATACTTATAGAATTGTATGAGAAAGCACCGTTTCGCAATTGTGCAGATTATTCATCGAAGTCTTGACCTACAAAATTTCTTTATTTTAATTTAATTTAATTTGTATTTTAATATAATTTATCGGTTTTGTTGAAGTAAGCTTGAGTTAGAGGTTTATGATTAAAGAAGTTAACTAGAGTTAGTAGTTAACTTGAGGTAAAAGTTTAAAGGTTTTAAGAGTTATCTAAAACCTAGATATTATCTAGTTCTTTAAGTCGGTTTTAAACAAGTCGGTTTAAGGATTAGGTCTTATGTTTTGTGTGTATAAATATGAGCTACCAAAGATGTGGTATGTTATATGAGAGAGTTAAGAGATTGAGAGATTTGTGTACTTTTGTTTTGAGTTAGTTTCAAAAGTAATAAGAAAGGTGTTCTTATAATCACAAGTTCTTGATCAAAGGTGTATACTCTAGGATCTTAATTCAATAATTGGTATCAGAGCTTTTATTGAATTAAGAAACCCTAAACACATATCGAAGAAAGCGTTCTGTTTGCAGCTGCAAACATGGTTGAGATCGTTGCCGTAAACCCTAAGGAAAGTGTTTCCTCAACCATTAAACGATGCTCACAACGACAAACTATACGGTTTGGTCTATTAGGATGCAAATAGTCCTTAGTGTACATAAGGTCTGGGATACTATCGAGCGTGGATCCGATGAAGAAGACAAGAACATCATGGCGCGAGGCCTCCTGTTCCAATCGATATCAGAAAGTCTCACCCTACAAGTTGGAAAACTTAACACAGCCAAGAAGGTCTGGGATGCTATAAAAGCAAGACATGTTGGAGCTGATAGGGTAAAAGAGGCTAGACTACAAACTCTTATGGCAGAGTTTGAAAGAATGAAGATGAAAGAAAGCGAAAAGATTGATGATTTCGCAGGAAGATTATCAGAACTATCCACAAAGTCCGCAGCCCTAGGAAATAATATTGAAGAGAAGAAACTTGTGAAGAAATTCTTAAATAGCGTACCTAGGAAAAGATATATACACATCATAGCTGCCTTAGAACAAGTACTTGATCTAAATACAATACCTTTTGAAGATATTGTAGGAAGGCTAAAGGCTTATGAAGAAAGAATCTGTGATGAAGAAGAACAAAATGATGATCAAAGCAAACTTATGTACGCCAATAATGATTCACAATCATACCAAGAAGGATTTTATGCAAATAGAGGCAGAGGACAAGGTGGAAGGTTTACTAATAGAGGAAGAGGAAGAGGACGATCTGGTAATCAAAATCAAGCAGGATACAGAGACAGGTCGAAAGTTGTGTGTTACCGATGTGACAAGAATGGTCACTTTGCTTCCAATTATCCAGAAAGATTACTAAAACTGCAGGAAACACAAGAAAATGAGGAAGAAGAAACTCAAGTTGCTGAACTAATGATCGCATGAAGTTGTATATCTCAATGAGAAGAATTTTAAACCAAGTGATTTCAAGAAAACTGCAGAAGATGATAAGATTTGGTACCTAGACAATGGTGCAAGTAATCACATGACAGGGAATAGAAGTTATTTTGCAAAACTTGATGAGACTATTACTGGAAAAGTCAGGTTTGGAGATGACTCAAAGATTGACATTAAAGGCAAAGGCTCAATATTTTTTGTAACTAAGAATGGGGAACGTAAAGTACTAGCTGATGTTTACTTTATTCCTGATATTTTCCTCTGTTTCCTCTGTATTATATTTTTCATTATTTCTGATGCCTTTATTTCCAAATTCTCCCAAAGTGAGAGTAAAGGTTCCTGAATCTTCATCATATTCACCAAGATTATTCCATTTCCATCCTTTAGACTCATCAAAGTCAACATCTCTACTAACTACTATTTTTCGTTTTGTTGGATCAAGTAGCCTATAGGCTTTAGAACCCGGTTCTATCTGTTCCTAAGTGTACCAATGCTCTAGACCTATCATCCAGTTTCTTTAGGTGTGGAGACTCTACTCTTGCATAAGCAGTACATCCAAATACTCTTAGATGTTGAATATTAGGCTTCTTTCCCTTGTATGCCTCATATGGAGTCTTATCAGTCAAAGTTCTTGTTGCCACTCTATTAATCAAATATGTAGCATGTCTCACTGCTTCTCCCCACAGGTAGTTAGGTATGTTCATATGTTTCAAGATACTTCTTGTCATTTCCATGAGTGTTCTGTTTCTTCTCTCTACCACTCCGTTTTGTTGAGGAGAGTAAGGAGCTGTCAAATGTCTTTTGATACCAGAACTTTCGCAAAAAGTCTGAAATTCTTGAGACATGAACTCACCTCCTCTGTCCGTTCTTAGTGTTTTAATGTGTAGCCCGGTTTCTTCCTCAACAGTAGCCTTGAAACTCTTGAATTTGTTAAAACTCTCGCTTTTCTCCTTTAGCAAGAAAGACCACATATATCTTGAGTGATCATCGATTAAAACGAAAACATACATGTTGTGTGCAGCTGTAGGTGGTGCTATTGGTCCACATAAGTCCCCATGAACAAGCTCTAAGACATTAGTGGCACGGTATGTTGTTGCCTGTGGAAATGTCTTCCTAGTTTGTTTTCCAAGATAACAAGAAGCACATATTTCTTTTTCAATCTGCATATTAGGCATACCAAGCACTAGCTCTTTCTTTATCATATTCTTCATGTTTTCAAAGTTAACATGACCTAATCTTGCATGCCATGTAGTAGAATCTCTAGTTTTCATAATTTGTAGACATTTTTGGTTCTCTGCTTCCATTATTACTTTGTAGAGGCGATTCTTTGCTCTGATTGCTTTTACTAGAAGCTGACCATCTTTATCATATAGCATCATATAGTTTTCTTTCATCCTAACATCACATCCTGATTCGGTGACTTGGCCAAGACTGATGATGTTGCTTTTTAGATCAGGAATAAAGTAAACATCAGAGGAAAATGAAAACCAGAACAGTGATGGAGAGTCTGGTGAAGAAAACTCAGAGAATGTACCCGAAACTGAGCCTGACATAGTTCAAGAATCAGCAAAACCAACATTAAGAAGGTCAGAATGAGAAACTAAGCAACTTAGCTATTTACAAGATTACATCTTGTTAGCAGAAATTGAAACAGGAAGATTGCTACTAAGCCTAAATGAAGAACCATGGGATTACGATGAAGCAAAGGAGTTGAAAGAATGGAGAGATGCATGTCAAGAAGAAATCACATCAATTACAAAAAAACAAGACATGGGATCTAGTCTCTCCTCCTGCTGGAACTAAGCCCATCGGCCTCAAATGGGTATTCAAAATAAAACGTAATGCTGATGGTAGTATCAACAAATACAAGGCAAGATTAGTGGCTAAAGGATATGTTCAAAAACATGGAGTAGACTACGATGAATTTTTTGCACCTGTAGCTCGCATTGAAACAATACGGTTCATCATTGCTTTGGCTGCATCACACGGATGGGAAGTTCATCATCTTGATGTACAAACGGCGTTTTTGCATGGTGAGTTAAAAGAGACTGTGTATGTAAAACAACCAGAAGGATTTGTGATTGAAGGAGGTGAAGACAAAGTGTACAAGCTAAACAAAGCTTTGTATGGACTTAAGCAAGCCCCTAGGGCGTGGAATAACAAGCTCAATCAGATACTTATGGAGTTAAAATTTGTTAAGTGCTCTAAAGAACCATCTTTGTATCGAAAGGAAGAGGATAAACAACTTCTGGTCGTGGCAGTCTATGTAGATGACCTTCTGGTAACAGGATCTAGCTTAGGTGTGATCTTTGAATTTAAAAGAAGAATGTCTGAGAAATTCGAGATGAGTGACTTAGGGAAGCTCACACACTATCTTGGTATTGAAGTAATACAACATGAATCAGGAATCATGTTAAGACAAGAGAGGTATGCATCCAAAATACTAGCTGAAACCAAAATGGAGGAATGCAATGCTGTGCATACACCAATGACTGCAAATTTGAAACTAAGTAAAGCACAAGAAGAGAAAAGTATAGATGAAAAGGAATATAGGAGAAATATTGGATGTCTGAGATACCTACTACATACAAGACCTGATCTCTCCTATAGTGTAGGAGTTCTGAGCAGATATATGCATGACCCTAAAGAATCTCATGGAGCAGCTTTAAAACAAATACTTAGGTATTTGTAGTGAACAAAGTCTTATGGTTTGTCATTTGGTCGAAAAGATAAAACAGAATTGATTGGTTTTAGTGATAGCAGTCATAATGTTGATGAGGATGATAGAAGAAGCACAACAGGCCATATCTTTTACTTGAATGACTGTCCAATTACTTGGTGCCCTCAAAAGCAAGAAACAGTGGCTTTATCATCTTGTGAGGCAGAGTTCATGGCTGCAACAGAGGCTGCAAAGCAAGCCATTTGGCTTCAGGAACTTCTAGGGGAAATCATTGAGGAAACGTGTGAGAAGGTGTTGATCTTAATCGACAACAAATCAGCTATAGCACTCACGAAAAATCCTGTTTTTCATGGACGCAGTAAACACATCCATAAGAGATATCACTTCATTAGAGAATGTGTTGCGAATGAACAAGTTGAAGTGGATCATGTTCCAGGGGATATACAAAAGGCTGACATCTTGACCAAAGCCTTAGGAAGAATCAAGTTTAGAGAAATGAGGGATCTCGTAGGAGTTCAAGACATATCACAAGAAGTTCTCAAGCTCAAAGGGGTGATTGTTGAAGTAAGCTTGAGTTAGAGGTTTATGATTAAAGAAGTTAACTAGAGTTAGTAGTTAACTTGAGGTAAAAGTTTAAAGGTTTTAGGAGTTATCTAAAACCTAGATATTATCTAGTTCTCTAAGTCGGTTTTAAACAAGTCGGTTTAAGGATTAGGTCTTATGTTTTGTGTGTATAAATATGAGCTACCAAAGATGTGGTATGTCATATGAGAGAGTTAAGAGATTGAGAGATTTGTGTACTTTTGTTTTGAGTTAGTTTCAAAAGTAATAAGAAAGGTGTTCTTAATTATAATCACAAGTTCTTGATCAAAGGTGTATACTCTAGGATCTTAATTCAATAGGTTTCGCAATTGTGTTCCTTATCTACAATCAATTTTTGAAGAGACATTCTGCCGTAGTTGATTTGGTGGTGAAAATATATGCTTAGAGGTTAAAGCATATACAGTCCAGTGAAGATGCAATCATGCATAAGATTTTCTAGCGTTCAATAGGAATTTGGCAGTGCTTTGGAAGATACATCAGTTTTAATAAAAGACATGATATATCTTTCGACCGAAACTTTATTTGATCAATTGGGCGATTCTTCGCAAAATTTTTATAAAGGATTTTCTGCCCAATAAGGAAGTTCAAAAGCTACATGGATTTGATATGGTAGTGGCTCGATAAGCAAGTTCAAAGTGGATCTCGCGGAGGCCGTACAACGGTAGAAGCATTTGATTTAGATATTACTCTTGGGAATCTACTACTCTTGGATAATAATTTGTGGCTTACTCTATCTTTACTCCAATGGTCCATACGACCATACATCTATTCTCTACTCTACTTTCGTTTTACTTGAACAATCTCTATATGACTCTTGATCATATCTTGTAATTTCTTTTATTTAAATTTGAACTAAATCTATCGTGAGATATGATCAAGAGTCTATGGAGATTTATGTTTGGAACTAAAATTTTAGGGAGATTTAGATTTCAAACTTTTAATTTGGGGAGATATAGGTTTCGAATATTGTTTTCGGGGATATCTAGCACGTAGTCATAGATTGGTGTGGATCTGTTATGATGCGATACTTCTCGTGGGAAATAGATCGTTTTCTTTAGTGTGCCGTCATATGATTCATCAACAAATATTGATAACCATGTGACATTAATAAACCAACGTCATCCATGTGTTTTTCGCAGTAATTTATTAGTTGAAAATATAGTTTGAGGTATATCATTTTTTATTTTCTATATTAGTTATAACCTGCCGACAAAAAAAAAAAGATAAAAAAATATTAGTTATAACCTAAGGCCTAAAATCCTCAATATTACATCAAAATTCTTTTTTATCTCTTTAAAAATTTTCATTTATATTTTAAAACAAATTTCAATCATTTATTTGGAATTTTTTAGACTTTTTTGGAAATTTAATATTAATAACTTAAGTATTAATAATTAATTAGAGAACGTATAAAGTTAACAGTTGTTAATATTCCGTTAATTGATGGCGATAAATGGATGTAATATTAAGTTTTGTATAGCTGAAATTATGTTAATTTAAAGGTAATGGAAAAATAGTTGATGTGTTTTTATTGAATTTTCTCGTCTTAAAATGTGAGAAGAGTTATAGATTAGATTTTATTAATAATTTGAATTTATATGAATACCTATATAACAAACCTAATCATTATTCAAAGTTTGAAAAAAAGAGCCATAGATGTTGATGCAACTTATAAGAAAGTAGCTTCACTTACTATCTAAAGACTTGTCAAAGCATGCAAAGGGAGAATAAAGCCATGCACCCATGTTGCACCAACATATTAATCAAAGAGAAATGGGAGGTGAAATTACATATTAAAAATGAACTTGAAACTCATTTGTTTTGCTGATATCCACTTTTTTAAAAAATAGATAAACATTCTAATGGTAAGATTGTATAAGATTATATAAGTAGGAAAAATATCCTTCGAGAATTCTATGCATGAGGTAATCCTTATATATGTTACAATAGGAGTAATTGATAACATCACATTTATACCCGTTTTACTATAGTTTCTTATAGTTTTCATATATAAGAAACTTATATATGCTGCAATCATATCGGACGACTTCAAAGTTGGCATAGCTCGAGTATGGTTGGGGGATACGTGAATGGTAGAGATAACATGTCATTCGTTAATATTCATGGATAAGCGACAAGGTTCAAACTCATGGGCACTCAATCTATGTAGGAAAATTCGTCCTACAACTGTTAAGCCAAAAGATTAAATTTGTTTAAGAAGAGCTTTTACACCAAAACTAAACGGGAAAAGTCAGATAATTCTGGTAAGAATGATCATTTAATCGTGTTTTCAAACCAAATGAGAATGTCAGAAAGAGTAAACATACCTCTTTTTGGCCATAAGTGTCAAAGTACAAATCCTAACAATAGTAATTACGAGAGCCATGACACAGTCAAAAATCAAGAATAGTGAGAGAACAAGAGATGGGGGTTCCACATATATTAGAGAATATGATTAAAAAAACAAACGAAGAGCCATATCATGATAGTATATTTGAAGTTTTTGAAGCTGTTAGAGAGGTTCTTTAGAGGCTTCAAAAGCTTAGAATACACTATCATAATATGGCTCTTTGTTTGTTGTTTCCATCATATTCTCTAATTCATATAGAGCCCCATCTCTTGTTTGATGTTAATATCTGCATATAGAAAATACTCTTACGTATTTCCTCGAACTTTAAAATTTATAGCATTTGGTGGCCATGTTGCTTCTTCACCGGTAAAATGACTTATACCTGATGATTTTCCAACATCATAATATGGTTCTTCATGGCGTATATTCTAGTGTTTATCTAGCTGTCTGATATGCTAGATAAATACTAGAATAACGAACTTACTGAATAATTTATGTGGAATTATAAAGTTTTAGTAAAATAATTATAAAATGCTATAAAGATAACTTTCATAGATCAATCACGTTTTGTTTTTTCTAAGTAAATAAAGAATTGAAATATTTTTTAGTGTAAGTAAATAAGACTGTCTTTTTTGAAATAAATAATAAAAGATTTTTTTAAAAATGTTAGGAAAAAAATATTAAACGTATAAGGTCAAGTTTATAACCCCTAAACGCCACACAAAGAGAAAAACTCAAAAATGAGCAAATCCGATCTAGAGATTAGGATGGAGGAAAGAGATGTGAATCTTCCGGAAGAAATAGTGATAAACATAATCGCAAGATTACCGCCACAAAGCAATTGTTAGATTCAAGTTGGTGTGTAAAGAATGGAAATCATCACTTACGAAGTCTTCATTATTCAGCGATCTCTACCAAAGTAACTCCAATTGGTGGATCCTACACGGAAGTTATAGATGTATAAATTCTTGTTTGGAATCTAACAAGTGAGTCATGCCATAATAATTCTAAATATTGGTCTTTTCCAAGTGGACTGATTCACACGTATACTCAAAACAACAAGAAAGTCAAAGAGATTTGGGTGGTGGCTTGCGCTGATGGATTGGTTTTGATGTGTTTGCTCGAAAAGGACATGACGAAACGTTACTAAATTGGTAATCCTGTGTAACACAAAGGGTTCAACTTTAGTCTCCTCCTTAGCTCTAACATCACTGCATCTGATGACTTTGATGTGCACGGTCTCCAACAATGTTTGCTGTTTTTTCGTCTCCTCTTTTTCCATCGTCGCATGGAGTTTCTTCGACATCTCAAAGATCTCACCGAATAGCTCTTTAATGGAATTAGTTTCTCCCATTGAATCGTTCGGCTCTAATACCAGATGATATGAACCTTTAGTAAAACGTAAAAGACAAGAATGATTTAAGCAAAAACTTCTCTTTAACCCAACTCTCTCTTAGAAAATTAGATTAATTGTTGGAGAATTAGATGATATTAACCTTGGTTAAACGTAAAAGACAAGAATGATAAAAGCAAATGCTTTATTTTAACCCAACTCTCTCTTAGAGAATTAGGTTAATTGTTGGAGCTTTGTTCTCTTGTTAAGAAGAAGAGACTTTATATAGGCCACGATACATTATGTAAGAAGAAACATCAAAACCTAATGCTAAAAGGAGAACTCCCAAAACCCAATATTGATTAGAAAACCATTAAACCAAATTAAACCAAAAACCTAAACTCTTATCACGTATCATCATTACAGAGTTTCTAAAAGTTGAACAAGAATTTGTTATTACCTGTTTTACCATTTGAGTTACACGACTGATGCAGACAGCATCTGGAACCACATACTTATGGTGCAACCAGTCGGTTGATTCCTCAAGTTTTGTGTGCTTTGATCCTCAAAATTGATTCAGTAATGGTGTTCTAGTTACATGTCTCTTTCATCGAGGTATTGTCCGTTCAAACTTTTTCCTCTTCACATTCTAACACACATTTACTCACAACTATAAGTCTAGAACTCAGTGTGCAGGCCCGACCCAGATATGGTGGGCAGAGGGATAGTGGCCCATGGGACCATGACTTTTTCAGAAAAATCTATATATAATAGCAATCTATTAAATACCATTTGCACATCTGAATGGTTGCGTCTTTTTATCGCAACCTTTCGTTTAAATCGGTTATTTTTTTACGGTTATTTTAGTTGCGTCTTTTTATCGCAATTTTCGTTTTAATCGGTTATTTTTTTACGGTTATGTCGTTTCCAATAAATACCATTTGCACATCTGAACGGTTGCGTCTTTTTATTGCAACTTTTCGTTTAAATATTTATGGTTGTTTTTCTTACAGTTATTTTTGTACGGTCATGTTGTTTTATTGAATTTCTTTTTACGTAAACCAATAAACTACATATAAAATTGGTTTTATTTCATAGTTTACATATGGATATATTTAGTAGTATAACCTCCTTAATTATATCATTCATTTAACATTTAAGTGATATCATGGGAAAACAATAATATAGAGATTTAAATAATTTGGACATACGTGAGTGAAATGAGCCCCACACATTAAAGCTGTAACGGACACGTTCGTCTACGTAATGGACTTATCGAATAGTTGTAAAATCGTGCCTTTTCAACTCTATATATTGTCTTTCTTTTCGAAACTCTAATTTTTTGTCCTGCTACAACGATTATTTGTTCTACGATGATAATAAGCAAACCCTATCCTTATTTAGTAGAACCATTGCAACATTTAGTTTATTTCATGAACAATTGCAACTTTAAGTTTATTTTATAAATCTTCATAATATTTAATCATCTACCGTCGGTGTAACTTTTCATAAATTATTATTTTTAGTTCTTAATTTTTAATTATTAAAATGTACTTAAATGAGATTGTAACTATTTAATTGAACTGTTGCAATATTTGTATTATTTGACGAATCATTGCAACTTTTGGTTTTGTTTTACAAACCATTGTAATCTTTAGTATATTTGATGAACCATTGCAATATTTGGTATATTTGACGAACCGTTGCAGCTTTTGGTATATTTGATATCTACGGTCACGTCTCTCGGTTAAAGTTTGTCATATTTTGTAAAAATATTTAATTACTAAAATATATTTAAATAAATTATTGTCACCGTTTAATTTAACATAGTAGCATTTGGTTTATTTGACGTTGAATATTTTGGTTTATTTATCAAACCGTTGTAACCTTTGGTTTATTATTTGATGCTTTTTGCATTTGGGAATAGTTTTTTAGTTACAAATTAATGTTTTTCTAATATTCATATACTTAATAAATGCTTGTGAGGGTTTTCTTTATCATAATTTTTGTAAAATATATATTGATTTGATATTTAAAAAAAAATCAAAATTATTACAATTCATTATGATTTTTTTCGTTTGATATTTTTTAAACGATTTTTGAAATATATTCCCCCGCGACATCGCGGGGGTCTTGAGTCCTAGTTTATATAAGAAAAGGGCCCATATTTTTTTTGAAATGTAAATTGGCTCAAAAATATTTTATAAAAGGGCCCAAAATTTTCCTACATGCTATTCTTTTATATAAAAAAGGCATATATATTTTAATTTTTTTTTTAAATAAGTCAAAAGTTATCTAGAAAATTATCTAGATTTTAACCAAAGCTCAAAAAAATCTATAAAAAAAAAACAGTTAGTAATAAAAATTCCAAAAAAAAAAAATTTCCCAAGGGTCCAAATTGATGTAGGGCTTGGGCTGTCAGTATGTCTTGCAAACCTTGCATTTCCAATTGCCTAGATTATAGATTATATTAATATGTGCATGGATATCAATAGAAATAAAGGGGACTAAGATTGTTCACTTTGGGAGCTCTAACATTGGTTTTGTGCACAGCCTAGTAGAAATTGGGACATATATGCAGCTGTCAGAGATTAATTAGAGAAAAACTTTTCTTAGATTAATCATATATTTTCCAATGTCTATATCATGAACTGGTTTAAAAATATATACAACTGTCAGAGATTTAGAGAAAACTTATTTCTTAGATTAGTTATATATTTTCCAATGTCTATATCATGTAATTATATTTCTTGATGAACTGGTTTACTCAATCTACAAAAGCACCACATATAGTATTGTTTTGTCTAGTTTGAAAATATGTAAAAAGTATATTAGTATGCACGTAAAATTTTTGCTAATTGTATAAATGTGAAACTACCTAAAAGCATTTTTACCTGAAAAAAAAATGTAGAACAGTGTGGAAAATAAAGATTATAATTCTGTAAAAGCTAAAACCTTCATTTTCATGTATAATACCTTCAAGCATTTGATAGTTTTCTCATGTTGAGTGAGTAAAGAACAACATTGCAAGTAAACAATATCTCCTTTCTAGCTTTCTTATAAATATTTTTCTTCTGTTTCTTCGTGTCAGAGGGATGGTCCCATTCTGACAACTTGTTCCACGGCTTTAGTTGTGGTAAAAAAAATATTTTTCTTTGAACAATCTTCTTAACACTTATTTCCCTTTTTTTTTCTCTGTAGAGAGCAGCAAGATGTCATCTACAGATTACAAAGTGGTGTTTTCATCATCTAACTTAGCAGCAATCACTGATGTTGTTTCAGAATCCAACAACAACAAGTGAGATGAAGTAATTAGAGACTTTTTAAAGCCAGATATATAGCCATTCCAGAAAGAATTCAAAGAGTTAAGGAGCTTCTTCACGAGAAAAGAGAGAATTTCTGTTTTTTTTTATTAATAAAACAACATGAACACTCTAGATTTATGTTGAGTGTCTTCCATCCTATATTATGTGTCCAACATTTTTTCAGTGGGACCAAATCAAATTTTTTCTCTGGTAAGCTTTCTTATGATCAAGACTCATCAATTGATAACGGAGTTTCAAAGCTAATTTTGAAATTTTTGTCGCTCTAAATATTTCAATTTCATAATCCAAATGGCACTATATCATAAATTTTCAAAACATCAAATGGATTTTTATGCATTTAACAATAATTTTGTTTTCCTATAACTCAATTAATACATTATAACAATTGAAATTAATAAATTAGAGAAATAAAAAAAATTGTCAAAAAGTAAGAAAAAGATAATCAAAACATAAGCAAACGATAAACAAAAAAATAAGCAAATAAGTAACTAACAAAAGAACATAAATTATAGATCAAGTTTGAGTCAACACTTCGCTTGGAACCTCATGAAAGGTTTTTCATAGAAAGTCACTCCCATATCGCTTAACGGGGTAATAAGAGCAGGCTCTTAATTTTGGCTCTTAGCAATATTTTAATATTAAATTTGTAAAAGTTATAGTTAAGAGATTATATTTATGTTTTAAAATTTTATGTGTCTCCAATGGAAGGCTCTTAACAAGTGGTTCTTAGAAGAAAAAAATTTTAATTTTAGAAAATTTAATAATTATTGCAAATTAAAAAATTTAAAACATACATGAGATACAATTTATAACATATATGATATAAAGCATAATAGTTTTAAACTTGATTTCCGGAAAATTTTGTCCATATATGCTCGACCAAATCCTTCTTCAATTGTTGATGCATAGCTCGATCACGAAATCGAGTTCTAGTGGCCATCATATCGACGATATTTGAAGGCATTTCTGTAGAATAGGTGATATCCACCTGTATACTTCCGGCAGATTCCGCTTGTTCGAATTCGGTTAAATCAAACTGAGTATACCTATCTCGTTTGTCTTCTACTATCATATCGTGAAGTATTATACATGCTCGAGTAATATTTTCTATTGTTGCCTTATCCCAAATAAGATCTCGATAAAAAAACACTTAAAAAAAAATTTGTTAAAAAAAAACTCAGCCACTCAACTGCTGACACGTCATCATCTCTTAAGGGCTTCAAAAACTCTTAGCTACGAGTCGACCCTTGGCATTTTTACCAGTTTTAATTTATTTTTAATTGTTTTATTCTAAGAAACTTTGTTAAAAACCTCCTAAGAGACCATTGTTAATGATGGTCTAACACACTAAGCAGTACAGAAGAACATTTTGTAAATGATCCTTTCCAACTAAGCACTACGTCCAAAGAAATTCTGAGCCTTGCTGTTCAGAATGATACGAAATTCTTTGAGGTTTGTGACCTCTTACTTTTGAGTTTTGATATAGTTTTGGATTAATTGAATTTTTGGTTTAATTCGATTTTAAAGTTAATTTTTGGCATATTCTGGTTCGGTTAAATTTGGTTTAAGTCAAAATTTTAATTGAGCAGGTTGATTTGAAGGGTCCCAATATCAAGGACTACTCCATGTTAATTGGAATAGACCATGACAAGCAGGAGTTGCTTTGCGGTTTCATTGACTATTCCATGTTAATTGGAATAGACCGTGACAAGTGGGAGTTGATGTGCGGTTTAATCGATTACTTGGGGCTTTTCAACGCCTCCAAGAAATTCGAGTTGGCCACGAAATGGCTGATGACGCTTTGTACTCGACATGAACAAACAGTGACTAGAACTTTTGCCTATAAGAACAAACTGACAACGTTCATTGACACGCGGTCAGACCTGTTGCTTATAAGAATAGACTGACAACGTTCATTGATACGGCTTTCAAGTCCACCGGACACCGGTGTTTGAAGTTTGAGGACATAAAGTATTATGAAAAAGTTTGGATATCATTAGTACAAAAAAAAAGAGTTAAAAGATTGGGTCTAATATATCTGTCAAGAAGACAAAGAAAGGACTAAAGAATAGATTTTTTCTTTCATTGATTTAAGTTGCAAACTAAGACCTAGGGTTTTAGAGTATGTAAAGAATCTCATGAAATTGTGTTTCCTTGATGGTTTATTTTGCTATGTAGTCTCATTCTAGCTATCAATTGGAACAAGTATCTTCTTTGCTATAAACCACTGCCTATATGGCTTGTGGTAGGTGTCTCTTGCTTATCATCCAGCACCTTCAATTTTTTTCATAATACTGTATCAGAGGGATGGTCCCATTCTGACAACTTGTTCCACGGCTTTAGTTGTGGTAAAAAAATATTGCTCTTTGAACAATTTTCTTAACACTTATTTCCTCTTTTTTTTTTTTTCGATGTAGAGAGCAGCAAGATGTCATCTACAGATTACAAAATGGTGTTTCCATCATCTAACTTAGCAGCAATCACTGATGTTGTTTCAAAATCCAACAACAAAAAGTCAGAAGTAGTAATTAGAGACTTTTCAGAGCCATATATATAGCCATTCCAGAAAGAATTTAAAGAGTTAAAGGAGCTTATTCAAGATTGAAGAAGAGCACTACAAAGGTGCATTGAAGTGTTGTGAAAAGAGAGAATTTTTTTTTTTTAATTAATAAAACAACATGAACACTCTAGCTTCATGTTGAGTGTCTTCCATCACAAATATATATTATATGTCCAACATTTTTTCAGTGGGACCAAATCAATTTTTTCTCTGGTAAGCTTTCTTATATATGATCAAGACCGATCAATTGATAACGGAGTTGCAAAGCTAATTTTGAAATTTTTGTCGCTCTAAATATTTCAATTCCATAATCCAAATGATATTATATCATGTATTTTCAAAACATCAAATGGATTTTTAATATTTAACAATAATTTGTTTTCCTATAACTCAATTAATACATTATAACAATTGTAATTAATAAATTAAAGAAATAAAAAAAAAATATCAAAAATAAGAAAAATATAAACAAAACATAAGCAAACGATAAACAAAAAATAAGCAAATAAGTAACTGACAAAAGAACAAAAATTATAGATCAACTTTGAGTCATCACTTCGCTTGGCATCGCTAACCACTTAGCTACCTTCCATGATTGTATGCCGAGTGGCCAATGGAACGAAATTCAGAGCCTTGCTGTTCAGAATGATACGAAATTCCTTGAGGTTTGTGACCTATTAATTTTGAGTTTTGATATATTTTTGGATTAATTGAATTTTTGGTTTAATTCAATTTGAAAGTTAAGTTTTGGCATATTCCGGTTCGGTTAGATTTGGTTTAAGTCAAAATTTTAATTGAACAGGTTGATTTGAAGGGTCCCAATATCATGGACTACTCCATGTTAATTGGAGTAGATAATGACAAGCGGGAGTTGCTTTGCGGTTTCATTGACTATTCCATATTAATTGGAATAGACCACGACAAGTGGGAGTTGATGTGCAGTTTAATCGATTACTTTGGGCTTTTCAACGTCTCCAAGAAAGTCGAGTGGGCTGCAAAATGGCTGATGACTCTTTGTACTCGACAGGAACAAACAGTGATCAGACATGTTGCTTATAAGAACAGACTGACAACGTTCATTGACACAGCTTTCAAGTCCACCGGTTTTTGAAGATTGAGGACAAAGAGTATTATGAAAAAAGTTCGAAAAAAAGAGTTAAAAGATTGGGTCCAATAAATCCGTCTTCTAAATTTTTATGTGGGTGCAATTAAAAGGCACTGTTAATAGATATAATTTAGGTATAATTTAGCGCATGAATAGGTATAATTTAGATAATTGTCTTTAGCTTTCTTGACTTTTTACTCTTATCGAAGCTCTGATACTTTCTGTTGCTTCATGTCTGTCTTGCTCAGTGGATGTGTCTTACTAAAATTCTTGGTTGTTGTAGTATTTTGGCTATTATGCAGTCTGGTTTTTTGTAGGAGCTTCCAGCTGAGATTTTTTGCTAACAACCAATCGTTAAAACTTGAAACATTGAATGTCCCTAAAGCCAAGGCCTCCCACATTTTTCCTAGTGTTGGAATTTATTTTTACTTGTGAAGAATTTGATAAAAACAGAGAGACTTTGGACGAGACATAAATGACTTCAAGATCTATGCTATGGACATTCCAACCCAATAGCTTGATTTTCCTGTAATTTGAAGAGAAACAGTTCTTGATATATTCATAACTTAAAAAAAAAAACTTATATACGTAAATACCCAAACTATATATATACATGAAAGACGTAAGTATTTTAACTAACATGTTTTGTCACCGGAGCTAGCAGCATATCTGATGCAAGGAAAGTACTTTTCACCCAAATAACTAATATTTCCTCAGCGGATCCGGACATATATTTAGTATTGAACACTATTATAACTAATAGTTAAATTAGAGGGTTCTAATTACATTTCTAAGGTATTTAAAGCATTTACACCATATTCATATTCATCAAATAAGCTAAAGGTTACGGTGGTTTATCAAATACATCAAATGTTGCAATGGTTCAATTAAAATATATTTGATAAAGAGACGTGGCTGTATAAAGTATTCTTTCGAAATTGTTATTATACTATTAGATTAGTCTACCATTTTTCTCCATTTACCAAGATAACACATTATTTTTTTATGTAAATGCTTTATTCTTTTGAAATTGTTTTTTTTTTAAATTAAATTTTCCTATGCAATATGAATATGTTTTAGAACTTTTACCGTTGTCCTCCACCATAGTTTATATCGTGTTATCGTGCATGACGATGGAAAAAGAGTATAGAAGTCGAGAGATCGAAAAGTGAAATTGCTGGTATTTTTTAATGAAAGAAATAACATGAGTTACTTACATGCACGATGTTTGAATGTTATGGAAAAGAGACTATATGTAAGGTAAAAGTATATGCAAAAGTACAAAAGAGATGTGAATGAGGTTGAGAGTTGATCAATAGAGTTCAGATAAAAAGTCGTGAAAACTCAAAATAAATAAATAAACAAGTTACAAAGAATTTACAAGACAATAAACGTGACTAATTACTTTTATATATTTAATAATAACAAGAAATTCAAACAATCTAATATACACCAGCCTCTCTTCAATGGTTTTTGATATATTATCTTGTGTCTTTTACATTTTTTAAAGTTTTAGTGACTTGTTTTAGTGCTATTTGGTGAAGTTACCGAAACTGATTTGGGTTAATTTGTACCTAAATACAGCATTCGAGCATCTCTCAGTTTCCACCTAAACTGATTTGGATCTTGAAGTGGTTCTAATATATGCAACCAAAACATGATCTTGTTCTATTCTCTATTCTCTTTTGTTCCCAGAAAATAGATAATTTATTTTCAGATACATACTACCTTCCAAGAATGAAATCATTGTTTTTAGGCATTTTCCATGATGATTTGATTATTACATATAGGCAAATGACGTGTCATTCATTGAATGGTTACCAATATACATAATGGTCCATAAAACAGAGGAAGTGGGTGCAAAAATAAATATACTTAACATCAAAAACTTATGAGGAAATGATAATTACTTTTGTTACTTACAAATTAGAATAGAAATTAAAAACAGTCCCCACATAGAACCACTTGGCCACAGTTTACATGAAGACGCAAACATTATGTGGAATTCCGACTCATTGCTTTCAAATCTAATCTTTCATAAATACCAAATTTATATTATTTGTCTTATGGAATTTAATTTGACAATGCAGCTTTAGACATGTTGGGTCCTTTCTCTATACAGTCTTGTCTCCACTTTGTCTTTTTCTTTTTAATTCGATTGATCTAACTGTATGATTGCAAATTGAAATTTTAATTTCATCGTATTTAATATCATTTTATGGTTATCAAAATATTAAAAAGAAATGCATGTTTGCATTATCAAAAACATATAAATGAAGTTGAAAACAAAAATCAACCATTCTTTTTTAATTTGTATGATATATATGAAAACCGAATTATTATTTGAATATCTTCATTAGGTTTAATCATAGCAATTGATGGTGGCATGCAAAAATAGACTTAAAATTGGGTCCACACGTAAAGTTGAAGGAAGTAGATAATTTCTTCTTGCTACACCATCATGTAACCAACTATATAACATCACACATGCTTTGCCACCTCACCCCACCCATCCCACCCTTACTCTACTGTTTTCAAACCCGGTTTTGATTTAACCAATCCGATCGGTTCGACCAAAATTTTTTGAAAAAATGGTTGAGAGTAATTTATGTGATCACTGATGTTAAAAAACTTTTATAGCCAGTTATAGTTGTCAAAAATCTTTATAATTTAGTTATATTAGAAAAAATCAATATAAGAATGCACGCTCTTTTCTTTCTTTTTTTGGTTAAAATAACAATCCTTGGTCTAATTGGTTTGATACCAATACCAAATGATCTGGTTTGTTCCCCACTTTCGTTTTAAACCTAAACAATGCTACCCCCACTTCTTTATAACCAATCCCATTTAAGAAGTGTAGTAAGCTTCTCCACTCACATAGCTACAACAAGAGAGAGAGATAGACATAGAGCAAAAATTATTTTCTTAGAAGTTGCAAAAGCAAAGATCAAAACCAAAGAGCATAAAGATGATGAAGGGAAGCAAGTCTTATACGGAGTATTCGTCATCTTTCTCAACCGATGAATTCGGTTATGATCAGAACCGCTCAAACTCCTATAACTTCAATGGACCTTGCATCAACACAGATCCAGAGATGAAGAGAAAGAAGAGAGTCGCTTCTTACAATCTTTTTGCCACGGAGGAAAAGCTCAAGAGTACTCTCAAGAACAGTTTCAAATGGATCAAGAACAAATTCTCAGGCGATGATAATAGTATCCGGTACAACGTCTAGATTAGTCCACTTTGATCTTCTGATCTTTTTCTTCTTCTTGTTTCTTTTTTATTACACTATATAAGATCGTAGTGAAACTTAACATGTAAATTAAGTGTGTGAGAGTATGTTTTTGTGTGTGTGTCGTCTAAAGATTTGTATGTTACTCAAATGGAAATGTCAATTTGCTTTTAGTTCTTTCTTTATAGTTTGTTTTTATTTTTCTTTTTTAATACGGTTTAATTGGTTGAGTCAATCCAGACAAAACTTTTTAATTGCTAATTTAATTTCAATATCTGAGTGTATTTGTCTTCCACTTCTATTCTCAATCACGCTAATTACAAGATGAGACATTTTTAAAAACACTGAACTTTTTAAACATACCAAAATATTTTTAGGATTTTATAAACATGACTTAACTTTTATAGTTACACAGAACTTAATAAACATAACAAAATAGTTCGGGAAAATATTTTAGGATTTTGTTTCTGAATAGAAGTTTAGGGAAGTTTTATATATATTTTTGGGTGATATCTTGTGTACTATTATGGCTAAGAATCTATGAGCAATTTATATCGAAGACCACCATACAGACGAACTAAATGCAAGGATATATCAAGGAAAAAACAAATGGTTTGGGATATGAATTGATTATAGAGAGACTCTCACTTTGACACCCTTTTTAAAAACTTTCTTGTAAATAACAAACTTTCTAATCTTGGGCCACTTTTTCGCCTATAGCAAATTAATCAATACAATTTTTCCCTGCATGAAACGTTGGAAATAAACTAGGAGAATATGAATGAAAGGATCTGGATATGGCCAGGTTTTATAATTAGTTAGGTTGCATAAAGTGTCCACAAATCTCAACAAGAGCGAACACAATTGCTATAAAAGTCTCTAATTTTTACCTCCCCAAAAAATGGCTTCACATATTCTTCTTCATCATCATCGAATTTATCACCATAACCAAACTCAGCATCACGTCTATGTTTTCATCTCACAACACATTACCATAATATTGTCAGTTTCGTACTCTCTTCCTTTGTTTTCTTTCGATTTTTATAACAGTAAACTTGGTACCTTTTGCTTTTTGTCCACAATAAGTACCATTCCTATTCTAGACTTACACATGGAAAAGGAAGATAGAGTGGTGACTCGAAATTGGTAGAAAAGTGGACTTCACTCCCAAGAGTAGAGCATGAAGAATATGATAAATTAACCATCCACCATCATAAATAGAAGGCGGTAAGAGCGGAGAAATGTTGTGTACTTGAGTGGTTAATTTGATTCAATCTGCAAAAGCAAACATATCAAAAGAGCAATAATACCAAATATACAACCTCTCAAAAAACCATAGAGGTCTAGTTTGCATAAGCTTCTTGTTATGACACAAAAGTAGGCAAATAAGTTTTTGAAAACTGAAAGTAACAATATATGTGTGAAGGAATAGTAAACAAAGAAAATCTGATAGGGTTATCGAGTTGTATTCCCACGGAAATTTTAGTTTCTGACCTCAGCTCCATCAAAGTTGAGACTCGAACTATAACTACACATTTGAAACTTTGTCACTGTTCAACCACATGAATTTGAATTTTGAGTTATATATACACCGGATATCATCATCTTCTGCTATTTGGGCCAACAAGCTCCTCCTCCATCTACTTCGTTTGGTTTTACTTGGACAATATTTCAACCATATTGGTGAATCCGAAAGTAATTTACCAGAGTATTAACTAATTAGTCTTTGTTGTATTAAAAATATTTTTTATCGAATGCAAATATATATATATATATATATATATATATATTTTACGTATTTATAAGACTTTATATAATTTCTCTTTTGCTAATAGTAGTTTCAAATTTTAGAATAGAGATTTAAAATAACAATATTATTTATTTATCATTAATTTAAGAGAATTGGATGAAATTGTATGTATCATTGTAATATAGTGTTTTCATTCATTAAATTATAATATAAAAAAAATTAAAAAAAATTAATGAGTTTATGAGAATAAATCTTTGAATACTTATGTTTTATTTTAAGAATTTTAACGCATCCTATGATGGAGGGGCTTGCATCTTTTGATGTGATACCGCAAGCTTCTTACTTATACTTATGTTTTATTCTAAGAATTTCTTTTCTTAACCAATTGGAAAATTAACATATTTGTTTTTACATGTGTTATTGGTCAATTAAATTTAGCTTATATTAATTTTAAAAAAAAACATTTAGTGTTGATAATAACTAATTAAAAAGGCCATTGAAGTTTAAAATAACAATATAATTTATTTAACATTAATTTAAGAGAATTGGATGAAATTGTATGTATCATTGTAATATAGTGTTTTCATTCGTTAAATTAAAATATAAAAAAAAAATTAAAAAAATTAATGAGCTTATGAGAATAAATTTTTGAATACTTATGTTTTATTCTATGAATTTTAACGCATCCTATGATGGAGGGGCTTGCATCTTTTGATGTGTTACCGCAATCTTCTTACTTATACTTATGTTTTATTCTAAGAATTTCAACGCATGTAGTCATAAGTGAAAACACAAATTTTTTGGAAAAATAGCTTATAGGATTGACTTTTCAATTTCTTAATGAGAAGTTAGTATATTTTTATTTTTTTAATTTTAACTGATTTAAAATTAGTTTGCATTAGGTAAAATTAACTTACGAGATTACGCCATATATAAAAAAAAATATTTTAAAAAATATTTGTTTTTCAAATCTTTTTTGCGGATTTCTGTTTTTTTATTAATTATATTTTGTTAATTGTTAATTATTTTTAATATTAACTAAGATATAGATTTGATCTGATTTAAATATTATTTTGATATAAAATTGTTATCACTTAAGATGAAGTGTGTAGAATTATAATCGAGTTTAATATGATGAAATAGATAGTTAAACTGTATTGCAAAATTCAAATACTATTGTTAAAAATTTATATTTAGAAATAGGCGGGCCTTATCTAGTGATTCATAAAGAAACTAACAACTAAAAAAAATGGTACAAATTTCAAAATTATACCTCGTATACCCCAATGTTTTTGCAAGACATGTATGGTGGTTTGAATTAAAAGATTGTTTCAAGTGCTTGAAGTACTTTTCACGGCATTGTTATCTAGAAATGACATATATAGTCCTTCTCACTTATCACCTTCAAGATCATACAATCTCTTAACAAATGGTTAAATATTATTTAAAATACGCATTAATGGTTCTTATCATTCTCATCTTTACAGTTGATCGGCCTGTAAAAGGGTCTCTTGCAATCGAGTCAACAAGGGTGAGAAACTTCTGGACCTGCTGGTGTTTTTTGTGACAATTTGGGGTTTTGTTATCAAACAAAACGAGCCTATTGTCACATTGATCAAGCAGCGTTTTTAAGAAATCTGGACATGCCTCTGCCAAAAACTCCTCTAGGGTTTCTTTGCCTTCTTCAAGCTCGTCTCCACAAGTGAAACCAATAATCAAGTATGTAGACAATCCTTGAAATGCTGATACAAAAAAATTAGAAAAACAACATGATTTCTCATCAAAAAGTGTGTATGTAGTAGTTGGTTCTTATTAGGCGCCAGAGTTGTTTCCCTCACGCTTAGACTTCCCTTAATTTTTCTTTTAGCTAGGACATTAAACTTTTCAAATGCTCCCAAATCAAGGGAAATAAATGACGAGATACTATTTAAAACAAAAAATGAATTTGCAATCAAAGATTCAGAAGGTACTAATTGTACTCTCTTCCTAAAAAAATCGGGAAAATCTAGTGCAAATAAAACATTCATCTTGATTCCTCTTACTGTAGTTTGCAATACGAGTGTGGCGGATGGTGGTAATGCTTGACCAACTTGGAGGTTTTATATGGAAACGAAAAAAGTTATAGGTTTTAGTTGGGAAAATGTTTCAACTTAGAGGTTTTTCTGGGATTTACTTTTATAATACACATTAATGGTTCTTATCATTCTCATCTTTAGAGATTTGATGGCACATTTTTGCAATTTCAAGAGGGAGATATAAGATCTATTTTTGATCTTATTATTCTTGACAAACTAATCAAAAATGTTATCAAATAAATCCAACAAAGTCTATGCTTATGTTGGTATCAAAGAAAACCTATAAAGTTTCTCAATATAGATATTTGGATTTTTTCGAAGTTTTGTTAATACACAAACACTATAGATCAATCTCTGTATCTATTCGAAACAACATATATAAACACATTACTCTCATAGACAGATTTCTTTAATCCTTTATTACCTATTCGAAACACATATCGCTCTCAAATACAGATGTCATTAACCCTGTATTAGTCACTTATATATGCAAAAAAAAAAACAAAAACATGATGAAATTCAATGTAATTTCATAGTCTTTTATTCTTTCATCATAAATACAGGTTCGGAGTATACATAAACTCTAATACATGCGTTTTTCAATCTAAACTGTTATTAAATTCAAATTTCATACCTGAATTAGTACACATTATGCGAAAATCAACATTAACTTAACCATGTAAGTCCACCGTTAATGTTTGATGACTGAGGTGCCACTCGACAGTTGACATGACACATGAATGGTTTAAAACGACGTCGTTTTGGCTAAGATGTGTACATAGAATCAAAATGACCTCGTTTTAATTATGGTGTACATAGACTCAAAACGACGTCGTTTTAAGTGTGTAAAATAAATCAAGTTTCAATAATAATATTTAAAAATTTTATTATATATATTCATGAAAAAACGACGTTGTTTTGAGTCTACGTACGCACCATAGCAAAACGACGTCATTTTAAACCATTCACATGCCACGTCAACTATCCAGTGGCAGCTTAGTTATTAAAAATTAACGGTTGGCTGACATCGTCTAACTCATTGTTGGTTTTCGCATCATGTTTAGTAATTCATGTATGAAATTTGAATTTAACAACGGTTTGGGTTGAAAAATGCATTCTATTGATGTTGAAGTGTGAAAGTGTACATGACAAAATGTTCGGGTTGATTTTGGCCGTTTTTCTGTCAAAAAAGGTGGTGAGTTTGGAGGCTGATTTTGAAGATTAGTAAGTGAGTTAGTCATAATAGATAAAGTATAAAAATAATTAAATAAAAGCATAAAACAACTAATAAATTTTTAAATTTGATACAATAGACAAATGATGTTTACATGGCCCTGCACTGTTGAACTTTATTAATAACAGGATAATCAAGTATTTTGTAGGAAGACCATTTGCTTTCAACATGCACCTTATTAGGTGTATAAAAAAAAAAATCACCCATTGTTCCTATTGTTCCTTAGCCATTTATTTAATTAATTTTTAAGTTTTTGCCATTGAATGCAATTACGCTAAATAATCTCTAACAATAATCTTGTTTTGTATATTAATCGTAAATAAGAATATACAAACGTGTAGGAAAAAAAATGAAAGTATTATACATTCTGAATTCAAGATTTGTGTCTTTTTTAAGGAATCTGAGCTATCTCAAGAAGGATCTTGTGAAGAGACTGAGGTTTAGAGAAGAAAGGGCAATGATCACTTCCTTTGATCTTAAAAACTGCTTCAGGACTATTCTCTCTGACCAGTTTCTCTTGAACGTCCGGTGAAAGAGCCAAGTCATCGAGCGTCTGAACGTAGAATCTTCGACCTTTCCCATATCTTTCTGCACTAAGTGACAGCTTCTCCATCATGGGACCAAATGGTACAGGCCGCATCGATATCATCGACAATGCAATGTCCTTAAAACATTTTTAAAACATAAAAATTGATCACTTGTTGCATTAGATCTATCTATAAAAACAGAACTTGAACCACTCTAGATTGGGGCTGTTGCTGATCACTTAGATTTATTATTGTAAGAGTTTACCTTATTGGGTGACTGATTGAAGTACAAGCCTTTCATGTGTTGTTTCTCAAACATGAACCCCGTCGCGGGCTTGTCTTTGCCGTTTCCATAGATCAGGAACTGCGACTCTTTCATGAACCGTTCGGCAGAACCAAGCTGCAATGAAGACAGTTTCCAAAGTGTGAGGGCAAACACAGAAACAAGGAACATTCACAAGATGAGAAGAGAGCTAACTACAGACTTTTTCATTAATTTGTATCCACACGGTCGCGGAAAAGCTTATTACATAAGTATTGGTTGCATTGGAATCAAATGACTCCACTTATGATTTCTAAACAAATCTGTATCTTTTTCAAACAGAGAAATGTAAATCTTTTTGTATCCTTAAGTTATTTATGTATCTTAATGAGATTAAGAGATCAAAATACGTTCAAGAAGCATGTGTAAATGAAATTTTGCTAGTGTTACCTCATCAGCAAAGACATCAAAGGGTCTTTGTCCATCAGTAACCATAGTTGCACATATGAATATAGCTTTTGAGATTTTCTCTGGAAACCGCTCTAACGCATACGAAACACATGCACCTCCAGTACTGTGACCCACCAGAATTACCTACAACAATCAACACTCATTGATTCACACAAGTATATTCAAAATGGAAAATCAAGATGACACTAGAATTCACATTGAAATTGTAAGCCTTCCTTAGGAAACTCCAATGGAAAACGCCTTCCAAGAAACCGAGTATTTGATCTTACAATAACACACAAAAGATCGCATAACTTGATTTTATAGCTGTCACAACTCTTCATCTGTCACAGCCAGACAAGCCTATGATAAATCCTTCCAAGTTCATATTACAAAACTGACCCAAATTTTAAAGAAACCAAAACATCTGAGGTTCAATGTAGTAAGACATTGACAGCTCCTTACAAGTTCCGACATATATCTAACTCTCTATATGGAGCATTTTCTAACCTTTTCTTCCTCGGGAAGATTTTGAAGGAGCTCGATCAACGGCTTTGAATATTCTTCTAACGTGGAAACGCTATTCGCGTCTGTCATATTAAATCCAGATCCAGCCAGGTCAACTGTCACAGGAAATAGTCCAGACTCTTCCAATGAAGCAATAGTTTTGTACCAACACCATGCCCCAAACCCTTCACCATGAACCAAAACGAATTTCTTAACCGTCAAGCTCTCCAAAAACTCAGGTACCTAAAGAGAAAAAAAAATATAAATAGCATCACTAAAACTGAACTTAAAAAATGTTTCCTAATCTCATAGTAACATGTATTGTCAATCACAAAGCAATGACATTTTTGTGTGACAGACAGGAACAATCCTGAACAAAGTCTCCAGTGTTAGAGAAAAGTCATCTGCTTTCAGTAACCATAAAGAAGCTTCTTTCTTCACTTTTTGTTCTAACCACAACAAGACAGACCCGTAGAGTAATATGACAACAACTATGTAAACTTTTTAAAAAGCAAAGCCACTACAAGTCTACAAGAACTTTTGAGAACAGTCAACGAACGATAAAAAGATACTAGCATCAGTAAAGTCAAACATAAAATGTGTACTGATCTCTAGAGACCTGGTGTCTCATAGCAATAGGCAGTCTCAATTACAACGAAGTGACATTTACACGAACAAAGTTCTCTGCTTTCTCCAAAAAAGAAGCTTCTTTTCTCCATCTTTGTTCTAATCAAAACTAGACAGACCTATTAAGTAATATGACAACAACACAATTTAAACATTTAAAAAGCAAAGCCACTACAAGACCTTTTGAGAACACTTGTTCTGTTCTTTTGGTCCCAACCTAATGTCAATATCAAATTTTAAACCTTTAAACACTTTTGAATTCTCTCCTCAAAGTTACAGATTTCTCCTCTCATGTCTCAAAAAGCAACACTCACTTCCAATCAAGAAATCTTCTAATCATTATAAAATTAGAGGAACAAGAAAAATAGTATAAAAATCCAAACTTTATCATTATTATATAAAAAAAGCTTGGACCTGTTTGTTATTAGCAAATGGGTCAGAGAGTGTTCCTCTTCTAGAGCTAGTGGAACCGATACGTCTAGACATGGATCCATCAAATCTCTGAGAAACCTGAGCTTGATGAATAGCCATAGACAAAGCTCTTCGATGCAAACTCTCTTCATCAGCAAGCAACTTCCTTTGTGAACGATTCACTCTCTTGCTTCTGGATCCATCTCCTCCACTTCTGATAACAACATCTTTCTTCTTCATGCAGATTACTCTGTTACCCATTATTCAAAAAACCTTGAATTGAGCACAAAAGAAGAAGATTTTACGAGAAACTCAAGAAATTTCCTAAGAAAATTCTCAAAATCGATTTATGTCCATCAATTAAAAAGATGGAGAGAAGAAGAAGAAGAAGCAAAACGGTGTCATTGATTAGGACGAATAAGGACGATTCAGATTTAAGACAAAGCAGCCAAAGTTTGTTAATTGTTTCGTCTATTTGTGTGGGATATTTCTGGGGTTTTTGATTTCTTGTGTGTTTCGACATTTTTGTTCTCATTATTATTACTCTGTTCCTTCATTTTTGTCTACTCTCAACATAAATCAAAATTAAAATCAGAAAACAACAAATTTAAGAAAACAAAATCTGTATATTTTCAATTAAACGAGGTTAATTATATATCGATTTGGGTTTATAAATAATTAAATATGGTCAGATTGTGGTGCGGCTATTGATGCTTTACGAAGACCAGAAGTTTACCCTAAATACCGTTCTCAGCTTATAAAGATACAACAGGTAATACGGGTGATGCGGGAGGTTAGTTTTCACCTCTCTTCACCGAAAGCCAATTTTTTGGCTAGGGAGATTGCTTGTAGTGTTACTCGAGAAGGACGGTTTACATCTTACTTAGCACGAGGTGGTCCGGCTTGGCTTCACAACCGGATTGAGGACGAGCGGCGAGGTCGACGTTGATTGGTTTTCTCTTGCTCTGTTTTGTCTTTTTAAGTTGCTCTGTTTTTGATTTATCTCTGTTTTTGCAAACTTCTTCTTTGATTTTAATCTAAGACGACAAAAAAAAATAATAATAATAATAATAATAATTAAATATGAACTAGGCTTTAGATTTTACAATTAAACTAAATTATAGTCGGTTTAGGTTTATAAAGAGCGATTAGAATTTAGATTTATAATTAAACAAAATTATATGTTGGTTTGGGTTTACATATGTGAATTATGGTTTAGATTTTACAATTAAACGAAATTATCTGTCGGTTTGAGTTTATAAAAGAGTGATTAGAGTTTAGATTTTCCAATTAAACAAAATTATATGTCGGTTAGGGTTTATAAAACGGTCGTTAGAGTTTAGATTTTAAAATTAAATGAAATTATATGTCGGTTTGGGTGTATAAAAGAGGGGTTAATGTTTAGATTTTACAATTAAATGAAAGTATTTGTCGGTTTGGGTTTATAAAAGAATGGTTATGGTTTAGAGTTTACAATTAATTCAATTTAGGGGGTTTTAATGAATTAATATTTTTTATTTAGATGATATTCTTTGTTTTAATTTGTTTAATTATATTACATAGTAAATTTTGATTGGCTAACTAAAAAGAGGTGAATAAGAGAGATTCGCCCCTAGGGGTGAACCCAAAAATTCTTATTCAGATAACCTCAAATTCATGAACCTCTAGTTTTGTTACCAATAAAGAAAAACTTTTGCTGTAATGGTTTATTTTAATCATCAAAGATTAAAAGGTTTTATAAACCTTGAGTGATAGTTTCATTCACTCTCGTTATTTGAAGATTGTTTTTATAAAAATAAAATAAAATGAATTGAGTTAAGTTGCTACACACAGTTGACCATTATGAGATGATGCATTTGGAGATGGAGATGGCCATCGAAGCACACTATTTGATGATCGAGTAAATAACTGAAGAGGGTAGTTGAAGCTTTCCCGCGAAAAAGCGGTGTTTTACTTATAAGCCAAGAATATAGATGGCCTCTGATTTTTTTTTTAGTTTGTAGTTAAAAGTCTTGTACTCTTATTCCATCATCTAATGTGAGAGGATTAGGAAGTTTATAGTTCTTGTGGATATTCCTTTAGTAGGTATAAAACTGAGTTTATATATGTTAAATTTGGGTATAGGGTTGCTAGAATGAAAATATTACTATACTCTTGCTAAATTTTTCAATTGAGTTTTGTCCATTTTGCTAATTAATGTATTGTTCATACAATTTTCAAAAACAATCCACTAAAGTTAGAGTTTCCAATACCTTTTTTCAAATAACAGTATTATCCAATAACGTTTACATTTCATCAATGCACAAAGAAAGGAGAACTACTACTTAATTTTACTTATAATCTCAAACAATAAAATACCATAAATTTTGGAATTACTAACCTCTATTTCTCATAAAATACCATAAATTTCAGAATTAAACGACCTATTGTAATTTTTAATTTTTCTCCTACAATTTGTAATTTTTTGCAAGAAAAAAAAAACACATTCTTACGAGAAAAAGCCCAACCTTGAACGACCTATTCTTTAAAACCAGGTTTATCAATCCATCTCTTATCGAAGATGAAATGTTTAACAAACCGGTGAGAACTGTTCTGGATTGAGACGAGGAGGGGTCTATGATCAGAACCCCTAATTTCAAATACTCCACATTGGTGTGGAAAAAAATAGAATGTGATTCTTCATTACCCAAAGCTCTATCCAACCGTGATTTGATAAGTCTTCGAACTTTTCGGTCCGCAACTCCACAACTACGTCTCCCCAGAAATGAAAACAAGCTCCCATGAGATGGGATCTCGATCATCCCACAATTTCCAATCATGCAATGGAAACGGAGGAAGGAGGATTCAGATCTACGTTTACCCCCGCCCCCCTATTCTGATGATTTTCGGTAATCTTGTTAAAGTCACCAATCATAAACTATGGATTAGAGCGGATAATGCCAATATGCGTCAAGCATTCCCAAACTAATTCTCGGTATTGAACTACCGGATCTCCATAGATAAAAGTAATAAAAACTCGGTTTCCATCAATAATTGTTTCAATATCAATAAGCCGATCACTCACAGAAACAAACTTAACCGGATAGTCTTTCGAATACATAAGAGCAAGACCACCACTATTACCAATAGATTCAACATTTTAAAGAGAATCAAAATCTAAAGACACTTGCATATTCTAAAGATGCTCATGGTCATTTTTAGTTTTTGATAAAAAAAAAAAAAAAAACTAGAGAGTACATGCGACACATCTCCTAGATGATCTAGGTCTTGTCAAACCATTTTTGGAGGCCAGTCTCTTACTCGGGGATCTCTCCTTAATGTTTTGTATTTTCTTCAAAGTAGCATTGACCAGCAGGCCCGGATTTCCTTGGGCTTTTCGCAATTGGGCCTCCACCTTCTTTTTTGTATCTTTCTTTTTTGATTTGGGAACAGAGGGCGTTGGGTTCACCAAAGGAAGATCACAGTTGAACCCTTGATTCCCCGGTGTGATCCCTGAATCTGTGAATCTGATCTAGCCAGAAGGTTCTCTAGGAATTCCTTTCCTAACAAATCTTCTTCATCAAACTCAGTCGTCTCATCTAGGAGAGGGGATTCCAAGGAATGATAAGCAGCTTCGTCCTCTGCCGTCCAGTCAAGGTTTAATGCCTCCGACAACGGCTGTAAGTCAAATCCTAGCCTTCTTCTAGTACCGGTGAAGATGGAATCAAAGATCGTGGCTGATGAGCTTCAGACGGACTGGAGAATTCTACCGCTTGAGGGAATTTTGCCGCTAAAATTGTATCTAGAATAGTTGTAGACAAACCCGCATTCACTTCATCCTCATTCAAGTTCAGCTCATACTAGCTCTTTTTTTTCTCTGTTTGAGGCTCTAGAGACAAGGTAGCAAGAGAGATTGTGGGTTGTGGTTCCTTCGACACCTGAATTAATGCCGACGACGAGGCAAAATTATCGAAATTCAAAGACTTTTTTGTTGAACTGCCAGTCTCCAAGAATCCCCTAGAGTTTGATAGGAAAGGTCGACAGCTTTGCCTTTACCTTTGTTTGAAATGGATACCTTTACCTTTGTTCCCTAATAAGAGCAGGGGAAGAAGTTCCTTGTTTCGCCCTAGAAGGAGATACAATATGGTCTAATATTGTTAATTGAGAGTTAGATACCAACGATGTGGTCTGCTCAACACCTTGAGAAGTTCTACGATCAATTAGAGAGGTTTGTTCCTTGTCGGGGTAACATGTACGACCTATGTTTGATGGCTCAATACTTTTCTCATATGAGAAAGTCACCGAGAGAGTCTCCACGGACCCGTCCTTCAACATCCCATATGTGCTCTTTAGGGAGAAGAGCTACCAAGTCTTTGATACTGCATCCACCTTTATGGAACATTCGCCCTACAAGGCTAAGTTGGAGACGGGCTAACAGAACTGTGTTATCCACTTGGGGGAGAATCACCACATCATTTTCATCCTCAAGCTCAAAGACAAAGGGAGCTTGCTTCGGGAGGAGATTCCCTGTGCTAGCTTGGTCTTTCTTTCTTTGACATTGTGAAAGAAAAGAATTAAACAAAGAAGGACAGATCTTAGCTTAAAGCTAGAAAGAGTGAGATAAAAAGCAATGAGTCTCTGCTTTTGCAGGAAGATCTTCGGGGGAGATGAAGATCTTTCTTTACATTCAAAAGATAACAGCTTGAGGAGAAACCCAAGAACCGTAAAGAGACAAGACAATGCCTTTGACTGAGAGGGTCAAAGATGAAACCATCTCGTTACCACTTTGAGAAAATGCAGGTTGAAAAGTGAAGGCAGGTAACAAAGAAAAAGACAGATAGAAATCTAACGGGAGGAGCCAGGGGAAGAAGAGGAGAGGCTAGCCAGGGAGAAAACCATCAGAAGAATCTCAGGGAAGGGAAGCTTCGACTCGACAAAAGAAAGAGTAAAAACTTCCGAAAATAGCTAAAAAAAAGTGGTTAAGATCTATAATTTTTGAAACTATTTGCTTCTTTCAGGTTTTCCGAGACTCGTGTCTAGGAGAGTTTTTTTGAACCAAAGTTTTTGAGCGGAGAATAAATGATTAGAGGAAAGATAAAAATTAAATTTATATTAGTCATTTTTTCCTTCATATTTTGTGACTTATTGGTTTCTTTAATGAAAGATAATATAAAATGTAATAATTAATTTTAGTTTTTAAGTTATAACAAATAAGATATGTAGGTCCCACACAGAGCCGGTCATGGGCTAAAGCCCGTGAAGCAAGGGCTTTAGACGCCAAAGTTTATTAAGTATTTATGGGGCATCAATTACTGGTAAGCTGTGGTGGTGCAGTGGTAATGTTTGCCTTTATGCTCCTTTAATGTGACGAGTTCGAACCATAGATTTGCATTTTTTTGTTAAAAGGAAAAATTAGTGTCTGTTAATGGGCTAAAATTTTTTTTTTTGCTTCAGCCACCAAATTCGTTTGGGCCGTCCCTGGTCCCACAGAAAGAAAAATTATGCTGACATGGATGATTTCCTCCATTGAGAGTAGAGAAGACTCCTGATATTCCTTGTGTTCACTTTATATAATACTAGATATGGACCAGTGCGTTGCACGGGTTGCCGGTCGAAATTATAATTCTTAACTTTTAATTTTATTTTTGTAAGCATAACTAAAATTATATAAACATATATATTTTAGATAATGCAGCACTTTCATTTATAATACATATTGTGCAGTATAAAACAATATTTGTAGTTATGTTATACTAATTATTAAATCATCTAATATAAATATTGACCTATTTATAAAATTATATAATTTTTTTTGCTTATTATAAGTTATGAAGTCATAAATGTTCATAGGTTGTATTATTGAATTTTAATAAGTTATTTACATCCTTCGGAAGAGTTGTTTTACATCTTATAATTTCAATGTATGCGAGATGGAAATAAACTGTGACAATAAGAAAAGATGAAATTATATAGTTACGTGACATTGTCAATTTTGGCTCATATTACCCATTTTTCGTTTTCTCTTTATTCCTTCCGCTCGCCGGCGATAAATTCTCAAATCTTTCTATTTTTCTCATTAGATTTCTCTTATTTTTGCTTGAACTCCTCTTTCACTCTCATTCTTTCCCTCTTTTTTCCCCTATCTCCATTTCTTTCCTTCGTCGGACATCACCACCTAGTCTCACTACTCTGACCCACCACCACAAATGAATCTCACTACTATTACAATCACTACCACCATCAATACCGAATCTCGCTAATTTCGATCCACCATCTTCATCAATATTTATCGCCGCCACCACCACCAAGCTTGAACAACCATCATCAACACTAACACCACTGTAATCGCTTCTTCTCCTTTTTCCCCAACTTCTCTTATTACTCCACTTTTTTTTTATCTTATCCGACATCAGGCGAAGCCCTGACAACAACTCTAGTTTATGTCCATCGCCGTTCATAATTCTTAATTTGCCCCCATTGCCATATATTTTTTGGTTTTGAATATCAAATGATATTTTTAGAAAACCATCGTAATTCACAGTGTTTGTTTTAATATTTGACATGATATATTTACAACAAATGATAAATGCATGTAATTTTTACATGATCATGTTATTTTTTAAAATCATCCAATCACCACCTCCGTAACCATCTGCCACCACCATCATCACCTCCATAACAATCACATGTTACTCCTATTTCTTTCAGTATGACATTCTATTTTATTAAATGACATTGTTGGATGTCTCTAATTCGTCGTCAGAATTCTAATATTGATTTTTTTTCTTCAGATTTTTCGTGTTATTAGTATTTATTTCATGTTTTTTTCTCTAAATTAGAATACGCAGTTGTATGTTTGTCTTTTGTTTGAGACCCATTTTGAATTTTCACATATCTGAAAAACGTTAGTTTCCAAAACTTTTTTAACTCATGGCTATTTCCTTAATATTTTTTGAGTCAATTGTTAGTTACTTATATTATCCTAAAAATATTTATAACAAAAAAAAAGTTTTACCAATAAAACGAAGTTAAAACATTGGTGGTGTGTGAAGAAATTAGTTTACTTGGTGAGAAAATATGAGACAACTTATTGTTTATATAAAGGTGATAATTTACATTTTTTTAATATAAATAATTACTGATTGTATAATTTCCTTAATCCTTTTTTCTATTTTTAAATTTTTTTTTCTTATACAATTAGTAACTTATAAATAAAATATTTAGCATAATTTTATAATTTTTATTTTTATGGAAAATATACATATGATTTCTTTAAATATACATATAGTTTTCTTACTATGATCTAACTGTTTAAATTTATAATTTTGTTATAATTATGTTTTAACAATTTTTAATTTGTTAAAAACAAAAATTTTGGTTGTTAGATGGCAAAATCTCTTATGGAAATATAGGTACAATTTCTTTATAATTAGCTTTTTACATTTTAAAACTGTTTACATTTATAATTTTCTTATAATTATCTTTTTACTTTTTTTTTATTTAAAAGGACAATATATTTGACACATGGCAAAATCTTAGATCGAAATATTTGACACGAGTCACGATCTCGTGAGTTATTAACTTTGAAAACCATACTTTATATAAGAAGATGTGTAACGAGAAAGTTTAGTAGATGATTTCAGAACCAGTCCAGGTATGATTTTGTATCTTTAAATATTTTGATTCTCTTAATATAATTCACTTATGTAACATTCACAATTATTCAGTCATCTTCTATGCATAAGCTTCATTTCTTTTTGGTAGTCATGATTACATTGCACCATTGCTTGGTAACATTCACCATTATTTACATATTTGAACTCCAAAAAGAGTTATTAGGGAAGTGCATCAACCTATGATGATCTTTTTGATCTTTCGCCAGCTGAGATCTCGAATCCTTCATTTTTACTTTGATATGTTCTCTTTTCTTTTTGAATATATGGGTCTTATGATTTTATGACAAAATTCTATAACGTCATGCACATGCATTTATGTACATATTCCATTCAATCTTTGATGCTAATATAACAAATTGAGTGATCTCATTCCTAAATATATCTCTTTATAGTGGATGATATTTCTACTTCAAAACCTAAAGTGAGTGCATTAATTACTCGACAAGGGTTTATTGAAATCATGTACCCATTAACTTAAAAGTAAAGCTCTCCTCTTTGCATTTTCGAGATAACAAAACTACCATTGGAACTAAACATATTCAACCACATGCATCAATAAAGACCGTTGATATTCCTTAGTAGTTTCTCCATTTCTATCTTTTATATATGGTTCGGATGAGTTCTTGAGAAAAGAGACAGAGTCCAAAGATCTCTTCATATATTCCTGTAATCTTTATTTTTTAAGATTTACTTTGTCAACTTTCAAATGGGTGGAGGACTGGTAGCAGATGATTTCAAAACTGGTCACGGTATGTCACTTTTCTCAAATATTTCGAATCTCTTTCTCTCACAGTCTTACTAGTCTTGCAGTTAGTAATGTAGAACTACTACCACTGTTTCACTCATTGCTTTATACAAAAAAAGAGAAGATATTCTTTGATATGACATTTATAGATTTGCCTTTGACAAGAGTCTTTTTTTTTTCTTTTTTTTGTTGAAGATGCTTGTGATTCTGATTTACCGCTGAAACCAGCAAGAACCCTAGTCCTTATTGGCTGCTCGGGCAACGGGAAAAGCGCGACAGGGAATAGCATCCTCAGAAGTGAGGCATTCAAGTCAAAAGCACAGGCAGCAGCTGTTACCAAAGAATGTGAGCTAAAGAGTGCTAATTAAGCAACAAAACGGACAGATCATAAATGTTATTGATACTCCTGGTGCGTGTGTGTGTGTGTTTGCATCCTCTTCTTCTTCATATGAAACTGAAATCATCGAGCCAGAGAGCCGTTAACAACATGGGAATGCTAAACATGTTGATCATGATTCATTTTTCAGGCCTTTTTAGTTTGTTCCCCTCAAACGAGTCTACCATCCGAGAAATATTAAAATGCTCTCATCTTGCCAAAGAAGGTATCGATGCGGTGCTTATGGTTTTTTCCTTGAGGAGCAGGCTAACAGAAGAGGAGAAATCTGTGCTTTTTGTTTTGAAAATACTTTTTGGAGATGCTATTGTTGACTACTTGATCGTTGTTTTCACCAATGAGGATTCACTTGTGGATAACAATGCGACAATCAATGACTATCTGGAGGGCTCTCCTGATTTCAAGGTTACTGTGTTTTCTTCTTATCTTTCTAGAAGATTTTCACCTTCTATTGTGACTTTTATCAATTAATTTGTTTATGGTTCTAGGAAATTATCGCAGCCTGCAATAACCGCATGGTTCTGTTTGAGAATAGTCTTAGGACAAGTAAGCGCAAGAAAGAGCAAGTTCAGAGGCTTTTAGACCTTGTTGAAGAAGTTGAGAGGAAGAACAACAAAAAACCATTTCTGTTTGATTTATCTCATGAGACAATGGTAACTTTTTTTTTAATGCATGTTCCCTTCTTGATTTCTTTTGATTGTAGTATAAGTAACCATCTGCATCTCAGGAAAGCGAGGCCGTAGTTGACGAAAAGGCGAAAAGGATTAGCGCAATGAAGGGTAAATACACAGAACAAGGGATGTCCAATTGGAAGGAAGAGGAAGTGAATTCACCTCATCATCAGCTCAGCCAAAAAGTAGAGAAGGTAAGGTGTTTTCGAGTCATCGCAATGGTCTCTAAGAAATTTATACTAAGGCTTTGTGATGTGAACATGTTTCTTGGAAAATTCTTTAAGAACTGATCGTGATGGAGAATAATTTCTGTTGTTGGGAAATTTTTACAATGGTGTTCTTTGTTAATGCTCAGGTGATAGAAACAACGAGTTTGCTGGAGCAGAAACTGAATCAGGAGCAAAATGCAAGGCTTGAAGCGGAAAAAAGGGCGAAAAAACTCCATGAAGAATCCAGCGAAGAGATTAAGAATCTGAAGGAGAAACTCGAGAGAGCAGAAAAAGAACTCGAGAAAAGGGAAAAAAGTTGCATCATTCTTTGATGATCTTTCAAACTTTTCCAACCTGAGATCTCAACGCACATTTTGAGTTTGTTATAGTCTTTTTCTTTCTATCAATTATCTGGTTTTATGTGATGATTTCTGACATAAAGTCACCGTTAACATAAAATCTATGTATTTCAACTATTGGAAACTCTTTACCTTGTTAATATGTAGCAAATGGAAACGAGTTTCTTGGCATCTGCATCTTTCAAGAATGATCTTAACAAGTTTAGGTCACTTTTTAGTTCAGTGAATTGTTCATCAACTCCATGAAATTGCTCAGGTTCTCCGACAAGGAGGTACCAAAGCTTATGAACTCCAAACGACAGCATCGCCTCAGCCATAACTCTCCTGCACAAGTAATATAAAATAGGAGGCAAAGAGAGCAATCAACATCATATACAATGGTATACCTATATTTTCTCATCATTTTTTCAGAAATCAACTGTAAATTTATATCATACAAATGCTAACTCTCATAGAATGGCTAACTATAAAGTCATACCTACTCTTATAAAAGAAATCCATATATATGAAGATTCTTAGACAATTCAAGTTTAATTCAAACATTACTAATAAATAAGAAAGAGTGTTTGTTTTAATCTCAATTTAGAGCCATAATCCTCAGCATAATTGATTGCACAAACATATACATAAGATCACAAAGACCGAAAAAAAACTGTTGTTAACTCTGTTCTTGAAGAAATTTCCCAAAGAACAAACAGACTCGCCTCTCGAACACACTGTTCGGTCATCTACCTTTGTAAGAAGAGAGATGGTTGTTCTTAGTTATGAACTTCAACTTAATCACCTGTGAATAGATTGTTACTCACATGGTCACATAAATAAACAATTCAAATAAGACCAGTTCTACACAATTAACAATAAACAAAACATAACTACGCATGATGCACGTTATCCATTTGGGTCAATTTTGATTCTAGAAGGTCCCATAGGGTGGTTTCAGACAAAAGCACCATGATCTCAGGGTTTTTACCGAAGTCACGAGTTAATTAGGGTTTAAGCGAATTTTGAGGATCGGTTAGGTTTATCCAATTTTGGGACAATGTATAAATATTATTATTTTTTAAACCAAATGTGTAACAAACTAACAATCGAGATATAACCGATTTCCTCTATCCCATAAACCGGTGAGTAATACATCAATCATCAAAAAAATATAGAAACTAGAAATCATTTAAGACTGCATCGACTTGTAAGAATATTTTTAAGAAAATTAGAAGAAAAAAAAAACTAAAGAAATGATTTTTCGATATTAAGGAAAATATAATCGTATAGCTAAATAATAATAAAAAAATGGGTTGTAGCTAAAAAAAAGGAAAAGTTGCAAGACTGTCACTACTACCGATCTAAGAGAAGATCTAATTAGATTTTGTACGCGATTTCACAAAACTTATGACCGTTGTGGGATTGAGAGAAAGCATCATCTTACTGATTCTCTCTAGTCTCTATATATTACAGAACCAATGCCTTCTCTTTTGCACTTGCCATCATTACATTACGATTGAAACCTTTCTCCTTAGTTCTCTCTTACGATCTTTCAAGATGGCTCCTCGTGATAAAAAACCAAAAAAGTCCAATGATGATGATGATTTGCAGAGGAAGAAGAGCTTTTTCAAACAGAGATTTCCTGGTTTTAAGAAGAAAGCCAAAGAGCTCTCTGTTCTTTGCGGTAACTCTGTTGGTTTCATCTGTTACGGTCCTGACAACGATCTCCATGTTTGGCCTCAACCTCAAGATCATAACCCACAAACCCTAATAGAAATTGTGGCCAAGTTCAATGCGTTGAGTGATCAGAAGAGGAAGCATCACGCATGCGATCTCTACGACTTCCCTAATCTCAAGGGTTTATCCGGTGACGATTTGAGGAACCATCTCGTTAACCTTGACTCTCACTTAGTTGGAGTCAAGCAACAAAAGATAAGTATCATGAAACGAAACTTGAAGATGCCCAAGTCGAAGGAAACGGAAGAGGATGATCATCTTAGGGTTTCAGACAACAACGCCACCATCTCAAACCGCAAGGTGTCTTCGTCTGAAGATCAGAGATTAGGGTTTGGTGGTGTATTTGACGAGTTGGGTTACGTATTACGTGGCTCCCACGAAACTGTTTCCAACATTGGATCTTCTACTGCTTCGAAGGTTTCTAGGGATGTTGGTAGTGTTACGGATTCTTCTCTACTTGATCCTTTCACGTTAGGGTTTTCCGGGGATTATTTCCCGGCGGATCTTATGGCGGTCACAGATAATTTGGGGGTTTGTGCCAACAATGGTGTTTGGGATCCTTCTTGGCTTGATTTTGATTTTTCGCCGACACTATTTACTGATGATTGGAATGTTTCTGGCTACAATCCACTTCTGGGAGCCACTGATTCTTTTACGGCGAGCACTTACCAAACGCCAGTCACAGATTGTTTAGGGTCCGTCTTCTAGATTATGCTTTTGAGGGCATGATAACTACTAAGTATTAACTAGGGTTTGAGATCTATATATGTAATTCACCTATATATTCTCGGTGACTGATCGATTCTTGTAGTATCTTGTATGTGTTGCTCCAACGCAAATCCATGTTTGTAAAGTTGGTAGCTTTTTTATTATCAAGTGAATGAATGAAATTTTTTCATTTTCTCATTTTTTCATTTTGAAGTCCATAAGATGCAAAACTTTTCTTTATCTGCATAAGTAAAACGACATGACATGCCTTTAGGAGAGAAACCACACGGAAGACTAAAGTCCTCTTAGCTGCAAACATATATATGAAAGCTCACAAACACTTAAAACCTATGGACAGAGGAGATAACTATATTGTGGCATTAATTAACAATTCTATATTGTGACCATGGCTACTTCTAAATTGTAGCACAAAAAGTGAGCAAATCCTAACCATCAATCAAACAAAACTTCCAAGTTCGAGTTATGACTGATAACAGTTAAAGTAGCAGATGATGTCCTTTGAATTGCGTGTCAGTAACCGTCTCAATATGCATCTCAGGAAAGCGAGGTCGTAGTTGATGAAAAGGCGAAAAAGATTAGAGCAATGAAGGGTCACTACACAAAACAAGAGATGTCCAATTGGAAGGAAGAGGCTTAAGGAATGAAACTCAAATAGAGAGGTAGACATGCATTTTTGTAAAAAAAACATTTTAAACAAACTCAAATGCAGAGATTCCTACTAGCTAGCTCTGTAGGATCATTTTAAAACAATGCAGAGACATCACAGTTGAAGGAGTTACAGAAGTCATATAAGAAAATGCTCAAGGGAATGGAGGAGAAGGGTAATACATTTATCGGTTATCGTATCTCTGGTTCATGCATATGTGATGTTTACATCTTTATATGTTGGTTCTGTTGTCTCTGGACAGGTCTCTAATCAGTTAAAGGAATCTTTGAGGGATGTGAAAGAACAACTAATGAAGTTAGAAGCCACAAGAGAGGAAGCTGAGACAAAGAACGAAACTCAGACACTTTATAAACCCATAAATGATTATCCATGTAATAGGATCATGCATCTATCTAACTACTTCAATTATACCAAATTCTCAAATCTCAAGTACTCATTTTATGGCGTATGACTCTTTCCTTAAGATGTAATTTGAACATGCTAATTACTCATTATAGTATACATTTATCATCAAATATTTTACTACTAACATGCTACAACTTATCATAATTCTCTAAACCATGAATCATATGTCATATGATTCTCTCCTTCAAGCATACAAATCAATTATATAAGATATAAACCAATATGATTCGAGTCTATACAAATTAAACCAATGTTAGACGATTCAAGTTCATAGGATTCAATTGCATAACATGCTAAACAATCATTTGTGCCTAACCTCAAATATACGTGTTGGCTTTGCTGATAGACGGAAGATATAATAATTTTCGATGATTCTGTCACCGGACCTAATCAATTTGAATTAACCACATCAAATTAGAACCTGAGACTTTAACCTTTTGCATAAACAAACCAGATCATTACTCACTCATGATTTTAGGCACTTACTTTGATTCATATTATTACGGTACATATTAATAGAGTATAGATTCATCTGAAACCAAATCGTAACTATTTTTATTTTTTCGTTTAATATTTGCATAATCTAAATAGTTTTATACCAACCTAAACGAATGATACATGAGTTGTCATATACGTGTTGTGTTAAACTCACATCACATGATTAATCTCTATCTAATGACCGCCAATAGCAAACCGCCACATGGTATCTTTAAGCTTAAACATAAGCTAAGTGCAACCTATGTGCACCCAACCTACCACTATACGAAAAGTTAAATACGAGAAAATATCAAATCAACTCTAAATCTAAAAAAAAAAAAAAAAAAAAAAAAAAAAAAAAAAAAAAAAACTCTAAATCTTATCACTTAATTATCAAAATCTCATAAATCATATGATACCACTCATCAAATATTTAGGATTTTAATAGATGTAAATGAATTTATAAACTCAAATTTTCAGAATTTCAATAGATGGACGTCTTCGCTTGGGGTGATATGTGAGACGAATTCTACTATGATCGATGATGGAAGTATCATCACTGTGATTGACACACTCCCGGTGAGTGGTGCCATGATTTTTAAGAAGTTAATTTAGGTGGATGCTTGAGTCTCACGTCGTCACCGAGAACACCATCAGGGAACCTGTAATCTCAACACCTAATACCCTTCCAATCATCTCGTCTTGGCATCCCATGGTTCATTGCATATTGTAGGTTTTCGAAAGAAGAATAGCCATAACAGTAATGTCGTCCCTTTGTAGTCTATTTGAGATCCTGATTTTGATTGATTTATTTCAGGTCGCTGAAAAAATCAAAAAGTGTACCATTTTACTAGTCTTTTTGACAAAACATGAACACCACAATGTAAAAACTAAAAATGGGACTAAAACATTAACACCACAAAAATACCTGTAAGAAAAAACTTTAAAATAAAATTTATGAAGTTACTTTCCATTTCTTCTACAATCAGTCAAATATTATTATTTGATTTTTTAATTTTACTTTTCGTTTTTGATTTTCATAATATGTATTAATTTTTATTCAATTAATTTTTTTCACATGTTTCTAAATTGATAGTAACCCAATGTAATATATTATCTTAATTAGTTAAGTGTTAAATGAATTATAAGCTAAATTAATTGGGTTAACCCATGAATCTATCAAATTTAAATAGATTGGATCAACATGTAAATTCATTTCTTTTTATAGGTTATATGGTTAAATATCTCGACCCATCACTATGAAAAATGTTATAGTTTATAATCACATTGTAGGGGATAATTGCTGAATTAAGTTTTGTAAAAATTTGGCAATGTTATTAATAATGGTTATTGATATATCATGGTTTTTACGGTTTTTAATCATAATATATGTATTGGTTTTAGAGTCTTTTTATTATTTTTCGAGTTATTTTAGAGTCTTTTCAGGTATTTGGAGATAAGGGAGCATTTTGGAGCAAAACCGAGGAATAAAGGCTGAAGAGACGAATTTGGAGTCAGACAAAGATGAATTTGTTAGAACAATGTATAGACATCTCAGTTGAAGGAGTTACAGAAGTCATATAAGAAAATGCTCCAGGGAATGGAGGAGAAGGGTAATACATTTATCGGTTATCGTATCTTTAGTTCATGCACATGTGATGTTTACATCTTTATATATGTTGGTTTTGTTGTCTCTGGACAGGTCTCTAATCAGTTAAAGGAATCTTTGAGGGATGTGAAAGAACAACTAACGAAGGCAGAAGCCACAAGAAAGGAAGCTGAGACAAAGATGAACGAAACTCAGACACTATCGGCTGATGAGATCAGGAAGCTGAGAGGAACAGCTTGAAAAGGCCACATGAAAGAGAGATTTCTTGCGTGCCAAACTTGACAAAAGTGCACTATTCTTTGATTAAAATTTTCCATTCTCAACCTCGGAGTAATATTCTATAATTACATATACTGTATACACATGCATCTTTAATTTGTCTATATTCCATCTTTAATCCTCGCGGACCTAGACCAAATTGGCAAAATTGTTGTTGTCTTTTTTTCCTCCTAATGATGTCTCCTAGTGAATGTTTTTTGTTAAGAACATTATATTTTTCTCATTGTACCGTATGAATTTTCTGTTTAGTATCCTTAGTGGGATTTTCTTCATATATTAGTGGAGAATTGGTTTAAAATTAGAAGCTTTTATTGGTTTATCACTAACTTTTTTTTGGAGAGATTATGTGGTTTATTGGAACTATAACGTCTCCATTAACATAATTACATAAAGCTGTCCTCTATGACTTCTCGAGACAAGAAAAACACTCATTGGGACTAAACACCATTATCATCAATTGAGTGTAGAGGAGACTGTTGATATTCCTTTCTTTCTTTTTTGTACTTAAATCTTTTTTTAAGACCAAACTAATGGTTCAAATAAGTTCTTGAGAAACGAGAAAGAAAGTCTAGAGATCTCGTTTTGCTTTCATTCTATACATATAAAACCCACTAACCTATCTAAGAAAGTGTAGAGATCTCGTTTAGTAGAAACTGTACACTTTTCAAATGGGTGGAGGAGTTGCAGAAGAATTCTCAAGTGATCAAGCAGGTATGTATTTGTTTCTTTAATCTCTTTGAATCTATTTCCCTCACTAATGACTTTAAGCAATAAGAAGAGAATATTAGTCCACAATGCAATTAGAAAACAGAGGATATGTGTCTTGCTGATTTCATAGAAAAAATTGATTCTATGCAATTCTGAGAAAATAGAGTTTGAGCTTATCTTTTTGGTCCTTTCTTCTACAGAATAGAGAAGCATGAAACATATGTTCCTTATCTTAATAACCAACAAACGTTCCTTACTCTTAAAGAAAGTGAGCCTTAAAAAAATAGACACAAATAGAGAGCTAGTGAGAGTCACTCAAGTCAAATTTTCTTCTAAATGTAATGATTTTGTAAACAAAAGCTGTTTGCTGTAGTGATCCGCCCCTCATGAAAATATACCCTAAATCAGTTTATCTTTCATACAAGGTTTCCTTGTTCTTTGTTTGACATGAATATCTTTTTGGATTTGACAGAGTTTCCAATGGTGGCAGAAACTTTGCCAGGGGATGGACCAGTTATGGAGGTTGGTTTGACAGAGTTGCCAATGGTGACAGAAACTTTGTCAGATGATGGACCGGTTTTGGAGGTTTCTTGTGATTTACGTTTAGAGCAGAAACCTGCAAGAACCCTACTTTTGGTAGGGCGTTCAGGTAACGGTAAAAGCGCGACCGGGAATAGCATTCTTGGAAAACCAGCCTTCAAGTCAAAAGGCCGTGCATCAGGGGTGACTACAGTCTGTGAGTCACAGAGTTCAATTCTACCCAATGGCCAGATCATCAATGTTATTGATACTCCTGGTAATGTGTATGAAACAAAGAACTATCAAACCTATGAGTCTTCTATGATATTTATAATCTTAAACCTTTGCAGGTTTGTTTAGTCTGTCTCCATCCACCGAGTTTACGTGCAGAGAGCTTTTAAGGTGCTTCTCTCTGACCAAAGAAGGGATTGATGCAGTCCTTTTGGTATTTTCCTTGAGAAACCGACTAACAGAAGAGGAGAAATCTGCGCTTTTCGCATTAAAGATTTTGTTTGGAAGCAAGATTGTAGACTACATGATTGTTGTTTTTACAAATGAAGATTCTCTTGAGGAGGATGGTGATACATTTGAGGAATATTTGGAAGACTCTCCTGATTTCAAGGTTAGTGTTTCTTTCTTTATTCTTACTAAAGATCTTCAAAAACATGGATTAGGTCTCTTATTGAATTATTTATGGTTAAAGGAAATTCTCAAGGCCTGCAATGACCGCAAGGTGTTGTTTCAAAACAAGGCCAAAGCCCATGAGAGTCAGAAAGCTAAGCAAGTTCAGGAGCTCCTAAACTATGTTGAAGAGATTGCAAGGAAGAATGGGAAACCATTCATGGATGATTTATCTCACGAACTAAGGGTGAGAAAAATGATTTTTTTGAATACACATCCCGCCTTTTTGATATATCGCTTATCGGTATTACATTTTCTTCTCAGGAAAATGAGACTGCATTCAAGATAAAGCAGAGGGATATTTTAGAAATGAAGGGCTGGTACACAAAACAAGAGATGTCTCGAAAGATGAAAGATATGGAGAGGTCTTTTGAAAATCAGCAGCTCAGGCAAATGATGGAGAGGGTAATGTGTTATAGAGTTTTTCATATTCATTGTTAGATTGAGTCATGAACTTAACTAGTATCACTCTTCATCTTTTTCTTTTACATTTATGAAGAAAAAGTTTTGTTAACTATAACATGCCTCTGAATTTCTTGCTTAGGTGGAGACTCAGTTGAGAGAGAGGCTAGAGCAGCAGCTAAACCAAGAGCAAGCTGCAAGACTTGAAATGGAGAAAGGAGCAAACGAAGTCGAGAAACAGTCAAGTGATGTAGTAAAGAAGCTGAACGAAGAGCAAGCTGCGAGACTTGAATTGGAGAAAAGAGCAAAGGAAGCCGAGGAACATTCAACTAATGTAGTAAAGAAGCTGAATGAAGAGCAAGCTGCGAGACTTGAATTGGAGAGAAGAGCAAAGGAAGCCGAGGAACATTCAACTAATGTAGTAAAGAAGCTGAATGAAGAGCAAGCTGCGAGACTTGAATTGGAGAGAAGAGCAAAGGAAGCCGAGGAACATTCAACTGATGTAGTTAAGAAGCTGAGGGAGGATCTAGAGAAGGCTGAAAAAATGACCAGGGAGCTCGAGGAAAAGGCCAAACAACATTGCATCATTCTCTGATTGATATTGTGACCAAAATACCAAACAACATTGCATCATTCTCACTTTGTATCTCCAAATATGAGAATTACTTGCTCTCCTTGTGTTCATTTATTTTCTACTTTTAAAGTTTCTTAGAGTAACAAGAGAGTCTAAAAATATTAATCTACTATAATCTCTTTTTGCGTCAGGTCACCTTGGAAAACTATGAATGAAGGTAAAAAATATTAAACATTTTTTGGGGTTCATTCACCAAACTAAAGAAAATTGATAGGTATTAGGTTCTGCTTCTCAAAGGTTATTTATGATTCGCGGATAGGCAAAAGAGAGCAAGATATCGCAAGAAAGTGCGCGTTTGGTAGAGATTTGGAGAACACAAGGCATGTACGATGTACTAGAGTGATATTTATTTCCTATACATGTATGGACATCGAAATGAAAATACCTTTTTCTCGATTGCTTACTCTCCAATCAACCTGTGAGCCTTTTTAGGTTTGATTTCTCTCCATGCAATTTAGTTTCTACCTTTTGTGTGGCTCGAATTAAGTAATTACTAAGTATAAGCTTTTTGGTGTTTATGATTTACTGGTTGGGAATGCTAACGGCCATGTTCGTGTGATGTGTGCTCCTGTAGAAAAGAAGAGAAAACAAAAACAAAACAAAGATCTAAACTTAATCGGAGTTAAGTTAAAAATTATTGAAATCTGACTAGGCGGAAAAGAGAAATTGGCCTAAGCCGGAACAAAAAAACAACAAACCAACGCTATGGAAGCCGTCGGTATCGAGAAGTCTTTTGGGGCGATAAGAGAGAGACACCTGTACATTGAGACGAAACACCAATATTAATATAAACGTTTTTTCAACTGAGAGTAAAGAGAGTGTTGTTATTCTTTTCTTTTTAATATTTTCTTTAAAGATTATATACACTAGGTTAAAACCCGCGCTACGCCGCGGGCTATTTTTCTTAAATTGTGTTTGAAACTAATCAAATAAACAATTTTTAGTATCTCAATCTCTAACACTTTAAAAACTGATCTTATATAGTATAGAGTCATAGTCGATTACATATTCTTCTTTAATAGAAGTAAGAGGATTAGTGGTTCTATTGTAAAATTTATCTGAAGTTGTTTTGAGTAGTATTTTTTCGGTACTATCTATACTATTAATTGGGAAGCATTTTGTGAACTACAACATTGTGAGGGTAGTTTAACACTAACTAAATGAATTTTTACATGGGTAATTTAGTAAATAAACAACTACTACAACTAAATAAATATATTTGATTCGGATCCTTCATTGATTTTTTGCAAAAACAAATAACGAGATTAAATGATCCAATATATTCCGAGATTTGCTTCGTCAATATTTTTGGTATGATTTGTCTACAAAAACAAAAAAGGAAACAACATTAAATATTAAATAATAACTGAATATTCAGCATCAATATATTTATTTCGAATATAAATCGAAATATTTTATATTTTTCAATTTGTTAGAGATAAAACAAAAAAAAATCAACATAAATCGAATGTCATTAATTGAAAAATACAAAATATTTTAACAATAAAATCTAAACTAAATTATTACCAACTAAACTAAATTAATAATAGAAATAATATATTTTTAAATAAAATTAAATATTTGCAGGTTGGTAAATACTAAAATTATAAATATTTATCATTGATATTATCAATTTTGCAACGAGAAATATTTATCAACGATGTTACCAATCTATAAAAGTTTATGATATTAATAGTGTAGATTTATATTATTAATTGGGAAGCATTGGATAAAATATAACCTTATAAAAGGTAAATAATTACAAAGAATACCATTGATATTTTTAAATTTGAAGAAGGAAAATTAATAAACCGAAACGGGTAATTGTGTATATTTAATTCGAAATTGCATATATGTAAACTAAATTATTTTCGTAAGATATTATTAGATATTTTTGAAAATGGCAATCTAATCTTAATAACAAATTATCATTTCGTTTAGATTTTTAAAAATTTCCTTAACAATAATATGCTAATTAATACTGATTGGTACACATGGAAAAAAGATTTTTCAATTTTGATTTTCCAAATATGAAAAAACATTTATTATATTTGTCGTATATAATCTAAACAAAATACTTCCATCCTTTAAAATACAGCTTATTCAAAAACTAATTTTTTGGATTCTAAATTTGTAAATATCTAGAAAATATTTCCAAGATAGATTAAAATATAGGGGGATTAGCAAAAATACCCCTTTTCTCATGCCCCTTTTCAAAAATGCCCCTTTTAGATGTCCATTTTCAAAAATGCCCCTTTTTAAATCTGAAATTTTTATAAAGTTTTATTAGGTTTATAAGGTACTTATGGATTGTAACTACTACTTGAATACTCGATCCAAGTATTTATAAGGTTTTATAAGGTGTTTTTAAAGGTTTTACAAGTTATTTTAAAGGATTTTTAAGGTTTTTCAAAGGTTTTACAAGATATTTTAAAGGTTTTTAAAGGTATTTAAAATGCATTTATAAGGTATTTATAAAGTATTTATAAGATTTTAGATACATAGAAATGTAGTTTGTGTATGTTTCAATAATATTACATACATATTTGGGTAAATCTTATATTTTTAAGAGCATTTTTTATAAGGTTTTAAAAAAGGGGTATTTTTGAAAAGTGGCATTGAAAAAGTGGCATTATTAACAATTTCCCTAAAATATTTAACATTTAATTAGAGTTTAAATGATATAAAATTTTAGAATATATTTTTTTTTCAAATGGGTAGTTTTCATTATTTTAAATATATAAAACTAACCTAAATTTTTAATATATTTTTAAAACGTACTATAATAGTTACTATATCTCCAAATAAATTATTCAATTTCAAATCAAATAAATTATATTATTTTGTATCAAATAACATTAAAATAAATTTAAATACAAATGTTTTAATTTTTAATGCAAATATTTCAAAATGAGAAATATTAAATTTAAGGAACTATTGAATTTAAATCAAGATGACTAATTTAACTAATTACAAGCTACTTTTTAATTTACACAGTTTTTACAATTAATTCAAAATGATTCTCAAAATTTATTCACATTAAACTATCTCTTAGTTTTATGATTTTGTTAAGATTAGTTGATAGATCATTTATTTTTTCAATTTGTTTTCATGTTTTAATTTACGGTATGTTTACAAATTATAACAGAACATATGTTAATCCCCAAAACTTACAACCGTATATTGTATTGTGTTTAAAGATAAGCAAAAATGAACTCGGAAAATGATATTTAATGTAATATAACGAGAATAGGAATTACGAAACAGAAACGACATGGAAAGAGACATGACAGGATAAAAACATAGATTTTAGACTAGAACAAGTTACAATTCAAACAAATTAACGTTTGCAATCAAATATGTAACATGTGTTTTCAATTTTTATAGCATAAAAATGTTCAAAATAATAAATGTTATTATAGTATGTTCTATAATAGTTAAAATTTAAAAACAAACAAATGTAATTTAATATTTATGAACAAAATATAAAAAAAATAAGAATAAAGAAGTCAATTAATTTTGTAATATTTTTATTATATCATCATATAAAATATACAATGAATTATATTTGTATTTGTCCCAAACAAGATATCGAGAATTTTTGTTTCCGTCACGTCCTGTTTCAAATCGAGAATACAAAATTTGTCCTATAATAGAAATGCATTCTCTTATGAGATATAAATTGGAGAACGGGTAAGATATAATGTAACATGATAAAATTGAATGGGAATTACGCCCATCTCTAAATATTTCTATTTCTCGCAAACGTATTTAATCATTTTAACGGTTTTATCTACGGTTTGATAGTTTACAAGTTTAATGTTCACAAGTTTAATAAAAATCTACCTGACCATTAATTCGATTCAGTTTGATCTTGGTCCGACCGTTTGATTGTTACGAATTTTAAAATACTATTAAAATCATTATTATTTCAAATATTTCAACCAACTGATATGAGTTTAGGTTATAGATACTATAACTATATAATATTTTTTTTACATCAATCTAACTTATATTATATTTCAATCTAAGATTTTTTTCTAATCTACTCTTCAGTTTCAACTCCAAAAAATGACTTATGGTTGCTATTGTGTGATAAGCAAACATAAATAACATTTTATACTTTTCTGTGTACATTATAATTTATTTAATACAATATATATATCACTAAAACAACAAAATAATCATATATTTAATAAAAATTTATTACAACACATTTCTTAAAATATGAAATCCCGCACGTATGTGCGGGTCAGGATCTAGTTTATTTTAAAGAGTGAAACAAGATACAAGAAAATATAATTTAAATATATGATTAAGTTTCAACTTATGTGTGTAGGCAAAGCCAAAACAAACTTATTCTAGCTCTTGTAGAGCTTAATAAAAGAGAAAAGAGAAATTTAAATGAAATAGGCAAATAGCTTAGTAAATCTTTATTTAGTGACAGAAACTAAAGGAAAGAAAAGAGCTTTAGATTGTCACCAAGATTAATAATACTTTGATTCAATCATAAAATGGGGAAGAAGGAGAGTTGCCTCTTTGACAACTCTTTAGGTTAGTCTCATTGTTCTCATTAAATAATTATATATAAAAGACTACTTGCTTTAATAACCTAATTACATAGAGTAATGGTCTTCTTAGAAGATATAATCTTTGGATTATTGTGGCTCCTAATACTCTCCCGCAAACTTGGCGTGGGGTGAAAACAATACGGCAAGTTTGAACTTGAAATGAAGACAACTTTGGCGTGAGGATGCAACGTTGAAACAACACCATTGTGATGTGAATGGATGGCTCTATTCACCACAGAGAACAAACATGAATGTGAGATATATTCAGGCCTATATTTAATTATTTATACAGTATCACATGGCTCTCTCAGAGATAATCTTGAACTTGGAGAATGGAGAGCTTACTCGACCTCTCTCAAAATATTTATGACCTCTTTGTTTCACTAAGAGCAACTCCAACTTGACACTAAAACATTATAATTGGTGTGTTTTCATCTCCAATCGAGCGGTATATCCCATCACAAAGCTCTTGTTTAATTGAATAAAATTAATAAAATAAGAAATATATGTTTCTGATACAATATTACTATTTTTAATAAAATTTTATAATTTTTGGATTAAAATTTTTTTATTTAACTTTTTTTTTGTTTAATTTTAAACAAATACTTAACGGATCGGATATCCGGCAAATAGTTTGGATTTTAACGGATATTCGAACAGCCGGATATCCGGTCACTAACGAAGTAAATACGAATCGGAAAACTTACTATTCGGAAAAAGCGAATCGAATAACAAATACCACCAAAATCCCGGATATCCGCTCCGTGCCCACCAAGTGTTTAGTATCCTTAGTGGTCTTTTTTTTTTTGTCGTTATCCTTAGTGGTCTTTACTCACCCTAGGACGAATGTTTATTTTGAAATTTGTTGGGCCTAGCTAATGTTTATTTTGAAATTTGATCAGAAAGAGTGACGTGGAAAAATAGAATGATATTACTGGAAGACAAAACTGAGTTGTATTATTTGAAATGTTCTGATTGGGTATCAATTTTACTGAGGTGTCACCTCCAGAACAATCCAAAAAGCTGAGGTGTCAGCACTGGAGAGACTTTTGTTGTTTTTATTGTATTGTTATCAATGGAGAAATGGTTTAAAGTTAGTAGCTTTTCTGGTTTAATTATCACTAACTTGTTTTTGGATTTGGAGAGATTTTCTAGTTTATTGGAACTATAAAGTCTCAATTAACATAAAGTTGTCCTCTATGACTTCTCGAGACAAGAAAACACTCATTCGGACTAAACACCATTATCCGAGTGTAGAAGAGACTGTTGATATTCCTTTTTTTCCTTTGGTTCATAAATATTTCTTAAGAACCAATCTCGTTTTTCTATATATATATATGTATATATAAAACCCGTTAAGATATGGAGAGGTCTTTCGAAAATCAACAGCTCAGGCAAATGATGGAGAGGGTACTGTGTTATGGAGTTTTCCATATTCCTTGTTAGATTGAGTCATAAACTTAACTAGTTTCTCTCTTCATCCTTTTCTTTACATTTGTGAAGAATTTTTCATTGTGAACTGTATTTAAAACTTGATGATCCCTTTGTAACATGCCTCTGAATTCCTTGCTTAGGTGGAGACTCAGCTGAGAGAGACAAAAGAGAGGCTAGAGCAAGCTGCAAGACTTGAAATGGAGAAAAGAGCGAACGATGTCGAAAAACAGTCAAGTGATGTAGTAAAGAAGCTGAACGAAGAGCAAGCTGCGAGACTTGAATTGGAGAAAAGAGCAAAGGAAGCCGAGGAACATTCAACTGATGTAGTTAAGAAGCATAGGGAGGATCTAAAGAAGGCTGAAAAATTGACCAAGGAACTCGAGGGAAAAGCCAAACAACATTGCATCATTTTGTGATTGATATTGTGACCAAAAGACCAAATTTGATGCTTGACGAATGGAGTGATTGTTTATTTCTCGTGGGGTTGTTCGTTTCTTGTTATCTTATAATTGACAGATTTTTTTTTATTTTTCATACTTGGGTTGGTATGGAAAAGAAAATCGGAAGAGTTAAACCGTTTCCAGTCCTTTCTTTTTCTACCCTTTACTGATTATGCCAAGAACATTTGTGTCCAATTATTAGAAAACCTTGGTCTCCTTGTGTGACAAGATGTTAAGTTTTCAATATCGATACCTTTATTCCTTAACCAAACCAGTACACACCACGAGAGAGACTAGCACATCACTAGCTCAGCTCTCGATACACCCTACGAGAGAGACTAGCACATCACTAGCTCAGCTCTCGAGTCTCTCATGCGAGACACACAAGATTCAACAACAAACAATATAAAGCATAAACTCTCTAAATCGATATCTCTCCTTATTTATACTCCCAAGCCTGCAACAGCAAACCCTCTCTCATGCCCAGAGACTTTGCTTTCCTTTCCCAGCTCATCACGCACGTTGACTGCGTCTGCTTCCTCTTCTCTTTACTTGCTTCTCGAATCGTATCAATACTTCCCCCATTTAGAAAGCTTGTCCTCAAGCTTAAAGAAAAAAGAATTGATGTGGCAAGTGATATACAGTAGCACGAAAGCACGGCACAAACAGAATTGGATTGCGCTAGAAGCATATGCGTTCAGCTCCTCATAATCTCTGCATTCAAATGTCCAGTCTCTCCACTTGTATCAAACACATAACCTCCTCTTACGATGTGCTGCCTTTTGGTTGTCAACATCTTTTGTTTCGGTTGTGCTTTGTACTTGAACATCCAAGTCTTTTTACACTTTCTTTGCTTCTGCATTGTTGTAGATGAACTTGCAGAATCATTCTTTTGGTGTTAATCACTGCTATAGTTTTTGGTGCTAACAATAGATGACCCAAGGCTAGTATATTCTGGTTCGGAGAGATTCCCTCAACAACTATGTTCTCATTTCTCAGCTTGTTCTTAAGTGGTGGAAATAAAGCTCTCCCTAAATCCACCACATGAACCCCACGTGAATATGCAGCCACTGAAGTGAGAGATCCTTTCTTTTCAGAGCACGCCAGAGTAATTTTGTTACAAGGAATGTTGTGAATTACGCAACCTTCATAATTGTGAACCTCTGTTCTCAATTCTGCCCAATAGTCAAGCCCCATTCCTGTCCAAAAACACACTGGAAAACTATGACGAAACATCAACATCTCATTCCCCAAGCCTGTGGCAGCCTCTCCATTACTTCCCCCAATGAAAACAAGCTTGTCCTGAAGCTTACAGTGAGGAAACAGATGTGCTTGGACTTGTATCCGCAACCACAAGGAAACCAATGTGTTTCCATTTTGAAGTTGATCCTTATAAGCCCGCTTAGTCAATGGATGAATCTTCTTTGCTGCGTCACTTTCTTGATAAACACCCTGAAACAATGCAATTAACAGACATCCTGCAAATCGCTGTAATACAGAATGCACCAAACCCCATCGTAGAAGTTCTGAAACTGCTTGCAATGTCTCAACTTTGGTTTTCCAACGATGCCACAAATGAGAATCAGTTGGTTTAGTCTCAAGGACAAGAAAATGCCATGGCCTTTGAATTCTGAAAATCCCAATATGGACATTCTGCATCTGAATTGTGGTAGATAATAGCAGAGCCAACCACAATGTAGAGGATGCATGTAAAATGTCGTGCACAAACTGACACTGTTCTGCAGCATTGTTGTGTTTAATTGCAGGCCCTGAAATTGATTGTATTACCTTGGATCTCCATTTCTTCACCACCACAATATTGTTTCACTCCACTTAAATCTGGTCTAATACTCCTTTTATACAGCACCCTTGACATGTGAGCTTGGTTCGTTAGTCTCCGGCTCTGAAATTTTTTAATGTTAGCACTAAAACAAAGATACATGTAATGGATATTGCTGAAGTCAATGACTTGATATGGATCCATTCTTGACCTATTTCGTTGTAGATTCCTGTTGTTTTTGAACTTAAACATCCAATTCTTAGTAGACAAACTCAACTTCTTCTTTGACTGCATTATGTGACTTCTAATAGGCATTATGTCGAACACCTTGTAGGCATCAGATGAGATTTTTGCTTGAATCATCGCCAGTGTTGCAATCGATTCAGTATCACCTACTGATTCTTTTGCACTAATAGCTTCTGCTTCCTGAATCAACGATTTTGTTGCAATCGTTTCATGTGAACAAAACGATTCAACCTCCTGCGATTCAAGTGCCGGAATTGAAGCAGTAATCTCCATACTAGCAATTGAGCTTGAAGCACACATCAAATCTGCTGTTTGATCAATCTTTAGCATCAAATCTTTTTGCATATTCACTTCTGATGGAGAATTGTTTTTAACTGGATCAAATGTAGCCAACAACCTTTTTTTTTTGAATGTAATGTTAAATTATATTCAAAAGAAAAATAACGTTTTTACAACAAAGTGCATCGGGAATTTGATAAAAATTTGAAAGTGAAGAGTGAAATCAAAGTTCTAAGACAGCTAAGTATCTTAGCCGCGAGCTATAAGCCACTTTTGGTACGCCTCGTCGTACCGCCTATCTCCTAGTCTTCGGATCACTGAAATTTGGTTGCGGATTTGCTTGTCTATCCATGCCGTGATGAGAGCTCCCGAATGCGGTTGTTCTCCATGTCTTCGACCATTTCTCTCTTTCCAAATTGTATAAACAGTAACTTGAAACATATACCTAGAGAGAAAGCTCTCCACCCGGTTTTGGTGATGTGTGGAAATGTGATCAATAAGCTGTGACCAATCTGTTGAGTAGTGTGACTTAAGAACTCCCTTCGCGAGATCCGCCCAAATAGCAGAACTGTAAGCACAGGAGAAGAACAAATGGTCTCTAGTCTCTATGCACCCGTTACAGAACACACAAAGACCCGAGGCACCTCCATTCCATCGAAGCATACGGTCACCCGTAGATAGCCTATCGCGAGCCGCCAACCAGACACAAAAGGAGTATTTGGGGGTTGCATGAGCAAACCATACTCCTTTGTGCCAAGTGATAGTAGCAGAGGTCGTTCTAATGTATCCTTAGTCGAAAATTGTGGCCTGAAAACATCATTTTTTGATCGCCATAAAACTGTATCATTTTTCCCATTTCTCCTCTGCCACTGTTCAAACAGAGCAGCCTCCGTCTCATTGAGAAAACCAGAGCGGTGCCGTCTTCTCCGATGGTTGGCCCAAGCTTGCGCCACTGTGCTTGTTTGGCTAATTCCCAAATCAATAATACCTCTTGCACCCGCCGTATCATATAACCGTCCCAAGCTTGACCAATGATCATACCAAAAAGATGTGAGCTCTCCATTTCCCACTTCCACTTTGCAGAAACTCTTTGCCACATCTCTATACTTGATGATTTTTTTCCATATCCATGAACCCATACTCGTGGAACTTTTAACCGACCAAAAAGATGATTTTTTAAGGAGATTCTCTTTAACCCAGGAGACCCATAAGGAATTACCATTGGAGACTATACGCCAGATTAGTTTCAAGCAGCAAACATTATTAGCTTCCTTAAGCGATCGCAACCCCAATCCTCCTTCATACTTTGGCTTACACACTGTTTCCCAAGAAACTTTAGCCTTGCTTGTTCTCAGCTCCGAACCGGACCATAGAAAAGCAGAACATAGTTTCTCAACTCCTTCGATACAATCTCTTGGTAGTCGAAATGCCGCCAACCAAAAATTACATATGCTCCACAAAACTGAAGAAATCAAATTCAATCGACCCGCAAAAGAGAGATATCGTGCTGTCCAAGATTCAATGCGTTTCTTGATTTGTTCTAATAACGGAGCATAATCTGCGGTTGTGAAACGCTTTGTGACTAGTGGAAGCCCCAAATAACGAACAGGGAGATTTCCCATAGCAAACGGATAAGTTGCAGCAATTTGTTGAAATGTAGTGGATGATGTACCGGCCAAGTATAGAGTGGACTTTTCCATACTAATCTTTAAACCTGAACACTTAGCAAACTCATCAAATACCGCAATGATTCCTTCCACGGAGCGGACTTTACCATCGGACAGGACCATAAGATCGTCCGCAAAGCTTAGGTGTGTTAAACCTAAGGATTTGCAGCGTGGATGATAACCAAAATGCCGAGCCACTGCAGCCTTGTCGAGCATTTTTGATAGAATATCCATACTTATCACAAACAGATATGGAGAGAGCGAACATCCCTGTCTTAATCCCCTTGAACTTCGGAAAAAACCGGCTAGTTCACCATTAACCTGAACCGAGAAAGAGGCTGTGGTGACGCACAACATAATCCAATGTATAAACGTTGGTGGGAAATTCAGTGCAGTAAGAGCTTTGTTTAAGAACGACCATTGTACAGAATCGAACGCTTTGGAAATATCTATCTTGATCGCACAGCGGCTTGAAATGGAGTCCTTGTGGTAATCCTTAACCAGTTCCGTGGCAAGTAATAAGTTTTCGATTAAGAGACGGTCTTGAACAAACGCGGATTGGTTTGCAGCGATGAATTTAGGTAGGATCCTCTTGAGACGATTAGCAATGATCTTGGAGATAACCTTGTAAATCACGTTACAACACGAAATAGGTCTATAATCTTTCATCTCTTTTGCGCCTTTCTTCTTCGGAATGAGTGCAAGAATGGTAGAATTCAGACCTTTTGGTAGGAACCCTTTTGCAAAGAAAGATTGGATAGACAAAATGAACTCTGGACCAATCACCGCCCATGACGCCTTGTAAAATTCTGTGGTGTAACCATCTGGTCCAGGAGATTTATCCTTTGGCATTGAAAAAAGAACCTTCTTCACCTCTTCTCCTGTGACTACGGACGTGAGCCTCTCACAGTCCTCAGCGGAACACCTAAAATTTAGGAGCTCTTGAAGCTTCTCCACCGATGTACCCTCAAAATCACTAGGAATAAATTGCAAGAATTCTCTGAAATGTCTCTCAGCTTCTGTTTTTTTCTCTTCTTCTTCCACAACCACACGACCATCAGGACACAAGATCTCTTTAATGCAATTATTTGCTTCCCGGGTAGCAACTGCTCGGTGGAAAATCTTATTGTTCCTATCTCCCACCTCCAACCAATGGAGTTTTGATTTCTGTTTAAGAAATTTCTCTTCTAACCCAGACACGTGATCCCATCTATCGTATGCTTCATTCTCTTCAGCCATCGAAAGCGGTGTAGGATTAGCTGCGTTGGCTTGTTGTTTTAAACAAAGTACGTCATAAGCTTCTCTTGTTTTCTTAACCAAATTTCCCAGTCTCTCTTTTGCCAAGGAACGCAGTTTAGGCTTCAAAGCTTTCAACTTCTTTGAAAAACGAAACAGTGTTGATGTTGATAAGAACAAGTGCTCTGTTTCCCTCCAATAGTTATCAACCAGTGGCAAGAAATCCTCCATTTCCGTGAGAGCATTGACAAACTTGAAAGGTTTCCATCCCCTAACAATGTTCTTTGCTCCACCAATATTCATTATCCGACACCTCAAATGATCCGAGATACCTCATGCTTCAAAAACAGAGTAAGACTGCGGGAAAGATTGCAGCCACACATCATTTATCAAGACTCGGTCCAGTTTTTTTAAAATCAAATCATTCTCCCTCTTATTACACCAGGTGTATAAGGGACCTTGTGATGCCATGTCTGAGACTGAACAATAGTTTACTAAGCTTTGAAAATCCCTCATAGCAGCAGTGACCTGCGGGTGATCATCAAACCGAGAGTGTTCCGCCATGTCTAAAGTGACATTAAAATCCCCTAATATCAACCACGAATTGTTTCGAAATAAAGGTGAGTCATAGTGATCCCTTAACTCCTTCCACAATTCTTTCCTTTCCTCCACATCATTTGAAGCGTACACAAATGTACAAAAAAATTCATCTTCTTGTCCTTCCAACTTCACCGAACAAGTGATGAGTTGAGCACTTTTGTAAAACGGACTTAATCTCACATTATTCTGCCAAACAACCCAAATGCGACCTCTATGATTGTGTTCATAGTTTGTCATAACCGACCATCCATTAAATAACTGCCTCCCAATCCTTTGAGCCTTCCTCTCGCTAACCCGAGTTTCAAGTAGACAACCAAACTGAAAATTATTTTCCACCACCCATTTTCTAATTACGGAATGCTTTGAATATTTATTTAAACCCCGGACATTCCAGAAGAAACCCGACATTAAATATGTTTTGGAGGTATCTTCTTGCTCTGATCTCTAGAGGGGTCCCTAGCCGAAGAAGCAGGAAGATGAGAAACCGTTTTATGGGCTGTTTTTGAGTCACGAGGTAAGGATGGTCGCAGAGGCAATATAGCCTTTGCTGCACGGCCCTTTGTGACAGTTTCTTGTGCCGGGGCTGACTCACTTTGTTTGTTTGTTGATACCAAAACAGGTAGCAAAGGCCCTGTTTCCTCTGGAGCTTGCTCGACTACTGTTTCGTCCTCAACACCAAGAACAGAGTACGAGTTTGACAGAATTGAAACTTCTCCAAATTTTAAATCCTCACGTCTTTTACCCGGGCTGCTACGACCATTTTTTGGGGTTATCCACCCCGTACCTTCTTCTGCTTCTTTCTCCTCTTCCACCTTTTTCTCCGTTGCAGCCTTTGCCATATCAACATGTTCTGTCCCCGATAGATTAAGAGAGGCTCCCGTTTTCTCCAAGGCATCTACTGGAGTAGGCTCAGAATTCTCAATAACTTGAGACTCTGTAGTCTTTGTTGAAAGACAAGTGCTCCTAAGATGTCCCCATTTCTTACATCCGGTGCACCGTGGTGGTAACCATGGGTAAGAATACTTAATAATCGAATCTACCTCTCCTTCCTCCTCACCTGTGAAAACGTATTCTGAAGGTAAATCCTTGGTCAAATCCGCTACCACTAAGATCTGTGCCTCATCAAACTTCACACATGACTCTGTTTTTGGGTGAAGCCGTTTTGGTTCACCCACTGCACTTGCTAAAAACTCAAGGCCTTTATCCGTGAACATTGTCGGAGGAAGTCCAATCTCTGATTCTGAACTCTAGTGTCGACATCTCCTGAAGAAACCATTTCAACGCAGCTCCTTCTAGGCACAAAAATACGAGATCAAGTTTTGCTTCCTTGTTACAGGAAAATGGTAGAATGGATGACGTGGAGGAATGAAGGAAGATGATTGGTGGAGGCGAGAATGATGCGTTGGCAGAAGTTAATTGGTTGAAGGAAGAAGAGAGCAAGAGCACGATATAAAGAGAGCTTGAGAACAGTTGCAGAATTAATCAGAAAATTTGTAAAAGTTTGTTATCTTCTCCTTGAATCTCTTTCTTTTGTTAGGTTCTCATCTAGAGACCTAGAGATGATGATCGAAGCTGCGTTTCATGAACGTTGTTTTGGTTAACTTTGGAATTGAAGTGTTGATTGATCGATCGGTGAAGAAAGCTGTATCAAAGGTATCAGAGCTACTCTTTTCTCGGAGCTATGGGTGTGGAAATGAGAGCTCAGCTGACGGCGGGAGAGGCGAAGTTGAAAGCGGTGTCGGAGGAAGATCCGGTTGGATCGCGACTCACAAAAATGGAGGAGATGATCGCGGATCAGAATCGGAGGATGGATAAACACATCGCGGAGATGCTTGAAACGATTCGATTAAACAGATTTGAGAGAGTTTTAGATGATCCAATTGCAGAGTTGGAGCAGCTAAAAGAGACGAACGGTATTGTTGAGTATCACAAGAAGTTTGAGCTGCTTAGAACAAGAGTGAATTTGGCAGAAGATCACTTGGTTAGGGTATATTTGGATGGTCTACAAACAGATACTCAAGTGAATGTGCAAATGTTTCAACCTCAAACAGTGGAGCAGTGTTTGTTGATTGGAAGATTGTATGAGCAAGCACATCGTAGAAGCAACATTGATAATATTGAGATCCTTCCACTTAAGAGAGATAAAGAACTAAAAGCGGAGGAGTATAAAGAAGTGATAGAAATTGAGGTTGAATCTGAGGTTGAGACAAAATCAATGGAAAAGATAAAACATGAAGCGATCTTGAAGGAAGAATTGATTACACAATCTCAGGAGGTAGAATCGTTTTGTGCACAAGAAACAATTACAGAAGTGAATCGTCCAAAAGAATCGTTAGGTGAAACATTGGAGATGGTTGTTCAAGCAAAAATTTCATCTGTTGGTAAGGTGGAATCTGATGCCTACAAGGTGTTCGACAGAATGCCTATTAGTAGTCATATAGTACAGTCACGGAAGAAGAAGAATTTGTCACCTAAGTCATGGATGTTCAAGTTTAAAAACATGACTCTGCCGAGAAATAGGTCACAAATGGATCTCCACCAAGTCTTTGACATAAGCAAAATCAATAATTCATATCCTTGTTCTAGTGTTAACGTTGGATTTGTGAGGAAGAAGAGAACATTTCAGCGCCTGAGACTAAAGAAGCAAGCTCATATGTCAAAGATTCTATGTAAACAGAGAATGTTGCATGATCCAGGAGGCATGAAAAACCTTCTACATGGTGATATGAAACCTATGTTCTTGTGTATAGTGAAATCAGGGGAAGCGACTGATATTGCACAAGAGGAATCACAAACGGGCAGATTTCTTTCGCCTTCTTCGGATTCACAGTTGATGCTACAAGCGGTTCTGGTGGTGTTCCAAGGGATTTTTACAGTGCAGCCACCATGTCATCGCAGTTTGTCTGAGCCCGTATCTTGGTTTAACACTTTGACTACAAGAGATTCATGGAACAATGCTTACTGTGCAACCAAGTCCATACATATTGAGGTTGGATTATGGAACAAATGGAAATCTAAGCACGCAGGAGCAATTTCGGATGTATTACGACTTCAACATACACGTTTGATTTGGCTCTGTATTGTTTGTGTGTTGGCTGAAAGTATGATAAAGAAGCATGCACATATGTGCTTGTTTGGTAGCAACAGTTGTGTTTCAACTTTGGGAAAGAGGAAGTTAGACAAAGATTGGTGGTTTAAATACAAGACAGCCGCAATGGCTAAAGATTTACTGATGATGAAGTTGTCACACGCTTGGCGATTACGAATTAGACAACAGAGGATGATGAAGTTGTCACAAGCTTGGCGATTCAAATCAGCTCGTCTCTTCTTTTATCCAAATAACGAGGCCTACGAGCTACAGGGCTTGGAGCTATAGTTCCAATGGAAGAGGCTGCATGGGAGTTACTCTATGAATTGACAAAGAAGTTTCCATGAACCTTGTGGTCAAGGTTCTCTGAGAAAGGGAGATTTGTTACAGGAAAATGGTAGAATGGATGACGTGGAGGAATGAAGGAAGATGATTGGTGGAGGCGAGAATGATGCGTTGGCAGAAGTTAATTGGTTGAAGGAAGAAGAGAGCAAGAGCACGATATAAAGAGAGCTTGAGAACAGTTGCAGAATTAATCAGAAAATTTGTAAAAGTTTGTTATCTTCTCCTTGAATCTCTTTCTTTTGTTAGGTTCTCATCTAGAGACCTAGAGATGATGATCGAAGCTGCGTTTCATGAACGTTGTTTTGGTTAACTTTGGAATTGAAGTGTTGATTGATCGATCGGTGAAGAAAGCTGTATCAAAGGTATCAGAGCTACTCTTTTCTCGGAGCTATGGGTGTGGAAATGAGAGCTCAGCTGACGGCGGGAGAGGCGAAGTTGAAAGCGGTGTCGGAGGAAGATCCGGTTGGATCGCGACTCACAAAAATGGAGGAGATGATCGCGGATCAGAATCGGAGGATGGATAAACACATCGCGGAGATGCTTGAAACGATTCGATTAAACAGATTTGAGAGAGTTTTAGATGATCCAATTGCAGAGTTGGAGCAGCTAAAAGAGACGAACGGTATTGTTGAGTATCACAAGAAGTTTGAGCTGCTTAGAACAAGAGTGAATTTGGCAGAAGATCACTTGGTTAGGGTATATTTGGATGGTCTACAAACAGATACTCAAGTGAATGTGCAAATGTTTCAACCTCAAACAGTGGAGCAGTGTTTGTTGATTGGAAGATTGTATGAGCAAGCACATCGTAGAAGCAACATTGATAATATTGAGATCCTTCCACTTAAGAGAGATAAAGAACTAAAAGCGGAGGAGTATAAAGAAGTGATAGAAATTGAGGTTGAATCTGAGGTTGAGACAAAATCAATGGAAAAGATAAAACATGAAGCGATCTTGAAGGAAGAATTGATTACACAATCTCAGGAGGTAGAATCGTTTTGTGCACAAGAAACAATTACAGAAGTGAATCGTCCAAAAGAATCGTTAGGTGAAACATTGGAGATGGTTGTTCAAGCAAAAATTTCATCTGTTGGTAAGGTGGAATCTGATGCCTACAAGGTGTTCGACAGAATGCCTATTAGTAGTCATATAGTACAGTCACGGAAGAAGAAGAATTTGTCACCTAAGTCATGGATGTTCAAGTTTAAAAACATGACTCTGCCGAGAAATAGGTCACAAATGGATCTCCACCAAGTCTTTGACATAAGCAAAATCAATAATTCATATCCTTGTTCTAGTGTTAACGTTGGATTTGTGAGGAAGAAGAGAACATTTCAGCGCCTGAGACTAAAGAAGCAAGCTCATATGTCAAAGATTCTATGTAAACAGAGAATGTTGCATGATCCAGGAGGCATGAAAAACCTTCTACATGGTGATATGAAACCTATGTTCTTGTGTATAGTGAAATCAGGGGAAGCGACTGATATTGCACAAGAGGAATCACAAACGGGCAGATTTCTTTCGCCTTCTTCGGATTCACAGTTGATGCTACAAGCGGTTCTGGTGGTGTTCCAAGGGATTTTTACAGTGCAGCCACCATGTCATCGCAGTTTGTCTGAGCCCGTATCTTGGTTTAACACTTTGACTACAAGAGATTCATGGAACAATGCTTACTGTGCAACCAAGTCCATACATATTGAGGTTGGATTATGGAACAAATGGAAATCTAAGCACGCAGGAGCAATTTCGGATGTATTACGACTTCAACATACACGTTTGATTTGGCTCTGTATTGTTTGTGTGTTGGCTGAAAGTATGATAAAGAAGCATGCACATATGTGCTTGTTTGGTAGCAACAGTTGTGTTTCAACTTTGGGAAAGAGGAAGTTAGACAAAGATTGGTGGTTTAAATACAAGACAGCCGCAATGGCTAAAGATTTACTGATGATGAAGTTGTCACACGCTTGGCGATTACGAATTAGACAACAGAGGATGATGAAGTTGTCACAAGCTTGGCGATTCAAATCAGCTCGTCTCTTCTTTTATCCAAATAACGAGGCCTACGAGCTACAGGGCTTGGAGCTATAGTTCCAATGGAAGAGGCTGCATGGGAGTTACTCTATGAATTGACAAAGAAGTTTCCATGAACCTTGTGGTCAAGGTTCTCTGAGAAAGGGAGATTTGTTACAGGAAAATGGTAGAATGGATGACGTGGAGGAATGAAGGAAGATGATTGGTGGAGGCGAGAATGATGCGTTGGCAGAAGTTAATTGGTTGAAGGAAGAAGAGAGCAAGAGCACGATATAAAGAGAGCTTGAGAACAGTTGCAGAATTAATCAGAAAATTTGTAAAAGTTTGTTATCTTCTCCTTGAATCTCTTTCTTTTGTTAGGTTCTCATCTAGAGACCTTGAGATGATGATCGAAGCTGCGTTTCATGAACGTTGTTTTGGTTAACTTTGGAATTGAAGTGTTGATTGATCGATCGGTGAAGAAAGCTGTATCATTCCTCCGCGTAACGGCCAATACTGAAAAACCTATCCACTTCCGAAATCCACAGCGATGGATTTGTTCCATCAAACACAGGCATAGCAATACAACCAGCGAATTCACCGACGGATCCATTTGTCTAGAATTGTTGCTCTATAATCTCTTTTGGGTCAGATCATCTACTAAGTTTATGATGGAAGATATATAGAAATATGAAACTGATGAGTGATGAGATTAGACATTGATTGCTCAGCAAGTTCAAGAACTCCTAAACTATGTTGAAGAAATCGCAAGGACGAATGAAAAAACCGTATATGGATGATCTATCTCACGAGATAAGAGTGAGAACAAAAATGAAAATTTATAGAATACTCATCCCCACTTTTGATGTCTTATGATTGCTTATTACATCTGGTTCTCAGGAAAATGAGACAGCATTTCAAGAAAAGCAGAGGCAGATTTTAGAAATGAAGGTGAACCAACAAGGAATGTCTCATATGATAAAAGATATGAAGTCTCATGAAAATCAACAGAGCAAACAGAGTCGAAAAAACATTCAAGAGATATTGTAGTTAGTAGGCTCACGATGGATCTCACAAGGGCAGAAAGAATGACCATGCAACTTAAAAGAAATGCCAAAAAGTGCATCATTCTGTGATTGATATTGTGATCAAAAGACCAAATTTTATCCTAGATGAATTTGTGATTTTTTTTTTCTCCTTAATGATTCTTATTGTTGAGAGATTATTTTTTCTAAGTTGGGTTAGTTTTCTGGTTTCTTTCAAGAATTTCTATCTCATTGATAATATGTGTAAGAAAAATGGAAATGAAGGTGAATCTGTCTTGCAACTACTACTCTAGAATTTTAGTTTCAGTCTTTCAGAGAAGAAATTGCTTCTCTTCTGTTTCGAAGAAAACAGTGTATGCACCTTTTCGTGTGTCTTACGTTTCAAAATTTAATGTTGAATAAGTTCAGGCCACTGTTTATTTGCAGGAGTAACTTTTTCTGTAGGTTATCTATTTCAGGAATGATGAAAGGAAAAACTTCAGAGATTCCTTTTTAGATTTTTCGGATCACTTGAATGGAAGATTCATATCGATCAATCATAATGGCAGCTTTAAGGTTGTTTCTTCAGGGAAAGGTAAAAGGATAAAGAGAAATCGCAGCGCGATTGGACCGACAAAACTTGTAAAGATTGTTATCTTTCTCTTAGATTCCTTTCTTGTCAGACTTCTTTTGGTTTTTATTAAGATCTTCTCGCCAGTATTCTTTTCTTTCTCAATTTGTCTAATGAATATTCTGTTTTGTCTCTATAAATTACAAAACTATTTCTTTGAATTGTGATAACATTTCGTTTTGAGCTTTTCTCAGGTATGTTCTGCTAAAGATAACAAGTTTTTCTAACTTCTTGATTATTTTGTTACCTTTCTTTAGTCATTTCAAGAACCATCACTAGCCATTAACTTTTCTTTTTTAGGGTTAATAGATTGGAAAATATGGCGTTGCATTCGACTGCACTTAACGTGGAGAATGATTGGAAACCTGAAAGAACTCTTGTTCTACTCGGTCGAACAGGGAATGGTAAAAGCGCAACGGGAAACAGCATTCTAGGTAAAACTATGTTTCAGTCAAAAGCAAGAGGAAAATTCATTACCAAAGAATGTAAGCTACATAAATCCAAGCTACCAAATGGTCTGACCATCAATGTTATCGACACTCCTGGTGAGTTTTTAATGCTGTCTATCAATTCACTCTTTTTCTTAAAACATTTACACTAAGATTAATCTAATGGTACTTTCAGGTCTGTTTAGTGCTTCCTCGACGACAGATTTTACCATCAGAGAAATCATTAGATGCTTGCTTCTAGCTAAAGGTGGTATCGATGCAGTGCTTCTTGTCTTCTCTATAAGGAATCGGTTAACAGAAGAAGAACAATCAACGCTTCGCACATTAAAGATCCTTTTCGGAAGTCAAATCGTTGACTATATAATCGTTGTTTTCACCAATGAGGATGCACTTGAGTATGGAGAAACTTTGGATGATTATTTGGAAGATTGTCCTGAATTTCAGGTTTGTTTATAATCTTTCACCAAGAGCGGTTAATGTCGTGTGAAATTTCAGCATTTCTTACATGATACATCTTTATAACTTCAAAATTTTCTTTATATATAGGAGATTCTCAAAGAATGTGATGATCGTAAAGTGTTGTTTGACAATAGTTATAATGCCCCTGTGAGCAAGAAAGAAAGACAAGTCAATGATCTTCTCAACCTCGTCGAACAAATCTCAAAGAAGAACAATGGAAAATCTTATATGGCTGACTTATCACATGAGCTAAGGGTAAAAAAAAGGACAGATTCTTTTTACAAAACAAGATTATATTTCACATTTTGTATAGTGTGAAATATCTGAGTTAAAATTTCATCTACTTTTTCTAGGAGAATGAGGCCACTATAGAGGAAAAGCAGAAGCAGATTGAAGCAATGAAAGGTTGGTCTTCAAAACAAGAGATATCTCAAATGAAAAAGGAACTAGAGAAATCGCATAACGAAATGCTCGAGGGGATAAAAGAAAAGGTAAAACCAATTCAAACATTGGTTTATATGTTAATGTGTATATGAATAAATCATCATTACAAGTTGTTTTCTTTGGTTAGATCTCTAATCAGCTGAAGGAGTCATTGAAAGATGTGAAGGAGCAATTAGCTAAGGCACAAGCCGAGAGAGAAGAAACCGAGAAAAAGATGAATGAAATTCAGAAACTATCTTCTGATGAGATCAGGAGGCTGAGAGAACAACTCAACAAAGCTGAGAAAGAAACTGCTTCGTTACGCACCGAACTCAACAAGAAATGTACTGTTCTTTGATCATATCTTAAAATGCTATGTATGTATAATCATAATAATCACATACCATAACATGTATGATATATGAAACAATAAACCAAAGTCTTGAAGGATTATATCAAAATCTTCATTGTACTTTGATCTAATAATACATCAAAAACATATGTTATGTTTTCTGTTTCTTTAATGATATGTATGTGCTCTGTTTCATGATCATAAGAATCACTAAATCAGATACCATAAAATAGATATTATGAGATATGAAACAATAAAAATCAGAGTATGACATGACGTCATCATTACACAACACAATTTCCAGTGAGTCTTGAAGGATCAATACCTTCATTGTACTTTGAATTATTATCATAAACCAAAACATATTTTATATGTAGATAAATCTGAGCAGGAATCTCAGAATGCAGAGCTATATAAACCGTTATTGCAGCTCGGTTTTTCGCCCACGAGATTAACCGAGATGAAGGATTTTCTTGTCGGGGTCAGAGTAAGAACCTCCATTACCAGAACCAGAACCAGCAGTCATAATGCTATGAGCAAAGTAATTGCGTGAGGCTAAAGCTTCGATGGCGGTGATCTCTGAACCACTAACCATTTGATGATGGTGTTGTTGATACCTCTCCACTTCTGCTACCTGTTAAGAAACATATTAATTAGTTAAACAAGTGACTGATTTGATATGTCTATGGAATTAACAAACAGATTAATAATGTTTTAAACCTTAGTTCGTAGATAGATATTCTCATTATCAAGCTCAATCTCCTGCAAAATATACCATATTCAAAGATTCATCACACATATTTATTCAAATATATGTAGTGCTTAACTAGATTTTAGAGCAACCATTTTGAGCTTTCCTTACCCTTTTCTGCGCGTTTTCGATTTCAACTAGAAGCAACTCATGCTGTTTTTTCACAAGAACACAAAGCAAATTTAGAATATGTATTGTATATACATAGATTTATGAAACTAATAACACAAACAAACTTATAAATAAGAGTTTTTTAATATGTTGTATATGTACCTTCTTAGACCTGATCCTAGAGATAGCTTTTTCAAGGCGATTCTCAACTTGTTTTAGTTCCTTGACACTTAAGGAACTCAAAGATTCTCCCATCAGATTCCTACAACGTTTTTAAAAATGTGTTACACTCATTACATTTACATATAAATATGGGTGAAAAAGCTGGTAAAATATAGTTCAGATATATATAAAACCTGTTGGAATTTTGAATTGTTTGGATCTGTTGTCTCAGCTTTGCAGATTCTTGTTGATAGTACTGTAATTTAAGCATCATCACTCTATAAGAACATATATGCATACGTATATATATGTTATGTTAATAAAGTAAAGATCATGGAGACAAAGAGTGACACCGCGGCATTGATTTCTTGGACAGTGCTAGTGTTGGTGCTATCAGAACAAGCTTTCTTGTACCTTTCAATGGTTGATCTTATGCTGTTACAAAAAAACCATCCAATTAAGTCAAGAACATACTTATGCAATTAATCAGTACTTTGGTAGTCTTACAAATTACAATTAGTGTCTAAAGAAGAAATCGAGTATATTATGGCCACCATTTTTGTTTGTCTAAACAAACAATGAAATGGAAATGTACACAAACCTAAACGCAGATAAACAATTCCACCCTAATCAGTTTGAGCTAATCACACCCTAAAATATTTTAAAATATATAAGATCTCAAAAAAAAAAAAAAAGGTTTTGTCGAAAAAAACGTATATTAACAAACAAACAATGTATTATGTATATATTATGTATATAAACTCTGAATAATGTGGAACAATAATAAGTTTTTTTTTGTATACAAATATGGAACTTAATTTGAAATTGGGTTGTAACTGAAGGACAGAAAGTGGAGATGAGACTATGTGTCATGTAAAAAAAGAAAAAAAAAAAAAAAACTGAATGTTTTGGATATATAATATAGTTTGAAGTGAGTGACTTAAAAGGAAATGGAAGATATAATATGAAAAAGCCAAAACAAAACATGAAGAAATAGACCTGATCTGCTTAAGATGAAAGAGGAAAAGAGAGTACAACAAAACTACATGACATCTCTCGCTGCACAACTGTTTTAAGTTCCAAGAACAACTTTGACAAAAGCAAAAAAATCAAAAAGACTTGTTGACCAACTGCAACTGCAAGTTATCTAGCATGATTTTGGCACTTAAACCCATTGTACTCTCTTTTTCTCTTTCTCTATCTCTTTAAGATTTTCTTTTTTTGATAACCTGACTTTTAAGATTTTCTCAAGATACATAGGTAATAATGTAATATATGAAAGGGAATCTACAATCTATGACCATAGACGACTCGTTATTTAGTTCTCTCTCCTCACCACTTTTTGACCTTTACTGTATATGTCATAATGACAATCTAATCCCTAATGTATCTCTCTTTCTCTTTCATGTCTCTCTTTCTCTTTCATTTCTCTCTTCGGTTTCTACTTCAATCTAAACCCACAAAAATTCAACAAAAAAAATAAAATGGTTTCAGAAACAAAATTGCAGAGAGCCAAAGCTGGCCGGATAAGCAAATTCGTGAGTTGTGTGGTTGACTTGTGACAATGGTAGTTTTAATTCGGCGAAAACAAAAATCAAGGGAGAAGAATAGATTTTGTCGGTGGAAAACGATCAATGTCACATTCGTCATGGTTCAAGCTGTGTTTAAAAATGATAATGGTCGATTTGATTTTGTGACAGAGAGAACCGGTCGATTTTGGTTGTCCCGACTTCGATTCCATGAAGGTTGAAACCAAGACACAATGGTAGTTTCAAATCTCGGTGGTAATTTCGAAACCCAGCAGAATTGTGGAATGAATAATTTGTTAGCTGGGTTTTGATGAGGTTTATTGAGCAAAAGAGAGAAACTGGCATCATTGGCAGCAACGACCATTGTCTCATTTTTCTGGGTTCGATTTTGTTATATGGGTAACAATTTAATTAGCAACACATACAAAAATGCTAACGTATAAGTTAAACGTGATAACTAAATTATCATTATAAATAAGTATGCTAATATATAAGTTAACGGTTATAATTAATTATTAGAGTAAATAAACAGGTTTTTATATAAATTAGTTGATACCAATCAAATAGTCAACGATTTAATATGATAAATCTGAGCATACGTTGTATAAGTTACATGTTAATATAAATATTATCCATATATCGAATATTTTACCATGTTCATACAAATATTATTCAGATATGTAATATGTTAGCACGTTATTATTTAATATTAACATATAATTTGTAACTTATCGCGATACTAAATTATTTAGCATGTGTTATCTGCATATTATCGTGTCGAAATGAACAGTGTCACACACATATTAACCTTATTTTAATCAGTGGCATTTTGGTAATTAATCCAAAAAAGAAGGATATTTTTGGTTTACATTTTCTTTCTCTTTCCTACTTATCTAATTTTCAAATCACCATGGATTTAAATCTAATTATTTGGTCAATTGTGGATTTAAATTAATATAGCCCTATATGAAAAATAGTATGTATATATGATGTAAGAAAAAATAGTATGTTTATATAGTACTACTTTTGGACTTGTGTATATTTATGTTTACTTTTATCAAATATGAAATATCCATGAAATTAAAACTTCATATGTATGTTATTTGCTATATGGTGTTGCTTAGTCTAGATATTTTTTTTTTGAATGGTTCAACCTATAGACCACTAAAAAATCTCATGTCTAGATATCAAATCTCTTCTATGTTTTATCTCTATAATTTTGCATCAATTTACTTCATAAACTAAGACCTATACGAAAATATTGCAAAAGATAAATCATTTCTGTAGCTCTAATGTATCTTATGGTAGCTCTTAATAACAATGCACTAAAAATCAATTTTCAAACGATCACAAACAAAAGTTGACACATTTCTCAAACTTTCTATATTTTATTAGCTAGGAGATCTATGGTTGGAATGAAATGGCTTACTTGTTATTGGCGTACTCATAGAGACGGCCACGAGTGGAGAAGACAATGAGCGCAACTTCTGCATCGCAAAGGACTGAAAGCTCATAGGCTTTCTTCAGAAGTCCATTTCTTCTTTTGCAAAACGTCACTTGTCGATTTGTTGAGTTCTCTATCCTCTTTATTTCTATCTTTCCTCTTCCCATCCTTCATTTTAAACACATCAAACAACACTTAGAATTGCTCAATTTCGGCAGTATTGATAAGATAATTATAAAGACACAAATTATTGATAGACTGCAAGAAAGATATCAAAGAATTTATACCAGAAAATTTCAACATTTTTCGTAGCTAATTAAAAAAAGGAGGAGGATAAACAAAACCCTAAAGCTAGGGTTTGAATTAATATACTTAATTAATACTCACCACACTCAACTTTTATTTTAAAAAACAAGTTTTCTTTTTGTATCCAACTTTCTCGGGAAATTAAATTAAGGATGTTGTTGATTGATCTCAAGGACAGACAAGAATCAAATTGGATCTGATGCTGCTGAAACTAAAGTCTAAGAATTTATTCAAATCTTACACTTTATACATATGAACATCTAACCATGTAGAGGATCATATATATTACATGTAATTCTTCTTAAATAGCTAGATTTCTATATGTATGATCTATATACTTAATCAACTCATCAGTTTTTTTTTCTTTTTTTTTTTAAAAGGAAGAAGCCAGGGAGGTAAAATCTGACAATACATGGTTTTTTGGTACCCAGATACAAATTATTTTGACCCATCCCTTGTACGATCTCTCTCCCTCCCTCTCTCTTCAATAAATATCTATAAGGTTTCATGGGGTCAAATGGAAAACAACATATACATAATGATCTTAGATCTGGAAGATGTAAATACTTTTGCCTGTGTAATATGTTTTACAAATTCATTGATCTATAATTTGATGTATATACACATTTTTTAGTTTCATTTCATGGTAAAAGATTAAAGGATTTTGCATAAAGAAAAAATAATGGAAATATGGAGAGAGAAAACAAATTAAATTGTCAAATTGATATTGAAGAGGAAGAAGAAGGCACTGATGCACATGAAACTGAAGTTATAGTACATAAGGGAAACACAAGAAACATTATTATTACACAGAAAGAAGAGAGAGAGAGAGAGAAAACCATGCTTAGTTTCGAGAAGAGGAAGAAGAAAAACAACAGATTTAGAAGATTTTCAGACCAAAAAACTCCACTTTAGCTGACAAGAAAGGAAAGAGAATCTAGCAGAGATCTACATGTGAGAAACTTAAAAAAAATAGATAACCTAATTCTTTAATCTGGTGATCTTTCTTTGTCTCTCTTTCTTTCATGGGGAAAGAGCATCAAATCGGAAGAGAGTAAAAAATAAAAACGGAAAATATTTCATAATTGTGAAAATTAAGTTTTTGTGAAGAGACAAGCAAAGAAAAAACCCATGATGACAAGAAATATTATTACAAGATTGGAATCTGCATATATAGAGAGATATAAATGTAGAGTTTTTGAATGAAGAGATGTGTACAAAGATGGGAACTTGATGAGATCAAGAAGTGTTTTTCCTTTATGAGAAGAAGAAGTAAAGACATGACAGACAGACCTGAGAATTTGCTTCACCCAACTCAATTCAGCTTTCGGAAACTCTCTTTCTCTCTCTTTCTCCTTTATAAGAAAACAAAACAAAAGAAAAAAAGAGGAAAGTTTTTTTGAGTTTTTTGAGAATCCCAAAAACAAACCCAAATTCTTTTCTCTTCAAAAACCCTAAGCTTCCCACTCAATATGTCTATTTGTAGACGTTTCTTTCTTCGCTCACCTTCCAATGTCCAAAGTGAGAATGCGATTGCTGCGGTTGCGGTTGCCAATGCAATTGCTATATTAAAAAAAAAAAAGTTTATGTATGACTAGGAATCTCAAATTGTGGCATGGTGCCATAAAAATTTAAGATTGAAAGAAAAATAATAATGAGCAACCAAAAAAAGTTATTTTAACCTTTCTTTTAAGCTAAATCGCATATATAAAATATTGATTTTAAGATTCCTGCAAAAACTCTAAAGTGTTAATATATATTTATTGTTTAGTTTCAATTTTTGAGAGAAATTGTGAGACTCTAGCTAAGGAACATGCGTCATCATTTCATATTTTGGCCAAGTTCACGTACGGCATGACCAAGATTTGGTATTTCGAAATTATGTATCGTTCTAATTTTTATTACTCGATATATATATGGGCTAAGAGTTTTAGTTACCGGTATAAAAGATGGTGGTTAAAATAAAACTTAAAAACTATATACCAATTTTTTTTTTTTTTTTTTTTTTTTTTTTTTTTTTTTTTTTTTGACATCTTTGGATCGACAAGGCCCGATTCATAGCCAATCCCTACTACGCGGGGTAACGCGACTTAGTGGAGTCGAACTCCGGTGGGGAAGGCGGAGTCAAGTGGACTTAACCACTTGACTAAAGGCACATCCCCCAAAAAAAAAAAAAAAACTATATACCAATTCATGGCGGTTCAAATGATTATTTATCGTGAAGTTGAAGGGTTAGAGTCGAATCTTCTCACATTTTTATTTCGAATCATGGATGGCCTCTAATCTCGTGGGTTAATCTGAAATTTGATTTTGAAATTTTTAGGAAAATAAAAGGCAAAACAGAGATAACATTTCACTAAATATATGAAACGACAAGAAATATTGATTTAATTAAACTTTGATTCGTGATATTTTAGGCTTTAAAATATATTTTCATTATAATTATTTTTTTGGCATAGTTAAAATTTTCAAAATTATTTAAGAAACTCAATCATTGTTAAATTATGAGCATTAAAAAATATTGCTCCTTTCTCATATGCGACAATTGTTTTAGAACATATGTACGTCTAACAGCAATCACTTATGATAATATGTTTTGTTCAATTTTAGATTTGCTGATTAATAATCTCCAAAATGGTAATAATATCTTTAGGAAAATGTAAGAAAAGAATGATTTATTTTCTATCAATCATTTTCATCCATATGGTAACAATGTTTCAGACATTATTTTTGTAACCGGGAAGAATCCATCACCGAACCATAAACTAGTATTAATATTTGTTTTAATTTGCTAATTAAAGCGTCAATAGTGACCAACGAAGAGTTAATAGTAAAAATATGTGAGTTAATAGTAAAATATGTAGATGACGAACCCTATCATAAATCCAAAAGAAAATTATGCACCACTCAAAATATATCATTGTACCACCCAGGCACCCACTCATTGGTTATTAGTGTTTATTTAAACAAGTGTGATTTATATAACCTAATCTTTTACTTAACTTAAACCTTTTAAAACATATACATAACTTCCACGTAAATATACGTACGTATGTTTCATTCTTTCAAGAAAGTGAGAACATTACCCTAAACGAAATGTTATATCAAAAAAACAAAAACGAAATGAAAAGTTGAGATATAAATGTGTTACACCTACATATTGAGATTAATATATGTATAATGTAAATTTTGTAATGATATATAATTTATATATTGACACGCAAGTATTAAGAATTTAAGATTCCTTTGGTGGAAAATTAAAGAGAAAGGTGAATTTGCAGAGCTTAATTTAGGGCTCGAAAGTGACACGCAAATTGTATTATTGCAGAAGAGAGAGAGAGAGAGAGAGAGAGAGTAGATGTTGACGTTATTGGTGCATCTCCTCATTTATTTGCCCTAGCTAGTTTCCATCTTCTCTTTGACTCTTTCTTAAGTAAAATTTTGTTTTTATTTTCCTTCGTTAATCACACCAAACTCTAAAATTCAAAACCCTTTTATATATTACTAAGTTACCAAATATAAGTCACTCAAGTTATTGTTACATAAATGTTTAGACTACGCTGTTTAGGAAGTCAAATGGCTCTTTCACGACAGCCTAAACATTAATCAAAAAGGTTAAGAAAATTCAGCAATCTTTAGACAGATTATTTTTGCTAATAATACTATAGGGCCATAGATAGATTCCATCCACAATACTATATGGCCTAATATAATTAAAACTTTTGTATATCGTTTCAAAAATATTTTATTAATAGAAGATTTAGATTTTTAGTAAATCAAATGTTTGATTGGTAACTCCTCTCCTCTCTATATAATTCATAAATTTATATCGGTCATTATATCAACTCTTAATTAAAATTAGAAAATATAATGCTTCGAAAAATTTCCAATACCACCAAATAAATGTGATTTTTAGTTAGGTTGAATTTAATTACATCTTTGTTCACGATCATTAAAAAAAGATTGCTCTTCTTGTAATATGCTCAGACAACTTGGCTGTATTAATGACGAGTTAGAAAAGATGTAGAAGTTGTGCTCGAACTTATTTTGGAAACACGTTTTCATAAAGTTAACACCACCGGTCTGGCCTAAACATAGCAACCCAATAATACATAGAACAATTACTTTTTCTTTCTAAACAAAAAAAAAAACTAAAAAGAAACTTATTCCTTTTCATTTATGTTTGTGTAACAGGTTCATAAACTTAAATCTTTTGGCACAAAAAATAAAATAAAAGAGATCATTTAATCGAGGCAAATGAGTTTCTGTTTGTGAATATAATTGATAGAAAAAATAAAATACTTAATAACAAAAAATGCAAAAGCTACTACTGAATTGTTACAACCTTCATGTTCACGAGGATCTTGTTTGTTTTTGTGGAACCAACACATCAAAATCACTCACTGTCTACTCTTCTATTTCTTGTCTCTCGCTAACATATATTTCTGTACCAACGTTGATCGATGTCCACACTCGCTTTGCTGTCCACAAAGACATATTAGTTTAATGCTAAGTCGTCTAAGTCTTAATATATGTGCACATAATCTATATTACCTGGTAGAAGTAGAGACAACTAGAGAGAGCTCCAACATCGTCGAGCTCCCAAGTTCTTGAATCCCTAATCCAACCATCTCCTTGATTCTCAAGATATCCGTGGACCGACCATTCTCGATGAGGCAGAATTTGGATCAACTCTTGTGCTTGAGGATTGCTAATTGATCTCATATATCGAATGGTATCTCTAACTCTTCAGCGTTCCCAGGGCTGCAATGTAGATGGTAAGCAGAATATGGGAACCGGGATGTCTCATTCATATGTACGATCTCACCCAAGGCACTTGTATGATATGGAGGACATGACACTAAATTATCTAGACGACACCAGCTTGTTGTCGCCGGGTTAATTATCACCTCGCTGTTCTAGTTACATCAGTCAAAACATCTCCATCACATGGATAACCATAATTCTTCCAGCAGCTTCCGATATCGATCAAATAAAATTGGCTGTTAAGTACTAGCTCCACCGAGTTTAACATCAAGTGTTAGCTTTACTTTGAAGTTTGGAGACATACAAAAGAAAACCAAAGACATCTTATAGTCAGACCGAGAAAATCAAGAAAATCAAGAAAGCTTTTCAATATGAAAGATCGATAGAACGCTACTAATCACAAACCTTTCTCATCATGCCACGGCCATTATAGTGATAACCACCATTAAAACCTTGCTTCAAACTTTAAAAGACTATTTATAAGCCAAGTATCAGTAACTTCTTCTACACGCAACTCGAATGGGTATGAACACATTGATACTCATCATTCATGATCTCATTTCGAAGAGAATTGCAAAATCAAATGCTGAAATCAACGAATGATCGGCGAGTAATACCTGCGAGGATCGGGCAAGAGAGATCGGCGCAATCAGCGAGTCTAGGGCTTCTCATTGAAGTTGCTTCGTCACCAACTTCATTACAGAAATTCCAAGCTTCTAATTACGAATTTACGATTCTTCATCCCTCTGTCTCCTAAAGCCCACGAAGAAGCGCGTGAAGATGAAGAAGTGGAATAGGCGCGTGAGAGTGGAGAATTTCGCGCGTGATTTATGGCGGTAAAAAGGTAAGATGTCACAATCTGGAAAATCTGAATGATTGCTTTTTTCTGCTTTTGTAAGAATCTCATTTACTTCGTATAGTATTTATAATTACATCCCTATACTTTTTATAAACTAACAAAAAGATCCAAGAGTTTTAATTTGTTACACAAAAACCCTTTACTTTTTTACCCCAGAGATATTCCAAAAAGAAACGTCCTTTTCAAAAACAGAGGACCCTCTGTTTCGTTAAGTGAGTCTTGGGGACCATGTGTTCTTCTTTCCAGATGAAGACGAAGCCTTTTTTAGTCGAAGAAGACAATGTCATCTTTGTGGTCGAACATCGGAACATGGTCTCTTCTTTTCTAAATCTTTCTAATTTCCTCTTAAATTTTCTGGGTCCATGGCAAGTTTGCACCTTGGAGCTGCTTCGTTGATCAATGAGGTCGTTTTTGGCTCTTCCTTGATCGGTTTCAGAAGTAAACGTTTTAGAAGAGTTTCAGAGGTTAGATTACAAGCAAAGATATCAATTCCTTGTTGAGTTTTTTTAGTTTAATTGTTGTTTGGTGTTGTAGAGATGGAGGATTTGTGTTCAACAAATGTCAGAGAAGGAACAGAGAACTAAACACGAACTGGCTCGTTCTGCTAAAAGGTGATGACTTTACTTTCTATATGTAATTGTGTTAAGTGAAAAAGTTTTGAACTTCATCACTTATTAGTGAGTCGTGACATTGAATTGCTAGATTATTGTGTAGTTGATTTGAGCTAGTTATGATAAGATTTGTGTGGTTCTGGTGATTGATTTTTTTATTTAGTGGTTGTGGGAACAATCAAAGTTTCTTCAGAAGCAGGAATGTTTTGATAGTTTTGGTAATGTTTCATAGAAATAGTTTCTCTAATGTTGCAGAAGTCATGGAGAGACTCCAACTCCAGTTTCCAAGCTTATCTCGATGATTGACAAGAGCGTTCGCAATAGACTTAGCACATTGGCATCGTCAAGCTCCTCCGAGTACGAAGGCGGCCTACGATTCTGGTTTCAAACCCATAGTCTCTAGTCCGTTCCTCTACTTTTAATTCTTTTAATTCTTTCAAAACATTTCTATTCACATTCGATTTACACGACGCATTTATTGTAAAACAGTTTTTTTTGGTGAATAAATTTTACATTCATACAAAAAAAAAAAAAAAAAAAATGTTGCAGAAGTGAGTCCTTGAGACGTATTTTAAAGCAATATGGAGTATCAGTAGAAACCCCTGAAGAAAATAAGACTAGTAGTAGACTTGATGATCTAGATTGTGAAGAGAAGCAGGACACTGTTCTTTCTTCTGTTATAGATGACTCTAAGATGGTATATCTCAAAAGCTTGTCCTTGAATAGTATTTACTATTATCTGAATTTCGGAGATCCTGACTTTCATTAGTCTTTGGAAAATTGATGAGTACTGACAGAACACAACTGAGGAGTTACCTGATTTACGTCGGCAAGAGAACTACAGTGAGACTGTTAGCATCTCAGAGAACCTTTCAGGACAAAACCAACATAATTTGCCACATGTAAGAACATTTCTCTTCTGCTACTCACTCCCTTTTCGAGCCATTAGGAGTGCCAAAACTTTGAGTTTTGCTTTCATTCTTCTCTTGTTGGATTCATATTCCTTATTGTGTTTGGATACAGTGTTTACTCGAAACACTTTCGTCAAATTCTTTTTGGATCTTGGTTTCAAACTTAGCATTGCGTAGTCTTAGTGTGTTTTCCAGCCTGTAATCATATCTCTCTTCAGTTAAACACAGGTGTTTTGTTCACTTCTCTGCTTCCTGTTCTTGGTTTCTGCATCGTATGCATAATTGGGACGCTACACACAATTATCTCAAGAAAATCATTACAAGATCATCACCATGGCTCCAAAAGAACAAGGTGGAGAACCGCATTGATTGATTGGAACGAGCCGTTTGCTTCTGATGAACATGATTCATCGCCAGATTACAAAGTCAGTTACATACATAAGTTTTGAGTAATATTTGTTTACATATTTTTGCTTCAGTTGTTAAAGAAGCTAACTGCATGCAGGTCGCTTCAACGAATCAGGAAGCTACCGATGAAAAGAATGAAGCATATAACCGAGTAGAGCTCGAGTACAAGAGATTTCTGTTGGAATGTGGAGTGAGTGAATCTTAGATTCTCGTCTCCTGGAGGTTCCTACAACTAAGTTCTTGAGAAAACATCGCTACTTCTGAGGCTTTAAGGACTTTTCGCTTGGTGGTTTGCACATACTGTGACACCAATGCATGCATTTACAAGATAAGACTTTATAACTTGTGAATATAAAGGGTCTAATGCGATTTGATTTGGATACATCACAATCACATTGTATGGAGCAGATTGGGATTATTAGTAAAAGCTTGATTGATAATGAAATGAATATAAAGTATTGGCTCTACGAAAGTAACAATTGAAAAGAATTACAAACAGAGAACCAAAACCCGTACGCAGCAGAGTTTCTCAATGCAAAGGGGTAAAATATCCATTCAATAGAAACAATTCTGGAAACTCTGCAATTTTGGGAGAGGCTCAATTAAAGCCGTACATGTCAACATTTTTGTCTTCAGGTGGTCTTGTGTTGTTGCCACCTTCAGGCACTCTAAAGCTGTCCATTGGAGGAGGACCTGCGGGGGCTGGTGCTGCTGGTGGCACCCAATGTGGTGTGGTCGGAACAGAGAAGTTAGATCCAGAAGCCTCTTGATGTAAGACAACAACGTTAGGATTTGCTTGTGGTGAGTTTCCTGTGGTTCTTCGGTTTGAAGAATTTGCAGAGGCTAGAGACGATGGATATGATTGTTGTTGCTGATTCTTCATTGGTGATTTGGGCCGAAGCGATTCTATATCAGGAGTAGTCACAACGAGATGCGGTGCGTCTGGAGGTGGATTTCTTCCTCCTCCCCCTAGCCACACTTTACCCTCCTTGTCTGCGAAGTTCCTCACATAAGCCTAAAGCACACACAATATCCAAAACAGATCAAACAGTCAAAGGAGCTACTTGCATAGGTCTAAAGCTCATGTAAACAGGAGGTGGATAGATGTCTGCAGAGTGAACATGAGATCTTACCTGCGACTCAAAGTTTGAGGAAGAAAGGCCTTTTCCAACAGTAAGCCAGCCAGCTCGAATATTGTGGTCTTCACCAAAAAGCTCAAGCCTCCGGCGACCAAGTGCAAAATGCTCTATTATCCTATACATATCTTCAGGCTTCTGAGTCGAACCTGCAGTTTTTGAACATAAAGAAATGCAATTACACAAATCAGCTTGCAATAATAAGAGGGATACAAATTCACTAAAATTTAGACATGGCAATGTTGATCAACCTCAGAATCTTATATATTTCTTAATGAACCAGCTTACAGTGAGGATAATCCAAGACTAATCCAGTAAACTAATTCACATGTACCATAACTGAGAACCAAAAGAAACTTAGGGCTGGGTTTTCGAGAACCCAAAAACTTGCCTCCCAACACTAGTACCAATACCAAAACCCTCGACACCTTAATCACATAAAGCAACGATCCTATTTATACACAATTAATTGCTGATGTGCCATAATTGATGAACTCCTATCATGCCTACTTTAAAAGAAACAGGAAGCTGGAAGCAGAACAGAGAGAAGGAACAAGATATGACACGTAAGATACTCTTGATTTTATCACTCAATCAGGAACACACATTTTACTAACCATAAGGAGGCTCTTCAGCAATAATTACGTCAGTGTCGATGTTAGCATGGATTATATGCCCATCAGTGCTACGTCGAACAGTACCCTTTATCCCCATCAAGCAATGCTCCTATAAAACGAATACCAGTAAAAACGATTAAGCAAAAGATATACAACACAGGAATCAAACGAGGAGGCAATGGCAGACCATAATGGACCTTGGAACGCTGAAACACAGTACGAGAATCATGTCGCAATGTTGGTGCTGCATTACTTTTGTTGGTCTTCACCCAGCAAATGTCCTCACACCTTCTGAAACCCCACTGTGACACCCAAACAAATATAGATGAAGTGAATACTGTCAAGACAAACAAATCCTAAACATAAGAGAAAATAAGAAATCATTTGAACCGAATACCTTTTTCAGGCATTGGCGCCCTTGTTCAAGCCCAACACCATCACCAACCCAGAGGAAGATAAAGGAGGGAGTGTCAGCTATTGCCTACAGATACATGGAAAATTCCGTTTTTGTTTTAAACAGCAATAACAAAGATGGCAACCAACCTTACACACAATGTCCACACACAAGTCAAAATACTATATGTTCGGTAATCAGTACCACTATTTTGCCTAGCTATTATTCAGATAACAAATGATATCTGAAACCCCACATCAGATCTAGTGCTAAGCCGAGCGTAACATCAGATCAAAAAATATAACCCAAGAGAGGATGTGTGTACCCTAAAATCCTATGAGCAATTGAAGAGTGTAGAGAATAGTCACCTCAATCTTGAGATTGATAATGTCCTCAAATGTCCAATACTCCATACTATCAGAGACACCAGGAGCTCTATGGACATATTCCTCCCAAGGTGGGTCAACAAGAATAACATCAAACTTTGTTCCAAATAACTCGGGAGATAACTCAACTTCATGCAAGTCGCCTTTCAGATACATTGGTGCAGAAGCAGAATTAGATACAATCTCATCCTTCTTCTGTATGAGCTCTCTAAGCTTGGGGTAGTCTTCCACATTGGTAAGCTCCAGCTCTCGAATGAAATTCTGGGGCCGCATTCCAGTATCCACAAAGTTTTGGGAATAGTCATTTTGCTCTCCCCTAGAAGGAGCTTTACCAGGAGGTCCACCACCTCGAGGAGGAACCCAACCCCCTGAATTCTTATCAGATGGCATTCCACGTCCCATTTGTCCAGAAACATTGAACGCAGACCCAGAGAAGTTAGGAGGCCCTCCTCTATCAGAACCTGGTGGAGTAAAGAACATATTCGGGTTTGGCGGTGTGCCAATTGAAGGAAATCTTGGGCCTGATGGTCCGGGAGGAAGAGGTGAGAGAACAGGAGGAACAGGTAACATAGTACCATCAACTCCTCGGGCCCCAGGCCATACAAGAGTTGGGGCAAATGGAGGCATGAAGACAGGGGTGACAGAAGTGCCCGGAATTGGCGACATGCCAGGAGTAAGAGAATGAATGGGACTGGGTGGTGGCATTCCAAGGTTTGCAAATGGTGACCCCATGATAGGCATTGGAATGGCACCTTGTTGGTTCTCTCTGCCACCAGCAGGTCTTCCTTTCCCACCCCTTAAGGGTCTGTTCCCTCTAATGCCTTGTGGAGTCTGAGAACCTCGATTAGGGGTTTGCATAAAATTAGTTCGACCAGGTGTTGAACCTCTCTGGTTTCTTGCTTTAGCCCCTGTGTAATCAGAACTGGCTTCACCAGCTTCATCTCTCGAATCCTCCCCATAAGACCCAAAACCAAAAGTTTCACTTCTCTGTCTACCTTCCTGGTTGTGAGCCCACTCTTCGTCATTATTACTAGGCCTTTTAGGAGGTTGCTGACCAGATTCAGTCATACGAGCAAAGTTGGGTCCTGATTCCCCTCTGCCATAATCAAGTGGCTTGGTTTGTATCTCAATTACATCATAATTCTCATTTGAAACGCCACCACTTGACAAAGCTTTAACAGCCTCACCCCTGTTTCCATCTTTCCTACCACCCAAACGACCATGAGACCTCTCGCCTTCACTCCTCTCACGTCCTTGCCTCGGAAACTCCCGTTCCCTTCCACGATCATAAAGCAAGTCCCCATCTTTCTGATCTTTATCACTACCACTATTATGTCTCCTCTTCCAATTATCCTTCAAACCTTCTTGATCCCTATCCCTATCACCCCAACCATCATCCCTACCTCTAGACCTCTCATCTTTTCGACCATACTTCTCCTTCTCATACTCCGCATCCGACTGCTCAGATTCTTGATAACGCTTACCACTTCTATCCGGTGTTTTCGACCTATTAGATCGACCCACTTCTCTAACAACCTCAGTTTTCTTCAAAGGACTACCTCTATCATCATCTTTCACACCACGACTCTTACTCTTCTCCTCTCTACTACTAGACTTCAAACTCCTATCAAACTTCGAATCTCTCCTACTCTCACCATGTTCATTACTATCATGTCTAGAATCAGAAAGCTTACTACTTTTATAATCACCATCATTACCAGAACCAGCTGCTTCATCCCATCTCTTCCTCTTACTCGAATCAGAAGAAGATCCATGAGTTCGTTCTCTCTTATTGGAATCACGATCTTGATGCTCAACATCAACAAGAGACTTACTTTCTTCTTTGCTTTTACTTCCACCACTTCGAGAAGAACTCTCAAAGTCTGAACCTTTAAGACTCAATCTTCTCTTCTCACTTCTTTCTCCACCTTCTTGTTCTCCATCTTGATACCAAGTACTTAGCTTCTCCAACGAACTCTCTTCTTGTTTCTTCTTCATTTGATTTTTTTTTTTTTGCGATACAAAACCCTAAACCCACGAAATTAGGGTTTCAACATTACCACGATCAATTCGACGAAATGGGTTCGAGATTAAAGATGAAAATTTGAGTTTAGAAATGAAATTAAGCGAAGAAGATCGGAAAATGTTGGGTCGGAAAGATGAGTGAGTTTGTGAGAGAGAGAGAGAGAGAGAGAACACGGCGGAGTGTGAGGAACACGAACGGCATACACAAAGTCAGAATGGATTGGGCCAAGCCCATTTACTCCAATTCACCTAGTGTCTAAAAATTGGGTTACAAAAAATAAACAAAATTATTTATCAAATTGTTAGTTTCTGCTGGATTTCCGATTGAAAAAATACAGAAAACCATATATTATATTTTTTAGGGTAATCAAATTCATTAATATGAAAACGAGAATACAAAGTCGTTGCAGAAACTAGGAAAAATGGGTACAAAAACCCTCAGCTTTCTTAAAAACATGTAAAAAATCCTTAATTTTTTTGTGGGTTTTTAAACCCTCACTTTTTCATAAGTGGTAAAATAAACCCTAATATTAATAAACTCAATTAAATTTTTTTTAAATTGTTATATTAAAACAGTAGGAAACAAAAAATATTAATTTTATATTTTTTTCAAATTCGAGTTTACGATTTTTCTTTCTTAAATTAAAGTTTTTTTTGCTATGAAAATTCATTCACCGTTTAGTTGAGATTAGGCAAATCATTTTGGTACCATTAGAATTATGTTATATAAACTACAAAAATTTATAGGATAGCACATTTGATTTTTTTTTGTTCGAGTGTTCAGGTTTTAGATAAAAAAAATATAGTTAAATAATGATTAACTAAATGTAATTTATATTATATTTTACTATATCGTAATATGTATATAGAAATATTAACTGTTAGTAAATCTTATTTAGATTGTCCGATGAAAATATTTGATGTGGAAATTCATGTACTTTTCGTAGTATTATAAAATTTGGTTTGGTTTCACGTTAGCAAATTTGTATGATCGAACCGAATAAACTTTTATTAACATAAACTCATATTCGGTTCAATATAAGAATTTATATATTTTCGTAACAAAATCTGTGTGGTTTCACATTTATGAGTTTTTGTAACACAACCGAATACAATTAATTTTTTTACATCATGACTTAAAAAATTTCAATTTAGAAAGAGAATGTAAATTAGAATTTTAGAAGAAAAATCCTAAATCACATTGTTTATATTTATTATGTTTTAATATAAAGATTTGTTTGAATTTAAATTGTGAGTTTATTAATAATACGGTTTATTTTACCATTTATGAAAAGATGAGGGTTTAAAAACCCACAAAAAAAGATGAGGGTTTTTTATATGTTTTTAAAAAAGGTAAGGGTTTTCTACTCATTTTTTCCAGAAACTACGAAAGCAAATTATTACATATGCACATTTATGCGCTATATATAGGTCCGGTTCTGTAATATGCACTGTCCAATACGAAATAAAAAAAATCTGAAGCCTCTATATATAAATAATACTATAAATAATGTCAAAAATAAAAAATTTCCGAAAATTGGGGTTTTTTCGGAAATTGGGACCTCTAACAGGGGCTTTTTCTTATTAAATATTAAAAAAAAAAATAGGCCTCTATTTTTGTATGGTCCCATACACATGTATCATAAAAATGGGTGTAGGGTTGGGCCTAGCTATATACTAAAGATGGTAGAAACTAAAGAAGTGAATTTGATGATACTTTCTTTAAAGTCTTACTCGCTAAAAGATTATTGAAACAGTTGTTATCCTCTTTTGTAATCAATCTTCTTACATTATATGAAAATTATGTGTGGCTATCTTCTCTTTGTAAAAACTCCAATTTGTGCATCGTATCACAAAACCCAATAGTTTCGTTGATAGCTCTGAACAGTTACCAATCATTCCGTATCAGTGTCATTTTAAGATACAGTAATTTTGGTTTTCTCTCGTAATGATCCCACATGAATAATAATCCGTCATGTCGTTGACTCTAAACCTGCCAATACCTGAATCATAATATTAATCCTAACCGAACAGCTCTCATGATCTCATCTAGTTGGGTTGACCAAAGTCTGACTTGAACGTTAGAAAATTCTCTTGAGAACAAACCCATATATATATGTGTTCCTGGATGCTATCATGACCGTATTAAAATAATGTGACAAGACAACACTTCATAGAAGAAACTCGAAGGGGCACCCATATTTTTCACAAGACATCAAAATGAGTTTGGCTTGGTTTGTTCTTTAGCGACCAAAACGTCTACTCTATGCTTGCCGATCTTATGTTTTTCCATGACATACAAATTCAACTACATATATGGAAGACTCAACAATTTTGGGCGTTTTGGCCACTATAACAAAACCAATATATTTTGTGAAAAAACCACAAAACAAATTGATAATATTATCAACCTTAAACATTGGTTTGGCCCGATTAGTCCAAAGGTCGGCTCTGGTCTAGGTCATCGAACCTTATTCTAAAATTTGAACAATTCTAGTTTCCACCAATAGTAAACCACAACACCTAAAATTTAACTGTTACCATAGTTAATTATGAAGTCAAACTTTATTCTCATCCACAACTCACACATACAAATTACCATATTTGAATTTATATAGTAATTTTATAACCATTAGACCAGAAGATCCAACAAATATTTTATTACTTTATTATAATAGTAACATAATTAAGTTCTATTATGGGAACCTCCTGTAATATTCCAACCGGCCCACGTATTGGTTAAATAAAACTATTAAGGAGGTCGTCTATCTGGGCCGCATACGCTACAAACACACTTCTTAGCATCTGTATATGGGAAGCACCCACCAACCGTATATTTTCCTGGCCATTTTTGCTTACACATACGATCAAAATCTTCGTTAACACATTTTCCAGGTTTTTTAGGTAAAAACCTTGAACATGTAGTTAATTAGTTTTTCTGGCACAACTCCTGTTATTTTTATATATGAAACATAAATCTCAGTTTTCGTAATGAGAATTGTAAAAAATTAGCATTTATCTGTTGCGTGTAAGTAAATGTTTAGAAATAACAAATATTTTCTTAAAAAATTCGTTTATTGTAATTAACAAAACACAAAACCACAACATTGTACGTAATTTTTTTTTTTTTTTCGGCAAAAACAGAATTTCATTGATTTAAAAGAGTTATTACAAAGACATTAACAGAATTACTAGAACACAATTATTACATACGCAGATGTATGTGCCATACATTAAGAAAAATACAGCATAAGGGAGATTGACGATGCTTTCCGAAGAGTAGTCTTACTCGCTAACCGACCATAAGATCCGTTATTGTCCAACTTCATATTTGATTTTTCTTGGTTACGATTGGCATGCAGCAACTTGTGGCTGAACTTTCTTTTTGCAAACCGTAGCTTTACACCCGATGTATCCATAAATAACTCTGAAATGTAGACACGGTGGTACCAAAGCTTCCGTACCAAAGTCTTTCTTAAAAAACTCGACTTTGTAATTTTCTTTAACATAATCACAAATAAGTTTACTGTAGTCAAAATAGGTTCGACTATAGCATCTTTTGAAAAGATTGCCTTACCAGATTCCAAAAAATCCCTAACTCTTACCCGAGAGAAACATAGGCCTTGACACAACAACATGTCCATGATCACTTCTGTTGAAGAAACAACAAGAGATGCGTTTGATCCCACGACACAATCAACGTCATCATCAATGAGGCTGGATTTTACACAAATTTTAAATCCAAACAAACCATTGGTGTTCCTTGAAGGATTAAAATTGTTGAAAATTAACAATTGAAGTGGTGGGCTTGACCAATATTGATGAAGCCCATTGCCATTTGAAAAGAGCAAAAAGACAAAGCCATCATCTTCTTCTCCACCAAGCATCGGAGCAAGAGAGCGTTCATGTAGTCGTGTGAAATTTAGTCTTGTACGCGCCGCCGTCTTCCTTCTCGTCACTCTCTGGCCATGAATCTCCACAAAGATATTTTTGTTGATAAAATCTGACTTATGTCTTCTAATGGATATGAAATCATTTCGTATCCGTCCATTAACACAATTGCCCATACCCATCTTGTGCATATATTCCACTGTTTGTCTCGCTGATGCATTCCATAACCACAAAATCCAACCAATATTAATCAAATCATGTCGCCAAAACTTGACTATGTCTATAATGGACTTTAGTATCTGAATCAATTTATGATCCAATTGATGCATCCGTAGTTTCATCACACAAACAGTGGAGTCACAATCGATTACTCCAGGATCCCATGTCCGAAATTGATTCCCAATTCCTGAATTGGAGAGATTCATATGAGAAACCCAGATTATATCATAACGGAACAGAGACGTTCCGGTGAAGAAACGATGGACACCGTTCGAAGACGGAAAGAAGCCGACACCATAACACTTGAGTTGAGGCCATGATAGGGTCGGAGATACGCTCTCACGGACGGAGAGAAAAGAGGCGCGACTTTGAAGAGTAACTTGGTCGCAATGGGCACGATCCGAGACACCATCTATTCCCGAAACCACATCTCCCACACATGGCGATGAAATCTGGATATTATCAGACGATACCCAAGTCAAGATTGGAGACAGATTTGAGATTGACGGCCTCAGATTTTGTAACAACATTGTGAGAAGGCAAAGAGCATGGATTTTGAAATCTCGATTTGCCATATATTATTATCTAGATCTATGCAGAAAGAACAAAACAAAGGAAGTAAAGGATAAAAGAGAGGAAAGGCCGACCGACGCCGGAGAAGCCGACGCCGGCCGGAGACAATGAGAATTGAAAAGTCGCTTTGAAGTCGATTGGGAGAGAAAAAAAAACTGCGCCGTTCGTAATTAAAAACATTGTACGTAATTAAAAACAATTATACCGACGTAACTTTTAAACATGTATTTAGTTGTCCTTGCACAACTCATGTTATATGGTTTACCAAACAAAAATAAATGTTTTGAAATAACAAATATTTTTTAACAGAATTCATTGATTATTTTTGACAAAACCACAATATTGTAACTAAAGAGAATTATATTGAGGTGATTTTAAACTATCATATAAATTTATAAACGAAAAACTGTAGCTTAACACACTAATCCGTATGGGAACGAAACTAAAAAAAAAAATATATATATATATATATATATATATATATATATATATTTTTGGTGGAAAAAAGCAAGAAAAAGAATTTAAATCACTACAATCAATTTATATCACAATAATTCTTAGTAATATATTTAGCTCATAGTTATTTCAAATATATAAGAAATTCTATTAAAAACACACACATATTTGAGGGTCGGTTTCCTAAGTCTAATTGTAGCTCAATTTTCTAGGTCTATTATGAAGTTTATATATAAAAAAGAGCTAAACACAATACTATGGAATTCATCAAAGGTGAAAATAACTATGATACAAAGCCTATATAGCATAGTTGAATTGATAGCTTGAAGAAATAATATGGTATTCAAGTTTACCACTCTTAGAACGACTATATGTAATATATTAAAATGATTCTAAATGAATTTACATACCTGTTAGAAGAATGGTGAAGATAGTTAAAACAGTAAATGTGAATAGAAATCATTTCTTCATCTTAGAAATAAATAGATTGTATTTTAAGAGTAGATAAATAAACCGAAAGAAAAAAGTGTTCGTAAATATAAGAACCGCATGTATCCCATATTCTATTGTAAGATATATACCTCCCTAAATTCAGATTTAGAGGAATGTGGTCTTACACAATTTCAGGTTTTTTTTGCTCATTTCCTATGTTAGACAGTTAAAGCATTAAGACTCGCTCATCTTTCTATATATAGGGTTAGGTTTTCTCACTTCTAGCTCCTTCTGCCACCTCGCTAGACGTTAGTCGGGCGCTCAAGCTGGGCCTAGCGCCTAGCCGGAAATTAAACGGAGATTAATTGGGGATTGATTTTTTTATATTTTTTACTTATATATTGTATTTATATTATTCTTGCAGAAAAAATCAATAATGCAAGATGGTCCAATGGTTAAAAGCATGTTTCCTCACTTCCGGGTGGCAAGATCTAGTAATCCTAGTTACATTTATGCCTATTTTGTTCATTTTAAGCTTAATTGATAGTAAATGACCAAAATACCTTTGTCTTCTATCTCTCAAAAACGAGATCTATAACTCTAAATTCGCCGTCACTTAATTTTTTCTTCACTTTTCATCATTTTTTTTTCTATTATTTATTGTTAGATATGCTAGATCCATCAAGTATCTATGAATTTTAACGTTTAAAATAACAAAAAACCAAGTTTTTTCAAAAGTTCCGATTTTTGAGCCGATTTTACCATAATCCCGGCGGTCTTTTGCCTCCGAGGGACTAGCCGCCGCGAAATCGGCTGCCTTGGCCGCGTTTTTGAACAGGGGTTTTACTTATATAACTAAAAAGGTATTATACACGAGTATATAAGAAAAGGGTATAATTAACATTATATAGTGTAGTAAATACAAGAATATATCACAAGTAACATTTTCTACAAAAATATATTATTGTATAGTAATTTTATATGAGTTACTACTTTTGTATTCTCTCGGATAAAAAAAACATTATCTTTTGATCTAGTTTTATATCCTCTAGATTAACAATATAAGAATTTCCACAACACATTTATCTACGCGAGTCTCTACCATTTAAAATTTTGTCAAGGTAATATTTACTTTGAGATATGATTAATAATCGGAAAAATGAATCATATTTTTATTTTCATTGCCATCATTTCTTTGGTAAGCTAAAAATAAATATCTCAGCCTAAAGGGGTGTTATTCAATCATATAGTTAAAGTCAATTATTTTTAGAAAAAAGATATTGCATATCCTTGGATATTCTTAAAATAAAAATATGGTAAAAACTCCATGAGACACTATTCTTAAAAATAAGAATATATCTCTCATATGAGAAAGGACAAGACACATATCATTTAGATAATGAACAAAGCTTTAAACAAGTTTAATTTTTTTTTTAAAAAGGTTTTTTTCCAGGAACAAGTTTCTTGATGCTTAAAGGCATAATAATCATGATTATTGACGATTTTTGTTTTCCAAAATCTTTAAAAAACTCCTTTAAGTTTATAAAACATTTTTCTAAGTAATTATCACATTAGAACTATGAATGAATAATGTGGTACTGAATCATATGTATTAAAAATATCTCTCTCTTTTCTTCTGGATTGTATCATACGAACATAAAAATGGCAGAAGTATATTTGAATACAAATTTGATAGACAAAACTAGACCAACATCAAGTCCTTTGCAAAGTTTTCTTGTTATTGTTCTTTGCACTTTCTCTCATTGGACAATATCAAAAGCGGCGACTAATATCCGCGGGACAAAACGGTGTACCGAGGCTATTCCGATGGCTAGGGATGGTAAAATGCCTAAGCCTCCCTTGCTGCTCCTTAATGTACCCTCGACACAAGAACGCCACCGAGAACTCATCCTCCACAGGCCGGTTAATATCGTGAACGAAAACATCAGTCTCGCCACCGTCATAACGGTTACGAGCCAATAAACCCGCCGTGTAAATAGCACTCATCCTCCCTGGAGCTTCGTCGTGGTAACCAGTGGGAGCATCGACCATTATCACATCCCATTGCGTCTCATACACGTCAGCGGGAAAACCCTTCAAAGATAGAGCACATTTCGAATCTCTCGGATCAGACACGGCTTTGCAGTCCTCTGTTCTCTCTAGCTCCATAAGCTTGTTGGAATCTTTCACTTTCGTGTCGTATACGACGTGGTATGATTCTAAGTTTGGGAATTTCTTAGTCACTGTCTCGATCCAAGCTTTATCTTCCTCCAGGAACACTAGCAATGTAAGAAGTAACTTTATTATAACAAAAAAAAAGAAACAGTGAGATTTGATTAATCTTTAAAGATCTGTTGTTATGAGAAACTTACAAGTGCGTCCACCATGATTGAGAGATGCCCACATCAAGCTGTCGTGTCCTAAGCCGAAGACGAGGAAGTTACAAGGAGATTTCTTGTCCAAGACTCTCTTTGAGACTGAGATTTCATCAAACGTTTGTTGTGGTGTGATCTCTGTGGTGACATAGTGAACCAATGCGTCCGATAGAGAAATCGGCATTTTGGTGCATTGTTGTGAGGTAGATGGGCATTTAGGTTTCTGGTGATATTCGTCTCGTATGGTTGATGTTGAAGAGGAAGAGAAGCTTGCTCTTTTCAAGAAGAGAATGAACAAGACCAAGATTGAGCAACAAATGAATATAAGCTTTGAGCTGATCAATGATTGGGTTTTATTCCTCATGTTTTTCCTTTCTCTCTCAGCTTTGACGTTTTGAATAGGTTTTTGATTAGCGATTGGTTTTAAAGTATCGAAAGAGAGAGACGTGTTGACAAATGGTGAAAATGTGAATATCTAATAAGAGATAGTCCTGTAGGTGATTGAGAAGTTGAGGATGACATGACGGCTACTAAGGTTGCTGTTGAACCAGAAGTTGGTGGATCTGTTGTTGTATATTATTATAGTGTTTGTACAATGATTGGAAAGATGTGAAACGTAGTGGGGAGGCTTTTGTTACCAAACTGATGCTTGAAAGACAAGAATCTGACCCGGGTGGTGAACCGGAATACCTTCTGGGTCACTGGGTCAACAGGTTCACTACCCGGGTCGGGTTTGCCGAGTTTTGAATGTCCCGGTTTTCAGTAATTACCCGGACCTGAAGACCAGCCAGTTTGACTGGCTAGCCCGGTCCGGGTTTAAAACATTGAAAAACAAGACGTGCTATGTCTTGAGTCTTGATATACAATATACAGTATAACACTATTATATATACATCAAAAGTTTTTAAGTTACTTAAAATAAGAATAAGAAAAGGACCTCTCTGTAACTATGCATCCTGGTCCTGCATTGTCATATGTAATAAGTTAAGTCTGATTTAGAAAACTTCCATACATTTTAGATGTAACTTTGTCTATCTAAAGATCCACAAACATGCCAGTAATTTTCTATTAACTTGAGATACCGACCGACTCATCATATATTCAAAAGTTCGGATTTTGACCATGTACTCCCATGTCAAACAGTTTCTCAGTATTTGTTAAAACATGTGGATTGTCAAAAGCTTGTACCTTGGGATATAGGTTCTATGGACTATGCAGATGCTGCAGAAGAATATGTCTTGAAGAGGTAAGCCAGAATCTTCTGGTAATCACCTAATTGGACACCAGTGTTTGGATCAACCAAGAATGGAACCTGTAAATTGTGTTGAGCAACAAGAGTTTCAGCCGTTTTTTCGATGATCGGTAAAGAGTATAGACTCTGGTATAGCCAGAGAGCGGACAAAAAATAGACCTTATTGGATCCTGAAGCATTGAGAAGCGATTTCATCCGTGTGGACCCTTCACCAATGTTGTGTAATACATAGGGGAGCTCCAGCTCACACAGTGCTTCACGCACCAACCGTGAATACTGGCAAGGGAAAAAGAGGACTCATAACCCTTGGCACCAAAGTTTTCTCCAGAATACGCAAGATGATATGAGCTTAAAAGTGAATTATTTACTCCATGATAATGATGCATAGAAATAAATTCTTGATGAGGAGGTCACATGATAGCATAGGATTCAAGCTTCTAAATTATGAAGAAATCCTCTTTACCAAGAACCCTAAGTATCTAGGAGATTTATAGTAGAGACCTCTTAAATCTTAACTTTCCCAAAGCCAGAAGGATCTCAAACAACTAACTGGTCAAAGACCCTTCATTTGTTTTCCATCGTACTCATTTATACAATTCTGGTGCCTATCATATCAACAGGAAAAAATGGCGATAATCTAGTAGTGGAAGGGTGGATCTATCTAATGACCAATCACGAAAAGAGTCTTGGATACAAGAAAGGAAAAAGCATAGTACCGGGTTGTTTTCGTAAGAGAAGAGCTCGAGCATTTTAGGTGGCAGATCTGTTGAAGCCTTGTCCCACAATGACATGCCTCTACCTGCTCGGAGAAGAGTTGGCATCCATCCAGTGAACAAGGTGCTGGAAAATTCTAATGAAGTCAGTGATACAATTAAAACTTATTCACGCTAAGAGCTGAAGACTACACAACCCAGATAGTTTGACCAAGTATAACAGATTATACTCACCTTTCCAGAAGTCCTGTGGAAGGGCCTCTTCCATTTCCATATTGTTTAAATAGGTACTTTACGATGTCACCTAAAGAGAAAAGAACCGATGAAAAGATATCCAGAGACGACGACAATAAGCTATTAATGATGGAACTTACGACTCACCACTCTCATACATTAAAGTTTCAGTATTCGGGTCGACGAGGAATGGAAACCTGCAGATTTTTATTCACAGAATTTTAACGACTGACCACTAGAAGGAACACAAAAACTGCTATGGAATGATGAAAACAAAACCAATTAACAGAACAAGAACGTAAAATTACATCTCTTTTCCGCCAGATCTTCTAACCAGTTCTCTGTGTCGTAAAGATCCTTTAGGACAAGGATAAACCTGAACACCAACAAAATATCAAGATAAACTTTGGTTTATTGCTTAATGAGCCATCTCTCGGGAAACAGATGTTTTAGTTCTTACTTCTACAGAAAGGTCTAGCTCAGTCATGGCTTCCCGCACCCTCCGGCAAAAGGGACACGCCTCTGTTATCCAAAAAACCAAGAAACTCTCACAACGTAAAATTGGCTTTCCACTACTCCTCTTTGTTTACATGACACTAACACGAACATACCAAATTCAAAAAGCTGCAATCGCAAAGGCGGATTAGAAGAGACATCTTGGTTATCTATACTCCCTGTTGATACTCGAGATCCCCAAGGAAGTCTTGCAACAGATGCTAATGAAGAAGTTGCAACCTGTATTCATGCAATCCATAAGGAAAGAACACAAAATGCAGAGCTTTTTAGTCACGATAATCAAATGTCGAACTTTATTCGGCTAATGTCGGATCTAATTCAGTGTTGTTCTCGAGTTACCTAATAGACATTGCAGAAACCTTGTTTTGTTCATGAACAGAGTTTTTGACTGAAAAGAAAAACAACTCCATATAAGAAAACATGACTAACTAACCTCCAGAGCATGATTCCGTTGTTGAGAAGGATCACCTCCCTGGAAACAACAACTAACAAGTATCAAACCTATCACTCTCGTTGAGTAATAACAAAAACACACATATGAACAATAAAAACGAGACACACTTGATGAGAACAAAACAGCATAAAGTTTCAAGAAACACTTACAGAGAAAACTTTAAGCAATGGACAGAGAAAGGACAAGAAGCTTGATGTATTGTTACTACTAGATTTCACATAAAGTCTTGTCCTTTCGCGAACCCAAGTATCGTTTCCTGAATTTCTCTTCGAGAATCGATGAGAATGAAACGTGGATGACGGAAACGACGCAATCGGATGGCAGAGATTGCTATTAACCACCGAAATTTGCATTGTTCCTATCAAAAACTGTATGCCACAGAAACTCTAATTCGATACTGAAGAAAGGAGAACGATCGATTCACGAGAAATAATAAAAAATGTGAAGATTACTATGTTATCCTAGCAAAAATCCATAATTTACCCAGAAAACCAATGTTTTATCCACTCACTTAAAACGAAATCGAATCTAACTCTAAATCCAACTCTCTAAATGAAATAATCTAACCCTAAGTACTCGAATTCTCTCAATTCAAAACCGTTTGTTATTTCTTTCATTGTTGTGTTCGTGAAATTAGGGAGAACTATTAGATTGTGAGAAATTGTTGTTGTGTTAGCTCTAAATGACAAAGTGTGGACAACAAAGAAGAGGAAGAAGATAACTCTAAATGAAGAGGTAGCAAATGCTGAATATGGAGAAAGGTATTCGGATCCGAACCCTATCGTTGAGGAAGTGGTAGACGAAGAACGAGAGAGATATATCCGGTTTGATCCGAAGAGAGCGAAGAAGAAGGAGATAGAAGCCAAACAGTGAGTAGTAGCTGAACTTTGAGCGACTCCACTGACGAGAGTGAGAGATCCAACTAGAAACCCGAGGAGAGACCTGAGGAGATGGTAAATAGTTGGGTTCGATTGAATTAGGTAGAACTAGGGATAACTAAATCGTGAACATCGGATTGGTCAATATGAATTTTTGGGTTTTAAGAAATATTGGTATAAATGGATAAAACTAGTGTTCCTTGAGAAATTTCTGAAGAAAATATAACTTGGTAATATTTGGCAAAACTGTTTGTTGTAGGATACCGAAGAGGAAGTGATAGCACTAGAACCTTTGAGAATATACTTCCCGCCGACGGAGTATAACAAGAAAATTAAGTTATCGATGAGGTGTTACATCCATGAAATTTTGACAACTTTAGATGAGTTTAATCATCTGATCCCCGATGTTAAGAGGACTTGATTTGAGAACCATCCGCAATTCAAACACATTTAACAAATGCCAAAGGACAAAAACCACAAGGTTATGGGCATGTGGATGCTCCTTCTTCGAACGACATGCATCAGAAAGAATATGGAAGCTTGGTTTGTCGTAAATGGTTTTCTCACCCGCTATGGTATAAAGGAACACGCCTTGATATCGAGATTAGACTTCCGCAACTATCTACTTGATTATAAGAAAGCAGGTAGTATGAAATTCGTGAAGAAGTATTTTAAGATGAAGGTAATTAGACATGAAGACATGAAGACATGAAACAAAAGCTATTGGAAATAGTACCAATAGAACATTCTAGAGATATGTTGAAGATGGCGGTCTTCTACTTCTTATCCAACATTGTTGTAGTGCTGACAAAGATTGGAGTAGATGCAACTACCGTGGATGAATTCTTTTAAAGTGCAATGAATGCTAGGATATTGATTTGATCACGTGCTAGGATCGATCCCGCACACAATGTATCATTTTGACGGAGCCATCACAGAAGGTGTAATATGGTCGGTTTTCAGGTTTCAGTATTCCTCTGGAAGTAAGTAAAAAGTAAATGAGGTATTGGTCATTGTTATCAGCTAATAATTGAAGCTAACTCTAACTATATGTGTGTTTTGTAGCTTTTAGCATTTGAGACAATTCCACAATTGAGAAATAAATTCCTAGAAGATAATCCAGGCCCAAACGTAAATTGTCCTAGGATGTGCAAGAAAAAATTCAAGAAAAGTGAAATGAGAGGGTTTCCTCTTTCAAAAATAAATGATTAATTTAGTACAACTGAGGTTAGTTATCCTAGTTCTCTAAATCAAATCGGATTGAATCCCTAAATTTGTAGATAGAAAACCAAATTTTAAGCTCTATGGATGGCTTAGGTTGGTTTAATAACGGACCTGAAATTTGTAGCTCGATGCAGCTCAACGGAGGCAAAGAAACGGCAACAATAAAGAGATCCATGGCAGAGGGTAAGTGACCTCAGTTGTATCAAGTTCCGCATTTGAGCTCTCTATTGTTGCCATTTCTTCGTCTCCTTCGAGCTGCATCAATCTACAAATTTCAGGTTCATTCTTAAACCAACCTAAACAATCTAGAGTGATTTAAATTTGGTTTTGGATTTACAAATTTGGGGATTTATTCCGATTTAATTTAAAGAAATAGGATAACTAACTTCAGTTGTACCAATTTCATCCTTTTTTCAAAAGAGGAAACCTTCTCATTTCGCTTTTCTTGAATTTTTTCTAGCACATCCTAGGATAATTTACGTCTGCACCTAAATTATCTTCTAGGAATTTATTTCTGAATTGTGGAATTGCCTCAAATGCTAAGAGCTACAAAACACACATATAGTGAGAGTTAACTTCAATTATTAGAACTAGTAACCATGACCAATACCTCATTTACTTTTTACTTACTTCGAGAGGAATACTGAACCTAGAACCGCACATATTACACCTTCTGTGACGGCTCCGTCAAAATGATACATCGTGTGCGCGATCGATCCTACCATGTGATCAAATGAATATCTACCTCAAAGAAACTTCTTACAAAACTTTAAAACATTCAATGCACTTTGAAAGAATTCATCCACGGTAGTTGCATCTACTCCAGTCTTTGTCGGCGCTACAACAATGCTGGATAAGAAGTAGAAGACTGCCATCTTCAACCTATCTCTAGAATGTTCCATTGGTACCATTTCCAATAGCTTTTGTTTCACGTCTTCATGTCTAATTATCTTCATCTTAAAATGCTTCTTCATGAAGTTCATACTTCCCGCTTTTTTATAATCGAGTGGATAATCATTCTAATCCCGATATCAAGGCATATTCTTTTATACCATAGTGGATAGGAACACCATTACGATGAACCAAGCTTCCTTTTTCTTTTTGATGCATGCCGTTCGAAGACGGAGCATCCACATGCCCATAACCTTGTGGTTTTTGTCCCTTGGCATGTGCTAAATGTGTTTGAACCGCGAATGGTTCTCAAATCAAGTTATACTCCGCCGGCAGGAAGTACATTCTCAAATGTTGTAGTGCTATCACTTCTTCTTTGGTATCTTGCTACAAACAGTTTTGCCAAGTATTACCAAGTTATACTTTCTTCAGAATTTTCTCAAATCACACTAGTTTTACCCATTTATACCAATGTATTACTTAAAACCCAAAAATTCATATTAACCAACTCGAAGTTCACGATTTAGTTATCCCTAGTTCTACCTAATTCAACCGAACCCAACTACTTACCATCTCCTCGGGTCCCTCCTCGGGTTTCTCATTGGATCTCTCATCGGATCTTCGTCGGTGGAATCTCTCAAAGTTGAGCTACTACTCACGGTTTGGCTTATTTCTCCTTCTTCTTCACTCTATTCAGATCAAACCGGAGATAATTCTCTCTCTCTCTCCCTTTTATTCTACCACTTCCTCAACAATAGGGTTGGGATCTGAATCCCTTTCTCCATCTTCAGCATTTGTCGCCTCTTCATTTGGAGCTATCTTCTTTCCCTTCTTTGTCGTTCACTTTGTTTTAGTCATTCTGTCGATCGAACACAATAACAATTTCTCAGAATCGAGTTGTTCTCCCTAGTTTCACGAACACAATGATATAAAGAGATTATTTCAATTAGGGAGTTGGGTTTCGGGTTAGATTCGATTTTGTTTTAGGTGGGCGGATAAAAGCCAAGTAATCCGGATAAATTGTGGATTTTTGTTGAGATAGCATCGTAATCTCCACATTTAAAAAAAAAATCAAAACGAATCTCGGTTTTTTTGGAAGAATTTTGAAATTTACCTCTGAGAATTAGGGGCTTTCCAGACGATTCCTTGTTGGGGGCACTGGAGATTGTGGCCCAATTTTTTTTTGTTTTGGGTCGCCTTCTTTGAGAAGAGTGATGACGAAACAGCCTTAGGGTTTTAAAATCTTTGATGGGTTTTATGTACAAGAGATGTTGCTTTTGTTTGATCACTTAGCAATATGGGAATAAACAAGACAATTAATCCAAATTGTAACAAGTTGCTCTTATAAATGGAGCCTTTAGTGTCCGTTTTTCTTGTCATTTATGTGAGCCATGAGAAACTGATTCTTATACGTTAATTTTTAAAGCTATGTGTGGAACAGTTTTGATGAATTCAATTAAGTCACAAGACTTCAGATTCAATTAATGTTGTGTGTTAGAGTTTTTTTTTTTTTTTTTGGTAAATTGATGTGTGCTAGAGTTAGGCCAAATGATGCTTATTATTTCGTTGGCTTGTATATAACAATGAGGCCCTTTAATTAATGACTGGAAAAGCTTCTATCTACATATAAACTTGCACAACTAAATACGATTGCTAAATATGCACACTTGTTTGCTTCCTCAAACCACAAAGAAATGTTTGTGAGACAGAGAAAACATTTCCATGTACAAGGACCACACTACATAGTAACAGATCTTACTACCACAATCATAACTGTGGCAATGGCTAGCTTAAATTTCTTAATATTGTCTATTGTAGCGCAGAATCGAAAAGCAGAGCCGATGATACCATGTTCGATATTCGTTCTTCGTTCTTCCACTTCATGTAATCTTTTTTCTTGTTTCGATGTTAGCAAGGTTTCATCCATGTCTTATTCTTCTACTTAGCACATGTTTTGTTGTTTTTCCTTGTTGCAGATTTCTCAAGCCGCGATTTCCTTACAGCCTCTTGGATTTGTCTCTCATGGTCTTTTAGAATGTCCTCAATGTTTCCACCAGGAGGCATCAATGGACCCGAACAATGTATTCTGTTCTTCTTGCGTACGTATGTCTGAAACCGCATGAGAAAACATCTTAGGATCCATAATCTATTAGAAAAAAAACTAGAGCTAATATCTTGAAGCAAACAAGTTCCAAGTGTTTATTACCGTTGTGGTTTCTACGGCTACATCTTCTTTATGTGAAGGAGACAAGTATCTCCCAGTCATAGGCACGTTGCTCGATCGAGTAGCCTTTAGCTCAACTACATTGTTCCTAGAGCTCTCATTTTTACTCCATGTTGCAGCTATGCTTGGATGAATCATTGAATTGGTATGAGAAAAGCCTTTCTCTCTGTCGCCTCTTCCCGCCTCTCCTCTCAAACCGGTTCTACTGTCTTCCTGAGGATTGAACCTTTTGGTGGTGATTGTGTCTTTTGACTGCCCTGAAGCAACGAACTCCGGTGTTGTAGCAGTACTCTTGAAGTCTCTCGAACCCCGTCTGACCGATTCAGGTCCACGACCCTTCACGGTTTCAGCCTTTTTCCTGAATTCATATAGAACTTGTGTTAGGAATTCACATGAATCATTTTGGTGCAAGACTACTTATATAAGGAGTCTTTCTCACATACCTTCTTGCTTCTTCATCACGGACCTTTGCGTCAAGTTCCTTGCTTGGAGGATACTTGGGCAAACTTGATACATCACAAGGGAGTGGTTCCATTGTAAAGAACTAGAGAAACAAAAAAAGAAGAAAGAATTGAATTTTCATTGAGGAGGGAAATCAAGAACTGCTAGATGAAGAAATAAAAAGCTACCTTGCTACTTAGCGTCGAAGAAGCTGTGCCACGCTTCTCTGGTTCTAAGAATAGAAGCTTGTCAACAAGAACTAGAGCAGAAGATGGTAAGTTCTTGAAAGTCTCTAAAAGGACACGCTTATAAGGTTGTTGTGGCTTGAAACTTGTCGCAAGTGGTAGCTTTGTCTTTTTCCAGTAATCATCACATGGTGAACCACATAACTTGAAGATCTTATGCATTTGCTCCACCTAAGAGACATTGTCAAAGATCAATAAATTGTGCTAGAAAAGTCATAAGATTCAACAACTGATGAATCTACAGGTAATTTACCTCTGTTCTTCCGGGCATGATTGGTTTCCCTAAAAACAGTTCTGTGAGAATGCAACCAACACTCCACAGATCTATGCCAGGTCCATACTCTGTAGCTCCCAGTAGAAGCTCAGGGGCTCTGTACCACAAGGTTACTACACGGCTCGTCAAGGGTTGATCTTGTTCTGGATGATAGAAATTCGCCAGACCAAAATCTCCAATCTTGAGGACTCCATCATTGTTTACCAAGAGATTTGAACCTTTAATGTCGCGGTGAAGGATTCCACGGCTGTGGCAGTGTTCAAGCCCACTAAGCAGTTGTTTCATGTAACATTTGATCTACAAGAAACAAGATTTTTCGCCCTGTTAGTCCATGATTCCTTGTTACCTTTTTCGCTTAATCAAATCCTTGAGCGTACCTGTGATTCAGTAAATTTTACACCGGGTCTAAGAGCGAGACCCGAAAGGTCATGCTCCATGTACTCAAACACAAGGTACAAGCTACCAGAGAGTTTTGAAGTCACAAGACACTCAAGCTTCATAACGTTTGGATGGTCAAGTTTCCGCAAGATGTGTATTTCTCTGGCCATGAATCTCACGCTTTCCGGATCCATATTAACGAACCTGACCTTCTTCATGGCTACCATTTTACCGGTCTCAAGATCCCGGGCTCTGTACACGCTGCTGTAAGTCCCTTGTCCAATCTGTGAAAGGAGACAACACAATAGAAACTTTATAGCAATCAAGAAACATTAAAAATGGAAACAGAGAGAGTTAAAGTAACTAACTTTGTCCAGCTTCTCAAAAGACTCTGCACGTCGTGGAACCCAACCTTTGATGGCTTCACCTGCAACAGAAGTTAACCAAGAAGGCCATCCAGCTGCAATGAGTTCAGCCTCGGGGCTATGTGGAACACTTGTGGAAATATTACTAGGTGGAAACATATTGAAACCTCCTCCTCCTGTCCCAATATCTGCAGTTGGCCATCTCCGGTGACACCTTGTAGGTCTCTCAACAATAACTGTTTTACCATCACTATCATCAACAGGAACAATCAATCCGCTAGCTCTAGCGGATGGTTTATGCGCTAATCCATCAGCTTTGCGTCCACCAGAGCTTCCGTCAACGGATTTATGCGAAAACTCATCTTTCTTAGAAGTTACAGGTGCAATCAATTGAACTGAGGACGTTTTGTTCCAATTCTCTTTTGGTTTCTCATGTTGGTCATTAACTTCTTCTTCTGCTGTTCCTTTTGAGCAAATGCAGCCCATAATACTCAGACCGATTCACGATCTTTGTCGCATCAAGAACTAATCTTATCCTGAATGATTCCTAAGCATAAAACTCAGGAATCTCAGGTTTATTAGCTATATAACACAGAAGAGTATGAACAAACTGCAACTCTTTTTTTTCTCCTCTTCTAAGAATATTTAAGAAATCACAGAAAAGAAGACTTGTGATTCAAGAAACGAAAGAGGTGATGAGAAGAACAAGCAGGGGAAGGAGAGAGCCAATGTGGTCAATGAGGAATAAAAAGACTTTGGAGGCAAAGCAAATAGCAAAATTCAGAAATCTAAACACCAAATACAATAAGAGAGATAAAAAATCACAGAAGAGAAGACTTGTGATTCAAGAAACAAGAGAGATTGATGATGAAGATCCTCAGTTTCTTTTTTTTTTGGTTTTTTTTTTTCCGTTATCTCACTGCAAGATGGGCAAAAACGTTGCAGCAACTATTCGTTCGTCGATAACGGAAAATACGGAGAGAGAAAGATAACGAACAGAATGTAGTTAATTTCTGATATGGAAATTGTTTTAGGAATCAGGAGAGATTGATTTGGTTTTTGTGTCGCCGGAAATTATGGGTAAGCCCTAGATTCTCTGGAAGAAGACAACTCACAATATCTCTTTTTCTATTTTTGGATCTGTGTATTTTTTTGTTAGGAAACAGAGTAACGAATTTGCATGAGGTTAAGATTTGATCCAACGGTCAAAAATGAAGTTGTTTGTGTTGTTGTTACGACAATGTCCCACGTAGGATGTTTCTGTCGGACATCGTGGGTCCCACTTTCTCTATTTTCATCTATTCGCAAGAACATTAATCCCAAAGACTCTTCAACGTTCAAGTCTCCCACAAAGTATCTAAGCATATAACAAGCTAAGCTCTACATTGTCCACGACATTGTCGACTAGATTATTAGAAATAAATGTATGTTGCTTCAGGATAAGAGACTGCATAACGACATCGATATGACGATATCAACTAGTTATAACTTATATGATTCTTTTTTTTTTTTTAATATTAAGGTAGTTGTTCTTTTAATGTTAAGATAATAATATTTTAATTTTGAATCTCTGCAAGTTATTTTATTACAAAAACAAAAACCACGAGATGGAAATTTTCAAAAGAACATCTTGTGAAGTGAGAGAGAGAGACTCTTGCAAAATTGAAAAAGAAAAACACATCCAAAATGTATCTCTATCTCTTTAGCAGTGCCGGTCCGATAAAATCCGGAGCCAAATACAAAAAAAAAAATTGAAAGCTTTTTTTAAAAATAAAAATTCCTACTTTTTTTTTTTTTTTGCTAATTATTGGACATTTATAATTTTTATTTATTAACTTTTAGACATTTTTGTTAATTATGAGACTTTTTCACTAATTATAGAATATTTTTTTGTTAATTATGTCGTATTTTTGCTAATTTTGAGGGATTTTTTATTAATTTTGAGATCTAATTATATAAAAACAAAAAAAAATTCTCAATAAAATGGGCCTCAAAAATATGAGGCCCGACACAAATGTTTCATAAAAATTGATAAAGGGTCGGGCCTGCTCTCTAGAAGCTCATGATCTCTGTCTCACTAACACGGATCATAAATTTATGGAAATCAAACACCATAAACTTTTGCTCGAAACAAAATAAAACTAATAATAGCAACTTCTTAAACCTTTGGTTTTACCAATTCATTTAAAAACTCATACTCCTTCCGTTGTCGTTTTAGACTTTAAATTTTATTTTTAAAATAAGTATCGTTTTGTATTTTCAGTGTAAATATTTGATAAAATTTTCGGTGTAAATATCTGATAAAATTTTGCAGTTTAATCCTTACTACATTAATGTATTGACCAATGAAATTTTTTGAAAAATATATTAATAAGGGGTAAAATAGAAAATTTAATAGTTTTCATATAAGTGTGAAAACATCTTAAACGACATTTGTAATGAAACAGAGAGATTATATATTCACTGATTTTATTCATTTAAGAGTCTAGATAACTACAACTAGATAAATACTAATTAAAATGTAAAGATTAATGCGTTGAGTATTATCTATTTTTAAGATTTCTATGTTACAATAAATTTTATTATATACTAAATTTTGTTTAAATATGATGAGGTCCTAAAATATTTTGGGTCCTGATGAAGCTCATGCCTTATTTTGTGTCACATTAAGCACGGCCTTGGGCGAGTCGCTCGTTTGTAACATCCCACTAAAATTCGAAGAGAATTATAATCTATGATCTTTTTTTTTTTTTTTTTTTTTTTTTTTTTGGGCAAAAAATTATAATCTATGATCTATCTGATCAAGTTCCTTGTTAAATGAAAAATTAACAGTAGAGAGAAAGAGAGTACAAGAAGAATGGAAGAAAGATATATAAGAAGCTCGTATATATATATATATATATATATATATATATATATATATATATATATATATCAATATTTTAGTGAACCGAAGACAAACCACTAATCACTTTGGTTTCGGATGTTGCTTTCTTGGTCTTACTTATAACCACCCACTAAAAGTGAGTTTTTCAAATGGAGCTTTGCACGAATACATACCAAGAAATCAATATCCGAGCAAGACCACGGAATATTTATTAAAACGTTACAACTAGATACATCATACATGAGAAATCAGGAAAATGTATTAAATACTTTTCAGTGGTTTACACTTATAAGACCAAGAAACCAATATCCGAATCTTTATTTCAAATGGAGCTGTGTACGTAGCATGAACTTATTGAACCAGATGCAAAACAGTCTCACTTTAAATGAATATTTACATTTTAGCAAAAAGAAAAACAGGCAAACCGGATTAAACCGGAACATGAGCTTCAAAGTTTTTATCTTATCTTTTTTTTTTTTTTTTTTTTTTTTTTTTTTTTTTTTGTGCACAAGTTTTTATCTTATCTAAAAACGAAAAATAAAACTAAGAGATCAAATGAACAAGCACGTGGCTATGTACCTCACTCTGCATGCAGCCATGTTGTTCAGCATCCATCACTATACGTCAAAATCCGCCCCAAAAATATTAATTTTATCATATTCTCAAAAAAAAAGAGTACCATTTTAATTTAGTTGCTTCCTATCTTTCTTCTTCGTTTCGTTAGCCTGATCCTGGTGAAGAGAAAATGGTGGATCTATTGAACTCGGTGATGAACCTGGTGGCACCACCGGCGACGATGGTGGTGATGGCCTTCGCATGGCCATTACTGTCTTTCATTAGCTTCTCTGAACGGGTTTACAACTCTTATTTCGCTACCGAAAACATGGAAGATAAAGTCGTTGTCATCACCGGAGCTTCCTCAGCCATTGGAGAGGTACTAATATTAAGAATGATAAAAAGAATTTACTCTCTTCAAGAATCAAAACCATATAATCTTCATATTTATTTCCACAAATTGGTATTGCAATTTCAAAATATATGGTTTTAATTTTCTCATTAAAAAAAAAAACTAACTCACTTGGTTAGCAAATATGTTTTGGAGAGAGTTTGAATAACATATGTTGTCAAGTTGTCCTAGGTTGAAAGAGATTATTTTCTTAAATGCATGACCTTAATTCCTTGTTGACAAAAAATCGATAAATGTGCGTTTGTGTTTATGATTATTTCAATGTAAAACTTTAATATAAAACGAATTTTTTGAAAATATTATTTAAAAAAGTGGATGCTTCTTATAATTATCAAACCTAAATATTATTTTAGTTAATGTAATTTCCATTGCAATGAAGGAGAAAATAAAAATATTGTGAGTTTCTTTATTTGCATGGATGCTAATGATCTTGTTAATGAGATGGAAATTGAAATACAGCAAATAGCATATGAATATGCAAAGAGAGGAGCGAATTTGGTGTTGGTGGCGAGGAGAGAGCAGAGACTAAGAATTGTGAGCAATAAGGCCAAAGAGATTGGAGCCAACCACGTCATCATCATCGCTGCTGATGTCATCAAAGAAGATGATTGCCGCCGTTTCATCACCCAAGCCGTCAACTACTACGGCCGCGGTACACTACTTCTCGCCATTTCCTCGTGAAATGCTAGGGATAGGTTATCTTATAGGTCAAGCAATAGTTTTGGTTTTAACGGAAATGTTGTTTGTGCTTGATGATGAATTTGATGCAGTGGATCACCTAGTGAATACAGCGAGTCTTGGACACACTTTTTACTTTGAGGAAGTGAGTGACACGACGGTGTTTCCGCATTTGCTGGTATGTGTATCTTCGGGTTTGTATTGTTGTGCATTGATCAATTTAATAGATAAGATACTAAAAATTTGAGATTGTTGAGCAGGACATAAACTTCTGGGGGAATGTTTATCCGACGTATGTGGCGTTGCCATACCTTCACCAGACGAATGGCCGAATAGTTGTGAATGCATCGGTTGAGAACTGGTTGCCTCTACCACGGATGAGTCTTTATTCTGTTAGTACTTTTACTATAAACGTTTGCCGTTTTTTTCATGTCGTAAGATATTACATAATGTTAATTATCATTGCGTAGGCTGCAAAAGCAGCATTAGTCAACTTCTATGAGACGCTAAGATTCGAGCTAAATGGAGACGTTGGAATAACTATCGCAACTCATGGATGGATCGGGAGTGAGATGAGTAGAGGAAAGTTCATGCTAGAAGAAGGTGCTGAGATGCAATGGAAAGAAGAAAGAGAAGTAAAACTCATTTAACCATACCTGTGATTGAATGAACTTATAAGTCCCAAAGACTAACTTACATGATCTGCAGGTACCTGCAAACGGTGGACCGCTAGAGGAATTTGCAAAGATGATTGTGGCGGGAGCTTGCAGGGGAGACGCATATGTGAAGTTTCCAAACTGGTACGATGTGTTCCTCCTCTATAGAGTCTTCACGCCGAATGTGCTGAGATGGACATTCAAGTTGTTACTGTCTACCGAGGGTTCACGTAGAAGCTCCCTTGTTGGTGTCGGGTCGGGTATGCATGTGGATGAATCCTCTTCACAAATGAAACTTATGCTTGAAGGAGGCCCACCTCGGTTTCCCGCAAGCCCACCTAGGTATACCGCAAGCCCACCTCATTATACCGCAAGCCCACCTCATTATACCGCAAGCCCACCACGGTATCCTGCAAGCCCACCTCGGTATCCTGCGAGTCCACCTCGGTTTGCACAGTTTAATATCCAAGAGTTGTAATAAAAGCCGGATGGAGTGTCGAGTGTAGAGTGAACTTGAGCTTTAGAACTTTCTCCGACTAAATGAACGACAAAAAGAAAAGCAATGTAAAGGACATCGAGTAAAGAATAATGCCGGATGATACAGCCATATGATGTTACTTCTTAGTTACTTATGTCACACAAAACATTACACGAACACAATGTTGATGTATATGATATTGCATCTGTCAAATGTGATTTATACATAACTTCTCCACAAGTATTAAACAAAAAATAGCAGAACCAAGACCGTTCAGCACCACTAGGCTCTGAGAACCTGGAAAGAAGATGACAAGATCCTGAAGAGACCATCCGGGTTATCTGTGTGAACCTGAAGGGACACAACCGGAATACTGGTTTACGGGTTCAGTAATAGAATAACAAAGAGGAAACAAAGACGAAGCAATGTAGAAGCAGAGGCATAGTTGGTTTAATTTACCCAATGGCCGGCATCTTCCAGGACATGCATTTCTACGCCACCGCCTTCTTCAGAGGCTAGCTCTTCAGCGGCATGGATTCGCTGAAGGTCTTTTAGGGCCCAACGGTGCAAACTTCTTTCCGCTTTCAGAAAATTCACATGTACTCCTCTTGGAAGATTCTCAACAAAGTTCCTTTTATTTTGTAGAAGTAATATTGCCAAGAAGTTTTGAGTATAATTAGGTAAGATCTCATACAAGTTTGTTCCACTAAACACAAAGAGGTTAGAAGAAATAGATTACCATAGATTTGTGTCTTCGTAGGACTGGTAAAGTTCAGCGATCCCATCTAGGTCAAATGTCCACGAGAAGCTAGAAGCCGATGGTCCAGTAGGTCTGAGATTGGTAACGACCCACTGCACAAGTAATATGCTCACATACATCAAGATTGTTGCAACTCGACAAGTATCAGAAGAATCAACCAACAGTCTTAAAGTTAGTTAAAATCTGATAGAAACTGCTGAGCAAATGGATATTACTATACCTGTGCTACATCATTGGAAAACCCTTCATGTAAAAGAGCTTTAAGAACCTCACGCTTCGACAAGACCTTCAACCAAACAGAAAAGATAAGATGTTCATAAGCTTAAATTGTCTAGAACCTTTTTGTTTTTCTAACTTCTAAGATCCTGTAGGTGGTTCAAACTGCTTATTGCAATTCATCAATAAGAGTATCAGCAGTTTGCAAATTCTTGTAACGTCCAGTAAAATTCATCCTTGTATTATTTGTACATGCTTGTTCAACTATCTTTTTAATATTTTTAAAATCTACCAACCAGAACAAGAATTCTTAAGTTACTCCTTGATATAGCAAACTCTGCAGTTCTTCAACTCTCATGAAATAATCAAGTATCAACTTATGAATTAAACCTATAAACAGCACTATTTTGTGATCTTGTATGAAAAAGAATTCAGATGTTTAAAGCTTCGATGGTGAGCTTACCACTTTTGGCAATTTACGTAGAAATGATATAAGCTCTCGTGGATGATCTTCTCCATCTCCTCCTGCATGAACTTTTCCAGGAGTAGCATCCAATACCCAAGCCTATAATGGATACAATTTAGGGCGATTAACATTAATCCTACCAACATTGCGATATAGACATCGGAAAAACACTTACTCGGACTGGTCGTGGAAGAGGCTTAGCTGCTTGCTCCACCATGCTTAATACAACTACACAGATCATAGAAAAGACTCATTAGCAATGTTATCACATCTGAGCAAATAATCTCGATGACTCAATTTCATAAAGACTTTAAGTCACCTTTCCCCCCAAAGCTATGACCAACAAGGACCCGAGGTGTTAACCTCAACTGACCAACCTAAGAATGAGAGAATAGAGAACGACGAATCTCAGAGAAGTTCTCTTTCAAGAATAATCGAATACAAAAGCGGCCTGAGAAAGAAATTTACAAGTTTTAGAACATCAGAAGCAGTTGTAGCAACAGAGTGTGGACCTCTCTTCTTGAGAGATGCTGAATCCCCATGGCAACGAAGATCTACCAAGAGAAACTGTGAAGATTGAATCAAGAGAAGCAGATTAGTTATTCGCAAGCCAATAAGTGTGTGTGTGCACAGCTCAGTACATTTGGTAGTGAAACAGATACCTGCCAAGTTGGAAACTCATGAGCCAATCTTCGGGCAAAAGTGCCTAGAGTAGCAGGAAAAAGGTTTGATTAGCTAGAAATGTTTGACACCATTCTAGTAAACCGTAAAGTTTGGGCGAACGAGAAACAAAACTAAAAAGGCTGAGAAGGCATTAAGAATCCCTTCAGCGAATAAACAAGATCGATGATCTATTTGCTTGCCACTAACAGGCACATGAAGAGATTCAGAAATGACTTTACTGGTTTAATAATTCCTTATATAAGATTGAAGAAATTAAGTACAGCAAAACTTGAAACAATTTCACAAGGAATCCAGCAAAGACTGACCCCAGTTTTTCCCGCTCCCTAAAATTCCGTGTAAGAGAACAGCGGTAGGTGTATCTGGAATAGATTTGTCATCCTTCCATCTCCATTTCACCTGCGTGTGTATGATCATTTCAGTCCACAATCAATCTGAAACACAGAGAATCTCTCAAACTTATGTTAGCTTCTCTTGGCTCAGAGTCCGTATTCATCAAGTTAAATACTTTTTTCTTGCAAAACAAGCTTAAATACTAAGATAACATTCCAGTAACGAAATATACAACAAATTGGCTCTCAGATAACTTACAAGTGCTCCTTGAACAAGATCATACGCCTGCAAACAATGAACACAAGATAATTAATAATCAGAGTCCAGAAATTCACATGAATCACAGCAACTCTAAACAACTAAACCTCAGAGAAATCCGATTTTAACAATCCAAAATGGTTCAAAGTATCAAACTTTAGGTAGTAGAACAAGATAAACTAATCAAAGTCATATATACCAGAATCCGAGGAGGCTCAGCAACATCATTACTCGTTGATTGTCTCTCATCAACTAATGCCATACGTATAGATGATCCTCTGACTTTACGAGTTCCATGTACCAATTCCAAACGATGCATACAGAATCTGTCACTCTTTAAGTAGACAAAAAATATTCCAAGTTTGGAGTTAAAGTTTGAGACTTTAAACTGCTTAATGCCACAGAGATTGAAACAGAGAGAAGGAGAATCTTATTAACCTGAGAATTTGTCCCAATTCTGATGAAATTAGGAGAATGGATTGATGTCTTCGATTGAAACCTAAATCCACATCCTCCGCTAGAACTTGCCGTGGAGCACGAGACCGCCGACATTAAGACCGATTCAAAATTGGGAAACAGATCAGAGGACGCAGAGAGAAGACGGAGGGGGATGTGAAGTTAAAGAGGCGGAGAAATCGAAGGCAATGTGCTTCTTCTCCTCCTCCTCTGTTTTTTTTTCTTCTTGGTATCTCCGTCGCGTTTTTTCCTCCGCCGTATGTTTTTGTTTCTGGTGAACCTCAGGTTGGAGACAGAGATGAAATGACAGATTTACCCCTTTTGTCGGCTTTGCACAGACGTTGATCGACCACTTGGCGTGGTCCAGGCTCTCACCTAACTAAACACCTCACATCTCTCTTTTCTTGTGTCTTAACTCAAATAACGTGTAAACTCTATTAGTCCCAATATCTTAATCCCAAAAACCTAATTAAACAGAGTAAGTTAATAGATAGATAGATAGTAAAAATCGATATAAATTTGATTTGGTTTAAATTATTTTCAAAATTTTCTAATCGAAAAAAAGGGTGAATTAGCGCAGAAACATTATTGGGAGAGGAAATTAGCTAAAAGACATTAGTAGAAATCGTTGGAGACAAGACCCAAAAAAAAAATATAACTGGGCTTGAAGTTCCAGTTAATAACGAAAAAACCAAAGGTGCGTTTGGCCATGCGCGTGGTGAAGGATTGTGTCTCTTAAGGGATCCGAAGGAACAACCTGCCATATAATAAATGCTGCCAGGTGAACTGACATTGCCGCGTTGACAAAAAGAACGAAGTAATCGTTAATAAATGCAACAGATCTTAACTTGAGCTAACTCAAATTTGAATATAGACAACTAACATAGTTGCATGGATACTCAATAAATAGTTTTTTGAATTTTTTAAACAACTAACCTAATTGCATGGACACCTAATGAATATTTTACACGATTATGACATTTGTATACAAATAAACATATACATAGAACGTTAGAAATAATTATGGTGTTAAATAGTGCGGTCTATGTGTACATGTAAATATATATAGATCGTTATTAGCATTTATATATATGTAAATACGTACATGGAGCGTTATTAACATTTGTATACATAAAATATGTATATAGACCGTTATTAACATTTGTATACATGTAACTACAAATATTTATTAGATATTCAATTTAATCGACGGGGGAGACAACATGCAAGATATATACATAGATTTACAAAATGTTTTGGACATCCACAACAAACAACAATTCATTTGTCTCACGCAATGGACTGATTCAAAGTCTAAATATTATAAGCGAGTGGGGTTAAAATTGGGCAAAAGAGGGGCTAAAATTATCGTCGTTCTGGGACTTGTGTCAGATTACTAAAAAACTAAATAACTTCGTCAATAACGTCTCTCACCCAATTATCCCAAAAAAAAACCAAAATTTGAGAGAAGTTAGAACATCTCTAAACAATATTTTTTAAATTTAAATATGGAATTTCTTGCACTCCAAAAATAACTTCAAAACTTTAAATTTGAGTCCTACAAAATAATATATATTTTTTGCATTTCAATGCCAACAATTATATATCACACAAATAATTTTACTAATTTTGTTGTTTATCATTTTTGTACCTATAATTTTAGATTCCTAAGTATTTCACATAGATCTTTATAAATTTAATTTTACACTAAAATTAGATAAACACCAATAAATAGTATTAAAAATACTAATATAAAAGAAATATTAGATGTTAAAATTTTTTACACAATAAAAGTATTATATTAAGCAAATTTAATAAAAATAAAATAATACTAGAAAATAATACTACAACAATACAAATAGTCAAGTAAATTTAATCTGGAACTTCCCAAGGTCACCAAAATATTATCCACACAAATTTGATGTAATTGAAGGCAATGTTGTGGGTTGTTGTTGTTTTTTTTTTGGGTGTAATTCTAACTAGTTCAATCCAAATAAACTCATTACTATCAATGAGTATGTCCAAATTTGTCAACAAAACTTTTAGTTTCCTCTGTCATTGAAAATATTTTTATTTTTGCTAAATTTTGCATAAATAATTGAGATATCTTATAGTCCTTTCTCGTAGTTGCTGCACTTTTGTTATTAATAAATCAAGAGTATCTTCATCTAATGAAAACAAAATATTAACATGTAAATTATTACATCCGGACGATGTGATGAATTTGATCCACCGTCATCACTACTTACGATTGAAAATGAAAACATTTTATAGAGATTGTGATATCGGAGAGCAAATATGATGCACGAGTTTATTGAGTGTTTTGGTATACTATGTGTATGTTGTTATTTAATTTGTGTTAAAGGATTTGGAACCTTTAAATCTCTTTGCAAAAATGCCTAATCTTCTACAACCGGTGCGTATTGTTGGATATCCTCGAGGTATGTTAATCTTATACTAATTTGTATTGTGTTATTTGTTATGTAAGAATCTCTGTTTTATGATCACATTGATATTAATTCCACTCAAATATGTAGGTGGGATATGATCTCCATTACAAGTGACATCATTTTAAGGATCAACATATTAACTCGAACTCGAAGCAGTGCTTCTAGTTGATGCGGCGATTAATTCAAGAAATAGTGGCGGTCCTGTTTTCATCGGGAATGAAGTAATTGGTGTAGCTTTCCAGAGGCTTGTCGGCGGAGACAATATCAGGTCAAGTTCTATAACTTTTTAAGTAATCTTTTGTTGTGATTTCGTAAGTGATCAATTAGAGAAGATGACTATTGCAACCTAGAAATTTTCTAGATATGGAAATCATTTTCTTTGGCAATTAAATAGTAAATGTGAATTTTCAGAGAATATGCTACAATATTTTATGCTGATTTTGTGCATAAGTAGTTAAAAAAAATTAAGATATCACCTCAATAATGGATCATAATTAATTAATTGGTTTGTTTTGCAGATACGTGATTCCAGCTCGGATTGTTGAGCTATTCTTAGCAAGTGTTGATAAAGGAGATGAGACATAGTTTTGTTCACTGGGGATTTCTCTACAATCTATGGAGAGTCCGACGATGCAGAAGTATTTTAACCTTTGGAAGATTATGACTGGTGTTCTAGTGACATAGTTCAATGTGCTTTCACAAAGTAACGAGTCTTTGGAGAAGAATAATGCGATTCTCGAAAATGATAGGATCCCGTAAAAGATGATGACAAATATATAATTTTATCTAATGGTTTGAATGATTTGAGCTTGAATTTTAGATAGTTTGTGAGTTTATAAATTTATTTTGTAGTTTTCTATGAAAACAAGTTTTTGATACATTTGAATGGTTTCATAGCTTTAAAGAAACCCAATGAAGGAATCTCTCTCAAAGTTTTGAGAAAGGAAGAGGTCAACAACATCGACCTGGAAGATGTTGGTGAGTTTATCCTCCATAAATAATAATGTAAGTGTTTTTGGTGGTTGGTTTCAAAATTCTCATTGTCTTTGGTTTTGTTTTTGTTAGATTGATACTTGGTATACAACCGATTATCCTTCTCCAAGCTATTATATCTTTGCGTGATTCGTTTTCATAGAATCCATGACGGGTGTGAAGATCTCTTAGGTAGTTTTTCTCTTTTTATCAAGTTTTTTCTCTTTCTTAATTTTGTGTTTTCTTAGGCATGAGACTTATGGTAGTTTTGTTTATGTAGGTGTTGGAGGATAATATTAACTAGAGATATACTTCATTCAGAGATTTGGAGGTATATTCGATACTATTTTTCATCTATGGTAAAGAATTTTGGACAAAAAATAAAATTATCATGTGTCTTTTGTTGGAAATATGTACATTGCGTTAACGGACAAACCGTGGACACTCTTGAGAAATTGTATGAGCTTATAGTAGCCTCTACCAAATATGTGAGGATAGAGTTGGAAGGTAACCTAGTTGCTACCAAAAGTCTCGTGGTCAGCTCTTGGAATGTGATCACAAAGTGATGTTTGATATGTCTGAAGACATTGAAAAAACCTTTCCTTGCCTTAGGAGAAGAATTGTCTGACTAATCCTCCCGCGACTCATCTCCGACTCTCACTTTATTGTTTTTCTTTTTGTTTCAGGACTCATCTCTTGGACTCCTTGTTTTACTTTATTGTTTTTCTTTGTCTCATGACTCATCTCCTTGAGTCTTTCTCTTATTTTATAGTAGAAATAGATGTATCATACATCCTTTGTATTAGTTTGGTTGCCCAAAGGCAATATATAGAGCATACCATACAAATTTGATGTAAATAGAAGGTTGTTTTTGTTTTTAGAAATCGATTGAAAATGATTTTTTTTATAGAGATTGTGATGTTCGGGAGCACATATGATGCACATGTTTATTGAGTGTTTTGGTATTCTTTTTGTAAATTGTGACTTAATTTGTGTGTTTATGATTATTATTTATATGTAATTTTATATTGCAATGTCCTGTTCAATTACTTAACATTGCTTGTAATATTTATTTAATATATATATATATATATATATATATATAAAAGATTTTATGATCTTAATTAGTTATGAACAACTATAATGCAAAATACAAATTGTTATGAAGTTGAATTTGAAGTTTTGGAGCCGATTGGTAACGACTGTTAGTTTTGGCTGTAGGAATTTTGACTGTAAAAACTTTAGCTGCAGAAAATTTGGATGTAGAGACTTTGACTGTAAAGACTTTGATTTTTAAAATATGATTGGTAACAAAAGACTATAAAAGTTGTGACTGTTATTTTATTAAATATTTTTTAAGGATATAAATTATGCTAAAAATAAATTTTTTATGACAATATAGTGACAAAATAAATTTTATTAATAATAAAGTTTAGAAAAATTACAAAATTCATAAATGATAAATAGATAAATATTTTTAGCAAATAAAAATATATATTTAATCCATATAAAGATTTGATTCGGTTCTTGGATTGAAAAACCAGCACTCCGATGCAAATGATGATGGCTTATGATGGTTGTTGATAAAAAATGAAAAATAGATTTCAAAATAACAGATATAAAAAGATTATTGTTAAATAATCAAAGTATTTTTAAGATAAATTACTTATAGATTAAGAATTGGCTTTTCAATCATTATTGGGAGAAAAAAAAAAGAAAAAAAACAGATTTTGTTATGAACAAAGAGGTTTCGAGAATTGTCTCTCTGTTATTCATGTATTCATAAAATACAACATATATATAGGGATATAATATTAGGGTTTAACTTAGAGATTAGATATTCTTAGGGGTGTCAAAATGGGTTAATACCCATGGGTTACCCGAACCCGCCCATGATTTTAGTGGGTTTGGGTAGAATTTTTTTACCCTTATATATAAATGGGTTTTAGTGGGTTACCCTATTAGGGTTATGGGTTTAATGGGTAAAACCCATTAGGATCATGGGTTACCCATGAGTTTCATAACCAAAACTAAAAAGTAAAATTTATATATATATTATATATATATTAATATATTATGTAAAATTTATATAAATATATGTAAAATATCTTCTTTTCTTTACAACTACTGTATATATGTAAAATATCTAAAATAACTATTAAAGTTTACATTTTACCTAAAAATAAAAGTAAAAAGTAAAATATATGTATAATATTATTTTAATTTATTTATTATTAAAAGTAAAAAGTAAAATATATGTAAAATAAAAGTAAAAAGTAAAATAACTAGATTTTTTTAATTTATTATTTAAAAACTTTTGTTGGTTTACAATTTTATGTTATTTTTTTGGATTTTTATTATTTATATATTTTATTATATATATATATGGGTACCCATATAACCCATTAAGCCAATGGATTTCTACAATAATGGGTTTGGGTATGTAAATTCAACCCATATAAATATATGGGTCGGGTCAAACCCGTCCATTAAACACTCGAACCCATATGGGTTTGGGTCGGGTCGGGTCGGGTTACCCATTTTGACACCCCTAGATATTCTAGAATCTACTAATGGACCACATAATAGGCATCCATATAACAATAGGATTATTCATAACACTCCTCCTTTGGTGACCATTTTAAAAAGAAATTCTTGTCTAAAATGCCATTTTCTTGAAAAATCTTAGGAAAATGCCATTTTTTGAATAGTTTACGGATTTTGCCACTTTTTAACACTTAAAAATGCAAGTAGTTACAATTTGTTTTTGCGAAAATACGTACTTTAGTATCCATTCGGTTATTTTGCTTTGGATATTTTCGGATATTTTGTTTTTTTTTGGGTATTCCGATACTTTTGGATATTTTTCGGTTATTTTCAAGTATTTTTTATTATTTTTATATATTTTCTAAGTATTTTTGATTATTTGGTCTATAAATAACTAATCTTTTTGAAAATATAATTGTATTTCGGTTATTTTCGGTTACTCGAAATATTTTGGTTTAGTTCGATTCGGTTACGGTTTTTTCGGTTATAGAATTTAATATCCATTCGATTATATTCGGTTCGATTTTTTTTTAATTTCGGTTTCGGTTCGATACATTTGGTTCGGTTTATTTGCCCACGATCAGGCGCATATGAAGTTAGGCCAGAATACTTACCTTCTGAGCCCATCGACAAGCCCACATCCAAAACCCAAGTTCTTAAAAAAACAATAAAATAATAAAAAAGAATAAAATAGTTAACCGACTCAAAATCAAACCACTAACAAAACGCCACGTGTACTCAGAATAAAACGTATGGCCTGTGTCTCTCTCACGCCACCTCTATTTCTCTTCTGCCTCCTCGAACCTTCTTTTTAACAATTTCCACTTTTTCTCGAAGAAGCCAATTAACAAAAAAAAGCTCAAAAGAAACCGTCAAAAAGCCACCGTTGAGATTTTTCTTCCTCCAATGGCGTCGTTCGATGAAGCACCTCCCGGAAACCCCAAAGCCGGTGAAAAGATCTTCAGAACCAAATGCGCTCAGTGTCACACCGTCGAAAAAGGCGCCGGTCACAAACAAGGTCCGTTCTCTGATTCTCTCTAAGATCTAGAATTCTCTGTATCGTTTGATTTATTCTCATCGCTTACGCTTTGTTCGAATCTGGATCTACCGCAACGGTTATGGAGTTTATAAATAGCGATTTGATGTTTGCGTTTTGTTTTCTTGTATTCATCTGGACGTATTTGTTCTTCGTTTGTGTGTTGTTTTGAATTTGGGAGTTTTTCTTATGAAAACAGGACCGAATTTGAATGGATTGTTTGGAAGACAATCTGGAACAACACCAGGATATTCTTACTCTGCTGCTAACAAAAGCATGGCTGTGAATTGGGAGGAGAAGACTCTTTACGATTACTTGTTGAATCCTAAGAAGGTATGTGATTGCTCTTTATTCCTTTAATGGATTTTAATCATAGTTTCTGGTGAAAATGAGGTTCTTGATGATTGTTCATAAGCTAATTTGTGGATCTATACTCTTTGATTATAGAGATTAATCTGTTAATAAAACAATTAGGAGTCTAATATCATCTTAGTATTGTTCTGTTGATCTACAAACCCAATTTGTTTGTTCTCTTCATCTTTACCTTTAAGCTGTGTGTGAAACATCTCGAAAATGTGTCATTTGCTTTCATTTGCATGTTCAAGAATATCAAGACATTAGCAACATTTATTTTGGTTATCATCTTTACTCTGAATCATCATGAGATTGTCCAGAAATTGTTGTTGAGTTAATACTTGAGTCCTTCCTTCACTCTTGTGTGTCGTTTCTTTATTGAGCTGATTTGTGGAATTGTCCACAAATCTTATGATTCATCTTTTACTCTTTAAGCTTTGTGTGCATCATCTCAACAGTGTTCCATTTTATTCTATTGCATGTTCAAGAATATCAAGATAGTAGCCACTAGCCACATTGTTTTTAGTTACCATGTATAGTATGAATCATAAGATTGTCTGTCAAGAAATTGTTGTTTGGCTAATACTGAATCCTCCTCTCTTCACACTTATGGGTTGGTTGTTTCTTATTGAGCTGCTGATAGAAAGAGATTAGATTTCAATTTGATTGAATTTGTGTGGATTTACTTTGCTTGTTACAGTACATCCCTGGAACAAAAATGGTGTTTCCTGGACTGAAAAAGCCGCAAGATCGTGCCGATCTTATCGCTTACTTGAAGGAAGGTACTGCATAAGACAGGCACGGCTGGATATTTGAAGCATCTGCTATTCCAGTGCATTTTTTTTCTCACAGATAAATAAATCAGACCAAAAATATTATGGTCATGAACTGGTTTTTGTATGGTCGTTTCTTCTTAGTTTTTTTACTTTGTCGATGATCCTTTTTTTTTTTTTTTTTTTTTTTTTTTTGGACAAAGAGTGTTTCTCATTAATTAAGAAACGGGAGTAAACAAACGAAGAGTCTTCTTAGCTAGTGCATCTGCAGCTAGATTTGAAGCTCGAGGGATAAACATAAAAGCAATTACATCAAATTGAAGGGATAAATTCAGGATATCGTGTTGAATCCCGTGAAGTTCCTTTGAGAGGATCTCCGAATTCAGGATATCGTGTTGTTTGGCTAATACTGATTTACTCAATGTGATTGTATTGATGTTGGCAAACAATATTCAAGGGCAAAGTTACAGGACGAAGTAAATATTTGGCTTGTGAATGGATTCGAATTAATTACAGGGTTTGACTGATCTCATGAACACTACTATGAATGTGCGATTGATTAACGAAATGATTTCGTTTTGGTGTTAATCATTATTGGTTGAAAGATGATGCATGAGTGTTCTTGTTCATCAAAGTATTAAGATCCGTTTTCGCAGTTATGGTTGATCAAGAGCATAGCTTTCACATTTTGACACACTTTCTTGATAATGTTTTCTTCTAATGCAAACGCTTGCTCAAATTTTCAGGAAATTAGTAGAGTCTCCTTACGGTTATTCTATAGATTGCTAAAGATGGCATTTTTTTTTGGGTTGTTCCCAACAATCACGACGACATCAACTACAAACTTGCTTATGATAGTTTTATGTCCAAGGTATTCAACACGTTCCGTCTCGCCATTTTTGGTCTCACATGATCAATTCCGGTTTCTTGAAACATCATGTACTCTTCTTCGTTGGTTGAACTGCTTCTTGACCATGGACACGTTCTTCATAGAATCATAGCTCACTATGAGCTGCTTCTTCACCATGAACTTCTATCATTGAATTTGTATCACACGTTTGGTGGTTTGGCTAGAGATGTGGAACACAAATTTTCGTTTCCTATGTTTTAAAAGTATCCCAAAATCACCCCAAATTTAATAATGAAACCTCACCAAATCACCAATCAGTTTTTTTTTTTTAATAAAAAATCTTAACAAATAATCAAATCCCCAAAAAACTCACTCAAAAATCTAAATTATTCAAATTCCACCAAATCTCCTAAAATATCAAGTCCAATACATCCCCCAAGGTCTTCAAATCATAACTAGACGGCTATATAAGAGATACGTATAATCCGGCTAAAACGGTAGTCAGTAGAACATGCATAATTGAGTAAAAAAATCAACAGAAACATAAATTTTTAGAAGTTTGATAAAAAAGTCTAGTTTTTTTTTTGTAATTTTTGAAATAATAATTATGTAAAATCTCTTATATATTAATTAAGAAACATACTTAAAGAGAATAACCTGTAGCTACCATGTATTTACAGAGATGCTATGCTGACGTACCACAGACAGAGCAATTCTTAGCCAACTAAATTCATTACCCGTCCTTTACTAGACAATTTACAAAAATTGTCATTAACGCTATATATACATACTAGATAAGGCCCGCATAAATAGGCGGGTCTATGAAATAAATATAAATTTTAAATAGTAATCAACAAACTTTTCAAATATTTAATTTAGTTTTTTTTTTTTTTGTGAATTTCAATCTTACACATTCAATTTTGCGATACACTTTTAACTTTCTATTTCATCATAATAAACTAAATTTTCATTCTTATAAACTCATTACTTTTTTCAAAAATGTTGTGTTTCCATTTAAATAAAAACACTATATTATAGTGATAAATACGGTCAAACTAAATTAATTTAAATAACTTATATTGTTATTTGAACTTCAACGGTCATTGTTTATTAGCTAGTATCCATGTTAAATTATTATTTCTAAATAATATATGCCAAATTTAATGACCTATAAAAATTGTTAGTTTTTCTTTTTGGTTAAGAAAAATAAAAGTTAATTTTTTGTAGATCTAAAAATAGCATGTGATATTCAGATCTAATGAATATATGGCAATTGAGGCAAATTAATAATTATGAACGGCGATAGACATAGACTAGAGTTATTGTCGGAGAGGCTTGGTCTAATGTCGGAGGAGATAAAGAATGTGCAGGTGTAATAAGAGAAGTTGGGGAAAGAGGATAAGAGGCGGTAACAGTGGTGTTAGTGTTGATGATGGTGGTTCAAGCTTGGCGGTGGTGGCGGCGGTAAATATTGATAAAGGTGGTGAGTCAGAATTAGTGAGATTCGGTATTGATGGTGGTGATGATTGTGATAGTAGTGAGATACAGTTGTGGTGGGTCAGCGTAGTGAGACTCGGTAGTGATGCCCGACGAATGCGAGAAATGGAGATAGGGAAAAAATAAATAAAGATATGGTGGTGAAGAAATCCGACGAGAGGTAGAAAAGGAGAAAGAAAGAGGAGTTCGAGCAAAAATAAGAGAAATCTAATGAGAGATACATAGAGATTTGAGAATTAGAAAGAAGAAAAAACGAAAAAATTGGTAAGATGAGCCTAAAATGACAAAAGCTATGTAGCAAATAGATAATGTTTAGTCTGATGTTGTTTTCTTAATTTTTTTTTTAGTCTTAAGTTACATAGTGTATATTCTCTAATTCTTTATAAGATTGTTTCTTTCTGATGAGGATATTTCATATTATCAAGTAAAGTTATATGACATGGATATAGACGGTCTCATATTTGTCACAATTTTATTAAGACGTCAAACTTTTCTAAAAAAATATCTATATTTACGTAACTCAGACTATATGTTTACATATGATACATATATCATTCATATGTTTACGTAACTATATAATTTTATCTTTTCTTATTGTCATAGTTTTGTTTCCATCTTGCCCACATTGAAATTACAAGATGTAACACACTCTTCCGATGGATGTAAATAACTTATTAAAATTTAATAATACAACATATGAACATTTATGACTTCATAACTTATAATAAGCAAAACATTATATAATTTTATAAATAGGCCAATATTTATATTAGATGATTTAATTAATAATTAGTATAACATAACTATAAATAATGTTTTATATTGCTCATTATGCTAATAAATCTATATTTAGAAATAATCATGCTGCATTTTCTAAAATAAATATGTTTATAGAATTTTAGTTAAGCTTACAAAAATAGAATAAAAATATTAAGAATGATAATCTTGACAGGCAACATGTGCAACGCACGGGTCCATATCTAGTAGACATATAAATAAGTATATGTAAATATGCTTCTTTTTTTAGTTTTCTTATTTCTTTAAGGAAAGAACAAAGTTAAATATTTTCGACACATGTTAACATCTGATCGATACAATTGACACATGTCGCGATCAAATGAATTATTAACTTTGAAAACCATACTTTATATAATAAGATCTCACAAAAATAAAAAATAAAAGGCAAATTCCAATTAAAAATAGTAGATACTTAAAAACGAAATTCCAATTAAACAAGCTTATAATTAAGCAATTAATTTTTGGAACTTAATATATAACTACCTTACATTTTTCTATAGAAACATACAAATACTATGTTAACAAAGATATTAATATAATGGTAAATTGACGTGGCAAGTAATAGTGCCGGTAAACTACCTAGTTAATTTTTTAAAACTTAAACTAACATTTTCTAAAAGTAAAATAACTTTTAATATTACTTTATTTTGTAAATATTTTACTTTTATGGGCAATTGACAAAAATAGTACCAATGTTTTTATTTTCCAAAATTAGCAGAACATTTTTAAAAGTCCACAAATAGCACTCTAAACTTTAACTAAATAGAAAATGAGAGAAAACACTAACCTAATATTAAATTAAATCAAAATTTCTTTTAAATAGTGGAAATATATATCTTAAATTGGAAATAAGGAACCCAAATATAATACCACAAATTCATATTAAAATGAATCAATTTTTTTTTAAAATAGTGGAAATATATACCCTACATTAAAAATAAGGAACTCAAACATAATAACACAAATTCAATATTAAAATTAAGGGAGACTCACAAAAATGCCCCTTTTTCAATACCCCTTTTCAAAAATACCCCTTTTTTAAAACCTTATAAAAATGCTCTTAAAAATATAAGATTTACCCAAATATGTATGTAATATTATTAAAACATACACAAACTACATTTCTATGTATCTAAAATCTTATAAATACTTTATAAATACCTTATAAATGCATTTTAAATACCTTTAAAAACCTTTAAAATATCTTGTAAAACCTTTGAAAAACCTTAAAAATCCTTTAAAATAACTTGTAAAACCTTTAAAAACACCTTATAAAACCTTATAAATACTTAGATCGAGTCTTCAAGTAGTAGTTACAATCCATAAGTACCTTATAAACCTAATAAAACTTTATAAAAATTTCAGATTTAAAAAGGGGCATTTTTGAAAATGGACATCTAAAAGGGGCATTTTTGAAAAGGGGCACACCAAAAGGGGTATTTTTAACAATTTCTCTAAAATTAATCAATATCTCTTTTAAATGATTGAAATATATACCCTAAATTAGAAATAGAGAACCCAAATATAATATTTACAATTTATTTTGGTTAAATAGTTTTTATATAAAAATTGTGGTATTATTGAAAAAAATAAACGAGTGATATACTATTAAAACAAAAACTTAATAGTGAGTCAACTAATGCTATTTTTGGAAGTTTATTGAATGTTTGCTATAATTGTCCATAAAACCTGTTTTATTGCTATGTTGGAGAATTTTTCTATTTTTATACATTAAATTTCTGCACTTAATCACATATTTCACTTATTGTATTTTCACAATAATATTAAAATATTTATTTATTTATTTTATTAAATATTTGTAACCCGCAGACCGATCTGCAAATCCACAACAAAATTTGCTTAAGTCTGCAATTTGCCTGGACTTCTCCGCAAGAACCGTTTCTAAGCAAACCTAATATTTTATGTCCACATCAGCCATGTGGCCTCAACCCAGAGGCATAGCCCCGTTTTGACATCTTAAGGCCTAAACCTCAAAAAATATTTGTGGCCTCACTTTTTTTTCTTTCTAATTTTGAAAAGTAAAGGTAAATGAATTCTTACATTAGTATTGAATTACTTTTCTATTAGCCGAAAAAAAAAACAGAATTACTTTTCTATTATTTTTATGTTTATGTAAAAAGGTTATTTAAAATAATACTTATATTTTTATGATATACTAATAGGTATTCGTTTTTAATAAATTTTATGATATTATGAGTATAGGATAAACTCTTATAGAACTAAATTTAACAGTGATATTTGCAACAAAGACATATAATATGAATTAAAAAAACTAAGGGGTAGGGGGGTGGGGGGGGGGGGGGGGGGGGGGATTATTGGTTCATAGATTTATAAAGATTTGGAAATCCAAACAAAAATCATTTGTTATTAATCACTGATTTTAAAATCATAACTAAAATAATGTGTTGTTGGTTCTATGATTTATAAATACTTATTAAAATCCTATGTTATTCGTTTAGTCATTTGTTTTTGGATTTCAAAATCCAAATAATGTTTTAAATGGATTTGAATGGATTTGAAAGAGAAAAATAGAAGGATTCAAATCTACAGACAAATGTTATTTCAAAATTCATATGTCTTGATTTCATAATTAATAAAGATTATCAAATCCTATATGGATCTACAAATCAATAAACCAATAACACAAACAAAATATGGCATATAAAATAAAAACAGTTAACTAACTTCTAAAAAAAAATAAGTTAAAAAACCAATTTTAAATATATATATATATATATATATTATATAAAATGAAACAAAAGTTTTAAAAAAATACTAGAAGTGAGATGTGGGAATCCAACCATCATTATATTGAACCAAATTAAAGCACCTCCATTGGGGAGATTCTCATGTGAGTAGCTCACATTATGAAAATGAAAAATATTAGAAAAACAAGAGAGAGAGAGTGTGTGTAAGATGAGATTATCAAAGGTTCTTAAATAAGATATCCATAAGAAATTCATGTGCCATTTGTCTCTCATAGATTGGTCCAATTTTTATTTTGAATTAAAATTTAATTATAAAATTCAGTTATATTAAAATATTTTTTAAAAAAACTTAATGGAGTTCTTATGGATAGAGATGTTCTTACCATTAGAGTTGTGTTTATTTTGGTAGTGTATATCCCTCAGGGTTAAAATATAATATATATCCTAAAGCACATGCTTTACTTGTTGTAGGCAAGTGCCGAAGATTTTAAAAAGAATCACAAATAGATAGAGAGTCCTCCAAATTTTGAAAACATGCCACTAAAAAATGGGAATGACCACGATTGAAGAAAGATAGAGAGTCCTCTATAAAATCAAAGGTTATAAGGCAAAAAATTGAACAGATTTTTAGAGAGAAAAAACTTGTATTATTGTTCTAAGATCTATCATTTACGATTTTTACTTTTTACCTGCAATTAATAATTAATACACATTTACATTTAATCACGTTCTATCATTTGACTTATGTATCGAAAATCTTTGTCCCTATATTATAATCATTGTCAATATCATTTCTTAAAAATAGGATGTCAAACCCTGTTTTCGACAGAGTGATCGAAGAATTCATAAAAAACATTGCTTTTATTGCTTCAATTTAAGTGTAAATAAGAATATTTTTACTCTTTTCAAACAAAATTTAACCAAAAACTTCAAAACGGTAGATCCTCATGAATATCCATATGATAAGCGGCATTTAGATTATTTATAGAAAGTAAATTCTTAAGCAACCTAATGTATATTATCATGGTTCTTAACCCCTAAAGTATCATTGCCAAACTTGATAAATATGTGATGAATATCCAATATTCGTACATTTCCAACAACAAGAAGAAAAAAAAGCAATATAGATTGCAAAATTTGATTTTTAAAAAATCTATAACTTAAAGGCGGACAGAGAAAAAGACATGATTGAATCATACACATGGCTCTAGGTCAGATAACTATGGATATTCGAAAAAAAATATTAACTATATGACTTATCGATTAATATGTGAAAGAAATTTTGTACAAACATCACACTATCAATGATAATTGGATACATCATTTGGGACAATTGATCAACTAATCTACTAAGTAGAGTTTGATGGAAAGGTTAATTAGTGATGACAATATTATGAGGAATAGTAGAATGATTAATTAAGTAATCAACTCTATATTTAATGATCATATTAAAAAGGATAAAACGGCCATACTAACTAAATTTTACTCTATAGCAAAGAAAGTTTTTAACAAAACGAACATTTTTTTTTGTAGCAAAAGGCAAAATGAACATATGTGATCAAATCTATAAAGAAATAAGATTTGGTCACCTATATAATCAACATCATTACTGTCACTTTACTTAATTTTAATATCATCCATTGTCATCTACTAAATCAACTCAATCTCAAAGCAAAGCTTAATATTTATAATCATATATATAAAAGTTGACCAACTCTCTCCATATGAGTGCCACATCATTACATAAGAAAATGACATGTGTCATTTCATATTATTTTAATAAAAAAATTAGCATAATTAAATGAGAAAAAATTTAAAGTTCTTTATTACATTAATTCATTCATCAATACTCTTAAGTGATTTATTCAAAATTGAAAAAAATACATAATTATGTTAATAAAACCACTACTTTCATTATACTCTTCTAATTTTACTATTTTTTTTATCAATGATTACCACACGATAATTATTGAAACTTTATTTTTTTGTAATTAAGTTGTTTGCTACGTAACCTCTTATTAGTTTAGTAATTTCACTTTGAGGCTTTTTCATTATTACGTTTTGTTGTTCATATATGACTTATCATATGGCTTTCTCTCTTTTTATTTTTGTATCTTATGGTAAGTTGGTAACATTGACATGCAAGTTTTTTAAGTGACGGACCTTTGAGTGACATACCAAATAATTTAAGACACGACTATTTCTCTTATACTGCTAAATGCAATGGTAGAAGATCTAAAAATGTTGACTTATATGATACTTTAGTTTTTGCTTTTTTTTTTTTCTATTTTTATATGAAAACTTTTGAAATTTTGAGATCTTATTCAAATTATGTCTATCCAGTATTTAATAATGAGTCTATCACGATGTGGTTGGGGTAAAAGATCACGAGATTATACGGAACAAAAAGTTGTATTTATAATCAAGTTATGCGAGTTTCAAACCACACAAATGACATCATTACATATAATTGTATAAAAAATTCTATATTGTTGTTGTATGTATTCATGATGTTGAAAAAATATTAGGATCTTAGAAATATAGATAATCAAATTTATACATGAAATTGTATAAATTGATATTTTAAGTCAAAAATGAATCTAATCATAAACATTGCAACTAGGATTTAATTTATTAACTTCTCAAGAACAAATAAAAAAGAAAACATAAATTAGCAATAAAAACAATCAACATAATTTTCGCTTAACAATTTTTAAAACAAACCCACATGTAGCGTGGGTAATCATCTAGTATATATAAATACTGAATGTGTCTCACAAGAATCTCACATGTATCGAAAATATAATTTTGATGTTTTAAATATTTAATCATATTGAATAAATTATAATCTTCTACCATAAAGTTGTAAGATGGAGAATTTATAATTTCCACCATTAGTTGAATTAGCTATAACAATTAAGAAGATGATTACTAAAAATTGATGTTTAGGAGTTTTTACACAAATTAAGAAACAGTGATTGTTAACTTTAAATATATTATTTTCTTTTACCAAAAAATACTATTTAACTATGGACCAATAAAAAATCATAAACTCAAATATTCTCAATGATTATTTCTTGAAGTGTGAAAATTATTAATATTAATTAATTAAAAATTTATAGAAAATCAATCTTTGTGGAACATGAAAAAATTCTAGAAAATCAATCTTTTAGGAACTAAGGGAGTAATAAAAATGATTTACTACATAAGCACCTAACACTTTTGAATCTAATAAACTAATTGACAGTGTATCACGATCTAATTATCAAAACATTCACATGTCATATTTACGTTTTCAAATTTATATAATGTTCCTTCTGTTTCTAATAGATTGACGCTCTAATAATTTTAGTTTGTTCCACAAATATTACTTTTCTAATTTTTTCTTTTTCTTTTCTTATTGATTGATACTAGGACTGAGAAAAAAAATTCAAAGATCTTTAAAGAGAAAAATATCAGATAAAAAGTCATAATGAATTGAGACAACTTTCCCAAAAGGTTTTAAAACTAGTTTCTCCTTTCTCAAGTTTTGGTCAAGAAAAACTTGGTGGTTTATGTAAAATCAAAAGCAAACTTGGCTAGGGGCTAGTGTGTCAAGCACCAATGGAGAAAAAGTGAAGGAAATGGGTTTGAAGGGGTGAGTGGGGAAAAAGTAGAATTTCATAAGACTGAAGAAAATGCTTTAAAGGAATATGAGAAGATATAGGCTTTCACAAAACTATCATTCTTTCCTCCACCAAACCTGGCTCTCACTATGAAAGTCATGCTAGCTGGAACAACTTCTTTCAATATGCAATGAAGGCACGCTTTGGAGAAAATAGATATTTCTCTTATAAGGAACCATCCAAAGAAGATTTGAGGGATGACATGATTTTCTAATATAAGTTGGAGGAGAGGAGAGAAATTTGTTCGATCCGATGTAGTTACAACAGCATAAAGCTATATGTTTGCTCCGTAAACAATGTTATCCTCACCAAAAACTACGACGACATTCTTACAAAGGTAGATGAAGAGAAGAAGGCAGACGAGGAGGAGGAGAAAAAAGAGAAGAGAGATTGATCATTAAGGGAGGTAGACGAAGAGAAGAAGGCACTGGAAGAGGAGGAGAAAGAGAAGAGAAGAGAGATTGATCATTTAGGGATTTAGAGATTTTGTTAAGATAAATGATTTGCACAATAATTGTTGATGGTTTAATCTCTTAGACATCATAATATGCTGGTTATTTTACTAGTTGTTGATAGTTTAATATCTTAGAAATCGTAATCTTTTGGTTATTTTAGTGGTTGTTGATGGTTTAATCTCTCTCTCAGACATCGTAATGTTTTGGTTATTTTAGTGATTGTTGATGTTTTAATATTGTTTATTTTAGTGATTATTGATGGTTTAATCTCTCCGACATCGTAATGTTTTGGTTATTTTAGTCATTGTTGAAAGTATAATATCTCACACATTATAATGTTTCCGATTGATTTGGCTTCGTAGCACATCAAAGTGAGCAAACTCATAAGGGTATACCACTTTGATAACTTGGGAGTTCATGTCATGGATGAATCACTCGCGATTTTAAATTTGGAGGCCAACATGTGTAAGTTTTGCAACTATCAAAGCCTTAACTTAACCTTGTTTGTTTAAATTTCTCAGAATCTGTCTATACTTGGCTTCTTGATTTTGATTGTTGTGTGACATTGAATGCATTTCATTAAGAAATACTTAATTTGACCATTGAATTATGGTTTTCATATGAGGAAAAAAATTGAGTCCATGTATCATTTGCATTGGCTCTATGAATAGATACTAATTAAATCTGACTTGTTCATAGACTGTTTTTATGAAGTTTAGCTTTATATAAGATCTATGTAGTGTTTTGGTAACTCCTAGATACTAAGTTGCGGTGTGGTTTTATAAGATCATTCATGAGAATCTTCAGCTGAAACTTTCACATGATGAACTTAGGATTGTGAACTTTTTGATTTAAAGATACTTATGAGTTTTACTAATTTTTCAGACTGAAATTTGAGATACTTATCAAACTATGAGAAAAGGTGGATTAAAAGAGGAGAATATTTTGGTACTCATGCATGATGATATTGGAAACAGTTACGAGAATCTAAGGGCTAGAACCATTATCAATGGAAAGATTGTCTATCAAGGAGTTTCCAAGGTTTTTTGTTTTCTTATACTTCCGATTAATTCTCTGAAAAGGTGTTTACTTACTTTGTTGTGATTTTTTTGTATGGCAGGATAACACTAGAGATGATGTCAATGTTGATAATCTTTTTGTTATCATCCGTGGAAACAAAACTGCTATCAAAGGTGGAAGAGGCAAGATTGTCCAAGTGAACTTATTTTCATACTCTACATTGACCATGGTGGTCCTGGAGTTCTTGGTGAGTTTAGTAAAACCATGTGGGAATATTGTGGATAGTGGATGGTTTGGACCAAAAAGAAAAACAATCCTCAGAAAAAAATTTAACAATAACCAAAATTGATAGTTATTTAGGAAACAAATAATGATATAGATAACAAAGTATATACATGAATGCTAGATAGCGAAAAAATGAAATTTTATATGAAAAATTATCAAACGAAAAGTAATAATCACTGTACACAACTTTAATAAGAAAAGAGAAATATATATATATAGTTAAAAAGACGTGAAAGTTGAAATAGACAAAACTGTTTGTAAATGACACAATTATTGGAACGAAGAGACTGTGATGAAAAAACATGAATAAAACATTTTAACAAGATAAAACTCTAAATGAAGAGATAAAACTTTAATTAATGCTCTTAAAAATTTTCTTTTAAGGACAAATGTTGCAACAGTTCATCACATATACAAAAGTTGTAATAGTTCATCAAATAAACTAAAGGTTGTAACCCTTGTTCTAAAAATCGGCCGCCTAGCCGATTAGTCGTCCGCCTAGGCGCTCATCGGAGCACCTCCGCCGCGATTTCATCCTAATCTCCCAAAAAATCGGAAATTTTTATAAAAACTCATTTTTGATGAAAGTGAAGTTCTAAATCGGTTTTTAGGTTGTAGATCTATCATGTTTGGGTAAAAAACACATGAAAAGAGAAGAAATAACGATAATAATCGTGAAAGAAAAAAAAAGGGCGAAAATTAGGGTTGCAGTCGGCTACCATCTGAGGAAGAAGACGAGGGCAATTATGTAATTTGCTATTTCATTAAACCAAAAAAAATTAAAAAGGAACAAAACTCAGTAGATGAGTTTCGAACCCGAGTTGGAATAAGGCTTTTAGTCATCGTGTGCCACTAGACCACGTAATTTCTTAAGAAAATATTCACATATTTGATATATATACATATATAAATATTAAAGTATTAAAAACTAATCCCGATTAATCCCCGTTTAATCTCCGATTTTCTCGCTAGGCGCTAGGCCCACCCCGAGCGCCCGACTAACGCCTAGCGATTTTTTAAACAAGGGTTGTAACAGTTGATCAAATATACCAAATGTTGCAACGTTTCATCCCAAAGGTTACAATAGTTCATCAAAAAAGCCAAAATGGTCATTGGTTCGTCAAATAAACCAAATATTACTATGTTGAATTAACGGTAACAACAATTCATTTAAATATATTTTAGTAATTATATTTTAAAATATATATATATATATATATGGAGAACTGTAACCGAGAAACGCGAAAATAGATATTATATATACCAAAAGTTGCAACGGTTCGTCAAATATTGCAATTGTTCGACAAATAAACTGATGATTACAACGGTTCATAAAACAATCCAAAAGTTGTAATAATTCGTAAAATAAATTAAATGTTGCAGTGGTTCAATTAAACGGTTACAATTTCAATTAAATCTATTTTAGTAACTAAAATCTATAAATAATAATTTATGAAAAAGTTACACTGAGAGACGCGACTGTATATAAATAAATATCATGATTTATAAAATAAAATAAAAAATTGCATTTGTTAGAGAAATAAACTAAATGTTGCAATGGTTCAATTTAGCAGTTGAAATCATATGAGCAATTATTGCCATACCCGGATCCCCAAAATACAGCAAAAGCGAAACGGACTTGTGTAACTACTCAAATTCTCATTCTGACCTCGATAAAGGAAAATAAAGGGGGTCAGTAACGAATTACTTAGTTAGGAGATCAACTCTGTCCATTGGACAAACAGTAAAGACGTTCCAAACATAAACGACAACCATTACTTAGCATAGAATCAGAACGTCACAATTCAAAACATTTATAGCAATCAATAAAATTAATTCTTCACTTATCTTGTCCTAAACTTCACAATCAAATTCATCCTCTTTTCATGTAATTATACATCTCAAATCTCACACTCAGAGCAAGGCCTTTATGGCACAACTACTCCCACACTCAGAGCAAGGCCCTCATGGCATAACTACTCCCACACTTAGAGGAAGGCCCTCATGGCACAATCACTCCAACTCTGTCCACCGGACAAACAGTAAAGACTATCAAAACATAAACAACAACCATTACTTAGTATAGAATCAGAACGTCACAATTCAAAACATTCATAGCAATCAATAATATTAAATTTTCACTTATCTTGTCCTAAACTTCACAATCAAATTCATCCTCTTGTCATGTAATTATACATCTCAAATCTCACACTTAGAGCAAGGCCCTTATGGCGCAACTACTCCCACACTCAGAACAAGGCCCTCAGGCACAACTACTCCCACACTTAGGTTTCGAATGGTGCAAGCGGATCAAGCGGTACGGATCAGGCAGATCATGCGGTTCATGAAGATCAACTGTGGATCAAGCGTATTAGGCGGATCAAGTAGAAAAAGTGCGGATCAAGCAGTTCAAAATCTATGTTGAATGGTGAAATAATAGAAAAGCGGTTTCAGTAGTTATATGTTATTAGCCATAACTTTTTATAAAGTTATATCACTTTTAAGCTATTTTCAAATCAGTATTGTAGATTAGAGGAAATTTGTAAAATCTCACCAAAATTTTAAATATTTTCAAAACTCTACTTTTTAATATTTGAAAACTAATTTTTTGTAAATATATCATTTCTAAAATTAATCATAACAGGTCTTAATTTTTATTTTCTAACTATGATCTATATCTTTATCCTTTTGTTTTTATTGTATTTATTTTTTTATTTTGTAATATCTTCTTCATCTTCATAATTTGCAAAAAAAAAAGTTAGGGATGAAAAAAAAACATGAGCTCCAAGCTAATGTAGAGGAGAAAAAAATAGTGCCCTTTTGTTTTTTTTATTGTTTGTTCTTCAAGTACATACCTTATGAGGATTTATTTATATATTAGAACACTTAAGTAGGTAAAAAAAGAAGGTTGGTATATCACGTTTTTTTTTTGTTGCTGATTATCATTTCATTTTTTTATTAATAAAAAAACATAAAAGCACAGCAAACACTCCACACCATAGGTAGTTTTACTGTTCAAGGCATTTCAATCTTCTTTCTTCACAAAATCTGGACCGCTTATTCAGTAAGTATGGGTTTTCTTTTTTTATTATTTAATTGGACTGTCTTTTTGTACCATCTTTTATTAGATGAATGGTGACAAAACCACAGTTCACCCACACTGCGGTTGATCCACCCTAAATTCCACTCACCATTCACAACCTTAGAGATTCACAACCTTAGAGTAAGGCTCTTGTGGCACAACTACTCCCACACAATCATTTTTCATTTTCTTCCTCATGCAAATTTTTATGATATACATAAATTATCTTATCATGTCTATTCACATAGTATCACATGTCATCAATCATTATGCACTCAAACATATCAAATTACTAACAACCTAACTTCATGAATAATAACAAATAAAACAAAGACAATTCTCGAGCCTATACTCAGCAACTATCGAAGAGTATGAAAGGAAAGAAGTTACGGCATATCCGAAAATATCACCCTCACCTTGATCACCTGATGAAGTAGAATACTTGCTCTAGCTGCCTTAAAGACGCACCAATAACTCCAGAGGCAACCGTTAACTTTTCGATCCAACCGTTGATTATAAAGCCTACAGTACCACGAAGTTCTCCACCAAATTTCAGCCAGATCGAAGTACGTTTAGATCTCAAAAAGTCTTTCTCAAGAAGCCTTCTCGGATCTGTTTTCTAGGTTTTAGATTTGACCAGTTTCAGCTGTTACTTGGACAGGAAGAAAGTCTCACCATAGTACATTTTTTCGGATTGCAACTTTTTAAGAAAACACAACCGTGAAAGTTTAAAAAGTAAATAACCGTTATAACTATTTATAAAATAAATCAAAGTTGCAGTTGTTCATGAAATAAACTAAAAGTTGCAATGGTTCAACTAAATGACACAGCCATAGAAGACATTTATTCGGGTTATAACTATTCTAAAAAAACACAACCATAGAATATATATTTAGATTTAAAAATAAAAATAAAGGTTAGAATGATTTCTAAAATAAACCAAAAGTTATAATTGTTCATGAAATAAACTAAATATTGTAATGGTTCAGTTAAACAGTATCAACCGTTTATGAAAGATTAGGATAAAAAGACATAACCGTAGAAGACATTTATTCGAATAGCAATTTTCTATTAAAAACAATTGTAAAATAATTTTTTTGTTAAAAAAAAAAATTATCCAAAGGTTGCGATAAAAAAAACACAATTGTTCAAACTGCAAAAAAACATTTATTCGTACCGTTATTATTATATAGATTAGAAATCATAAAGTTCAATACGCAATGAATAAACTTATTAGACTAACGCGCGGGTACAGATTATAATTTAAAATTTCTTCTATTAATATAAATTTTGAGCATAAAATATAATCATTAAAATTTAAAAGATAATTTTTTGAGCATATATATAATAATTCAAATTTTAAAAGGTAAATCTATATAAACACTAAACTTATTTTACGAAGCGATATATAACATATATATTATAGACGCTAATGTTTCCTTGACAAATAAATAATTTGATATATATCACGTGGTAACAAAGATTATCACTTAAAAAATTCGCGGGAAGAATAAACGGTATCAACACTCTAAAAGAGTTTATTTCTTATTCATATTCGATGAAAGCATTTCTTAAAAGTTTTGACATTAATTATCGATTGTTGACCTAATTGTAGATATTATTTATGATTAAATTTTGATACGAATATCACATCATTCCATATAAAATACGAATATACCGAGTTTCATGAACATTATTTAGTGTAAAAGTACATCTATAATATCATGTTGCTAGAACAAGTTTAGCGAGCTTGATTTACCCATCAAAGCTAGTGCAACAGTAAGAGAATTCTCGACTAAGTCATCAATCTGCCTATCTTATCTTACTTTCCATGATTACATGGCCAAACGGTTAAACCCAACTTTGAATCTAATAATTTGATTAATAATGTATGTTATGTATTTTCTAAGAACTCATTCGTTTCACACAATGAATGAAATCTCAAAGATTTTACCTTACTCATGTGCATTATCTTTCTAAGTTTTAGAAATTTATTTTCAAACTCTTTTAACTACCAGTTCTTTCGTCATCTTCTATGATGCAATCGTTGCCTCTCGACATCTACTTTCTTTTCATCTTCTATTGACTCACACATAATATATATTGGACTGTGAATTGATTTTCAAGACATATCATAGCTATTTTTTCAATATTTCATTGATGAAATATCAAAGTTAGTTTTCTTTTTGATCATGTTATAAAGTTGTAGTTCCACTTGAGAATATGCTACACAAATTACATATCACTTTTTTTTAACGGCTTACATTTCATTTATATATATATATATATATATATAGTTGTAGAACTCATGAATAATGAAATATCATAGCTATTTTCAAAACTCATGAATAATAAAATATCATATGATTTTCAAGACATATCATAGCTATTTTTTCAATATTTCATTGATGAAATATCAAACTTATTTTTCTTTTTGATCATGTTATAAAGTTGTAGTTCCACTTGAAAATATGCTACACAAATTACATATCACTTTTTTTTAACGGCTTAAATTACATATCACTTTTTTTTAACGGCTTACATTTCATTTTTTTATATATATATATTTTGTTGTAGAACTCATGAATGATGTGATAATTGATTATTTATTTTTTAAAAGATGGATTATAAGGTTTTAAAATTTTCAAGATTTGTTTTTAATAATTTCACAAGATAAAGTTTGCATCTTACAATATTTTCGTCTTAAATTATAAATTTAAGCTGAGTTAGTAATCTTTTATTTTTCTTTAAGAAAAAATTAATAATAAATAAAAATATGTAGTATATTGTTCTTCGAAACTAACGTTTCACTTTGAATTTTATTTTTTTTGTTTAAAGTTTCACTTATTACATAAATTTACTTCCATTCTAAAACTCATTAACACATTTAAAATTTTGAATAATGACCATATTTAATTTTTATTATTTAAAAGTTGAATTATATTAGTCTTACTTATAAAAAATTTATAATATTATTTTATTATTTTAACATCTGATTTATTTTACCTAATTAGTTTTTTATTTATTTAAAATTTATTATTTCTATTAACTACAAGTAAATGCATTAAATAGATGTTTTAAATTTATTTTAATGTAAAATAAATATTATTGCTTAGATGGATAGGCTAGATGTAGAGATGACTCTTCCATTATATATATAGATTACTATTAGTTCATAGTTATTAAAAAATATTTAATATATAATAAAAAATACAGTAAAGAATAATAAGTGTTTTTTGCCTTAAATGTGGGTATATGTTCAGCCCCTCTAGCTGAATTATGGGGGGTATATTATGGACTATACATTGCTTGGGAGAGGAACATTAGAAGGGTGGAGCTAGAGGTGGATTCAGCGGTGGTGGTTGGTTTTTTGACAAAGGGGATTAGCGAGACGAACCCGTTGTCTTTCCTGGTGCGGTTGTGCCATGGCTTTCTTTCAAGGGACTGGATTGTCCGAATTTCTCATGTGTATAGGGAGGCTAACCGTCTTGCCGACGGGTTAGCTAACTATGCGTTTTCATTACCTTTAGGTTTTCATTTTTTAGAGGTTGTTCCACCTTCTGTGGCGACGATTGTTGAGGATGATGTCCGAGGAACTGCATTTCCAAGGCATGTCCGAATTTAGTTGTATTTTTTCAGTTTAGGAATAAAGTTCGGGGAGGCATTGCCTCCCTATGACACACCAAAAAAAAAAATGTGTGAAAAACATCAAATTTAATTATGAACCAAAGGAGTAAGACATAATAATATTTTAACGAGCCTGTTAAAAGTTGTACGAGATGGCGAAATTAACTAAATATAAAAAATGATTTTTTTTGTTTGCATTAAGGTTTGTTTTTATTATTCATAAGCTGACAAAACAAAACAAGGGAATAGCCCACACGATGGCTGATTCAAGTCTTAGGCTGTTGTTGTGAAGGTTTCCACATTCCTGGTATCTGTAAAAAAACAGATTATATAATCAAACTTTCAAGACTAAAGTTGCAAACAGAGAGTAATACTGATACACAACACAGACACAAACCTCAACACCATGAGGACCAATTCTGTTACGTGATATGAAATTCTGAACTAGATTCGCAAACTCCTCTGGTACATCTTCCTGCATTCAACGTAGATCGTCATTGCACAAAAAGATCAATAGAAAAATCATTAGGCAATCGCATTTTTACCTGTATGGCATGTCCAGTGTGTTTGACCACGATCATCTGAAACTTTCCTTGCATTTGACCAATTGTGAGGGTCCTAATCCAATCCATCAATATCGTTATTATAATACGCTATAGATATCGATTCAACCTAACTTGAAACCTGAGCCAGAGGTGAAGAAGAATATACCTGTCCAACCTGTCAGTACCAGCTAATAGCAAGAGTTTCGGAACTGGAGATGACAAGAACTTCTCTGAGAGACCGTCATACCTGCAAGGCAACTAACATAGTTCGAATCAAAAACTATTCAAGAGAGGTAAATGTTTGCACTCAGATTCATAACGGCAACTATTGTAAACCAACAACACTTATTATTCAACCATCTCAGTAACCTAAAAGAACTAGCTTATTTTTGTATTGGTGATAGGTTAATTATGAGATCCCATGGTGACCAAATATGGACGAAGTTCTTACAAATACAGTACTAACAGATTTTCTGTGTTGTGGTTAGAGAATAGGCACTCAGTGATTTACTGAACTAAGATAAGAGGTAATGAGGATCATACCAGCCTTTCCAATACTGCTCTGTTTCTTCAAGACGTGTCCGGTAAACGTAGCTGGACAAAGATTCGTATTTCCACTCATTAGGAAGCAAACATGTGATGTGAATACCGCAAAATGATAATAACAGCAACAGAGATGCGTACCACTGCTTTGAATCATAATATTTAAGAGTTGGGGGGATGGAGACACGAGCAGAATCAATGTTCCTTAATGACCCTCCTCTAACGCTGTATTCAATCTGCAGAGATTATACATTACTTTAGAGAGGTAGACCCAACACAACTTACTACAACAAAGTCATTAGTTGTTTGCAGCTTATAGGCATCAATTTTTTCTTTTAGGTTAAAAAGGATTAGCTTTAGCTCAATACAAAGAAATCAAGGCAATGAGGGAGACTTTTGAAAGCTGAAAGGCCAAAAATTTCATTAACAAGGATTCAACAAAAGAAAAGATCACACAGCCAAAAGACCAGAAGTAAAACACAATATATTAATGCTGTGATGTGCTCATAAAAAATGCTAGATATCTTGTTTGTATCTGCAACCAAGAGTTTAAAAGTTGCTTACAGCTTTTTCAATGCTGGGAAAATGTTGCATTCTGTTTGAAAGAATTTTCTGCATGTGAATTAGTGAGGCAATAGCAGTACCCTGTAATGAAAGTACTTTGGTCAGTTCATCTCACGAGAGTGCAGACCAAGTGAGACATTTCTATAAGAAAACAAACCTCAACAACATCTACAACGACAAGCCCAGCCAAGCTAGGCAATGTTTTGTTTGCAGCAACTTGTACAGCGACCGAACCTCCCATGCTGTATGTTAATAACATGAAAACTGGATACAATATTCTACAAATTTATGCATGTGTCTATCACTACAACTCTGTACCGAACAAAGCCTATCAATGTTCCATACTAAAGAATTGAAGTCATAACTATAGGGTCCGCAGACGAAATGTTGTGTCAAGTAGATCATAAACAACTAAAATCTTAAACTTTCTTACATATGGTACAGGTGTAATAAAATATTCGCAAGCGAACTGGAAAATATTGATGTACTCACTATTGACCATCCGTTTACACTTTAAGACAGAGATCAAAAACAACATACCAATATGAAAACTAAAATAGAGAAAGAAAAAAACCTGTGACCAACTAGCACAATAGCTGGAGGAGAGTCTCCATACATTTCCTTAATCACAGCCACAACATCATTGCTCATAGTCTGCATGTTACATCACTCTCAATTGTCAGAGACCAGCTAATGTATAATCAATGAGCTAATCCAGACTTTCAAAACTAAGTGATTGTACCTCAAGCGACAAGTCCAATTCATTCTCTGAAACCGATTTACCGTGTCCTCTCAAGTCCATCGCAACCACACGTGCTTTCTCCTTAATTTTACTTGCCACTATAGAAAACGAGAGCCTGACAATAACAAATGAAACCATTATACAAACTGAAACTGACTACCAAATCTTAGTTTGAACCAAAATTCAATCTTTAAGAAAATGAAAGAAGTGAGTTCTCTAATTAAACTAAAGAGCCAAGAATCAAAAACACTAACCCAGAGTAGCCACCACCATGAAGACAAAAGACAACAGGTCCTTCTGATCCTGCCATATATACATGAAACACCTAAAAATGATAATACACTTCATTAGAGAACAAAGAGAACCAAAACCAAAACATTCTAAGAACAAATTCGTTAAACGTTACATCGTCAGAGCCAGTGATTGATATATCATCTTCTTTATCAAAATAGCTTGTCCATTCTACAGGCGAATACTTCTCCGACGAACTCCTACAACAACAACAAAACCAATTTCATTTCTAATTACACGATTCAAGATGAGATCGGGAGGAGAATTGAGAGATGAGATTGAAACTTACGTAGAAGGAGGACGAAGAGGACGAGACGCGAAGACAGACGCCGGAGCTTCTAGATGATCCTCTGAAGTATCTTCACGAAGAGGATTTAAATTTGAAGAAGAATCCATTGCTGAGAGGTTTTTAAGGTTTGCGAAATTTTAGAAATCGAATATAATAATTTCACAGATCTTCTTCTCAGTTCCTTCACTCTTCTTCTTCTTCTACAATATGCTTTTCTCCATTTTTCGCGTTTTTCAGTCAAATTCAATAGGAAGGTGACACCTCGACGGAGGCATATGGTTATGGGCTTATCTTTTATGGGCTATATTAGGCCCATAAGATTGAACGTGTAGAGGTTTAAATGATGCTTATAGTCCTCACATGCCCATAAGATTCTATTTAACGTGTAGAGGTTTTTGTGGGCTATGTTAGGGCCCATAAGATTCAATGTAACGTGTAGAGGTTTAAAACTTTAAATGATGGAGGGGCAAATAAACCGAACCAAATGTAAAAAACCGAAACCAAAACAAAAATAACTGAATCGAACCGAACCGAAAATTTGAAAATAACCGAATGGATACTAAATTCTATAACCGAAATAACCGTAAGCGAATCGGTATCGAACCGAAATAAGTCGGATAACCGAAAATACCCGAAATACAATTATATTATCAAAAATATTAGTTATTTATAGACCAAATAATCAAAAATACTTAAAATTTTTATAAAAATAGTAAAAATACTCGAAAATAACCGAAAAATATCTAAAAATATCCGAAATTTCAAATACCTGAATAGATACTAAATTTTATAATCGAAAGAGCCGAAACCAAATGGAACCGAACCGATAACCGAACGCCCAGGAATACTTATAGTCCTTGCCTGCATCATTCTTATTTGTATTGTGCTTATTTGATCTAAATCTCAAAGCCGGCTTCATGTTATAATTGGGTCTATTCTCCTAATCCTAATCGTAGGCAGCGACAAAGTTAGAAAATTTATTTACTGGGATTAAAAATTAAAAATGGAAAAATGTTTTAGAAAAACCTCTGATGAAATATATAGCAAAATATTATTAATTTTTGTTTTCAATCACAAATTTTGTTGACTTTACTAAAATAGTCACCTGGTTAAGTCGTTTGAGAGTAGGACTAATTTCTTAGTCAACAAAAATTGGTGATTAAAATGCAAAGTCAATAATTGGAGATTTTTTTCAACAATCAAAAAGTTGGTGTTTTTTCCAACTATTTTTGAAAGTTGAGAATTTGTTTTTGACATTTTCCCTATTTTTATTGAAATAAAATTTATAGCTAAAAAACAAATTTAATAATAATGACTCAAGAGTGTGTAAAACTTTTCAAAATTTATTTAAAAGAATGAATGGAGAGTGCAAAGTTTTTCAAAATTTTGCATGTCCTATAATTATAGCTCAGATGTTATAATTTTAAGATTCTGAGATTAAAGGAACTCAAGAATTTGATGTGAATGCTGTAATTTATTTTTAGGAGTTTTTGAGAAATGTCTTTTTTACAATACTTTTTTTCAAAAATGCTTTTTACCAAAAATATTTTTTTTTTAAATGATACGGCGGTTTCCGGTGGGACCCCCTATTCATCTTTTATAAAACTTTTATAACTTACTAAAATCTTTATAAAACTTTTTCAATTTTTTATAAAACCTTATAAAAGAGATATAATTGAAAATTGACAACATTTGAAAACATTTTTGAAAAATGTACTGTAAAAAGATATTTTTGAAACTTTTTCTTATTTTCTAGTAAGACGGTAATTTAAAACCAATTTCACGTTTATGTTTTGTGACTTTAAAATATAGTTTTAATATTTGGAAGAAAAGGATATTTTTTTTTTCAGATTTAACAATTTGCCAAACCTCAACAACCAACGGGCAACGACAGTACCCTACCTTATCTTATTTCTTCAATCATCTATATATTTTGCCACAAAAAAAAATCTAGATCTTGATAAAAAAAAAGGCTTGCTTTTCTTCATTATATCAAAATCTCAGTCTCTCTGCTATCTTGATCTGAATTCAAACTCATTTGGTAATTCCACTTTACTTAAATATTATTATGATCTTGTTCATATACAAGATTTATGTCATCAATATCAGTTTCAAGCTTCTCTATTATTATTGTTCCCTTCTCTTTCTGTCCACAATTCACCACAAAGCTCAGCATTTATAGTAATTTCTTAATTGTTGTAATGATAAATCATGTTATTGCTATCCAGTAACAGAGTTGCTTCAGCTATTAAAAACTGATATCATCTTCTTTTTTCTTCTAAAACCATTGTTAGATCTCAACCTCACATGCAAAATTTTCAAACTTTATCTTATCTCTTGGATTTTGCTTTCATGATACTTATCAAGCTTTCTCAAAGTAAAAAAAAAAAACTTTTACAATTGGTTTTTCTTGTTTCCATCTACAGTTTATCTATCTTTTTTGTTCCATGTGATATAATCATATAAACTCTTTGCATGACCAGAGAATCTTAATCTCCTTAGGTAAGTAAAGATGCAGAAGAATGATCACACGGAAAGTGAACTCCAAACTCAAATGGTAATATATTTGTCTTTCTATATCAAATCTTTAATGTTTTCTCTCATGTTACAAATTGTTCTGAACATGAAACTTTGGTTTAATTTGGGATTATCCATAATCATACGTTTGGTTGGTTGTGAATCGTTATCCACGCAATTTTGTAGTCTCTATCTAACAGAAACTCATACTTCAGTTTGTAACAAATTGTTTTTACTACTTCTTTTTAAACCGTTCGGATACAAATTATCTTTAAATTGTCAATCTTTTTAGTTTTACTTAAAGAATCAAGTATTTTCGACCATTCGTTTCCTAAATAGTAATGAAGAATGTGAACGATCTTGCTATCTTTTTACTCTTTAAATATATGTCAGTGTCATCTTTTGTTTTTTCTTTGTCAACATCTGTCAGTTGCAATTTTTACTATATTTCACGTGGTCATCTCTGAACCTTTTTTTTCTTCTTGTAGTTTAATTTAATTAACCTCTTGTTGGTTCATATGAGTTCAAAATTCAGATCCTACGTTCCAATACTAACATAAACATAATTTTGCAATAAGATAAAAAAATTCTTTAACATAGAAAAAAGCAAAAGACGAAGAAAAAAAATACTTGTATAATTAATCTGCCTAACTCGAATAAAGTGGAAGCTAATATGGTCTATCTCGAATAAAATGGAAGGTTATTAGAGGTCTTGGGAATATTTCTATATACTAATGACACTACATTAAAATCACCCACCAAGGGTAGGTTGCATTAAATTGGTAACATTGTAGTTTTTTTTTTGTTAAAATTGGGAACATTGTAGTTGTACAGAGCCGGCCTTAGATACAAGCGGCCAAGTTAGTGTTTACGGCCGTTTTATAGTTATATAATTTAATCGGTCCGTGATTTTTTGTAAAAAATCATTTGTTCTGCTGCTCGCATGTCCGGTATCCATTTTTTCTTTTAAGGAAAAAGCAGCCAAAAACATTTTCCATAGCCACCAAAACCTTAAGGACGACTACCGCAATATATATAAATTATAATGCTACTTATTTCACTAGTAACTATTGTGGTAAAATGGGGTGGTAACAAGTTGATGATACAAAATTCAAAATATAAGAATTGACAGTAAAAAATTTTATACCACCACTTTTGTACCATATTCATTTTGCGATTGTGGATAGGCGGCAATAGGTAGTATAACAAAAAAATTGTAACATGTTTTATTTTATACAAACGGATCTTGGATCCCGGATAATAATTTTAATCATAATAATTTTACTTGAATCACTTCATCCCGCACATCGTGCGGGTTGTTATCTAGTATAGACAATAAAACGAGCTTAAATTGGTAACATTGTAGTTGTACAGAGCCGACCTGTAGATACAAGCCGGCCAAACTAGTGTTTATGGCCGTTTTAGTTATATAATTTAATCGGTCCTTGATTTTTGTAAAAACTCATTTGTGCTGCTGGTCGCATGTTCGATATCCATAAGAAGGACATTTTTTTCTTTTAAGGAAAAAGCAGCCAATTTTTTTTCCGTAGCCACCAAAACCCTTAAGGACGACTACCGCAATATAAATTATAATGCTACTTATTTCACTAGTAACTATTGTGGTAAAATGAGGTAGTAACAAGTTGATGATACAAAATATAAAATATAAGAATTGACAGTACAAAATTTTATACCACCACTTTTGTACCATATTCATTTTGCGATTGTGGATAGGCGGAAATAGGTAGTATAATTGATTTTGTATACTACTTTAAAAAAAAAATTAATATGTTTTTACTTTACTCTACCACCATCTTTTACTAATCAATTTTATATTTGTACCTACAAATCATTTTTTTGTACCTTCAATTTTTTATGGTCTCAATCGCCATGGTTTTACCACCAAATCATTTTTTATAGTCTTGTCTTATCTCACCAATGAAATTCGAGGAGTGAGGAGAGTAGAGAGTTATGGAAGAACATTAGAGGGTTAAAGATGAATTGTTTTGGTATCTAAATTCTACACTTCTGAGTCCAAAGAACATAAAATAGAGCAAACGACTCTGGATTAGGCAGTGTGGCAGTTGAATTCATCGATAAACCCTCCACAGTCCACCACGCCGTGGCACCGACTCGCCACCGCCTCTGCCTCCTGGCTCAGGGGAGGACTGTGCCCCCATTTTCATTTTTTGCTTCTATTATCTTTCTCTGTTTCACCACAACAACAACAAAAAAAAACATATGATCTTCATAATCAAAACACCTTTTTTGAATTCTTAAGTTATTAATTCATTATGCAGAACGGTCACATGGAAACCGAATTTCAAACTCAAATGGTAGTACTAACAATGTTTTTGTCTTCATATATCAAATTTTTTTATGTCCTGTCTCATGTCACAAGTTGGTAATTAACATGAAACATTTGGTACTAATTAAAGACGACAACTATTATTTGATTATGGATATAATCATACATGTTATGCAAATTTTGATTAAGAAAATTATTAGGTTGGAAATGAGAGACTACCTCAAGTAACGTGGCAAAGGAAGTTGAACAGCAAAGTGAAGAACCCTTCTGAGTTCAAGATGAGTATAAGAGATGTTCTTCATCTGGTACATTCTTCTTATAGTCAAAAAAGACAAAAAGATTAAATTAAAAGACAATTTTATTTTGATGTTTGGATATTAAACTTGTTTCTATCTCTGTGTGTGGCTTTTCTGAAGTTTCCAATAGGCTATAGATTGTGGCGTCACACTAAAGAAGAAGCAACAAAAGGAAGAGTGAGTTGCTTTCTATTCTCAAAAATATTTGTCTTCATTAATCACTTTCATTTTTAATTAGGCTTCGATGTACGATATCTTCAAGAAGCGCCATGTAACAGGCGACCATGGTGTCCCATTAGGTGGAATTGGGTATGCTTAAACACAAAAGATCAATTTTCTATGAGCAACATGTTAATCTTCTCTAGAAATGTTGTTAATAGTTCGAAATCACGCGTATTTTAGCGGAGGAAGCATCGGAAGGAGTTACAAAGGTGAATTTCAGCAGTTTAAGCTCTTCCCTAAAGTTTGTGAAGAAGCTCCAATTCTCACAAACCAGTTCTCTGTAAGCCTCTCTTGTCCTGACACTTATAATCACAAATATGCATACTTCTTGATTACGTTTTGATCTTGATTAGGTTTTTGTTTCGAGACCCGGTGGTGTGAATTACTCAACTGTTCTATCACCAACAAAGCCAAAATCTGTAAAGTAAGCTTTTCCATGGATCATTTGAACACAAACTTTGTTGGTTATTATAACTTATGGTATCTATGTAGAGGTAAAACAGAGGATTTAGGAATAGAATCATGGGACTGGAACATGAAAGGGGACAAATCTATGTATCATGCTCTGTATCCGAGGTCTTGGACCGTTTACAAAGGTATAAAATGATCTAATCATGGTTCATTATAGATCAAGATGTTTCAGATTCATGATTGCCAAAGATTATAGTAAAATGTCTTGACTTTGGAGAACAGAGCCTGACCCTGAACTCAGAATAGTTTCTCGTCAAATGTCGCCTTTTATACCTCATAACTATAAGGAAAGCAGTCTTCCGGTATCGGTTTTCGACTTTACGGTAAGAATATTCCGAGAAGAAAAACGACTATTCTTTCTATCTTCGAATATCATAACACATGTACCTTTTTGGCCAATGTGTCACAGGTGAGTAACCTTGGAAAAGAAGAAGCAACGGTTACTTTGCTCTTTACTTGGGAGGTAAACTAATCTCAAATAAAATGATATCTATCTGTTTCATATCTTTGAGTTTTCAAGACCATTTTTGTCTGTGTGCTTACTTAGAACTCAGTGGGAGGAGCTTCAGGGTTAACTGGAGAACACTTCAACTCAACAATGATGTAAGAATCTACATCTCAATCTCTATAGTCATAGCTTATGTTCTTTGGTTCTGACACAAGAAACTGATTTTTGTTGATGTGATGCAACAGGGAAATAGATGGAGTACATGCAATAGCTTTACATCACAAGTAAACTTCTTTTACTTGAGCCTTACGTGACTGAAAGTTCCTCTGTTTTAATCCATTTGAAGCGGGGTTTAGTGCCGGTTTCCGGAAGATTTTTGTATCTATATATTAGAAATGTGATGGAATGAAATTGTTAAAAGACTCGCTGATAACTTGCAGGACGGCCAATGGACACCCGCCAGTTACTTACGCCATTGCAGCGCAAGAAACAGAGGATGTTCATGTCTCTGAGTGTTCATGCTTCTTAGTTTCTGGTCATTCTCCTAAAGATATCACAGCAAAAGAGATGTGGGATGAGATTAAAAAGGTTTCATATCTTTTTGTTCTGTTCTTCCGCAACGTTCTTCAAAATCTATTAAAAGAAAGCTCTGAATGTTTTTGAATTCTCTTTCAGAACAAATCATTTGATAGGTTAACCACCGAGCCAGGCTCACCTTCGAGACCCGGAACATCCATTGGAGCAGCCATAGCTGCTAATGTGAAGGTTCCTCCAGGTTGTGACCGTACTGTCATGTTTTCACTCTCATGGGATTGTCCTGAGGTGCGGTTCAATGAAAAGACTTACCACAGGTATGACTTATTGATTCAAATTACCTTATAGTTTCATGTTCACCTAATGTGAATACTTATACTTTACAGAAGATACACAAAATTCTATGGCAAGTTAGGCGACGCATCAGTGATAATGGCTCGCGACGCTCTTCTGAGTAAACGCTGAAATGGCTTTTGTTTTCGGTTTCTTCTTTCGTTCTACTTGCAAAAAAGTCTCATATGATGTTTCTTTTTCTTAAAACACAAGATCATGTTGATTGGGAGTCTCAAATTGAAGCATGGCAAAGCCCTATTCTTTCAGACACTACACTTCCTGACTGGTAAACTCTATTTTATCCTGAAGCTTCTCTTCTACTCTACAATCGATAACCGATGAATATTTCAGGTACCGAGTTACTCTATTCAATGAATTATACTATTTCAACTCCGGAGGAACTATCTGGACAGGTAATACAAACAAACAACTCGAGAAATATTTTGACTATTTCATCGAATTCTCTTTTGTTTTTTTCACTATCCATAGATGGCTTGCCTCCCAAGGAATGCATAGAAAGAAACAAGATTATAAATACAGAACAGAACAACATTGGTACAGAGCTCTTCAAGAAAATCAATGTGATTTGTGATCAGATTCATTCTCCTCAGTCCTTGAACGCGGAAGAGAACATCGGGCAATTCATCTACCTCGAAGGAATTGAGTATCTAATGTACAACACTTACGACGTTCACTTCTACTCTTCATTTGCACTTCTCAGTCTCTTTCCTAAGCTCGCACTCAGCATCCAAAGAGACTTTGCAGCAACAGTTCTGTTTCAAGATCCCACCAAGAAACAGATCATGAGTTCCGGTGAGTGGGTTCCTAGAAAACTTCTTGGATCTGTTCCTCATGATATAGGTCTAAACGATCCGTGGATTGAACTAAACGAATATAACTTCTTTAACACGGATCGTTGGAAAGACTTGAACGCCAAGTTTGTTCTTCAAGTCTACAGAGACGTGGTTGCAACCGGCGATCAGAGCTTTGCGAAAGCGGTTTGGCCGTCTGTTTACACAGCAGTTGCTTACTTAGATCAGTTCGATAAGGACGAGGATGGGATGATCGAAAACGAAGGGTTTCCGGATCAAACATACGATGCTTGGAGTGTTACAGGGGTAAGTGCCTATTGCGGCGGTCTTTGGGTCGCTGCTCTTCAAGCTGCGTCTGCAGTTGCTAGTATTGTTGGGGAAAACGCTGTTGCCATTTACTTCAATGCAAAGTATGAAAAGGCGAAAAGCATTTACGAGAAGCTATGGAATGGTTCTTACTTCAATTATGACGATAGCGGTAGCGGCTCGAGCTCCTCAATTCTTGCTGATCAGTTGGCTGGACAATGGTAAGACTCAACTACTAAGTTCTTGAGTTTCTCGGTCTCAGTAGCAGCCGCTAATGAAGTAGCGGGTTTTGAGCTTTTGTAGGTATGCGAGAGCGTGTGGATTGAAGCCGATAACTAAAGAAGAATGGATAAAGAAAGCACTTGAAACGATCTATGAGTTTAATGTGATGAAAGTGAAAGGAGGGACACGAGGGGCAGTGAACGGAATGTCACCGGACGGACAAGTGGACACGAACTCATTGGTTTCAAAGGAGGTTTGGGCTGGGACTACTTACTCTGTTGCAGCTTGTATGATTCAAGAAGGGCAAAGAGAGAAAGGGTTTCAGACAGCAAGAGGAATCTACGAGGCTGTTTGGTCTGATCGCGGTCTCAGGTATAATAAATAAGCTCACTTTCTGCTTCACTAGACATAAAAGTGAAAAAAAAATCTTCATTTCTGTGGGATTTGTGTGTTGGTGCAGTTGCTCATTTCAGACACCAGAAGCGTGGAATATGAATGATGAATACAGGTCTCTGTGTTATATGAGACCTCTTGCTATATGGTCTATACAATGGGCATTGACACGAACACAATCTTTTGGAGAAGAGAAGGAAAAGTTAGTGAAAGGAGAAGAAGAAGAAAGTGATTTGTTGTTAAGACAACACAAAGGGTTCAAAGATGTGGCTCGTTTTGTGAAAATAGTACCAACTAGCAATGAACATAGAAGCCGTCTCCAACACATGTACGAGGCCGTCCTAAATATTCTCCGCTTATAGCCTAGAGGCCTCGAATTGATCTACATCATATGTTATTTGTCTTGAGTAACAACGTTTCTTGTCAAGTGAGGAAGAGAATGTAAAACCTTGATAATAAGACATCACAAATCTAAAACCATGATAATAAGTTTGGGAAGACAAAATCTTTCGAAGCATGGACCAACGAAAATAAATATAACAGCTTAACTATCAGCAACATTTCAACAGCATAAAGTTAAAAGAGTGATTACAACGAAGCATTCAAGGGGAAGGAGTCAAAGACGGAGAAGAGTCACGTTAATAAGAACCGTCTTAAAGACTCCAGAAGCAATCTAGAAACTTTGCAACATTGCTTCTCTTAACGTGGAGCTGCGTAAACCTGGCTTGCTTCGTACTGAGCATAAGCGGACAGTGGCGATTGGGTTTTCACTTGTGCGCTCCCTGGAGCAGCCGCATACCCTGCAGGTTGAGTTGCAGGCTGTTGCTCATATCCTGCTTGAGTAGGTGCTGCTTGTGAATAGGCAGCTTGGCTTCCCGGTGCTGCACCATATCCATAGTTAGGATCTTGAGAGCTTGTGTTGTATCCATAGTTTTGGGTCTGACCTGTACCATAAGCAGGCTGTGTTGTTGGATATGAACTGTATCCACCGGTTGGAGCTACTTGCCCACCATACCCAGCTGCTGCAGCCTGCTGTGCACCAGTCTGGTCATGAGTTGAAGAAGCTGGCTGAGCACTTTGCTGCTGGTAAGCTGGACCAGTTGCAGGTGTTTGTGTACCATTGTTGTAACCGTCAGACGGTGGAGCAGAACTATAAGAAGGGTATGTTTGTTGTTGCACTGGCCCACCACTTGATGTGTAGCCATATTGTTGTTGTTGTGGAGCCATGTTGGTACTGCCATATGGTGCTGCTGCAGGAGTTGCACCTTGGTAAGGTACATCCCCGGAAGAAGCTGCAGGGCGAGGAGGCCCATATCCTTGCTGGACAGGACCTTGTTGCATCCCATAAGGCCTAACACCAGGTTGCTGCATTTGGGAATAGCCTGGCTGACCACCACCTGCTGGTGGGTATGAACCTCCATAAGGTGGCTGCATTGGAGGATTATTGTCATACTTAGGCTGTTCATACGTCTGCCCATAAGTCTGCTGATAACCGGTCTGGGAGTAAGGAGCAGCATTTCCATACTCTGGGCCATGGCTCTGTCCGTAACCATAACTTACCTGCGAAGGAGGGGGACCACCCAAGGCAGGGGAGGGTACATGGCCAGAAGAAGGTGGAACTGGACCAGAGCTTTGAGCTCCTTGTCTACCATAATAATCGTACGGACCAGAATATGGAGGCCTTTGATCCCAACCAGGACCATATCCACCTCTAGGAGGCATATGCTGTGGAGGATAGACACCGTAACCGGGATAATTGTAATGTGAACCTTGAGATGAATATGGTCCACGGGGGTGGTAATCATAGGGGTGGGGAGCATGAGGACCTCGTGAACCCCATTGAGGTGGACCACCTGGCCCTCGGGGTCGGTAGGCAGGCTGATTATAACCACCAGAATAGGGTGATGGCCTTGCATTCTACAAACAAACACAACAATGAAACTTCCCATCAGAGACAATAAAGATGGAACATTTAAAACAACAAATATTATCAGGATATGATTCTATTAGGGCAAACAAGATGAAATACATGGCACAAAAGTGAGCAAAGAACATAGCAAGACAGTAATAACAAAATGGATCTCATCACAGCAGTCAGGTGCACATGACATTCAGAAGCAAACCCACACGTTTAGACTCTTAAATGCAGTGACAGCTCTAATTTTACATATAGCATGCCAAATTATTTCTAAGTGAACAGATTTTTTTTTGCCTCAGCTTGGCACCATAGAATAATTGAAACCACAGTGATGCTTGGAAAAAACGAAATTAGATCTTCATGTCATATTATAGCAACTTCCCCATTACACTCTCCCCTAGCCATTGCATGTAAGTTCAACTATATCTTATGCAATTTTGTTACACTAGGTTGCAAATGGAGTTACAGAACACTCCCAAACTCAATGGTAAACATTAGGTGTACATCAGCCTACAATTTTCCCAATAAAGCTTTCTTCAATGAATTTAGTTAAGGAAGAGCAAACGTCTCAGAAAATGAAGATCTGCCTACTAGATTTACACTAAAGTATTGGTCCTGGAGTTGTTAAGTCTCAAACCTGCAAGCCTGAATAACAATGCCAGATACCTTCTTCTGTACACATCAGTCTACTGAACACCAACGAGGCAATGCTGACCCCATGTGAACGGTAATAGCGAAATCTGCATTTTTAAAGCCAACACCAATTCGAGATCGGCACTTTTAACATTAAAAAAAATCATGGCAACCGACATCGGGGATGGAACATATGATGTTCTTAACAGGTTTAAATGAGTATTATTGTTACACTCGGCACATAACGTTTTGCAAGTTAACCTTCTTATGGAAGCAGTAGATCAACTAATCCTCAAGGGTGTGTTCACAGAACATGCAGCTATTCAATGACCCCAGGAGATGGTATCGTTGAGAATACTCAATATACTACAGCATATGTTTTCCATATGTACTAGAAGATGGAGAGTTATAATGATTTCATTGCTTAGCATTATTCACAGGAAAGCAACATAAAACAGCACAACATGAATACATTATTCAGGTAACAGACCTCTAAACTGGCTGTACAGCCAGTTATGGAACAGAGCAATACGAACAAAAAGTGCCTACAAATACTAAAACAGATGATGGGAAAACTTGATGCAAACACACATATCTAATAGCTCAAACAAAGTATAAGACAGTAACAAGCACCACCATATAAATAATATAACATCCCAACCAGATAGACCGTGCACTAAAGACGGAATGAAACATATGTAGCATTCATAAAATGAAAGATTTTTCAGACACATGATAGCAACAAACCAAACTCAAGAATGAATGGGAACACATGCATTGTTTAGAGCATAGTATCAGAAACGAACCTGGTTCATAACATCTTTTATCATGTCGGTTGCTATGTCAATCTGCATCTTATCTCCAGATATACGGACAGTCCTCTCCTTCAATCCATCACCTTCTGCATGTTGTGGTATTAACTACACAACAAATTTTAAAATCAGTTGTCACATAGAATGAGACGAGGTAAAAAACGTGTCCTAAAATTTGAATACTTTCAGTCTGTCTATATTTTTAACATTATATATAAGTAAGCACCTGAATGCGTGCTCCGGACCTTGTCTGCATATTCTTAATTGTCTCCCCACCTCGGCCAATAATCAGACCAACCTGTCAGTTGAAGCTGAATTAGGTATGATTAAATTGATGCTAGACAGAATAAAATAGGGAATACCTTATCATTTGGAACTTTAATCTCTATCTGTTCTGGAATCCCTATCGCATGAGTGGAAGGATGGCCCCTCGCAACTAGGGCAGGTGAACCTCCTGCTTCAGCCTAATGTAGTCCCAGAAGAAATTCTTGTAACCAAATATCTTACAGAAGCAAAATCTAATGAAAAAAAAAAAAAACTATTAACCTCTGCTATGACTGCACTGATAAGCTTCTCCGCATTCTCAATACATGCAACAGTTCCAATTATCTCCACTGGTCTTAACGCAGAGTTCGGATCAGCTTCTGAATCCCTCAAAATTTGGATTTTGGCACCAGAGTTAAACTGAAGATACCGTATAGTTTCCCCACCTTTACCAATCAGCACACCTACCTACAAAGCATTGTGATAAGCACGTCAGTGAAAAAAATTCCAGTAGAAAATACTCACAGAATAGTCAAAAATGGAAACCAAATCATATCACCTTCGAACTTGGGACATCTATGGTGCGAGTCGTTGACTGTGTATCATCAACCTCCTTGTGAGAATTTTCACCATCCACTTCCTTATCTTCTTTCTGAAAACTGCCATCATTAAACTCCTTACTTTCGTCACCAACCTCCTTCTGAGGTTCACCACCATTGACATCCTTACATTCTTCTACATTACTATTTTCAATATAACTCTGTTGGTTATCCTCAGGCTTAACATGATCATCTGCTGCGTGAGCTACATCACAAGTGTTATTTTCAGACTCATTGGCATGAATGGGATCTTGAACTTCCTCAACAAGTGGTACAGAATCTTGATTCTCATCCTTGAGCTCCTGAAGCTGTTCTTCCTCTTTTACCTCCATTGAAGAACCATTTTCTTGTGTATTCCCATGATCTATAACAAATGCCGAAGAACAACAATGAGAAAATCAGTCTCATTGAGCCCTAAAAAGGACTGATTTGTCCACAAACTCAAAGAAATCTCTTTAGCCAAAAGAGTAACCCTAAAACATCATAAAAATCAAAACTTTAGTTTACAAGAAGCGAAAGAATCAGAAATACCTAAACTATCTTGAGCTTCATCGTCGAGCTTCGCTCGCTTAGCCTGCGAAGAATCAGATACTGGATTGCTATCATCGACGATATCTCCATTCGACCCGGCATGTTGCTCGTCGAGCTTTCGCTTGAGATCTATAGGCGGCGTAGAGATAACAACAACATCTTCCTCCGCCATCTGGAAACAAATCGTCCGGCGAGGAATTTAGGGAAAGCTGAGTACTTTTTAGGGTTTGGGGAAGAAGAGAATTATCTCCGGCAGTGAAAGAGTTCTCGACTCTGAGCGGTGGAGAAAGTAACTTTAAGGCTTCGCCGAGTATTTTTAAAGTTTGGGCTTTTTGGGCCTCATAATGGGCTAGCCAGTTTTTGGAAAATACCAAGTTCATGATGTTCATTTTTTTGTTGTTGTGGAGATAGCTTATGCTCTAATTTTCTAGAATCGACAACAATTTATATGCCAAAGTAGGATTTTGTAGGGTATTTATTTCCATTGCAGTGGTTTTATCGACTTCAGACTATTTCATCACGATTCGAGAAATGTTCTCATCTCTATAATAGTCTCAAAGCTTTAAACCCTGATGACATCCATAATAAAACCCACATAGCTTGTGATATTCTTAAGATCGAACATATAAAAAGGCTAACCAACTAAGACTTTCTGTCTCTAGACATGCATAAATGGCTACAGTAATCACTCTGCTTTGTATCCCACGGCAGGGACACGACTCACAAAAGCGATTTCATAAGATGGTTAACTACTTATGCATAGGTACGACATAAACACACATGTATTTGTTTTCTTAAGGTACATAAAGTGATGCACATTGTACGATTGATTCTCCACTGTGTATAGGTATTGTAGAAAACGGCTTCTCATCTAAGGCTCAAAACCGGCCATGCGCCAGGAGATGGTAGAGCAGGACGGATCACAGGGACCCTTCTTACTTCTGTGAACACTTCATTGAGTCGAGCTGCCTGACTCATCACCCGTGACGCCTTCTGCATAAATCATAAACAACCCAAGACGTGATAATGATAAAATAAAATTTTGCCAAATGAAAGATATCAAATCTCAGCATTTCCCACAGATGAGGCCTAAACATTTTTTGTTCTTGATTAGGATCAATTTTAAGAACATATTAACTATAATATATATCCTTGATTTAAGCTAGGACGGGACATCATTGAACTAAACTAAACTTGATCCTACACATCAAGGCAGACAAATTGCATCAACGCGCAATATAATAGACAAAAGCTTACTCTTTAACCGAATCAATCAAGACTAGCTTACAAACTTCAAGTAAAATGATAACACAAGGTTCAGAGTTAATATAGTGTACCTTATCGTCAATCGTAACTTTAAGATGGAACCTTTGAGCTTTCTTCTTCATATTATACAATCTGCGTCCCAAGAGAACCAAACCCATCACAGCTGCAGCCATCGAAACAGACCAAACCGGACCAATCTTAAACACCGAGTACTTAAGAAGCACAAATGGCATCTTCCACCACACAGTCTCTCTACTTTTACCCTCACGACCAGATCTCACCGCGCCAACTTCTACAGTATCTCCTCCACTTCCCTCAATTACTTCACTAGAAGCAACTACACTATCAGAAACAATCTCTTCTTCACCATTCACAACCCCAGAATCTCCAGAAACCAATTCATTTCCCCCTAAATCAGACCAAAACTTACTCGAATCCTCAATAGGCTCTTCAACACCAGATTCGTTCTCACCGTGCCTTCCATCATCGACTTCTTCTTCGAGATTCTCTGATTCATAGTGAGATATGGTTCCACCAGTTAATTCAGTAGCAGCCTCGACATGCTTCTCATTGGCAGCTTCAGAATCACTCAACCTAACCTCACCATCACTCAAAATTCCAGTTTCCGAATCATAAACCCCTAATTCATTTCTAACACAATCAACACCCGATTGATTAACATTGAACTGATCAAAACCCAAATCAACACAAACCTCACCCGGATTCAGAGACTCCGACCCGTAATCAACCCGGGAAGAATCACAATCAGCAGAGAAATGATCAGAAAGAATCATACCGTCATCGATTACACTTACACACTCCAATTTCTTCTCCGATGTGATCGAATCAATTGATTCTGTATCAGAGCCATGAAGAAGCTCCCAATCATCCATGACGATCGAATTTCGAAGATTTCAGATTGGAATTGCAATAATCAGAAACCCTAATGGAAAAACCCCCAATTTTGGAGAAGGATCAAGAAATAGAGCGGTTGATGATCGAAAAGAATGGTTCTTATCCACTTTGAGGAAGTAATTACGTGGAGGTATTTAATTGGTTACGTGTCAATCTCAATGCTCAACTAGATCTTTTGGCATTAAAGTATGGTAGATTGAGAGAAGTATCGTATTTATTCCTTTTGTCATTTCCATCTTTTTCTTACAATGTTTAATTAGGGTTAATTAGGATTAAGAACAGATATCAGTGGCGGATCTAGAATAAGTTTCTAATGGGGTCATTATATTGTATAAATAGAAGAAAAGAGAATTGAAGCTATGTTAATGGGGTCAACTCAAGAAATTTTAACCATTTTTTCTAATTTTTTCTTAATTTTTAATAACAAATCTTTCAAAATATAAAAGTAATTGGGGTCAGTTGACCCCACTCCCACCAACGTAGCTCCGCCACTGACAGATATACACATAGATCAAACGGATTAGACTATACAAGTTGGATAAGTATAGTTAGTATTAAATAAGTAAACCAAGTGATGTTCAAATAAATGGAGTAAAAGTTGAAAAAAGAAACTAGTAAGTACGGTAAAAGTTAAATAATTTTCTAGTTTTAAATCTACATATACATTTTTACAGTACTTTTTTGCTTTAATTCTTTTGGATCCGGGTTTGACCCGGTTTTAGTCTGTTCGGATATTGGATAAGCAATTTTAGGGATGTTGTCTTAATTTCAAACTGATAAATGAAGCCATGTTGTCTTTAATTCATCTACTTATTCCGTTTAATGTTTCTTTAATTACAAAAAAGTTACCTATTTTAATGGTAAATAATCTTTCATATTAATGACCCTAATAAATAGCCAATTTTAATGGAAAATCGTTTTTCATATTTATGCTCATAATAAATGTCCAGATTTTAACAATAAATATATTATGAAATTATAAAGAAAAATGTATTTATTTTTTAACAGTATATATATATATATATATATATTATGTTAATATATATATATATATATATATATATATATAATGTTAATAAATTTGTGTAAATACTCCAACAATAAGCTACGTCATTTTTCTTTTACAATAACAGATTAAATATAGGCAATTCTCCATTTAAATTGCAATAAATTTAAAATCAAAATAACAATTAATATTTGTTATTTTTCTAAATTATTTTTGTAATTAAATTACATAAATATTAATAATAATTTGTCTACACCATCAAATGAAAATAGTTAGTTATATAATCTTTTATTTAATATTACGTAATATATATATATATATATATATTGGTAATATTTTATGATGTGGGTGAACAAATTATTTTCGTATTTATGTAAACAAAACAATAAAATCTAAATTAGTTTAAAATTTGAGATACTATAATCCCAAAAATAAAACTAATTAGAAACTAATCGCAACAATCATTCTACATAAATGGAATATTCTTTACAAGATTACTTAATCGCATTTACTGCATTATTCGTTTCCAATTATGATTACAAATCTTTGATTAATTTACTGGTATTAAACTCATATCTACATATACATTTTTACAGGTTTTTTTTTGCTTTTAATCATTTGGATCCGGGTTTTACCCGGTTTAAACCTATTCGGATCTAGAATAAGAGATTTAAGGAATATTGTAATAAAAACGACATTTAAGACTAAATTAAACAGACAATTCGTTTTAATCTTATTTCCTTAACTACTTCCCACATTAATTGGTTCTATTCCTTTTTATCAATAGTAGCATTAAAGATTTTCCGTTTACGAATCTTGCAAAAATCTCTGCTTAGTCCACGATTAGTTTCTAAAATAAAATCTCCGAGATATTTGATAGCATTTAATTAATACCAAATTATCATTTAATTCTACATATCTCTAACCAAAAAAACGTCATTAATATAGATAATTACACATATATTTATGTTTCCTTATTCCTTAACTTCTTCCCATATTAATAGGCTATATTACTCTTTATCTCGAGATGATTTTCGAATATTTATGCCATCTTAACTAATTACATCCACATACCATATATCATCTATATTCTCTTTATATTATGCAATAAAATATTTTTAAAACATAATTATGGCTAATTAAATTCTTTCCATTATATGGTTCCCTTCTCTAATTGAATCCATAATTCCCGCCCAAGAAAATCTCAACGATGATACCATAATTATATACTCTTCGATATTTTTCTTAACATTTGATTTTAAGAAACAAAGTTATGACTATAATTATTTTTTTAATTCGGTTTAATGTGATTTCCTAAACTAATTACCACATTAATCGGCTATATTCCTTTTAAATGGTTGCTTAGCTTTTTTTTAAGATTCTCTGCAAAACCAAATCATTTACAATCTTTTTCAAACAAATTTTGTTATATAACGATTTCCTAATCTTTCCTTAAACATATCCTAAACTTTCGTTGTATATAATATCTTTGATTTTCTACTTTCTCTCCAAGATATTATCAAACTACCTTAACAATAAACCTAGATGCCTACCTACCCTATAAATACCACACTTTTACTCGACTAGAAGACTCATCAAACAAATACCTCTTCTTACCCATTCCAATCTTTATTTGTTATATGAACTTTCATTTTTCTGATTCATGAATTTAATAAACATTTGATGTCTTGCGCAGATAATCCTATACAAGATGAGCAACCCATTGATGATTGCCATTATCAAGAGCATATGCTTTAAATTTACGTCAGATTCTTTCATATGGTTAGTCTTTTTTATTCACCCTATTTTTTCTAGGTAAATCTTCATGTTTAATGATAATCTTAATATATATATATAAGATAACTACAGTTTGATAGCATTGATTTTTAAAAAACTTAAAAGAAAAAATAAAAACGAAAATACAAACTATAACCCAAATGTTTTGAATTCCACTCATGCTTACAAATGAGATCAACAATTTCATACATCCAAATTGTAAGACATATATAATTGATTGTAAATTTTATTACTGTAATAATTCTTATTAAAGTATACTTATTAAACTCATAAACTCTAATTTCTATAGTATATAGTATAAATGTGGATCCAAATATTTAAAATTTATTAAAAAATTAAATATTATAATTATTTAAACTTTTAAAAAAGTCTAACTTTATTAAACGTTTTAATTATTTATAATATTATAACTTTTATGAAGTTTCAAATATTATAAATATTTGAATTTTATAAGAATTTATAAGTAGTTTAAACATTATAAATATTTATAAAAGATATTAATACAAGACGGTATACTACGGGTGAAATCCTAGATATAACAATCAAAATAAAATTATGAAGTTTGGGTCGTATTAAAACTTTTATGAAGTTTCAAATATTAGAAATATTTGAACTTTATAAAAAAAATTACAAAAATGATGTTTAATTTCAAGGGACGGGGTTATATAGTGGGACGGATTTAGATCGATATTAATACGAGATGGTATATTACGGGTGAAATCCTAGAATTAGCGATCAAAATACAATTATACAATCTTAAACACTAAATAAAACAAATACAACTTAAATTTTGATTTTTTAGTTATAAAATATTGACATGCGGTTTACCATATATCTATAGATCATTCTAAAAAAATCATTTTTTATTTAGAGAAAATATAGACCCGCGGTACAATATCTAGTATTTTTTAAAAATAATGATTCAAACAATTTTCTTATATCATTCGATAAATAATATGTATTTTTCTGAAATTGTTAAAAAATAAATTTTAACAAAAAAAGAAATGGGAACCCTATTTAAATTTTTGTTTTTAATGCTGGTGTAGACTCCAAATGTGGTTCATACAAATATGATCAAATAAAAATAATTGAAAAAAAAATAAGAAAAGTATTTTTGCGGGTTACTATGAATGCATGAGATTTTGTCAATGTAAAAAATGCAGCATGTGCAAGTCTTGTTCTTTAGGTGGACAACAAACTTATTGTTATTGTCTTTTACCTCAAACTCATATTAATCTACTTAGAAAACATCGAGTTTCATTGCATCAAATCAATGAACCTTAATACTATCTCCTTTGTAACATTGCAAAGCCCGAGATACCCTTTACCCCGAACGGACTTGTCCGAAAGGCTCAATTTTTTCTGGACATCTCTATACTAATATTATGGAAGTACCTTTAAAAACTAACCTTACCCTTTGTAAAATATTACTTAGTTATGCCATTAGAAATAGAATTTCAAAAACCAAATTAATTCAGCTTATTAATGATAAACAAGTCAATTAACACAAGATCCATTTGTTATTCTCGCGGATAAACGGATCTTATAAACGGGTTATTTCCGATTTACTAATCGATATATATGTAATATTTTTAAGATTTTCTTAACCATATACAAAATATTCCCTTAACAACTAGCTCAATATTATGTTAAGATTTCGTTAACAATTTACATGATATTACATGTAATTATAACTATATTAATTTTAATGATAAGATTGTATCACAGATAATTATAACTATTTTTAAAATAAAACTTAAACAACATGGAATACAAAACTAAAATTGATAAGGCACTCTATTATGAAAGATTTAATAAAATCAAAAACTATACAACAACAAAAATAAGATATAAATGTGTTATTTTCACTATAGTAACACCATTTCTTTTTAAATATAAGTTTACAATTTGTAATCTTTAAAAAAACATCAATCTGTGTTATAGCACGGTTATATGTCACTTTAATATGAAAGAAATCTATAAAAAGAGCTAAATACATTAAAACAAAATATAATCAAACTAATCATAGTATTATACAAAATATATATATTAAATTACCCTAAAATCTTGTTTTGAAAAAAAATTATGTTTTATAGTCACATATAACCCTTGCTTTAGAACATAAATTATTGAAATTATTATATAGGATATATAATTAACCCCTGTTCTAAAAATCGGCTGCCTCCGTCCTTCAGAGTAGGTACGACCTTGTTCCACTCGGTGTTCATCAGACGTAGAAGCTCCCACCACGTTAAATTTCTTAGGATCAGCGATTTTGGGCATAACATCACGAAATTGCTCCATGCAACCTAGGCGCTGATCGAAAAGGGACCGCAGCGATTTTGTCCAAATCGGTAATAAAATCGGTGATCCGATTTTTTGTTCGCCTAGACGGCGTCTAGACCACCTAGCGCCCGATTAATTCCCGTTTAATCTCTAATTTTCTTGCTAGGCGCTAAGCCCACCTTCACTGTTCGACTAGCACGTCTCGATTTTTTAAACACGATAATTAACTATACCTATAATAACATCACAATTCATAAACTAATATATTATATCAAAAATATTATTTTTAAAATATAAAATAGAAAAAATAAAGTTTAATCCGTGCTATAACACGGGTATTGATCATCTAGTATATTGATAAGTTCGAATCTGCTATTTTTCTGGGTTGGACCGGACCATCCCACGGATTTTAGTCCTAATTGACATGTTAGTTAGTTCCAAGGGCTTCAATTATGAAAAGTATTCTTCCGGGTTAAAAAATAGATTCGCTCAAACTTAAGGTCTTTTGTTGTTAAACTCTCTTTCTTCTTTCTTTTTGCAAAAACCTAAAATCCCTCTCAAAATTCTTTCTGTCTCTTCTTCTCCGTCCAAATTCTCCATGGATCGATCTTTGAATCTCCTCGATTTAGCCTTAGGGTTCGATGAGCAGCTAGCTAATCCATCTCCACTAAATGGTAAAGTAATACTAATCGAAGACTGTGTAGAGACCAGTGGTTCCTTTGTTCTTCACCAGCTGATGAAACGTGTTCTCTCCCCTAATTCCTCTGACGCTCTTATCTTTCTCGCTTTTGCTCGCCCTTTCTCTCATTATGATCGAATCTTGCGTAAACTGGTAAAAAGTTTCGATCTTTATTTGTTTTGTCTCCAATTTCATTGGTTTCTACAAGAATTTCTTAGTGTCTTACTATGTTACAGGGATGTAATTTAGCGACCCATAAGACAAATAATCGATTGGTGTTCTTTGACATGCTAATGGTCAAGTGTTCAGGTGAGACTTATCTCAGGTAAACAATTGATTTGATTAGAAGTAGAGTTTAGCTAATGCTTAATGTCATAACTCACATCAGCTTAGTTAGTCTTTGATACTTAGAGAGTTAAATAGACTTAATTTTGGATGGTTTGGTAGCTTTAGAGAATGTTAGGATATCTCTAGAACAAATCTTCTTACTTGTGGTTTTGGTTTTGGTGATCTCGATTGTTTGATCATCGGTTCTTCTATGTAAGTGACGAGTTAATTACATGAAGTAGCAATTGTCTCTGTTCTCTGCATATCAGATTCTGAACAAGGAAGTTGTATTTTGAACACAAATGATGAGGTTTTTGTTGGGCTAGCTTAGATTCTACCTCCAGATTTGACTTATGTTATGTAAACAGAATTTGATTTCATCTACTTGTAGGAGTTTCATTGTTTAGTGGTGTCAATACATCTGTTTTTAAGATATGAAAACACTTTCTTTTGCTGAAATTCTTTACCAGATGGTGAAGAAATGGAAGACAATGTGAGTGCAGTTGCGAAACTATTTCGGGAGATACAAGATACTGTTCGAAAGCTACAGAGTGTAACTAATGGTAACATAACTGTTATGGTGGATGACATGTCTCTCCTGGAAATTGCGACTACCAGCAGCAATTCAGATCACGTCTTGGACTTCCTGCACTATTGCCACACGTTAAGTTCTGAAAGCGTAAGCCAGATGCTCTAAAACTTTCTGGAATACATTATTGGGGATTTACTTATTTTGAGTCTCTAACGGCTACACCTTTATTTTTTCTTGAAAGACAGAATTGTTCATTGGTCATTCTCAATCATGAAGATATATATGCGAGCATGGAGAGACCTGCATTTTTGCTACAGATGGTGTGCCTTGCAGATGTTGTGATAAAGGCAGAGCCTTTAGCCTCTGGTTTAGCAAATGATGTACATGGCCAAGTAAGCAATCACAATACTCTTTTTCCTTAAATCACTAATTGAACCTTTTGTTTGATAATTTCTTGGTGTCTAATTGATTTTTGGTATTAAGTTGACTGTTCTGAACAAGGGGATAAGCAATTCAGGTCGAGGAAGCTCGAGGAACAAGTTGCAGAATTTTCAATTCAGGATCAAGGAAAACGGCATCGACTATTTCTATCCTGGTTGCAGAAGCTGATGATTAGAGACCGTTTTTGTAGTGAAATGCATCTTGAAATTTTGTTCTGTTTTCGTGAGGAAGCTACTGCATTTAGGTTAAAAGATTATGTACTCTTCTCAACATTTTTTCCCAAGGTTGTCAGTTTATTAGTAATGAGTCAAACAGACTAGACACAAATGTTATAATGCTCACTCGGCGTGTCTCCGAGACAGAGACGAGACTTACAAAAATGATTGGATAATATTGTAAATTACTATATGCATAGGATCAACGCAAACACATGTATCTCTCTGTTTCGGTTGGTGCATAAGATGATACATTGTATGATCAGCTTCTCATCTAAGGCTCAAAACCGGCCATACGCCAGGAGTTGGCAGAGACGGGCGGATCACAAGGACCCTTCTTACCTCTGCAAACATTTCATTGAGTCGATCTGCCTGATTCATCACCCGTAAAATAGCCAAAAGGTTTTATCTTTGGACTTGGTAAGAGTCGAGCGAGTGATGACGTGGAGATATGCTGATCGGTTTTTATGCCTTTAAACCAAAATCAAACTGAATAAACCAAACCAAACCAAACCAATAAATGCCCTAGGCCCGAGCTCTCTATATAATAGAGTCCGATGAACAAATACAACAATACAACGATCATGAATAGAGAGAAAACATTAGATTCAATCCCAATTGATCTCTTTCTCGAGATCTTCTCGAGATTGCCTACAAAGTCAGTCGGGAGGTGTCGTTGCGTGTCGAAGCTATGGAAGTCATTACTTGGCCGTCAAGATTTCACTGAGTTGTTCCTGACCAAGTCCTTGACTCGTCCACGTCTCTTATTTGCCGTCAAACAAGCCAACGATGAATGGCTCTTCTACTCGTCACCTCACCCTCAGAATCCATATGAGAAGTCTACTGTAGTAACGGCAGATTTTCATACCAAGTTTTTTAAAAGCCGAAGTCATTGCATCTATGCCTCTGGTTTGTTCTATTTTCCTGATATGCGGATCTCACAAAATAAGAGTGAGGAGGATTCCGTGCCTGTGATATGTAACCCACTCACAGGACAGTATGTGATCTTACCTAAACCGAGACTCGACAGCGAGGTGATCAGCTTTTTGGGGTTTGATCCGATTGACAAGCAATTCAAGGTATTGCTCATCAACACTTTCGTTAATAACGAAACGTTTCATCATATTCTGACATTAGGAGCTGGAAAAATGAAGTGGAGGAAGATCCAATATTGTCCCTTTACTCATAGGCCTCATAGGCCTCATAGGCCTCATAGGTCTTCTGGTCAAGGGATTTGCATCAATGGGGTTTTGTATTACTTAGCGCGGAAAAATGATGCGTTTGAATATATGATAGTTTGCTTTGATGTTAGGTCTGAGAAATTTAGGTTTATTGATGGATGGTATATTCATCAATTGATAAATTATAAGGGTAAATTAGGTGGGATTAATTTGCATTATGAGCAGCGTAGTGAATGGGGTAGTGGATGGGATACCCGTGAGTTACAACTACGGGTTCTAGAGGATGTGGAGAAACAGGAATGGTCGAAATATGTCTACCCTTTTCTGGAGAATGGATACCGCAAACATCTTTCCGTTGTTGGGATGACTATGACAAGTGAAATTGTCTTGTCGGATAATTGGGGATCTAGGCCTTATAATGTTTTCTACTTCAATCCCGAGAGGAACACTTTCCAATGTGTTAACTTCCAAGGTGTTGGAGCTAAACATGAAAAGTTCTATCATTGTGGTATAGTTTATGCCTTTGTAGACCATGTTGAGGATCTTAGTGTTAACGATGCAAAGCAACTCAAGTCAAGCATATATGCTAAAGATCGTTGTATGTTTGAGAGCATTAACAAATTTGATGCTTTGTGTCGTTTAGATGATGGTTGATATAAATGTGTCAACATGTATTTTCTCTCTGTAAGCATCAAGTTATCAAACAAGTTGTTATCCAAGTCAGAGCCATGGCTGAAATTGTCTTTTATATAATTCTCTCTATCTTGCCTGTGAGTGTGACACTTACCATTTACATGTTTCGTGTTAGCTTTATTACTCTGTTGGCTTAGCATTTTGTTCTGGTAATTGTGTTACTCGTTACTTGGAAGCAAACTAGTGTTTTATCAAAACTTATTTTAAAGACATCTAGTATTAAAGATGGGCTGTTTAAGCTTATGAGGATTCTTTAGCTTCCTTCAATACGTGAGTACATCATGTTTTCTTGCATATATATTATCAAACAAGAATGCATTCAAATCAAATTAGTTGTAGATTGAAATGTAGTCAGTTTCAAGACGAGACACAAATGCTATAATGATCGCTTGTGTCTCCAATGACAGAGACAAGACTTACAAAAGTGATTGGATAATATTGTAAACTACTATATGCATGGGATCAACGCAAACACATGTATCTCTGTTCTATTGGTACATAAGATGAAACATTGCACGATCGGCTTCTCATCTAAGGCTCGAAACCGGCCATGCGCGAGGAGATGGCAGAGACGGGCGGATCACAAGCCCCTAAACCCGATCGATTAACATCTAAATCAATCCAAACCTCTTCCGGATTCAGTGGATCCGACCCGTAAAATTAAACCAAATTTTAGAAAATTAAACCAATTTTTATTAAAATTATACAAATTTTTAGATTTTTTTCTCGAAAACTGATCCGACACCGATTCAAATCCGATACCATCCGAACCGAATCCGAACCAAGTCTACTACTTAATCCCTCGTATCGACCCGCCAGGACTTTCAAATCGTAAACAGAACCAAGAATTCTCGCTACCGCTTTCGAAATCCTCTATGGAGTAAACGGTAAAGAGGTGAAGCACTTGAGTAAATATGAGACATCGTAATATCCATGAAACGTGACCCAAGTAATATCCCTCGTATTCTTCAGAATCCAAAAGAGCTCTGAGAAAAAAACCTTAATTTTGATACCTTCTTTCTCTAATGAACTCGATTGATTTCTCTAAGGAACTCGATTGATTTCTCGATTGATTTCTCGTTTCTAGCATCTTCAATATCTCCGAAATAAGCGAAATTGATTTCCGAAGTTTCTCCAATTCTTTCATTGACAAATGATAGAAAGCTTGCTGAATATCCAAACACAGCATGTTATAGGACTTGCTATAGACTGGGGTACACTGATAGATACTCAGTTAGTCACATACATAACCGATCCATCCAATCCAAATACATTGATGTAGTCAAATATTACTTTGCTATTATTTTGGTGAATAAGTAATAAATTATGAAAAAAGAGAAAGCAATTATGTCACACGTAAATTAAAAAAATTAATAATTCATTTAAAACTAAAAATTGTGAGTTTTATAACTAAATGAAAAATATACAAACAAAAAGTATATCAATTCATTAACTGATTCATTTCTTCTAACCGTCACACCTTTAAAAAATGTCACGTGCTCGTGGATCACTCTAAATGGCAACTCATTAGTTTTGCGCTCATACTACATAATTTTCACGAGAGTGTGTAGTTTTTGTTCACATAAATATGTTTTAATTTTTTTGAAAATGCATTGTTTTATCTCAAAGTGTCCGAACACCTACGTACAAACAAAAAGTATATGCATATGTGTGGTATAATCAAAAGATATGTAAGATATATTCCAACTTGTTTAGCAAAATTTTGTGTGTGTGAGATAATCAAAAAGTATGTAAGAGATATTCCAACTTGTGTAGCAAATTTTGTGGTCCTTCCACTCACAAATAAAATTACTTATTTGTATAGTTTCCTTCAAAATATGTTTTGATGATTTTACTAGTTTACTTGTTTTCTATTAGTTTCATAAGTACTTTAATTTTAAGTATCTAAACTCAAACTCAATATATTGCGAACATGGTAAAACTTGTTAGGGTTTTAAATTAATCAGGAACGATGGAAAATATAAATTCAGGCACTTTATAAGGGAACAGTTCAAGGAATAGAGGAATATTATCGTAAGAGATTTCCTAAGTTGCTGATGAGAGTCTATTTAGTCGTCCTCACGCACAAGCATGGGGTTGATGCAGAATTCGGAGGGTACATTACAAAGAATTATGCACGAAATATCAGAAGAAGAGAGGTATATTTAGGAGAAGAATGAGTGTGTTTTTTGCTACTATGTTTTACCAGGGGGCGTTTGGGGTGCGCAAGAGGAGCAAATGTGCAGGGCCCAAATTTTTTTGGGTAAATTTAAGGGCCCAAATTTTTTTTTAGTACGAAAAAGGGTAATTTTTAAAACTTTAAGATATTTTTAGCATGAAAAAGGCCCAAATATTTTATTTCGTATGAAAAAGATTAATTTTTAAGATTTTTTTAACATGAAAAAGGCCAAATTTTTTTTTGTATTAAAAAAAGGGCCATTTTTTAAGATTTGTACCGGGACTCCAAATTAATTGCCGGCCCTGTGTTTTACTTATACCTTTGAGTTTATAGAGCCATGAGTAATGCATAATGTCTAAAGTTGTTAGTATCTATTTTCTTATTGATAATCTCTTTCATTTTGAACTCATGTGGAAGAAAAGTAAATGAGATTTGAGTCTATGATTTTCTTTGTTCCGTCTCTTTTGGAAAAAGCTGAATGATGGTTATGAAATTCATTAGCACAATAACCCATTGATTCCATCTTGAATAAGCTCGAGAAGAAACATCAAATCTTCATAATCTTAATCAGTTCTCATAGTAGGAAGCTTCGCCAATGGCCTTGATATGTCTCCTCCATAAACAGATATTACTCCCACTTACAAGAAGAGGTGAGCTGATAGATGAACAAAGAGGATCTAGCTATTAGCTCCGGCGATTTGACTTTAAGCATGTAGGAAGAAGAGAACAAGCAAATCCGAGATTAGTCGGAAGTTTATTGTCCAAAACAAATAAGAAAATTAACAACAACAGGTCACTAAATCCGAGCCATAGTTCTTCGATTTGATTCTGAAAAAAACAAAAACAACAAAAGAAAGCTATTATATAATCCGATCAAAATAGGAAAAAGAAGCTCTCTCTCTAAAAAAGATATGGGAGAGTTAAGAGAGAGAGAGGCTCTTTGTAAGATTCAGTTTGTGTCTTACATTAAAACTTTTTTTTTGTAAGAATATAAAAGTTTATTCAATAAAAAACCATGCTTACATTATATTCATAAATTTTAATTGCATATCTTTTGTGTTGGGTAATTAATATCGGATAATATTCTAATTACATAGGAAATGTTTCATGCTTTAAGGACGAACCCGTCATGATGCAAAAGAATATTCTCTCAAATCTGCATTGAGTAGCTACATAAGTGGTATCGGATCTCTGAAAACCCAAAAAAAAACACATCTAGATTTACACCCGCATTCCAAATAGTCATTCTATTTTCCTTGGAGAATCTTTTGTGCCAAGCAAGCCATACAATGAATGAGTACTTCAGAGTAGTGTGGGAGAACCAAACCCCTTGTACCATTCTCTAGTTTGCATCACACTACACATGTGATTCATTGAAGAGATTGAATGTGTGACTATACATGTCTTCCGCTATATTCAAAGATCTACTGATTTAATATTATTTTATTATAATTAAACATTCTTTTTTTTTACAATTTTTTTTTTGAATTTAGTGTTAAATTATATTCAAAAGAAAAATATATCGTTTTTACAACTAGTGCGATGTTTTTGAATCAAAGCTGAAATTGTAAGCTGAAAATTTAGAAACTATAGTGTTTTACGCTCTTGAAGCAAACCACAATTGAAGCCCTTCGTCATACCGCCTATCACCCATGATTCTGATCGATGAAAGGTTGTTTTGGAGTTGTTTATCGATCCAACCAATGAGTCGTGTAAGTGAATTTGGTTTCTCCCCATGCCTTCTTCTGTTACGTTCTCTCCATATTGTGTAAACCGAAGCTTGTAGGGCGTATCTCAGTAGAGTTTCAATCAGTTGTGTACAGTGCCTTGAGAATGTTCTTTGTTGTGGCTGTCCAAATGATTAAATGTATGGTTTTTGCAGATGCAAAATACTTATTAGATCTAGACAAAGTCGATCACAAATATGATACATATTCACAATCGGAAACATTACTATATCATGGCATGTTCAAAATAAAATGTTTGTGACCACTTCTTTAAATCATATTAAAAGTACCATAGTCAATTAATCGAGTGGATAATATGTATGGTTTAGGTTAATTATACCCAATTACCCATGCTATAATAATAATTTTTTATGTATCACTTTAAATGATGTGTTTCTTTTTTGCAACTTTTTTGTTTAATTTTAAATGATATTTTCCAGTTTTCTATGCAAAAATTAAATACATTTAATTTATTTTTTATCAACCATATTATACGGTATGTTTTTTTATTGATTAAATTTATTTTATTTAATATTATTTTTTTTTTGTAAAAAAGTAAATAAAATAAAAAAGTTATATGTTTTATTAATTTGTTGTAAAAATCTGAAATTATATTTATATTAAGTGGTTGAGTAAAAAAATATACATTTATATTAAGTGGTATTTTTATCTATACTAGTATTTTTGCAACACTTTGGTGACGGGTGGGTAAAAATACTTCTGGGTTAATCGGATATCCGACCCGTTTTTTAAATTCCTTCACGAAAAAATTTGTTGGGTCGGGTTATATTTAACCCAACTCATACACCGGATATTTTATATTTAATAATTTAGATATTTAGAAGATTTGATTAAGATTTAGAATTATGATTCTCCTATCATCTTTGTTTGATTTGTTTTTAACTCTTTTGAATCATCATATAATACATAAAGTAAAAAAAAAATCAATTTTTTTCTGCATATTTTGTGATTCGAAATTTTAAAAACGGACATATATTATCCAATTTACAAAAATGTGTGTTCAACGTTCTACATCGATTAAAATATTTAGACAATGATTCAGAATCATATCATTAATAAGACCAACATTAATAAAATAAATGAGTTTTTTGGCCGGACGGGTTTGGCGTGACGGGTTTTTGAATCAACAATAATAAAAAGATTAAAATATCATTAATCCGCCGCTTCAATACGGATTAAATCCTTATTTTTTTTAATACCACCAATATTAGACATATTAAATCAGTCTCATTTAGAAAAAGTTGTATAAAACCAAAAATTGTCCCGTGGTATAATGTTACTTAATAAAAATATTTATACAATTTTAAAATATCATTAACATGCCGCTTTAATACATATTAAATCTTCATTTTCTTCAAATATAAATGTCTTAGAGAATGATATGATTTGTAAATTTTTATATATAATAAATAATCATTAAATTTTAAAATAAAAACAAATTACGGGACGGGCTAAGAAATTACGGAACGAGTTATATTTCGGAAAAAATTTATATGGCGGACGAATTTGAATCAATATTTATATACCGCTTTAATACGGGTTAAATCCTCAATTTATTAATAATTGTCTCGTGGACTCGTGGTATACCGTTACTTAATAACAATTGTAAACTATAATATAAATAAATATGTTATAACGAGATACAATTTACAAAATATTTTTATACTAACTTTAAAATTAAATCATCCCGCGGTGTACCGCGGGTTAAAATCTAGTTTATGAACTAAAATTCCAAACTGAAAACTAAACCAAAATCCAGATCGGACACGTCATCATTTCCAATATCCACAGTCAAAGACATGGAGGGGACATTTTAGTAAAAATAAGAGTTTGAGATGACGTAGCTCTGGCTCATGTGTAGTTAGTATATTTTTTTTTTTTTGGTCGTGGTGTAGTTAGTATTAAACCAGAGAAATAGTCGTCGCAGAGACGCAGACTAACCAGAGCCGTCGGTGGTTGGTTTCGCGATTTCGAGCTCCATCTCTACCTGTCTCACCTAAATCTCCGGCGATCAACTTTTACTTCTCCGGTTAATCAATCTCTCCGGTAAACTCTTCCTTCAATTTATATCTTCCAGATTCATAAAATTTCTTCATTTTGAGAAACATAGGTTGATTATTCATTTCCTGGTTCAATTATCAAATTACTGTTTTAACATAGAAATTGCATCTCTTAGATCAATTTTTAGTCTTGGTTCACTAAATCAAAGATCCAATTATATGTTCATAAACTCATGACTCAGACTTCACAATTGGAGACTATTTGCTTCTCTTTTCATGTTGTGTGTTAAGACTCAATCATTTTGGGTGTTTTCAGGTGGCCATGGACAAAGAAGTTACAAAGATTGAAAGTGATGACACTTCATCAGTGGAGATCAAAGTGTTGTTATTCGCCAGAGCTCGAGAGCTCACAGGTGTGCCTGATCTAACACTGAAGATGCCATCAGGTAGTACAACACAGAAATGTATGGATGAGTTGGTGCTTAAGTTTCCAAGCTTGGAAGAGGTACGTAGCTGTGTCGTTCTTGCTTTGAACGAGGAATATACAACCGACTCCGCCATTGTTCAACATAGAGATGAGTTAGCCATCATACCTCCAATAAGCGGTGGCTAATGCATCGGCACTGCTTAAATCCAACTCGGGTTTGTATTTTCATTGGCGATAATCCAAAATGTAACAGTTTAAGGTACTTTTGTTACAAACAACACAGATATATGTCTTTTATAAGGGAAGAAAGGTTACATCAGTTTCTTGCTGTGTTTCTCTTTCCGTGGATCGTGAAACTCACGACTTCTTCATCTTGATATCGATAATCAGTCTAACAAACAGAAGAGCAAGTGTTTATCACTAGTTCAGTAGCGACGTGGTCTTGAATGGTTGATACTATCTAGTGCCGAACCCAGAAGCCTTCTACTATACTCCAAACTGGCTCCATTCGATACTCCTGGTGGAGGTGGCTCTGCAAAAATGCACACAAACCAAAAATTACAGATCAAAGTACATTAACTCTTATACTCGGAAAAACGATTTCGAACGAAGTAAAAAGGTTCTTGATATCGTAATCTGTGTTGAATTCGGCAAAGAAGCAGCTAGAATTCTCATAACTCCAGCAGCCAATCTAATGATAGCCATTAGATTAAGCAAACAAACCAAAGTACATTAAGTCTTTATACTCTTATACATAGAAAGAGAAATAAATTGAGCAGAAGAAGGTTCTTGATTCCTTAAAGAAGCAGCTAAATTCTTATAACTCAGAAGTCAAAACTAATCATACATTGAGACAACCATCAAGATTTTGGCTTACTTATGTCAATGCTCTAAACGAAAGCTTCTCGATCTTTTTCGTTGTTCGCTATATCAAGAGAAACAAGTAAAAGAGAAACCTTGTGTGTTATCCAGAGGCAGTGGTGAAGGTGGAGAAATCAATTGCGACGAAAACCTCTCCGATTGATGATGATTATAACCTCTATCCGAATGCTCGAAAGCCAAAGACTGCGGTCTCGTCCTCTGACCGGAATTCGCCTGTAACTTATCCTGTCCAGATATCTAATTTCCACAAAACAAAAATCAAGAACCACAACAAAATCAAGAACCACAATAATCAAGACAGAGAACAAGACTCACAGCGAACTTCAGATTCCGATTATAGAGCGAAACAAGACCGGAGAAAAGCTTAACGGCATAATCGGCGATTTCTTCAGTCTCATACTCAGCAAAGGCAAAGCCTTTAGGTTTATCAGTTTCTTTATCACGAGGAATGTGTAGATCGATTACTCTACCAGCTTGAATCATGATATCATACAAAACCCTATCGCTTACTCTCTCGTCTACGTTTCCTGATTTTTTCAAAATCATCATTTTCGAATTGGTTTCGAGAAGGTTTAATACTCAAGATCAATGGAGATGTTTGAAGAGAAACTTACCTATGTAGACGGTGCAATTGGAATTCGTAGACATTGAAGCTAATTTGTTGATCGGAACAATGGAAACCCTAAAAGCTGAGAAGAAGAAGATGAATTGAGAAATGAAAAGCTGAGTTTTGTGAATATTGAGGAGAAGAAGAAGAAGATGAAGAAGCTTCGAGAGGGTCGAATTGTAATTTACAAATTTTAACCGGCGATCAAATTAAACAAACATGAATATTTTTTTGGTGAGCGAGGCCTGAGATTATTATCCGGTATCCGCGGATATCCGTATCCGTATCCGTTTTTTTATCTGCAAAAACGGATATCCGGGAAAACGGAGACGGATACGGATAATAAAATAACGGATATTTCGGATACGGATACGGATAATGTTAATTTTAAAAACGGATAACGGATATCCGATTATTTTGTATTTTTATACGAAAATAAGGTATTTTTATACGAAATACAGTATTTTTATAAGAAAATACGGTATTTTTATACGAAAATACAGTATTTTTATATGAAAAAATGATTTTTTTTTTTTTGCATGTCTACGGATATTCGCGGATATCCGGATTTTTAACGGATATCCGGATACCGGATATCCGGAATTCCGGATCCGGATACGGATACCAAATTGGCGGATAATACGGATACGGATACGGATACGGATATCCTAAAAAAAACCGGATATCCGCTCCGTTTACAGCCCTAAGCGAGAGGGACTCCCCCGATTTATTAAATTAAATAAAAGAATTACAACCGAACATAACGTGGAAGTTCCTTCCCATGAACATCCTCCAACAAAATATCGTGGATAACATTTGGACATGAATATTTTTGGTAATCATTTTTCTGTGTTGACAACAAATTTCTATTTGACTAAATTATATGCAATAAACTTTTTTTTTCAAAAAGCCAATCGAAAACTATTAAGCTTACACATGAGAAAAATTAAAATACAAATTTATAAAATTTTGAGAAAAAATTCTTGTCAAATGGGAAAATAACCTCAAAAATATATATTCAAATAATAACTAGCTAGGATTTAAGATCAAATTAAACAAACATGAATATTTTTGGTAATTATTTTTCTGTGTTGACAACAAAGCTTTATTTCACTAAATTATACGCAAGAACTTTTTTTGAGAGAGCCAATCGAAAACTATTAAATTTACATGAGGAAAAATAAGATACATAGATTGATGTAATCATAACGAATTATAACACTCAGAAAAATATATAAAAATAATTTTAGAGATAATCATAACCAAAGACAAAGATACCAAAGTAATTGTAAAGATAATGAGTTTCATCACGAAGATAAGCTACTAGACTGACATAAAACATAAAATTGTAGTGTTTAGGCTTATATCGATTTTCAGATATTTTAATCCGGTTAAGTACGAAATTGATGGAAATTGTTAGGCATTAACAACATAAAATATACAACTTGAATTTAAATTTAATGCGTATAGAATATATTGTCAAAAAACTTTCACATGTGTTATTATAACCAAAAACTCAAATTGGATGGGGTTGTATTTAGAAATTAAACTTTGTGTGAGATTAAAACCCGTCAACTCTTAAAATTCTATAAGATTCACTCTAGAATCATAAGAATTTCACTTAGATTGAGACAATTAGATTTGAATTCTCAATAGCTTTATAATGAGTTATAGAACACTACATATAGAGCCCTAGGCATAAACTCATATCTGATTGGTCTCGAAGAAACATTTATCCTATCATTTGCTCTGATGTGTTGTGTTTTTATCGGTTTTGAGTCTTTGTTTTAGGTGTCGTTATGAGTCATTAGTCATGTCTAGTCCATCTTTTGCGTCTTTTTGGTCTTGTCTTGAGTCTTTTACAGGTCATAGGTGTTTGAGCGGGATTTGGAGATTTTCGTGCATTTTTGGACTTGTTCGGGTCAAAACAGGAGAGAGAAGTTGATTTTGCAGACACAGCCAGTTAGACCGACCAGTCACAAACTAGACCGATCAGATGCCAACTAGACCGATCGGTCCAAAGCTGAAAACGTGGACCAGAGCCGGTTGGACCGATCGGTCCTCCACTAGACCGATCGGTCCAGAGCTTCGACGTCGGGACAGAGAGGGTTGGACCGATCGGTCCACACCTAGACCGATCGGTCCGGAGCTTCGACGGAGAGCAGATTTGGTTGGACCGATCGGTCCTCCTCTGGACCGATCGATCTGATTTCCTGACGCCCGGTTTTGGTTTTCCTTAACCGGATTTATCTTCTATTTTCTGTACTTGGGTATAAAAACCCCAGAAACCTAATTTTCTTTTCACGCTTCTTTCTCTGCAACTTTTTGAGACTTTTCTTCTGTAAGCTACTATTGGGATTGGAGATTCATCCTCTTTGACACTTTGGAGAAGATTTCTAATCCCTTATCTTTTATATTCATTGCAATTCAATTATGTCTTCTTTATCTCTTTGTGTTATTCCTTTTGCTATGAGTGAGTAGTTCTCCAATTGGGTTTTAGGGTTCTAATTAGGAGATTCAATGGATTAATGGATTAACTGTATTAGGAATTCTTATTCTCTAGGTTCTTTGATTCACATGTTCTTAATGCTAGAATAGGATTGATCACCCTGTTGTAGATTCTAGGTTTTTCTATGCATCAAAAGTGTTCGATAGAATGCCTGAAAGAATGTGAATTGAGCAATGTATTTCTAGCCAACGAAAGTTGACGTTAGGACGCATTGTGAACTTAATGAACTTGTTTGGTAATGCGAATTTGATTAGGAAATTGCATGCGAAAGTTTAGTAATCGAATAGTCAAATTTAGTGATTAATGTCTTGAAAGAGAATTGGTCTAAATGTGTTCATGTTCAAGAACGGTTCTTAATTGTTGAATTCCTTGTTTCATGTTTCCTTTGTTTATTGATCTCTGAAATACCCTAATGCCCAATGTCTTTAAATCTTGAAGTTCAATCTTTTTATTTATTAGCATTTTTATTTTACAATCTGAAAACCAAACAAACAACCTTTCCGCTTTAGCTAAGAACGAGTCTCGGAAGTCTTTAGTGTACCATTGGTTCTTGTGGATCGACCCCGTATATACTACCTTGCGGTTAAGTGTATCGGGTAATTACTCGAGCAATCAAGTTGGCGCCGTTGCCGGGGACCAATTGCGTTACCTAAGGATTTAGGATTAGTTTTTAGTCTAAAGCATTTTTATTTTCTGTCACTGATTTTCGTTTTCGTTTTCTCTTTGGTGTTTTCAGGTGTATGACCCGCAGTCAAGGCTCGTCACATCTAGCGGACTACCAAGAGGATATCGGAAAATTTGAAAGAGCGAATAAGAAAAAGAAGAAGATAGCCGAGCAGAGAGAAGCTGAAATGGCTGAATTTGATGCTGCAGGAAATCTTCAGAATAGAGATGAACTCCCACTTGGAGGTGATCATCAAGGAGTGTTTCAGGATCCTCCACCGCCTAGAAACAATAATGCTCCTGCTGCTGGTGAACAAGATGCCGCTGCCCGTGCAGCTGCTGAACGTGATGCTGCTGCTAATGCCGCTCGTGTAGCTGTAGCAAATGCTAGGCCCGCGCATGCTCGACAGACTCTGAGAGAGCATGATGCTCCTAATGTTGTGCATTTCCGAGACAGGAACCAACAGCTGCCAATCAATAGGAATGATTTTGAGATTAAGACAGGGTTGCTATCTTTGGTGAAGCAGAATCAGTTCCATGGTCTCACCTCGGAGAATCCAGTCTACCATTTGGATAACTTCGAGGATATATGCAGTACAACAAGAATGAATGGAGTACCTGATGATATCATCAAATGCAGACTTTTCACCTTCTCCTTGGCTGACAAAGCCCATCGCTGGTTGAAGTCTTTGGACACTGAGAATTTAAGAAGCTGGGAAGACTACAAGGCTGCATTTCTGTCACAGTATTTTACTCAGTCCAGGACAGCTATTCTGAGGAACAAGATCTCTTCTTTTCAGCAGCATGGTACAGAATCGTTCCATGATGCTTGGGAGCGGTTCAAAGACTACTACAGAGAATGCCCTCATCACGGGTTTCCATATGCCACTTTGATCAATACTTTCTACAGGGGAGTCGATAAGGACTACAAGATGGCTTTGGATACTGCTAGTAATGGGGATTTCATGACCAAGACTGAGGATGAAGCTACAGAGCTTATTGAGAATCTGGCAACCAGCAACAGTAACCACAATGTTGACTATGACAGGTCGTACAAAGGTGGAGAAGGAGAGTCGAAACAGATTGCTGAGTTGACAGCTAAGGTAGAGCAGCTCCTCAAGAGAGATCAGCGGGTTGTCAATTTCTGTGATGATTCAAGTAAAGGTCCAGTGCATCAAGAGTTCAGCGGAGACGGTTCTGAAGATCTACAGGCAGAGTTGAATTTCGTGAATGGGTATGGAACCTATCAGAACAGAGGGTTCAATCAGAATTACAGGAACCATCCCAACCTTTCCTACAGAAGTACCAATGTTGAGAATCCTCAGGATCAGGTGTATCCAACTCAGGCAGGGTCACAGGGTCAGAAATTTCAGCCTAGTCAAGGTTTTCAGACTAAGGGAAACTTCCAGGGACAATTCCAACCTCCTGCAGGTACCACTCATGCATCTACATCTGGAGATAATGAGATGAAATTGATGATGCAGCAGATTCTTGAAGGTCAGAAGAAGAATGCTGCTGAGATCAATGTAAAGGTAGATATCATGTACAATGATCTCAATGGGAAGTTTACAACGCTATCCTCACATGTCAAGACTCTTGAGAGTCAGGTTGCTCAAATTGCTTCAGCCTCTACACGACCAGCTGGTGCTCATCCTGTGAAGGTAGAACCCAAGGGTAAGGAACATTGTTATGCGATTATGATCCATGAAGAGCCCAGAGAGAGTGATGTTGCCAAACAAGAGGAAGCTAAGGCTATTGTTGTTGAGACATCTGTAGAGGACAAGATTGGAAAGGTTGATGAACCTTTATATGTGGAGCCGCCATCCTATGTTCCCAAGCTACCATTTCCAGGCCGTGAGAGACAGATTCAGAAGCAGAAAGAGTATGCACGCTTTGATGAGATCATGAGACAGCTATATGTTAGACTCCCTTTCTTGAAGTTGGTTCTCCACCTTCCAACTTTCAAAAGTTACCTGAAGGATGTCTTCTCTAACAAGAAGAGCATTGAGGAAGGGGTTATGTTGATCTCTAAGAGTAAAGAGTATGTTCAGCTGGAGGAGTCTCGGGGACAACAAGGCAAGGTACAACTCACTGATGTAGTAGAAGTGGTAGCAGGAAAAGAGATGGTCAGCACTAGCAGTGCCATCCTTCCAGTCACTATTCCTGAGAAGCTCGATGATCCAGGAAGTTTTGTTTTGCCTTGCCGGATTGGGAAGTCCATATTTGAGAGGTGTCTTTGCGATTTGGGAGCTGGTGTTAACTTGATGCCTCTTTCTGTGTCAAAGCGTCTAGGCATTACCGATTTCAAGCCATCAAGGATCTCTTTGATTCTAGCTGATCGCTCTGTGCGATACCCGGTGGGCTTGGCGGAAGACGTGCATGTTCGAGTGGGAAATTTCTATATTCGAACTGATTTCACTGTCTTGGAGCTTGACAAGGAACCACAAGATCCTCTCATTCTTGGTAGGCCATTTTTGAACACCGCAGGAGCTATAATTGATGTGAGAAGAAGCAAGATCAACCTGCAAATTGGAGACTACTCTTTAGAGTTTGATATGAGAGAGACGAGGAAAAACCCCACCATTGACGGTCAGGCATTTTCTATTGACACGAATGACGAATCTAGCGATAAGTGTGTAAAGAAATGCAGTGGTTGGAGTGAGGTCAAGGAAGTCCTGGATGGAGACACTCACATTCCAATAAAGAAGATTGCTGCTAAGGATATGGTGAAGCAGAAAAGGATCAAGGGAGATCCTCATATAGCTTTAATACCGCTGCGTTGTGTCGGGGACACCATTGAGTATAAGGTGCAGTGTAAAGGGACCTCGAAACCTTTCTCCAAAGCTAGGAGCATTCTCACTTCTGAATGGAAAGAGAAGGGTAGAAAAGCTGTGAAAAGTGTGATTGGTAAAGTTCTGAAGCTGAAGTTAAATGATTGGGGACCCTGTTTCGGAGCAAGTTCCCGCACTCATACCCATTAGTCCACGAGAATCCGGTCAAGCTAGTGACATAAAACAAGCGCTTTGTGGGAGGCAACCCACCAGGTATTTCGGATTTCCCTACCATTTATTTATTTTTCCTTTGTTTTCTTTTGAGTGTGTATGGCATCTTTTCTTTGAATTGTTTTCACACCGAGTCGGTGTGAAGCAAGTCGGGGGGAGGATGTCATTTTTCTACTAATCGAGTTTGCTTTGGTTGTTTCTTTTGTTTCTTTCGTTGAGTCTGTTTTTATCGAGTCAAAAAAAAAAAAAAAAAAAAATTGTGTCTTTTATTGAGTCAAAATTTGTTTGAGAACTATGATCTTTTCTTGGGGAATTGCACCTTGCTTGATTTCAATGCCTTGGGACCATTTTAGCTTTATTCGATAACTTGGAAGTTCAGGAAAATCCATCACTAGATCGCTTTATAGTAGTCCCTATCTCTTTGAAATTCGGATGAATTGAGCTTTATCTTATATACTTGAACTTAATCTGGACTTAATTTATCTCACTTAGGGGCTTGAGAATCATGTAATGGATCATACATTCAGAGTTTTGTTTGCATCATTTTTTTTTACCACTCTTTGCTAACTCTGAATGGCTAGACTCATTTTTAGTCTAGTACCACACCTGTTCCCCCACCCATTGTTTGAAACCTCATGCATTCTTATATAATCATCATGATATGCATCCATGTGCGAAAACTACGGAGTATACGGACCGACATAGCTTTCCTTTTGTTAGGATAGTGAGTTGTAGTTTACTGGTTGTTGATATGTGATGAGATTGAGCCATTGTGGTTTAGAGGTTATATTCATGGGTATATGCTGCTGTTTGCGATTGTTCTTGATGCAGATTTTTGTGAGACACCGGTTCCACTCTCCCGCTTTCCAAAAAAAAAAAAAAAAAAAAAAAAAAAAAAAAAAAAAAAACGAAAATAAAAAGAAAGAGCGGGAAAGGAGAGTGATTGGAACCGGAAATGTCAAGTTATTTTTGGTTATATTGTTAAGCATCAGGGGTATTCATTGATTTGATTGGGATAGTGTGTTGGTTGATTTGATCCGAGCTTAAGGGAAGCTATGTACCTCCTAGTTGGTCTGTGTCTCACTGTGATTTCGCATAATGACATGCATCCGTTTATACTGTTTGAGGACCCGAAACACTTTGAGCCACCAAATATTAGCCTTCTCACCAAGCCCATAACGTGTTCGATACCCCCTTTGTGAGAGTACACGCCTCTGCTAATGAATGTTAAAAGGTTAAGTTGTTTGATTCTGAAAGTTCTTTTAGATCTCGGGACTTAATTTTGTTGCTACGGTTATGGCGAAGTACAGTCTAGTACGGTTTGATGAGTTTTGTGATAGTGGTTTGCAGGCAATTGATAAGAGCATGATCCCGAAGAAAATGTGAGTTCTCGTGTTTTCAAACCTCTTTTCTTGATAAAGATTTTTGTTTTCCTTGAGGACAAGCAAAGATCTAAGTCGGGGGGAGTTGATGTGTTGTGTTTTTATCGGTTTTGAGTCTTTGTTTTAGGTGTCGTTATGAGTCATTAGTCATGTCTAGTCCATCTTTTGCGTCTTTTTGGTCTTGTCTTGAGTCTTTTACAGGTCATAGGTGTTTGAGCGGGATTTGGAGATTTTCGTGCATTTTTGGACTTGTTCGGGTCAAAACAGGAGAGAGAAGTTGATTTTGCAGACACAGCCAGTTAGACCGACCAGTCACAAACTAGACCGATCAGATGCCAACTAGACCGATCGGTCCAAAGCTGAAAACGTGGACCAGAGCCGGTTGGACCGATCGGTCCTCCACTAGACCGATCGGTCCAGAGCTTCGACGTCGGGACAGAGAGGGTTGGACCGATCGGTCCACACCTAGACCGATCGGTCCGGAGCTTCGACGGAGAGCAGATTTGGTTGGACCGATCGGTCCTCCTCTGGACCGATCGGTCTGATTTCCTGACGCCCGGTTTTGGTTTTTCTTAACCGGATTTATCTTCTATTTTCTGTACTTGGGTATAAAAACCCCAGAAACCTAATTTTCTTTTCACGCTTCTTTCTCTGCAACTTTTTGAGACTTTTCTTCTGTAAGCTACTATTGGGATTGGAGATTCATCCTCTTTGACACTTTGGAGAAGATTTCTAATCCCTTATCTTTTATATTCATTGCAATTCAATTATGTCTTCTTTATCTCTTTGTGTTATTCCTTTTGCTATGAGTGAGTAGTTCTCCAATTGGGTTTTAGGGTTCTAATTAGGAGATTCAATGGATTAATGGATTAACTGTATTAGGAATTCTTATTCTCTAGGTTCTTTGATTCACATGTTCTTAATGCTAGAATAGGATTGATCACCCTGTTGTAGATTCTAGGTTTTTCTATGCATCAAAAGTGTTCGATAGAATGCCTGAAAGAATGTGAATTGAGCAATGTATTTCTAGCCAACGAAAGTTGACGTTAGGACGCATTGTGAACTTAATGAACTTGTTTGGTAATGCGAATTTGATTAGGAAATTGCATGCGAAAGTTTAGTAATCGAATAGTCAAATTTAGTGATTAATGTCTTGAAAGAGAATTGGTCTAAATGTGTTCATGTTCAAGAACGGTTCTTAATTGTTGAATTCCTTGTTTCATGTTTCCTTTGTTTATTGATCTCTGAAATACCCTAATGCCCAATGTCTTTAAATCTTGAAGTTCAATCTTTTTATTTATTAGCATTTTTATTTTACAATCTGAAAACCAAACAAACAACCTTTCCGCTTTAGCTAAGAACGAGTCTCGGAAGTCTTTAGTGTACCATTGGTTCTTGTGGATCGACCCCGTATATACTACCTTGCGGTTAAGTGTATCGGGTAATTACTTGAGCAATCATGCTCCGGCCTCGTCGTTGTGCTTCGTGCCGACGATCCAAGAGACAAATGAGACTTTCTCAACGTCACAAGATCTCTCGACAGTGACTATTACTAAATTCCCCGGATTGTTCGCGGAAGTGTCTTTGACACACCATGAGTTCGTTTGTGGCATGTTGCTTGATTGCTTCGGTCTCCGATTCTCTATGGCTTATCAAATCTCTCTTTATATCTATGTTATAAGCTTTTATTCCTTTGAAGTTATTGTATCCAACGTTAAGGTTGTAGATCTTGTAAACTTTGCCCTTTTTGGGATTGATTGAATGAAATACAAGTATCTTTGCACAAAATAAAAATAAAAGAACACTACATATGGTACTCCGAATCAAAATCTCACATCGATGAATGTTTAGGTGAAAAATGAAATGATAAAATTCATCAGATTTATTTTTTATCCTCAAACAATACCTCATATGAACTCCAAAAATTTATTAAAATACACAAACTACATGTTGAATATGAATTAATTTATTGTAGGATAAAAGAAAATATGTATATTTAAAATAGATGGACATATACGTGTGCCATATCAACACAAAAATATCTTATAACTTCAAACTTAGCAAGGAGGGCCATGTTTCAAATCACATGCGCACCAATGCATGTCCACATTGTTTCGTCGATCGTCAAAACACTTGCAGTGGGTAATAGCTTTCATCACATCTTTACTAAATGTTTCACTCCGTTCAATTTGTCTAAAACACAACCTATGTCCGTCAGGCCCACATCTTCCGTATCCCGACTGTCCAATCGGGCATGGTGGTTTCTTATTCCCCTGCCCTATTTTCAGTCAATTAAAAACAATTAAAGATAAATAGGATTTTAGTTGATAATACAAAAAAAAAATGAAATTTTTATTTATAATACCAAAATTTTTGATATGTATAATCAATGTTTTCGTATCTTCTGGATAGGGTCTTAGTTAAATCTAAATGAGAATAATATATTTACCTTTCACATTGTTCATAAGGAGGAAGATGAGAAAACAATAAAGTATAACTGAAGTAGCATTTCTCATGATTCAAAACTTTTAATAATTGTTTTATATCTTACTTGCAAGAAACTTCGTTTTTTCTTGATAAATACACTTAATACACACTAATAATAGTTTTTTTTTTTTTTTCTTAGAAAAAAAAAACATAAAATTGGAAAGGATATATACCAGAGAAAGTCAATGAGATAGAAAAGATTAGTGTGTGTTGTACGAGTCGATGATTTTTAGAAAATTGAAGTTGAATGTGTCAATATAAACAAGAAAAAATTGGTTAGTGGTTGGAAAAATTGATGATAGTATTTTTTAATTAATATGTGGTTAAAAAGTTTTTTTGATTGCGTCGAAAATATGTGGTTAAAAAAATGCTATTTTTAGTCAAATTAATAATCAATTATAAATGAGACTTTTACTCATATTTAATTTTAGTTTTATTTCAAGAATGTTTTATTATGATTACATATGTAATTATCTCATTGGGTCCCACTCAGGGGTTAAAAAATTACTCAAATACCTAATTCTATTCAAATCATAGCTAGTTATAGTAATTACCACTAATAAATTTTAAGAGTTCTGCAAATAAATGCAAGTGCATATATGCAATCATATATTTAAACTCGTCATTGCGAATATTTCGATTTGATATATTATTTATCATAATTTCAAAATTTTGGCGATGATAATGATAACGGGTTATATTGCGTTTTAAATTCGATTTTGTGGGTTTGTCATGTATTATCCTTGGAAGAGCTCGTAGTGAATGCCCAATGCATCCTGAACTTGGGCGAGAGATGTGACTCCAAAAAACTGGAGTCATCCATAAATGGTAAATTAAGTGATTTTTTGTTCTTTGTAACTTGTGTGTTTAGGGTTCTTGTGCCAGGTGTTCCTCTGTGATTTGATTCCTTCTTTAAATTCGACCCTTACTATTTTTCCACCCATGTATTGCTTTCTCGTCAATATGTGCCTAAACCTCAAATGATGCATTTTTATTTGAAAGTTAAAGTGTCTTTGGCAAACAAAAACTTTGTTTTGGTCCTCTTTGATTGATGAAGTATTATACAAACTTGGCAGACCGCAGAGTCCCCGGCCTGCACCTCTATAAACTACAAAACTAAATTCAGATTTAGTCTCGATTCTTCAAGATTTATTCAAGAGAATTTAATTTTCAACTTGAGAACCAAAATTTCATAGTAAAAAAATTGCTAGCTTAGTGGAAGTCACTAAGAGAGATTGATACCATTAGATTTAAATTCTCAATAGTTTTCTAATGAGTTATAGAGCACTACATATAGTACTCTGAATCAAAATGCCTCACCGATGAATATTTAAGGTCGGTTTGAAGAAGTAAACAATAGAGAAATCGAGATTTGTTTTGTTACTATAAAAATATCTAATAGCATATTTATCAGATTTACCCAAACAAATATCTGAAAAATCTCTACTGGATTTTTAAGAATACTTTGAAGATGTCTCAATACGTAATGGATGCTAAGAGTCTCTTTCAGTGGACAAGTGGACGTTATCCTAACTATGTGAATAATGGGTGTGAAAGCTTTACTTAAGAAGAACTAGAATCGTAGAAAGAGTCGGTCACAAAGCTCCTTACCCGTTTTTGGATATTCCTTAACATATTCATTATGGGGATTGTGTAGTGTTGATATTATATTCAATATGTTGTGTAGTGTTCATATATTGTCTCTCATTGATAGAAATGAAAGAAACTACCAAAGAAAAATGATAAATAATTGGCTAGATTCTATATCAAACCAAAAAAAAAATTTGGCTAGATTATAACAAAAGAAAAACAACATATTTTGGGTAGATAAAACAATAATAATAAAATATCTATGCTTTTGTCACATTTGTTGTTAATATATATTCAACTTTATATTATAATATTGGGTTTGGATTTTTTTTCCCTATGAAAGATCATGTACATACATTTTTTCTAGAAACATGTATCAACATGATTTATATAGACTTTCAAGTCCATACTATTTCAGTTAACATTTTACCATTTTCCTACTCAGATTCTTTCTTCAACTTTAGAAACCATTCACATTAGTTTTCGAGATTGAAGTAGCTTAAAGGTATCCAATTTGTGAAAGTATGGAATATGCTCTGTTCCATTACTTCACATGCCAAACAGAGCTAACAACATACTTATACGACTTTAAATCCCTTTTCTTCACGTCTCTACCTGCAAATACACATCATTTATTGAACACATCTTTCTCAATCCCAATCATATATTCACAGAAAACTACAAGCATAACTGAAACAAACTTGGTCACCGTAAAAAAAATGTCGAAAACAGGGTTTAACCGGGTTAGTGTTTAGAGGTTTTGGTTCCGAACAAAGACGTTGAAGTTCAGTGAGAGATGGAGAGTCAAGAAAACATGAGGCTATAGAAACAAGTCTAATGGGAACAAATGGAGAATAGGCCTTGTGCCACTCATTATTCTCTATCACAAAAGAAAAAAGAAGAGACAAACTTGAAAAAGGAAATGGGTGATTCTTATTCTTTTAGAGAATTTGATAATGCAAAAAAAAACTTACTAAAAAAGAAGATTCTCTTTGAGATTAGGACAGAATATTTGTCTTTCCAGAGTTTAACGGTTATTACATGACGTTGTAATATGCCTATCTGAGAGATAATACAGAGAACCAGAACCACACCAGAGTTAAACAAAATTTGAAAATTAAATATCAGGAAATAAAAAGAAAAAGGAGAAAAAGGAGGGACCTTTTGTATGAGATTATAAAATGGCAAAGCTAAGTTGATATAACAAACTAGGCCTCTTTCTTCTACCCTGAAGGATATTCGGTATGTAAAATGCCGAAAATTCGAATTTGTTCCTTGTTTCTATTGTTGTGTTTATAGATGTTTATGTAACTTTTGATCAAAGGAGTTTTCAGTGCAACAATCAGAGAGATGGCAAGAAATGATTGGATCAATAGTTACCTGGAAGCTATTCTTGATGTTGGAACTAGCAACAAAAAGAGGTTTGAGAGTAACTCCAAGATCGTCCAGAAGCTTGGAGATATGAATAGGAAGGATCATCAAGACAAGGTGTTTGGAGATATGAATAGCAAGGATCATCATCAAGAGAAGGTGTTTAGTCCCATCAAATACTTTGTTGAAGAGGTTGTCAACAGTTTCGATGAGTCTGACCTGTATAAAACATGGATTAAGGTTTGTTTCTCAATCTGTATCCGTATATCAAATGGTTTAAATACAAAAAGATACGGAGAGAATATTGTTCCACATAATCTCCCATATGTCTGGAAGTGACCGGAGTTAAAATAGTAAGAACCAAAGAATGTGGGAGATGGTTAGAACATTGTTTAAAGCCCAAAATGATTTGATTAACCAAAACAAATGCAGTTACAAATAAATTTAAGTACCTGCGAGTGATGGTGGAGAGATCTTTCATTTCTTGTGGCAGGTGATAGCAACAAGGAATACTCGTGAACGCAGTAACAGGCTTGAGAATATATGCTGGCGTATTTGGCATCTCGCACGCAAGAAAAAGCAGGTTTGTGTCCTTAAGTTATTCAACTTTTTCACCTCTGCATCCCCTTAAAAGCCTATGCATCGGAAATACAGAAAAGGTTAGTTCTCGCTCGTTTGAATTGAATCTTTTGATTTCCTTCCACAGATTGTGTGGGATGACGGGATTAGACTTTCCAAACGGAGAATTGAACGTGAACAAGGTCGCAATGATGCGGAAGAGGATCTTCTTTCTGAGCTTTCTGAAGGAGAGAAGGAGAAGAATGACGGAGAGAAGGAGAAGAGTGAAGTTGTTACAACTCTCGAACCACCCCGAGATCACATGCCCCGTATCCGCTCTGAAATGCAAATTTGGTCCGAAGATGATAAATCAAGTCGAAACCTTTATATTGTCCTAATCAGGCAAGTAGAGATTGGTTAATCTGACTTATTCGTTATTGTCACATGGGACTTACCCCGTGGTCCTATTTGGTTCCATACTTGGCCAACTGCAGTATGCATGGACTCGTGCGTGGAGAAAACATGGAGCTTGGAAGAGACTCTGATACTGGTGGACAGGTATTTAGCCATCTTCTAGTAGACTTCTTAGTAAAAATTGAATTATTTACGGTGCTTCACGTGTCGCTTCTGGCTTTCTTAATTTTCATTCTGAAGAGTCTTGTCAATGGACGAATAGGTGAAATATGTTGTTGAGCTTGCTCGTGCCTTGGCCAACACTGAAGGTGTCCACAGGGTCGATCTCTTAACGCGGCAGATCAGTTCACCAGAGGTTGACTACAGCTACGGTGAGCCAGTTGAGATGTTATCATGCCCTCCAGAAGGTAGCGATAGCTGTGGCTCCTACATTATCCGCATCCCCTGCGGTTCTCGGGACAAGTACTAACACATAAGACTCCTTGGAATTTATGTATTCAAATTCCTGCTTTGAAAAAAACAGCTAGTTTTTCTATACTTACGTTTTTTAAATGCAGGTACATACCAAAGGAGTCACTCTGGCCCCATATTCCCGAGTTTGTTGATGGGGCGCTAAATCACATAGTGAGCATAGCAAGGTCTCTGGGAGAGCAAGTGAATGGAGGGAAACCAATCTGGCCTTATGTAATTCATGGCCACTATGCTGATGCAGGAGAAGTAGCTGCACATTTGGCAGGAGCGTTAAATGTGCCAATGGTGCTAACTGGTCATTCTTTGGGAAGGAATAAGTTTGAGCAGTTGCTTCAACAAGGGAGAATTACCAGAGAGGATATTGACAGAACATATAAGATCATGAGGAGGATAGAGGCTGAAGAACAGAGCCTTGATGCAGCCGAGATGGTGGTGACAAGCACACGACAAGAGATTGAGGCGCAGTGGGGGCTGTATGATGGTTTTGATATCAAGCTGGAGAGGAAGCTCAGGGTTAGACGACGGCGTGGAGTCAGCTGCCTTGGCCGATACATGCCACGAATGGTGGTATAAGTCTTTTTCCGCCTCCCATAGCATCTGACAAATGATAACACGATTAGTATCAAAATAATTATAATCAAGTAGACACTGCAGTAACTGGTGCCAGCTAACTGAAACAGCAAACTGAAGTGAAAGTAGAATCATTCACCAATCTGACCTGTCTTGGTGGCATCAGGTTATACCGCCAGGCATGGATTTCAGCTACGTCTTGACACAGGATTCACAGGTGCCTGATGGTGATCTTAAGTCACTAATTGGCCCTGACCGAAACCAGATAAAAAAGCCTGTGCCTCCAATATGGTCTGAGGTACTCTTCTTTCATTATTGTGTTATTACCAACAGAAGTCATATCCAATTTCATGCAAGAAAGGTTACATTCTCGTTTTTCCCTGTCTTTCGATCCATGGAGCAAATACTTACATGAACCTATTACCTGCAGATAATGCGATTTTTCTCAAATCCTCATAAACCAACAATACTTGCGCTGTCTCGTCCTGACCACAAGAAAAATGTCACCACATTGGTCAAAGCTTTTGGTGAATGTCAGCCTCTTCGAGAACTAGCCAACCTGGTAAGTATCTCAGCATTTCTTACACATGTGTTATCCAGTGACCTCACATATGTATATGAAGATTGTGAATGAGCATACTACTAATCCAACTAAATTGCTCATAAAACTGTTCCAGGTACTTATACTAGGTAACAGAGATGACATCGAAGAGATGCCTAATAGCAGCTCAGTTGTTCTCATGAACGTACTAAAGCTGATAGACCAGTACGACTTGTACGGCCAAGTAGCTTACCCCAAGCATCACAAACAATCTGAAGTTCCAGATATTTATCGTTTAGCAGCCAAAACAAAGGTACTTAACACTTAACAGGAAAATCCTATTAAACAATATGACGCACACTGTTTACTACTTCCTTGATTCCAGTAGAACATAAATCCTAGATTTTTATAATGCAACATCCAATTACTAGTTCCCATGTGCGTAGTAGACCTTTGGTAGTTTCTCCTGAGTTTCAGTCTACATGGATACAAAAATATGTTATCGTTAGTAGTTTACCAGAACTCTTAGCCCTCCCTCTTTGCAACATGAACACCGTAATTATAAGGTGGTTTTCTCTCTTGAAGGGGGTCTTCATTAATCCAGCTCTTGTGGAGCCGTTTGGTCTCACGCTCATTGAGGTAACTAGCAACTATGTCAGTGTGCTTGTCTACTTATTATACACAACCAGATCTTCATGCCAAACTATTTATTGTGTGTATGACAGGCAGCTGCTTATGGTCTGCCCATTGTTGCGACCAGAAATGGAGGGCCTGTTGATATCGTGAAGGTAAACAAAGCTAATTGTATAAAGACATAGTCACACCTCACTGATCCCAGTAAGCTTATTTAACAGTGCATATGTTGTGTTGCAGGCACTAAATAATGGTCTCCTAGTCGACCCCCATGATCAACAAGCTATTTCTGATGCCCTTCTAAAGCTAGTTGCTAACAAACATCTCTGGGCTGAGTGTAGAAAAAACGGACTCAAGAACATTCACCGTTTTTCATGGCCAGAGCACTGCCGTAACTATCTATCCCATGTCGAACACTGCAGAAACCGTCACCCCACCAGTAGTCTCGACATCATGAAAGTTCCAGAAGAGCTCACAAGTGATTCTCTAATGGATGTCGATGACATATCTTTGAGATTCTCCACAGAAGGAGATTTCACGCTCAACGGGGAACTAGATGCAGGTACTAGACAGAGGAAACTAGTTGATGCCATAAGTCAAATGAATTCTATGAAAGGTCGCCCATCTGTTATCTACAGCCCTGGTAGAAGGCAGATGCTCTTTGTGGTTGCTGTTGATTCATATGATGACAACGGAAACATCAAAGCGAATTTGGACGATATCATCAAGGATGTGATGAAAGCTGCAGATTTGACATCGGGCAAAGGGAAAATAGGTTTTGTGCTGGCATCAGGTTCAAGCTTACAAGAAGTTGTGGAGATCACGCAGAAAAACCTGATTAATTTGGAAGATTTTGATGCAATAGTTTGCAACAGCGGAAGTGAAATCTACTATCCATGGAGAGATATGATGGTTGATGCAGACTATGAAACTCATGTGGAATACAAATGGCCTGGTGAAAGTATAAGGTCGGTTATTCTGCGACTTGCATGTACGGAACCTGCAACTGAGGATGACATCACAGAGTATGCTAGTGCATGCAGTACAAGATGCTATGCAATTTCTGTGAAACAAGGAGTCAAGGTAGCTCTTTCAAAGAATATCTTTCTCATCAAGAGGAAAGCTTAAATCATGAATATATGTGTGAAACTACTATTGATGTATATATGTGTGAATGGCAGACTCGAAGAGTTGATGACCTTAGGCAGAGGCTTCGTATGCGAGGTTTAAGGTGCAACATTGTCTATACGCATGCAGCAACAAGGCTAAATGTTATACCGCTATGTGCATCAAGAATACAAGGACTCAGGTTAGACACTGTCAAGACAAAATAGTTTCTTCAATCATATACGCTATGTGTAAGATATCTACAGTGAAAATGACACGACTTGATGGCTTTATGTAGGTATCTTTCTATAAGGTGGGGAATTGACATGTCGAAGACTGTTTTCTTTTTGGGAGAAAAGGGAGACACGGACTATGAGGACTTACTGGGTGGCCTCCATAAAACCATCATTCTAAAAGGTGTAGTGGGATCTGACAGTGAGAAGCTTCTTCGCAGTGAAGAAAACTTCAAAAGAGAAGACGCAGTTCCACAAGAGAGCCCTAACATTTCCTATGTGAAAGAGAATGGTGGACCTCAGGAAATTCTGTCCACTTTGGAGGCCTATGGGATCAAGTAATTATTTTCTATTTCAGCTTATTATCTCAGATCATATACTTCAATGGGTTGGTAAACAGTGATAAATAACAAGACTACACACTCATATATTGTATACCGCAATAAAAGAGTTGAGTATTAACTTTGCTTAGTACAGAACTACAGATCCAATCAAACAAGTATGCACAGCTGCTTCTTAGCTCTTTAGACGTTCACACTTAGAAAGATTGGTACCTGAAGGATCTATCGCCCCTCCCTTAGCCTACCATAGACCAACAATGTGTTCCTCGTCACACCCATATTTTGCAGTGTAAAACATTTCCTGCCACAAGATTGGAAATAAGATTGGAAATCAAATTGAGCCTGAAATCCAAATTTACAATCAATTGTTTGCAACATGTGGATTCCAAAATATGCTCAATCAGCACAAGATAATACCAAAACACAAGGAGACACCTCAGCTACCAAGGCTTTTTAATCATACGTGCCAATAACAAAACTAATACAAAATTATGACAGAAAATTAACCCTGATCTAGGTCTTTCAACAAGGTCGGGATTGCAGTAATCTGTATCTGTGCCTACAGAAATCATTATTCATTACCACTTGGTCCTCTACATGTAACCTCAATCGATTTCATCATAAATATCATATAAGGCAAAACATTACCACAGTAAAATAAATTCAGTAGAAAATGGAAAATTATGGCGGCGAATAAGGTATTACCATTCTTTTGAGAACGCATAAGTCTTGAGTACTACTGCAAGTAAACCAACATCACTTCTTCTCGGTCCGGTTCTTTTTCGCAAACAGAGGCGCAATGAATCAGATATTTGCAAGAAGTAAGAACGCAAAAAAAAAAAAAAACAACAACACAAATGTCAAGTGAATATTCAGCTTCCAGCAAATTCAAAAGGAGACAGAATTGAAACTACCGAAGAAAGAACGAGCAGCAAAACCAAAGGGCCCTTTTGTTTCCCATTATAATCCAAGTTCCTTATAGAACTAAAAGTTCTTCAATAAATATAACAAATGAGTACAAAAATCACAACAGAAAAAGCTTTCATGAGAATTTCTTAAATCTGAACCAACAAAGATCACTTTGGTCAAAGAAATCATCTCCATCCATACTTTTCTTAAATGAATCTATCCACACAGTCATAAACAACCATCCTCAAGCAGAACTCCTCCTGTCCGAACCTGACCATGACGATCACTTCAGCCTAAAGAAACCACCTTGAACAGAGATTCCTCAACTCTAAACCAACCCAGATCACCACATTGCTCACAACACATCTTCTTGAAAAGAAATCTTCATATCCGAATCAACCCAAACCCGTGTTTTCAAAGAACAAGAACCACAAGGAAGAACAACAGACGCCACAAAAGTACCCAATCTCCTAACATGAACAAAATCACCATCTCTCAACAAAGCAAACCCCATTGTTCCTAACTCACTAGAATCAACACAAAAATAATCACCACACCTACACTGATAAAAAAGATCAATAACTTCACCACTAATCTCCACTGACATATCCTCAATACTAATCTCATCAGCAGTGATTCCATCATGTCTTGAAGATCTAAGATCATTATCGTAAACTACACGTAGCTCTGCATCGCTTAAAACTTCCCAAGCTTTTTGAATCTTCAGAAACTTTTCATCGTCGGAGCTACGATGAGAAGTGTTGTTAAGCTTATCTGGATGAGAGTGGAGAATCGCAGAACGGTAGCTATTGCGGATTTCTTCGTAGCTTGAATCTTCTTTCACCGAGAGAATCTCGTAGTATGTCTCGTGAACACAATTCTCACCGACAAGCATGTTGAATCCTTTAATCCACGACGGTGCTAGGGCTTGAAATTTGACCGGCGACGGCGAGAAAATTCGGAGGTTAAAGAGAAACCAAAAGGGTGATTTGTGGGGAGGAGAGAAGTTATTGATGTTGGATCTTGGTCTGACCATTCGGGTTTTCGGGTCGATTCAAGTCTGTTTTTCTGGATTTCGGGTAATTCAGGTAAAGAGGTTCTTGGTTTGGTTCGGTTCGGTTATAATTTTATTGGATTTAGGTCGGTTCACAATATTTAATTAAACTCGGACATATAACCAAAACATATTTTGCTTCGGTTTGACAACTCGGAATTATCCAATAACTCCGATAAAAAGTTACAAAACCAAACAATTCAAATTTCGAAGTTGCAACACATAGATGAAACGTAACATTTCATTTTGGACAATTCGGATCGTGTTTCTCAGGTCCAGTTTTCAAATCCAGGAGCAAACACATAAAATTATATCATGTGTACATATTGTTTTGAGTTTTACGGGTATCAGTTGAGGTTTTGGATCCAATCCGAATCAAACTGAAACCCGAAAGATATCTATTTAAGATCAATTCGGTAAGCTAATCGAAACCAAACTGAACCGGGTTTTACGGGTTGGTTCAAGCCGGTTTTTTTGGATTCCCATTTCCCAGGCCTAGTCGGATCGACCCGCTTTCGGATCTTAAATGATTGGGTTTGGGCCTGATTTCAAAAATCAATTGACCCGATTACCTGAACCCGTTTCTGGAAATACCCATCTTCAACTGGTTCCGTGAAGAGACGCGCAAAAACCCGATCAACGTTCATTTGTAGAAATCTGTAAACTTTCTGGGAAAATTTGGTGAAGATTTTGTAGAATCGTGATGATGGGTTTATCAAAAGGTAGATTAAAAGCATGGTTCAATAAGAAAATCACTGACCCTCTTCTCCAGATCTTGCGTAGGTTTGTCTTCTTTGTCTCTCTTTACATGGATCTAGAATTAGGACTAGTTTGGTTACTCATATTCTGCTTCTTGATAAGGAATCAGATAGATCTTATGTGCTATTTTGTTGGTCTTAGAAACTGGACTTATGCATTTTTGCTTCTTATTGGTTTTTCTAAATTTTGAACATAGAGAGAGACTATATAGAATAGTTAAAGGTAGAGTCTTTTTTCTTGTATCTTCTAAAGGATCTTGAGAACATCTCTTTCTTTGTTATTGGAACACAAGAGAGAGACCATTTAGAACAGTTAAAGGCAGAAGCTTTGTCATTGTAGTTTCATGTAGCTCCTACTGGATCTTTTGGGCATCTGTTAGAGATAGATGTATCAGCATCTCTGTCTCTGTTGAAGAAATGTTGATGTTGTAGAGTGATTTGAGTTTGATTTTGTCTTCGTTTTTTCGATTATCGTAGAGGTACTGAGCCAAAGCAGCTTGCTTTCTCTGCCGCACTGGGTATTACTTTGGGGATATTTCCTATATGTGGTGCGTGTCTCTCGCCATTCTTTTGTTTCCTAAGTTTACTGATTTTTGATTTGAGATTGCAATGTATCTTATTTGGGGGTCATTTTTGCTATGAAATAGGTGTTCCTGTGTTTCTATGTGGAGTAGCTTTTGCGTTGCTGGGGTCTGCTTGTCATGCTCCAACTGTGATGTTGGCTAATATCATTGCCACTCCTGTAGAACTAGCGTAAACCTCATATCCTTTTAATCTTTTGAAATTTACCACTTTTATCAAAAAAAAACTATGCATATCAGTTTTGTTCCTGAATTGGATTTTGGTTTTCCTTTTCATGTCTTTCTTATTGAAGTCTCGTGGTGCCTTTCCTAAGACTTGGTGAAAAAGTCACTGGTGGACCTCATTTTCCTTTGACATCAGATGCTCTAAAGAAGGTTTTCACTGGTCAAGCCTCTCAGGAAGTCTTTTTAAGCATTGGTAATGCGGTAAGTAGCTACAATGAGTCTTTTTCTTTTAGCGTACTGGTGGAAAATGCTGAACAGCTTGTTGCATTTCCTAGCCTGATATTATTCTTGCTAGTCTGATTTTTAGCTCGTAAATTGCCAATGTTCTCATACCTCAAAGATAAGTCTTTGATTTAACTTCTATGGTTATTGCAGTTACTAGGGTGGCTCGTAGCAACTCCATTTTTCTTTATTACGTTATATGTTGTGTTGCTGCCATGTTTCAAAATCCTCGTCCGCAAATTTGGCGCCGGTAATTCGACCCCAAAGTTACCTACTACAAGTATGGAGACAGAGCTCAACCCAAAGCCAAGAGATGCTTAAATTCAACAAGACTTAGAAACCTCACTGTTCTTTTTATCAACACGAAGCCCCTGAAATTGTAACATCGATATGCATAGACTAATGTATAGAGTATACCACACACACTTGCATTGTCAAAACCTCATACTCTTGTTTGTTTGTAAACTCTTTTGAAAATGTCAGTAACTGAAAGTACTGGTGGTTATACATTTGAACGCCTAAACTCCGCAGTCCACACATAAGCGTAAAGCCCATTTTTATGGGTTTGTTCTTGTATTGACCAAACGGAATAGATACTTGTGAGATTTGACTAAAAGGAAACTACTACCAAGTTTGAGATCCATCAATGAGCATTTACATAGGAGGCGGTGTTGCACCGACCGAAAGACTGCTTCTCCTTTTTGTATCGGTGCATGTTTTGAGGCAATCTTCGGGAAATATGATAGGGTCTTAAAAGCACAGGTTTTGATGTGGTAGCTGCGTTTTCTAGTTATGTCTGGCCAATAGTAATATGATTTTCTGGCAGGAATTACCTAAAGGAAATTGGTTTTGCTCCATGGACTACGAGGATCAAATTCACATGACAAAAGTTACTTCTTGGTGGGGCGGAGAAGCTTCTAAGATTCTTGTTTCGGAATAATACCGACGAAGCAAGAGAGAAATGATGTAGATTCCATCAGTGATCTTGACATCAGATGGAGACTGATATCAGCCGCAAAGTTACTTCACCTGAAAGCCAAATCTTACTGTCTCTCTCAGGCATTGGCTATTTTTCATGTAAGTGCCTCTGCATTTCGAAATATAGAGTTAGAACTTTATGTGATAGCAATTATTTTGTTTCGATTTGATAATTAGTACTGTTAAACAAAGAACAAATTGGTTTATAGCTGATGGCTGGTTCTCTTTCCATTTAAATCTTGAAAGGAAAATTATGGGGCTAGCAAAATGCTGTACATAATACACAAAAGGCCAAGGAAGGTTGAATAGGTCTATATTATCCTAAAGTATAGTAACTTAAAGATGAATAGTATGTTAATCCTTTGCGTTGAGGTAAAGCAAGTCATGGATTTGGTGAAAGATGGATTAAAGAGTGAAGTGTTTAGGTTTTAAATCAGTTCTTCCAACAGAGACTTGTGTAATTTTTTGTTTACATTTTTGGATCACATTTGTTACATTTTAGAGAACACAAAGCTTACGTTTCTGCCAATATTTTTCTATGGATTATATATCAAGATTGTTTCTTTCAATTTGTGTGTGTGTTTTCTATTTATTCAATTGTTCCACCAATTTTATTGTGAAAACAAAATTGAGTGGAATAAAATTATATATTAGTAGGATTGTAATACAAACCACAAGATGCCATAATTATGTTTGTATTGATTTTAGTAATGGAAATTTGAAGAGAAATAATTTTGTTGGGTTAGCACATCTATCTAATAGCACAAAGACTAAAAACAATAAATGTTTTCCCTTTTATAAAAATTCAACCAATGACATAATTTAAATAATTAAAAACTATTAAACTCATATATTGAAACAAATGAAAAAGCCTAAAACATCATATATATTTGGAATAATGCATGTCACTAAGCGAAGTTTACTAAACTTTCTGCACCTAACTTTTTTTCTCAAACCATTCTTCACCCGTGCTAAAGATTTTGATAAGCTTTGAATCTTGAAACATCTCAGAAACTCAAAAACTCGTTTAATGTCTGTCAAAATTATCTTCACCATCACACTTACTCTCTTCTCAACCATATCATCTCTATATGCTCATGCCCCTAGCAGTGTTTAGAGTGTTGTCATCCATAGATATCTTTAGCAGTACTTAGAGTGCTATCAATGTTGTCCCTGATTCAAGCAAGTACAAGCATTTTTTGGGTGAATATATAGTTAAGTTTTGAGCAAATGGTAAGCATTTTTTGTGCTGTTTTGTAGATAAGTTATGTTTTTTAGGTAAGTTATGAACATTTACACCAAATGGAGTGACAAAGGCTGTATTCTACCGTAGAGTCAATTGACATCCATAGATGTTTTAAACTAATTCGATTTTGATAGATATTATAAATTGACCTCATTACAAAAGAAAATTGACTTCTATAAAATTTTAATTAAGAGGAAATCACTAAATATGTATATATCATAAAATGTTAAATAGTCAAGATAAACTCACTACAAATATATATATATATATACAAATATCTAATTGAATTTTTCCGTCCTTTGTAGATAGTTAGTATTATATGAACCTAGTACTTAACTTAACATTTCTTGTTCATCATTTGTTTGGTATAAGAACATGTCTCTTGCACCAAACCCTGGAGCAATCGGTGCACAAGCAGTGGCTTTAAAAGTTGTATGAGACAATGCCGCCTTCTATGGATGTGGGTTATATGAGAACCAAGACACACTTTTGGACCAAGAAGGATGACATTTGTTCAAAGAGTGTTTCATCAAAGGACGATCGATTTCATAATAGGTACCGGGAAATCGCTTTACGAAGTAACAAAAAAAATACAACATTGTCGTTATTAATGTCTTCGCATATAAACTTTTTTACATGTAAATAAACAAATTCCAAACCATTTTTTTTACACGATTGTAAAATTCATTTCATAGCAAAGGAAAATACAACTAGGTGTATTATACAAATAGAAAGGAAACATTAACAGATTGAATGAGATTTGCCTTTGTGAATTGTAAGATAAAGGGAAGCGCAAGTGTGGCTTGGATGTGCATGGAGAGTTAGAGTCCTTATGTAAGTGTTCTCTTTTCCAAAACATACATGTCTATAGTTGTTTCTTTTTGCATATTTAAGATATGTTTTAAGTAAGTTTATTTAAAGTTTTTTTTTTTTTGTAAAAAAGGACTCTTTTGAATAAATTTTACATTGACTCAGAAAAATATATATATTTTAAGTTGATGTTGAGCATCTTTTATGCAAATTGCTTAGACAATCTATGAATATTTACACCATGTATGATATATATGTAATATACACAAATATTCATTTATCAAATGTGTATACAACTATAGTATAATTGATAATGCAACATAACTTACTAATATAATTAATTCAGAAATATAAGAAGAGTAAATGTGGCTTATAAAAATTGAAAGATACATCTGATTGGAATACAAAAAATTGTTTAAGAGTTTATGAAACCGCAGTTTTCATAGTTACACTCTTAGATTACTAAAATATTTTTATTGTGTTAATTAGAATTTATTTTGATGGCTCTTGATTATAGAAAATATTGATGGATTTTACCTAATTTTAGGAAAGTCCTTTCACCAACATCTACATAATAGACAAAAATGAACTTTAGCACGCAGGACCTTAATGAAATGATTATGATTAGTTTTTTTTTTTACTTTAAATTTCCATTAAAAAACCGAAAGAGCAATTACAAGGCCAAAAGACCGACAAAGGCACGCAGGCCCAAACATACAAGGCAAAAGCCGACGAAAGGCACGTAGGCCCAAACATACAAGGCGAAAGCCCACATCCAGGCACGCAGGCCCAACAGGCAAGGAGAATGCCAGAAGACCAAAGCAAGCCCAAACAATAAACAAAAGAAGGCACAAGACCACAAGGAACAAATAAAATCAGTTATGATTAGTTCATAGCTCGCATTCACGCTCAAATAAAATTAACATAAACATGTAAAAGTCGTAATTAAATAAAAAAGATGTGAATTTAGTTCCATGTAGATAAGTATTGTTTTCGGTAGTTTGGTACATCTTTAAAACATCACAAATTTCTCGGCGATTTTATAAAATTTTAAGAATTTTGAAGATAATAATCTAATCCTTGTAGGCTATTATGAATAGTGTTAAAATTTATTAAATTATTATAAGTTTTTTTCTTAAATCCGACAATTTGTGTGTAATTGGTTGTAGACTAAATTAGAAGTTTCACTAATGGTTAGGATTTAACCATGAATTTAGGTGAATGTGTGTGGTATATGCCCCAATGCATGTAATCTAAATGTCACACAATGAACATCAAAGATAAACCTATTATGAGAAATGCTTTGCTTTATAAGTTTTTTTAAAAATTAAGGATTTAACAATATAGTTGGAATCTTCGTTATCTATTTCTATCCCTCAAATTTAATATATAAAAAACAGAAGTACTTAAATTTAAATTTATTACATAAATAAAGTAATTTGGTTAACAAGAAAAGATAGAAGAAAACGTTTTAAAAATATGGAAATTAATATAGACTTACAGATGATCAACGGTGACCCACTCGTCACGGTATAGAATTTGAAGGCCTTCGACGTCGTCTTGAAGGAGAAGCGTCAAGAAGCCATAGTCTGAGTGTGCAGTGGCATCCCTAGCTCAGCTCTGGCTCTGGACACGTTGAGGATGGATTAAGAGTTTTACCTCTTTGGTTCACTTAAATCATTTGTTTAAACTATTTAGCATAAGGTCACATTCATTGTAGACCTTTTGGTTGAATAAATTTAACATTTATTCCAAAAAAAAATATAGATATTGTACCTGTGTTTCTATTAGAGGCGAGCATTTTATGCCAACTGATGCGTGTTTTATTTCGGTTCAAAGATTTCTGTTAGAGACCACACGACTAGTGACTACTGCAAGTGCACAGTGAATCGTCTGTAATATTTAAATATCTACTCATTTTTTGGAATCGTTTTATCACTGATTCATTTGTAATAGTATCAAGTACTTAGTTTTCGATAAAACAAACTAGACAATCACTTAAAAATACATCACCAATACGGTTACGCAAGGTCGTCTTCACAAAAGTCATTGCAGAAAAACATCTTTCGACGATTGTAGTCGCAATATAAATAATCAAAAATAGCTTCAGAAGCCAATATACCAAAGGATGTGAAAGATTTGTTCTTGTCTCCACCATCACACGAGTGAGATCACCAAGACTCTTTAAATTTGTAAACCTTTCATCTCTTTGCTCATTATCAAGATAGATCTCAAGTTGAAGGTCAAGAGATTTACGCTCCATAAAACTAAAGTCGTCTCGATAAAACTCACCCAATCTCATGAACAACAACTTATCAAACTGACGAAAAGAAACAAAGAAGAAGAAGCCAAACCTTTTTTAGCCTATCGTCTATCGACAAATAAGTGTTAAAATATTTAGGATAATTTATGTTAATAGGGAGTTCTGTTAATGGGTAAATTTTATCGGGTTTACAACTATGTATAAATATTGTATCGTAAAATCTTCCAATGATTTGTTGCCTAATAAAATCTTACAAGAGTCAATTGTCTTATTAGGCATGGGTCAATTTTACTTTTTTTTTATAAACGTTTAACTGATTTTGAAATTTCATCAGGGTCATTTGATCCATGTAGTTATACACTGCCTCCGCCTCTAGTTTTTGGTGGTGTCACAAACGTATGCAATAACTAAATAAGAAAGCAAGTAAATCGTAAAGCAAATAATCAGAGACAAACGTTGGGCATTTAAGGGGTCGCAAGGCGTTCAATGATCTTTCTAACTAGGGAATACTAAGATTATGTTTGTTTATTTCCAAGTCTCGGATATAAGAAACACTAATCGTCGGCTAACCTCACGATAGAATTAGGCGGCTAAAATCCCTATACTCCGTTACTCAACTCATGCAGACAACGACACATATATCAAAGCAATAAGATCGAGTTCGATTCTAGTCCATAAAACTTTATAACTAAGTGGTGTATGCTTTTTATAACACTATACACATTCGTAAGCTATGTTCGAGTGTTTTAATCAACCTTTGGGAAACATAAACACTTGTGATCAGAGTTAGTTCATGAGGCTAACTATATGCATTAAGAGAAATCTTAACTAGAAATAATACAATGTAAACGATCAAACAGAGCCCTAAGTATCGCCACCTAAACGATCGATCATGTCCCCTTTTGATTAGCCCTTTAAACCTAAATAGAAAACTACTCTAGCATGGTTAAAGAGATCATCAAAGAAAGGTTTGATAAACTCATAAACAAGATGAATAAGAACTGAATAGGATTTATAGAATACTTCTTTAATCGTCGGATACAAAAGGTGAGATTTCACATTAATAGATCTTAGAGAACAAGAGAGAAAATAAGAGGTTTGGTGTCTTCAAAGCTTCATATCAAGGAGGAAGACGGCTTCTACGTTTCTAAATTTCTCGTTGAAGGCACAAGAAAGATCTTGTTTATTTAGTACACCCACTAGCCTACATAGATTTAGGAGTTTTTCTAATCACCAAAATAACAAGAAGATTCTTAGGTGTTTTGTCTAAATAATGAAATTTGCATCTCTTTATCACTTATTTTATTTCAATTATTAAATAGCGATAAAGGTGGTGTTGTATTCTCCCATCGATTTGTTTTGTTAGTTATTCACATTTCAACCGAACCAAACTAATACCAAATCGAACCGAATCCAAACTATAATTAACAAACTAATACCAAATCAAACCAATATACATAATAAATCGAAATGCCACTTCGAATCTCTCTCCAAGTAAACATTGCCCTGTTTATTGTGATGTAAAAATGGTCCTCTTGAGAACTCTTCTAACTTGGATATACCAAACTTATAACAAAAGCCATTGACTTTTGAAGTTGACAATGAAGATGTCAACAAAAAAAAAGAATCTAGAAAAGTGTCTCTTGGTTCGTACCAATAAGGTACAATAAGCGTTGACAAAACTAAAAAGCAAAGCGAGAAGGCAAATCTGCGAATCTCCGCGTCCGTGGGAGTGATCCAAAGCTGATGTGTTCATCATCCATATCTGAATATTCTGTATATTTTTGTTTATAGAATGAATCCTATTGTCATTAAAATATATAACTTTGGATGAGTCTACGTATGGCCTTTTTTGAGATGTTGATGACATTATCATCATAAATAATAATCAAGTGTAATTTGGTTCACTTGCAATAGCCGCATTTTGTCACCATTTAGGGAAATTTAATATTATTTGTGGAGATATTCCGTTATAAAAGAAAAAAAAAAGATTTCACCTCGCCATTCCTAGAAGCATATAAGCATATACAATACTCGGTCTTCTAACTCGTATAGCTTGGAACCCGAACTAGTCGCATAAACCCGAGCTTTGACCCGGGTCTGGTACAATTCTTATAAATAATCCTTGCACTCTCTAAGAAATAGGATGAGAGAGGGTGGTACTTCACCTGTTCGGATCTTGAGAGAAAACCTAATTTGTAATCTTTGATCCATACACACCACACCACTTTACTTTTGATTTCCAAAGTTATGCGGATGCTAATTTGTAAGACTAAATAGACATGTCATTAGGAGAATGAATTATCAACAAACTTTCTAAAATAACCAAATGAAAGCTTCTACAAAATTACCAAGGTCATGGCAAATTGGCAAAGTTAATGAACCTAAAAAATTAGTAGAGTCAATAGACTTGACACAGAAATGCCAAATTTACATAATCAATGGACGTGCGTCCTACAAAGCACGTGTTCGTTGTAAATGGTAAAACGTTTCTCCATTAATGATGATATATCCTATCTTTTGAGTTTATAGTTCAATATATAAATTTATTTGAAGCAACTAAAATCAGTAAAAAATTAAAGTGACTAATATAGAACTAAAATAATAAAAAAGGCTATAAAATCTGAGCTAGTGATTCCATGAAATATGGTACATTAGTGGTTTTTTTGGATTCACAAAGTAATACCTATGCTAATTTGTAAGAGTAAATGGACATAACAAATTACGAGAGTCAATTATCAACGAACCTTCCAGAATTAGCAGATGAAAATTTCTACCATATTACCAAGATCATAGAACCTAGCAAATTAACAAACTTACTAGACCTAAAAAATCAGCAGAGTCAATGGACTCGACACATATATGCCAAATTAACATAATCAATGGACTTGTGCTTTACAATACACGTGTTTGTTGGATAAAGTTAAATATTTCTCAATCAATAATGTTATATCTTTCAGTTAATAGCATAATTATTTATCGTAATCTGCGCCGGAATTCACGCTCAGACGTTACATTTGAGATTTTTGAATTATTATTTATACATTTTGAATTAGACAAAGAAAAGATTGGTACATCACACTGTAACTTAAAGCTAATATTTGTGGGTACAAACAGCTCGTCGCCACATCAAATACGTTTGTTTTATTTTGGACTTTTTAAAATTATTTTTATAGATGATAAAACTTGATATGGTATGAATCTTCTTACTCTTATTGATCTAATATCGTTATAGTGTGAGTTTCCATTACATTATGAAATCATAGAAAAGATTAAGACAATGAAAAAGTTACATGAGAATGTTCGTGCACAGAGAAGGTGATTGATAAGTAAAATAAAAAAAAAACCAACAACAATTAGCTGTCTGAAATTTTTGAAACCAGGTAATCTAGTCTAGTTCAACTTAAAGAAAGAATGGTTTATGAAAAAGCGCAAATCAAAACTTATACCAAAGACATAATATCCATACAAGATATTTGAGAAGTTTGATGAAATTTTTACAAACTTGAGCTTTTATGCGATTATGTAATTTCAACTACTTTCAATATGGGAGATCTTTCTCCATATCTTAATGAGTAGGAGTTCAGGGATTTGAGGAAAGGTTCTTTTGAACCCGAAACGGGTGATGCGGGAGAAGAGTTGCAAGCAAATGAATAATCACAAGCAATGGAGAAGAGTATATGGGCTAGATTTGACCATGTTATTTTTGGTCTAATCAACTTTTAATACAAGGTTTACAATCTCAGAGGATGGATGTCTTGTGTTGTAATATATTGGATGCTTTTTCAGCCCTAAAGTCTTTTGAAGAGGCACTTTCGTCACTAAGGAGGACCGCATTTATTTTAGTTAATTTCTCTATCATTCGTGCATGTTAAATTCTATTTAGGGTGTTCTAAATGTTATTCATGTAGACTAAATTTATGATGATTTTTATTGTATTTTATCTTATACAAAGATTTATTTTTATTAAATAAAGGTTGAAAACGAGTTTGAGAATTTTGATAGTTTTTGTGACGTTTTGGATTTGTTTAGATCATATGGGTTTATAAACAAAATTGGTGGTGGATTCTAGGATAATGAAAACTTTATTTAGACGTTTGTTTATTGGTTATGTTCAGCTCAGCCTGTACGAATTTGGTGGTTTTGTATCTTCTTATCTATCTAATAACTTATGGTTATATCAAGATTAGAAATACAACACGCATTAATTTTGTATCACAATTTTCATGTTATAGTTTCTATTTCATTCACTCATGTATGCTTCATGCTATACACATTAAAAAGCTTCTTTCTACAAAACTACCACAGTCAAGAAACCTGGCAAATTAACAAAGTTAATGGTTATACAAAATTAACAGAGTTAATCAATGGATCTCATCCGAATATACCAAATTAGCATAATATACAATGGATTTGGGATATATAATTCGTTGGAAACGAGAAAAACTTTTTAGTTCAATGATGCATTTTTGTAGTTTATTGTGTAATTATTTATGAAGATCTCCGTGAAATTCACGCTCAAACGTTATATTTGAGATGTTTGACATAAAGTGAATCACGACAGAAATTTTTTTGGAATATCGATCACTAACCTAAAACTATTAATTTTCATATTAAGATTGATTTTGTTTTTGGATTTTGTCGCTACATTGAATATTTTTTTTTTGTTAAGTTGGAACATCGATCACTAACATAAAACTAATAAATGTAATATTTTCTTCTAACACCATTTTATTTACTTTAAATATTAGATTAGAATTACGTAAAACATGAAGTCTAATGATTTATATTAGTATCATCGATTTGTTACCAATGGTTTAAATCTACATTAAAGAGAGTTTTGAAATTTTAAAAATATATGCAAAATTTATTTGGAAGACACAGAAGGAGATAACCATTTTTATTTTAATATTTTTTTATATAGTAAGAAGAAAAAGTAAAGCTCTTATAAATATAATATTCCTTTCAAGCAATTTAGTTTGTTCCAGCAAAATCATTAAATTCATTTGACTAGCAAATTAAACAATTTAAATTATAAAAAGGCAAAAAAAAAAAAACATAAAATATTAGTTTTAAGAAAGATAAAAACAAGTGAAAACATAAACAACCGAACATGTGTCCATTGTTTCCAGCAGTCCAATACCTTTGTGACTGGTGAATTTAATGACTATGACTCAGTTTCAACTACCTAACGGTTTCAAAACATGTTAACCTTGTTTTTATTAAAAAACTCACATTAGTTGTCACTTTTATCTATCTATATTATTTTAATTATTTAACATTTTTTAAGAAACACTTAATTACCCATATTAAGAAAAAAATATCTTTACTTTAAAAGCCATATCTTATATTTTGTATCTATCCTATTTGGTAATTTAATTCTATACTATTATCTTTTGTTGTGACATGTTCTCTTAAAATAAATAAATAGGTAACACAAATTGATAGCACCTGAATACTTCACCTGAAACTTTCCCCACCTCTCTCTCTCATCTTATCTATCACCATTGCTTCTTGAAATTCTCTGTTTTTTTTCAGACAAGTTTCAAGAAAAGACAGAAAGTGAAACAAGTCTTATCTTTTTTTTTTTTTGGTGTGGAACATTACACCAGTGAAGAGATGTCTTACAGTGACCCAAACCAAAACCCAATTCCAGAAACTTACGCTCCATCGAACTCAAATGAGTCTGAGAAACTGAAACTTTACCAAGCTTTTATCTTCTCTGTTCCAATCTGTTTCACATTCATCGTTCTCTTCGTTCTTTACGTCATTTACCTCCGTCGAAACAGCACCACCAACGTCGATTGGTCTTCTCTTGGAATGCGTGGTGGAATCTTTGTGCCCACCAACAACAATCTCTCAACGGTATTACTCAATCTGTGAAAGATTTTGTGGTTTTTGAAACATTTTGGTTATGTAAAGATTTGTTGACTCATGTATATGAACAGGCTGAATTAGGACTGAGCAAAGATTTGAGAGAGATGCTTCCCATTGTCATCTACAAAGAGAGTTTCACAGTTAAAGATTCACAGTGAGTTCTCTCATATTCATAAAGATTTTATCTTTTTTTTTTTTGTGGATTCACGACCTGTCAGATCTTTTTAAGGCTTATCTCATAAAAAATAACCTTTGTGTGATAGAAAAGTTCAAAGCTATGTTGCGTGATATGAATTAAACTAAAGTGAGAGATGGGAACAAGAAACAAAAATGATAATTTTGCTTTGCGTAATAAATTTGTCTTGTGAATATAATTGCATTGAAACCGTTACCTTAGGCTGAGAAAAATGTCATCATTTTATCCGGATTAGACATAAGCGAAATCGCGATCTCATTCGAGTGGAGGCATATGTGACGCCCGACTAATTCAATAGTGCAATTTCAGTTTGTATATTGAGTTGTTTGAAATAGTTCTTTGGTAAATTATTGGCCTCATAAAATGGGTATAAGTTCCAACAGAAACCTGACAAAATTGCTTTTGTGGTTGTTTGTTTTTTTTCTTTCTTTGAATAGCTAAAACATAAGAAAGTATGATTAAGAATCACCTGATTTTGACTTTGACTTGAAAACAGATGTTCAGTGTGTCTTGGGGACTACCAAGCAGAAGAGAAACTTCAACAAATGCCAAAATGTGGGCACACTTTTCACATGGAATGTATTGATCTTTGGCTCACATCACACACAACGTGCCCTCTTTGTCGTCTCTCTCTTATCCCCAAACCGTCCCATCAAAGTCCAGAGATAGTCTCTCCCATAGAAAACTCTAATGGAGGAGGAGCTTCGGCTCAACCAGATTCCCAATCAACAACCGAAGCAGTAAGTCACATCGAGGATATCCAAGAAGGTAACGCAGATAGTCAAGAAGTCTCTAAGGAACCGGAAGAGAATGACCGAAACAGCGTAGGGACTTCTGATGGTTGTTGTACTTGTAGACTTGGTTAAAAAGCATAAAAGCTTTATCTTGTCTTTTGATGATCATTTTGGTAAGATTTAAGAATTTTTGTTTTCTCTCTTGCGTTTGTTACTTGTAACATTGTTAGGAGTGAAATGAATGCATGATCCATAAGAAGAAAAAAGTAAGTTTGGAAACAATGCATGATGCATTAGAGTCACAACTTTAAAAAAGTTATCTTTCTCAACAAACTTAACCTCATAATTGTTTTATGGGCTGTAAGATGGACTTCTCAGAGTGTTGGTTTGGGCTGACTATATGTAAAAAGAAGCTACAAAATTAGCAGATGAAAGCTTCGACAAAATTACCAGGGTCAACAAATCTGGCAAATTGACAAAATTAATGAACCTACAAAATTACCAAGAGTAAATAGACTTTGACTCATATATGTCAAATTTACATAATCAATGGACTTGTGTTCTACAAAACAAGTCTTAGTTGGGAATGGTCAAGTATTTTTCATTGATAACTGACTCCGCTAATTATTATTTGGTTTTGAGAGAGTCATTGGTCAAACATTTTTATCACTTGATAGTGGTAATATTTTCTAAGTTTTTTTGGTGGTTTCGATTGGCGTAGCCTTTACGATTGTGGTCTCATTTCTTCCTATATATCTAATAAATACAGTATAATGGTTGTTTCAAAATTAGAAAATCCATTCATTTGATCTCAAAATTTTATTTCATTCACTTATTTAAGTTAACCGCTTAACGCATAAGAAAACTTCTGCAAAATTACTAATTTAAAGTCAACGAACTTGGCAAATTAACACAATTAGTTGTTATACAAAATTAGCAATTTAGTCGAGGGAAAACTATCATATCTTCCACAAAGACGTGGGTCTCTTATGCAAAATACCACATTTTCAAAAAGTTGTGAGATATGCCACTTTCTTGTGGTACTGAGGACGTGATCTGAAGAAAATGCCCCCATGAGGGAAGGAGAATTTTGGTTTCTATACATGTTGAGCTGTTAAAGAAAAAAGAGGATGCTTTTATAAAATGCCCCCACTAACATACCATATTTCATGGTTATCAATGAACTTTCCAAATTAGCAGGATTAAAAAACTGGCAAATTATCAAACTTAATAGATCTAAAAAAATAAGTAGAGTCAATGGACCTGACACGTATATATTAAATTAACATAATCAATACAAAACCCGTGTTTGTTAGAAATAGTTAAATCTTTTTCAATTATTGATGTTATACCGTTCAGCTAATAGCGCAATTATTTATCGTGATCTGCGCCGTAATTAACGCTCATACGTTACATTTGAGATATAATTGAATTTTTATTTATAAAAAGGAAAAATTGGAACGTCGCACATTAACCTAGAAATAATATTTTCCTTTTTAACATTAATTAAGGATAATGATAGTTCGTCGCCACATGGAATAGATTTGTTTTGTTTTAATTTGGATTTTTTTCAATTCTTTTTTTAGAAGACAAAATTTGATATAGTATGAATCATATTAATCTTATTGATCTAATTTCATAGATGGCTACCAATACCTATCATTTTATATAACTTTTGTTATGATGTGGTATTTACCAAATATTTATGATAATTTCTATGTTGTATATTGCTTTATAAAACAAATAAGAATATATATAGTTTTTGAAATTCAAATGATTATTATAGTTTTAACAATTCGTATTGTAGTCAGTTTAAATTTGATATTTCGTGCAACGCGCAAACGAATAAATTTAGTACAAATACAGCAAGAAGAGGAAGAAAGCCCAGAAAACAAGCAGGTATCACTCCCAGATTTGACAGAACACAAGCATGAATGGCCACAATCGAAGTCATAAGGCAGATCCAATTGAGAATTCTAGTTGATCTCCCTACAAATTATAGACCAAATTCAAAAAAAATGTAAAAAAATAATTCAAAATCAAATCACAACAAAATTCATACACACCTATGTTCAAAGCCCAATTTGTAGCTATCTGACAAGAGGATAATACTATTCCCATAGAAATGAAAAACCAATCAAACCAACTGAATACGGTCATGGGATAGCTTTGTTTTGTTTTAATTTGGATTTTTTTCAATTCTTTTTTTAGATGAAAAATTTGATATAATATGAATCATCTTAATCTTATTGATCTAATATCGTTACATTGTTAGTATTTATTTCTAAGAAGTCGTCAAATCAAAGACAAATGGATTGCACGAGATAGTCCAATCACCTCGAAACTATAAAAAAAAACAGCTTACAATACTCGAAATAGTTGCAGTAAGTCAAATTTTTACCTAGGTCAAGAAACACTTATAAATAATCTTTACCCTCTCAAAAAGAGTAGCAGAGAGTGTGGTACTTCACTAGTTCGGACCTTAAGAGCAGAGCCGGCCCTAGGGACATGTAGATGAAAGCATCTGCTTGCGGCCCTGTAAAAATATCTAAAATTTCAGCTTCCACTTATGACAAAAAATATTTTCCCTCAGTTGGTTATGTTCAGTTTATTGACTAATATAGGTGCAAGGTTCGAATCTTTCTTTTGCTCTTTAAACTTTTTACTATTTTCTTTTAGATCATCAGCTTTATAGGCCCAAAAAAATTTGTTGCTTGTGGCCCACATATCTATTGCACCGGCTCTAGTTAAAAGAAAACCTAACTTGCTATCTCTGACCCAGAAATACACCACAAAACATCACTCATGAGGAGGAGAACAGTTCGCGGATCATCCAACTTTTCATATCTCCCATTCCTCCTTTCCACTTCTCCATGAACATTATCGTGTTTCGAGGAGTTTCAACTCTTATTAGGGAGACAATTTCCCTCTCTCCTCTAGCTTTCAACAAACATCGATCATATTGGGCCTTAGATTGCTTTGACCAAGGCTCATAACTTAACCCCACTCTCCCTCCCATAAAACAACTTTTTCTAGTCACGTTGACATAAATATGTCTTGAACGTCAAGACAAACCCATTTTTGTCTTCTCCAAAATATTTTTACCATCTAAATGTGACATGAAAACGTTTGAAAGAGGGGATGCTACATTGAACATATTTATAGAGGCAAAGCTTGGTCGGACTCCAAGTTGTTGAATCACCTACAAAACGTTCATCATTTAACATATCTATAGAGGCAAGGCTTGGTCGGATTCCTAGTTGAATACCCTACAATATGTTCATTAGTTATTTCTCTGCAAACAACGTTTGTCCATAATAAACAAATTCAACTTTGCGAAAGATCTAAATAATCTTATCTGAACAATTTACAATTAAAAATAATGATAAAAGTAACTAAAATCAAACAAAAGTTAGTGGTTTTTTAGATTCACAAAGTAATGTCTATACTCATTTGTAAGAGTAAATGAGCATATCAAATTAGCAGAGTCAACAATTAACAAACCTTCTTATTGATCTAATATCGTTAAAGCTTCAACACAATTAGAAGAGTTAATGTAATACGGATATTTCAAATTAACATAATCAAAGAATTCGCGCTCCACAAAGCACGTGTTCATTGGAAAATAAAATAATTTTCAATTAATAATATTATATTTTTCTATTAATATCACAATTATTTATCGTGATCTATGTTGAACTTTACGCTCAGGCGTTACATTTGAGATGTTTGAATTACTATTTATAAATGATGTGTTAGCTTCGGGAAAAAATGGGACATCAAACACGTTAACTTGAAACTGATATTTCTCATTTTAAAATTGATTGTGGGTACCGGCAACTCTGCCGCCATATCAAATTGGTTTGTTTTGCTTTGGATTTTGTTAATTCTTTTCTTAAATAACAAAAATTTGATATAGTATGAGTTTTCTTACTCGCATGATTTGATAACGTTACATTGTGAGTTCCCAACAAATTATGAAGCAATGGAATAGATTAAGAAAATGGAAAAATATGAGAATGTTTGGACAGAGATTGAAAATGTGAATGAGAAATAAATAAGGAAAGCCAACAAGAACTAGGGGTCTAATTTTTATGAGCCAAGTATTCGGTTACACTTAAAGAAAGAGAAATTTCAATTTATTAGAAAATGCAAGTTGTAGCTTATACCAAAGGCATATAAGATCTATACAAAATATTTGAGAAATTTGGTGAAAATGCTTACAATCTTGAGCTTTCATGAGATTATATATGGAGATTATGAAGTTTAACTAGTGAGAATATAGCAGAGCTTTCTCCAAATCCTGAAAATGAAGAGTTCTTTTAAACTCAAAGGGACTGATATTGGAGTAGAGTTGCAAGCAAGAGAAGCGGCACAACAATGGAGAAGTGTAACAGGCTGGCTTTGACCATGTTATTTTATGGACGAAGTACTTTCTTAATACAAGGGTTACAATCTTATGGGCTGGATGTCTTATGCTGAAATATCTTGGCTGCTTATTCGACCCCAAAGTCATTTGAAGAGACATTTTCGTCACTCAAGAAAGCTACATTTGTTTTGGTATCTTTCATTCATGCATGTTGAAGTCTGTTTTTAGTATTCCCAAGTGTTAATCATGCAGGCTAACTTTTATTATAAACTGATTTGTATTATCTCTTATATAGAGGCTCATTTTCATCGAGTAAAGGTAGAGAACGAGTTTGAAATTTGGAAGTCTTTGTGATCCTTTGGATATGCTTAGATCATCTCTTTTATTATTTGGTTTTGAGAGAGTCATTGGTCAAACATTTTTATCACTTGATAGTGGTAATATTTTCTAAGTTTTTTTGGTGGTTTCGATTGGCGTAGCCTTTACGATTGTGGTCTCATTTCTTCCTATATATCTAATAACTACAGTATAATGGTTGTTTCAAAATTAGAAAATCCATTCATTTGATCTCAGAATTTTATTTCATTCACTTATTTAAGTTAACCGCTTAACGCATAAGAAAACTTCTGCAAAATTACTAATTTAAAGTCAACGAACTTGGCAAATTAACACAATTAGTTGTTATACAAAATTAGCAATTTAGTCGAGGGAAAACTATCATATCTTCCACAAAGACGTGGGTCTCTTATGCAAAATACCACATTTTCAAAAAGTTGTGAGATATGCCACTTTCTTGTGGTACTGAGGACGTGATCTGACGAAAATGCCCCCATGAGGGAAGGAGAATTTTGGTTTCTATACATGTTGAGCTGTTAAAGAAAAAAGAGGATGCTTTTATAAAAAAAAGGTGGGTGAAAAGTGAAACAAAAAATTTCAGTTAATAATAATAAGGGTATTATGACAATCTATCTAGGTTGCATGGAATCAGAAGCGGGCACGCGGAAGCGAAGCGTTTGGAAACGCGGAAGCGATTTTTATAGAAATTATAGAAAGTGGGTACGTGTTGGAAGCGTATATAAAAATTAATATATATATATATATATATATATATATAAACATTAAACATTATATCATATAAAAATTATAATTAACACACAAATCTAATACATAAATTCATAATACCTCAACTATATTTAAAAATCAAATAGTGTACGTTTAAAAATCAAATAGTGTACGTTATCGATAAAAACATCATCAAACTCAAGTTTCTCAAAATTAATTTAATTCAATTAATCATTCCAACATCACCCAAATAAAAGATCCATGCCGTTGTCATTTTTCTAAGTATGATATTTTAAAAAATAAAATACAAAAATTAGTATGCAACACTGTTTTTTTTTACTGTTTTGCTTTTTATATCATTTATAACCCTGAAATATATTAATCAAATAATTGAAGAGATGAAGAGAACTAAATCGACGAAATAGAAAAAATAGAGATGCGGCGGTGACGATTCGTCGATATCTACTCATCGACTATGATCTCATCACCAATGCTCTCCCGTCTGCACGATCTACACGAGATGGCACATCCACTCATGACAACGTCGTCGTAGCGCCGCCGTGCTCCATAATGGTTCGTCACCGCCGTTCTTCCACTTTTCGCCACCTCCAATTTTTTTGCTTTGTTTTCTGCAGATTTATTGGTTTTGTTAGGGAACTTCTCTTCATCTCTCTAAGACAAAATTATTTTACTTTCTCCATCATTGTTCTCTCTTTTTTGTTGATAATTTTTTTTGGTGTAAAATTAAAGAATATCGATGGTTTTTTATGGTTCTAGATCCGACATAACGGTGTTGGTGGCTATACATAACAAATCCAGCAAAACGTCAATCTTCAATTCAACAAAAAGGAAGACCAAGGCGGGTGTTGGTTCCGGAATTTTGACAAAGTGATTATTCAATTCCGACTAAACTGGTTACAACAATGGTGATTTTGATTTTGAAGACAAATGGAACTAATCCGTTCATCTGTTCTTGCCATCCTAACTATACATAGCAATTGTTAATATATTAATTACCGAGATAAATACAGTTATCTATGATGTAACATATAATTTACCATTTTAAAGACATGTTAGGGTGATAACTAATTTGCTATTGTAAAAGTTAACAGTAATAATTAAATTATCAAAATAAGTAAACATGTTAATATATGAGTTAGCTGATACCAATCATATTATAAATGATTTAACACGATAAACATGTTTTCGACGTAAAAAAATAGTATTTTTACCTTACTAATGTTTTTAAAAATATGTTAATAAAAGTTATATCGACATAAAATAATATATATCGTGCTAATCAACTAATTAACTACTTAAAATTGTTACCGCCAAAATTCATTTTTGCTTCTGCATCTACACTCTTTATCTCAATATTTTTCTTGTTAACGCGCATATATGACGAAGGGTATTTTTGGCATTACTTTGAGTCAGATGAAAGAGAACTAAATACTTAATTATGATAGCCAGATCTTGCATTATCTAATCGTCTATGGTTTTAGATTTTGTTCACCCTAATAATAAACGTATTTTTCTTGCCTATTGAAATAAAGTCACAAAACAACAAAAAAGCATTTTGTGTAGAATTAAAGTAAAAAAGTAAGAGAGTTATATCGTGGACAATAACTATAATGTAAATATAATTGAAATGACTAAGTTTGTCCATTAAATAAAATAATAACATCGGGTATAGATATCGTGGACAACATTTATAGTGAATATACATAGCGTGGACTAAAATATCGTATACATAGACCGTAGACAATAATATTGTGTTGTGGACAATAATTATACCGTGAATATACATGGCAACTAAAAAACCATTTATAGAGATTGTAGACAAAAATATTGTGTTGTGGATAATAATTATACTGTAAATAAAATTGTTGTGGATAATAATTATACTGTAAATAAAAAAACGATGACAAGATGTCATGTCACGAACGACAATGACGGCGGCAATTAATAGCTCCGACGAAGAAATCATAATCAACAAAACCAAAGCTCTTCACCTTTTTTTGGAATTTCTAGATTACTTTTTGTTAGTTTTGCAAAATTAGTAGAGAGGGGAGATGAAAAAGACATTGGTTTTGCGGAAAGGAAGAAGAAGGGTAAAATTGTCTTACATCGTGGACCAACAATCGTTGGTAACTTCTGCTCATAATCTCTAATCGGGTAAGTGGACAAAAATTTTAAAGTAACAAAAGGTATGGACAAGAATACATTTTTGGTTTTATCGTAGACATCTTATTTGTCTTTCCTCGTAGACATCTTTTTCTTCGTCTTCAGTTTTCTAGTAGACATCTTCGTCTTCGACTTCCTCGTAGACAACAAACACTTAATATGCACAGTTGAAGTGGAATAACCAATTAGAAACAAAATCAAAACCAGTGAATCAACATATTTAGATGCGAAAATGAATTTGATTTATATGGAAAATCAAAAGGATGTATTCTTGAGAATATAAAAATTCATAGATCTGAATTTTTTGATCTAGAAAGAGAATAAGACGATGGTGGATATGCAAAAAGATCTAAACAATTGGAAACAAATCTTAGATCTAAACAATAGTTGTGAGAGAGACGAAAAAAAAAAAGGAAGAGGAGAGATAGAGCAAGGAATAGGAGAGAGAGAGCATGAAACGATATAGAAGAGAAGAAGATGAAGATATTTGTTTGTGTTTGTAGAGAAATAAAAGAAGGGTAATTATGTCTTTTCAATTTTTGCAAAGTGGTATGGGAGAAAACTTTTAGGAAATGTGGTATTTTTGTGGGATAAACTTGGAAATGTGGTAGAAGTGGCAAATTTTACTTTTGTCGATGGATCTGACACTTCACACTTATATGAAAAATTAACATAAAATTAGAATTAAGCTCCAAAATGCACGTGCTTGTTGGAAATGGTAAAATATTTTTAATGTATTTTTGCAGTTAATACCGTAGTTATTAATCATGATATGCGCCGAAATTTACGGTTGGACGTTATACTTGAGATGTTTAAATTTTTTTTTTTTTTAACACTTAACTGCATTGATTAGATACCAAAAAGATCCCGATTACAAACATTTGAGATATAAGAAGGAACAGAGGAATGAAAAATAAAACTTGTATGTCCTCCTCGATGGTTTCTGGCTAGATGATCGGCTGGTTGATTTGATGATCGTGGAATCCAGGAGTATTTAATATTCTGAAACTTTCTTCCCAAGCTTCTGATGTCATGAATCCAATTAATGATGTCGAATCTTATTGCATTTCCTGACAACACCTTTGTTAAAACTTGATTGTCTCCTTCGAAAATAACGTTTTTGTAGCCTCTTGCCCATAGATGCTGCATTGCGTGTATAAGGCTTTGACATTCCGACTCTAACACAGATTGCACAACAGATCCTTCCCCTTGACCTGCTCCTTTGAAGTTTCCTTGTGGGTCACGTATTATCCTACCCAAAGTAGCTCTGGTTTGATTGTTGATATAACTTCCATCATAGTTACACACTTACACTTAACCCATCCTTCTCTCGGTCTCTTCCATCTTCTTCCATTTGTATCATAACCGGTGGTATTACCTGGACCTTGTCTCTGATTGTGTGAAGTAGTGTCTCCAAAGGTTAACCACTCCTCTGCTTCTTTTCTTGCTTCCTTCAGATCGTACTGCCAATTGCGAGATTTCCGTTGAAAGACTAACTTGTTCCGACTTTTCCAAATCTTCCACAAAATCCAGAATGGGAGGTGAGCTAGTGTGTCATAGATCCCTTTATGTTTATGGAAGTTGATCAGTGCTTGTAATTTCTCATCGACCGTAGACTGGGGGCTGGTTAGGCTTGGGATTGGTAGATTGGACGCTCTCTAAATTTGTGTAGCATGCGGGCAGTTGAAAAATAAATGCGCTGTTGTTTCCATTTCTGAGACACATCGACGACAAAAACCATCAGAAGATATATGTCTTTTCTCTAACTCTTCTCCGGTGGGAAGCGCTCTGGAAAGCATTCTCCATAAAAAGTGTTTCAATTTCGGCGCAGTGTGAGATTTCCATATTTCGCTTTTGATTTGGGGATCCCCATGAGGAGGATTAGGAAGGAGGTTGTTATCCGGCATGCGAGTTGCTAGCCAATAACCAGATTTCACCGTATAAATGCCGTTCTCAGTATAGTGCCATCCCAAGAAATCCTTATGTTGGTGAAGGCTGATCTTTGTGCTTAGGATGTGATTTGCATCTTCCGGGTGAACAACTTGACGTATTAGTCTCTCATTCCATCCAACTCTATTGAAAAGGATCAGATCTTTAACTAAATCTGCAGAAGCATGGTGTCCGGTCAAAGGCCGTGGAGCGCGAGGTGGATAAGTCGATAACCACGGGTCAATCCATGTTTGAATCAGATCACCACTCCCAACGGTGAAACGTAATCCTGTTTTTAACAGATCCATCCCATGGAGGAGAGATTGCCATCCAAATGATTGTTGGGTTCCTCTAGTTGCTCTAAGGATGTTAGAATATGAGAAATACCTGCCACGGAAAATTCTAGCAACGAGGCTATTCGGGTTTTGAAAGATTCTCCAAGCTTATTTTCCTAATAAAGCATCGTTAAATTTCTCAATGTCGCGGAATCCAAGTCCACCTTCCTTTTTCATATGCTTCATTCGATTCCATGCAACCCAATGAGTCTTGTTTCCTTGGTCTTGTGAGTTCCACCAATAGTTAGCCATGATTCTCTCTATTTCTTCGCATATGCTCTTTGGAAGTTTAAAGCAGTTCATGGTGTACACCGGCATTGCAATAGCGATTGACTTAAGAAGAATTTCTTTTCCTCCATGGGATAGGAATTTGTTGCTCCACCCCTTTGTTCTTTCTCTAACCTTTTCGACGATGTATTGAAATAATTCCACCTTTTTCCTTCCAAATTGTTCAGGCATTCCTAGGTACTTTCCACATCCACCATCATTGAAAATTTGGAGCTGACTTCTGATTTGAGTCTTCGTTGTAGTTGGAACCCTTTTTCCAAAGGTGAGAGACGACTTATTGGTATTTACCTTTTGCCTTGATGCACGTTCGTATTGAATTAACACATCCTGGATCGCCTTTGCTGCTTTCATATTGGCTTGACAAAAGAAGCGAGAGTTGTCCGCGAATAAGAGGTGAGTCACAGGAGGACTTGAATTGCTTATTTTTATTCCTCTAATATTTCCTTGGGTTTGAGCTCTTCTCACCATGTGACTTAATACCTCAGCGCACAAAATAAAAAGATAAGGTGACAAAGGGTCACCTCGACGAATACCTCTCTCCGGCTGAATAACTCCCTTAGGAGACCCATTGATGTTAACCGAAAATGTGGGTGTCCGGACACAAGTCATAATCCACTCAATCCATTTGGTGTCAAAGCCAAACTTGAACATTGCTTCTTGAAGAAAATCCCATTCAATTCTGTCGTAAGCTTTGGAGATGTCAGTCTTAGTTGCCATAAAGGAATTTGCACATCTCCTTTTAACCTTTAGAGCATGCATAATCTCATGAGCGATGAGGACATTGTCTGTGATAACTCGGCCAGGAATGAAAGCCGTTTGTTCTTCAGTGATAACACTTGAGAGATGCGATTTTAAACGAGCCACCAAGATTTTTGAGATGATCTTGTAGCTGACATTACATAAGGCTATGGGACGATATTCACTCATATATCTCGCAGTAGTTGACTTAGGGATTAAACAGAGGTTAGTGTGGTTCATGGATTTGTCAAACACGCCTTTTTCGAAAAAATTCCTCACTTCCTCAATAATATCAGCCTTCAAAATCTCCCAATACTGCTGGTAAAAGGCGCCTGTAAAGCCATCTGGACCCGGTGCCTTTGTAGCACCTATGGAGAACACGGCTTGTTTTATCTCCTCCTCTGTTACCTTTCTTGTCAAGTCAGCATTTATTTCTTCTGAAACCCTCGGCTCAAATTCATGAAAACCATGGAAGTGGTTATTCTGGGGAGTAAGCTCACTGTGGAAGAGCTTTGTAAAGAAATCTTGGGCCACTTCGCCAATTTGCGTATCTCCACGGTGCTCTGTACCGTCGAGATGTTTAAATTATTATTTATACAAAGTGAGTAAGAATAGGAAAAAAAACTAAGACATCGATCACATTAACTAAAAACTAATAATTGTCATTTTATGATATATTGTGGATAACGACAGCATTGTCGCTACATTGAACAACTCTATTTTGTATTAGATTTTGTTAATTTTTCTGACACTTTTTGATATCTAATAAGATACTTATTAACTTTAAATTATTAGATTATATTATTTACAATATAATATCAAATGATTTATATGAGTATTATCGAATTGTTACCACTCTATTTCTTAAGGCCAAAACTTCATGTTGTTGAAACAAGAAACATAAAAGAGAGTTTTGAAATTTAAAAAATATTTAAACATTGAAATTTTTATAAATAGTAAAATATATTACAAGAGGAGAAACTATTATTATATAGTAATATTTTTTATATTAGGAGGGAAAAACAAAATTCTTAAGAATATATTATTTCTTTCAAGCATTTTAGGTAGTTCCAGCTAAATCATTAAATACCTTTGACTAGAAAATTAAACAATTTAAATCATATAAAAGCAAAAAAAATATAAAATATTAGTATTAGGAAAAGGCAAATGAAGTAATAACAAAACAACCGAACATATGTCCATTGTTTCCAACAGTCATTTGCAAAACAAAAACCGTGTGACTGGTGAATTTAGTGACTATGACTCGGTTTCAAAACATATCGACCTTGTTTTTTAAAAAACTCCGATTAGTTGTCACTTAATTATCCATATTATTACAATTATTTGATTTTATTGGCAACCTTTAAATTACTCATATTAAGAAAAAAATTCTTTACTTTTTAAAGCCATATCTTAGATTTTGTTGCTTTCCTATTTGATAATTTAATTCTATATTGTGACATTAATTGATAGCTTTTACCAAATAACGCCCTAAACTTTCCCTACCTCTCTCTTTCATCTTCTATATCTTGAGAGATTCTCTATTTTTTTTTCAGACAAGTCACAAGAAAGACCGAAAGTGAAATAAGTCTTGTCCCAGATACAACAGTGGTGACCATGTCTTCCATCAACCCAAAAACTTACGTTCCATCGAACTCAACTGAATCCCAGTTACTGAAACTTACGTTTATCGTCTCTGTTCCAATCTCTTTCATATTAATCGTCCTCCTCGTTCTTTATATCATTCGTCGAAACAGCTACATAACCAACGTTGATTGGTCTTCTTTTTTTATGCATCGAAACAACATTCTCTCAATGGTAACTCAAATATGTGAAAAATTTTGTGGTCTTTGAAACATTTGATATGTTTGGTTCTTTAATGATTTGCTGACTCAAGTCATATATATGAACAGGCTGAATTAGGACTGAGCAAAGATGTAAGAGAGATGCTTCCCATTGTCATCTACAAGGAGAGTTTCACAGTCAAAGATACACAGTGAGTTCTCTCATATTCATAAAGATTTTATCTTTTGTGGATTCACGATCTTGAGTCAGATCTTTTTTTAAGGCTTATCTCATAAAATAAACTTGTTCTCTACAAGGTTTGATTATTACTTGTGATTGATAAGTGGATAATTTTCTTGTGTATATAATTTCATTGAAACTGTTACCTTAGGCTGAGACGAATTTTCATTATTTTGTTCGGATTGGACATAAGCGAAATCGCGATCTCATTTTCGAGTGGAGGCATATGTAAAGCCCGAAAAATTCAATGGTGCAATTTTGGTTTGTATGTTGAGTACTTGTTTGAAATAGTTCTTTATGAGTTTATGATTTGGAAGAATCTTTTATTCTTAGATAAATTATTGGCCTCATAGTAAGAAAGAATGATTAAGAATCACCTGATTTTGTCTTTGACTTGAAAACAGATGTTCAGTGTGTCTTGGGGACTACCAAGCAGAAGAGAAACTCCAACAAATGCCAAAATGTGGGCACACTTTTCACATGGAATGTATTGATCTTTGGCTCACATCACACACAACTTGCCCTCTTTGTCGTCTCTCTCTTATCCCCAAACCGTCCCTAGACCAATCCGATCAAAGCCCAGAAATAGTATCGCCCATAGAAAACTCTAATGGAGGAGGAACTTCGGCTCAACCAGATTCCCAATCAACAACCGAAGCAATAAGTCACATCGATGATGGCCAAGAAGGTAACGGAGATAGTCAAGAAGTCTCTAAGAAACCGGAAGAGAATGATGACCGAAACAGCGTAGGGACATCTGATGGTTGTTGTACTTGTAGACTTGGTTAAAAAGCATAAAAGCTTTGTCTTGTCTCTTGATGATATTTTGGTAAGAAATAAGGATTTTTGTTTTCTCTCTTGCGTTTGTTACTTGTAACATTGGTATGAGTGAAATGAATGCATGATCCATTAGAAGAAAATGAAGTCACAACTTTTATTTTATTTTTTTATTAAATGAAGTCACAACTCTAACGGAGGAGGAGCTTCTGCTCAACCAGAGTCCCAGTCAACAACCGAAGCAATAAGTCACATCGAGGAGGGCCAAGAAGGTAATGGAGATACTAAAGATGTGTCTAAGGAAATAGAAGAGAATGGCCGAAACAGCGTAGGGACATCTGATGGTTGTTGTCCTTGTAGACTTGGTTAAAAAGCATAAAAGCTTTGTCTTGTCTCTTGATGATCATTTTGGTAAGATTTAAGAATTTTTGTTTTCTCTCTTGCGTTTGTTACTTGTAACATTGTTAGGAGTGAAATGAATGCATGATTCATAAGAAGAAAATGGTAATGTTGGAAACAATTGCATTACAGTCACTACTTTCAAACTTGTAACCTCATAATTGTTTAATGGGCTGTAAGATGGACTGCTCAGAGTGTTGGTTTGGGCTGACTATATGTCAGACCAGATGTTTGTACGTGTAAAAGAAGCTACAAAATTAGCAGATGAAAGCTTCTAAAAGATTACCAGGGTCAACGAACCTAGCAAATGGACAAAGTTATTGAACCTACAAAATTAGCAAGAGTCAATAAACTTTGACACATATATGTCAAATTTACATAATCAGTGGACTTGCGTTCTACAAAACACGTGTTAGTTGAAAATAGTAAATTATTGAACCATACTTAGGTTTACCCCTGGGGTGAACCTTTAAATTCACCCAACAGATTATAGCCAATCGTTTTGTCATGTCATTATTAATACTAGAGAATTAAAAAAAAAGAAACACAATTAAAAAAAAAGGAAATCACAAAATAGATTTAGGGTTTAAGGTTTAGGGTTTAGGGTTTAGGGTTTAGATTTTACAATTAAAACGAAATTAGATGTCGGTTTGGGTTGCCAAATGAGTGGTTAGGGTTTAGATTTTATAATTAAAACTAAATTAGATATCGGTTAGGGTTTAGGGTTTAGGGTTTAGATTTTACAATTAAAACGAAATTAGATGTCGGTTTGGGTTGCCAAATGAGTGGTTAGGGTTTAGATTTTATAATTAAAACGAAATTAGATATCGGTTTGGGTTGACAAATGAGTGGTTAGGGTTTAAATTTTACAATTAAAACGAAATTATATATATGTTCACCGCTGGGTTTAGGGTTTATGGTTTAGGATTTGGGTTTAGGGTTTAGGGTTTATATAACAAATATTTCACAAACCTAAACAGATATATAATTTCGTTTTAATTGTAAAATTTAAACCCTAACCACTCATTTGTCAACCCAAACCGATATCTAATTTCGTTTTAATTATAAAATCTAAACCTTAACCACTCATTTGGCAACCCAAACCGACATCTAATTTCGTTTTAATTGTAAAATCTAAACCCTAAACCCTAAACCCTAAACCCTAAACCCTAAATCTATTTTCTGATTTCCTTTTTTTTTTTAATTGTGTTTTTTTTTAATTCTCTAGTATTAGTAATGACATGGCAAAACGATTGGCTATAATCTGTTGGGTGAATTTAAAGGTTCACCCCAGGGGTAAACCTAAGTATGGTTCTAAATTATTTATGATATATCTTATTTTTTGAGTTTTATAATTTTATATATACAACTTTTGGAACCAATTAAAATTTTAAAATTAGACAAAATTACGGGTTGCAAAAAAAAAAGAGGCTATAAAATCCATGAAATATGATATATTAGTGTTGTTTATTAGTGGTTTTTTCGGATTTACAAAGTAATAATGCATATGCTAATTTATAAGAGTAAATGAAAATGTCAAGTTAGCGGAATCAATTATCAATGAACTTTCCAAAATTAGAAGATGAAAGCTTTTGCCAAATTAGTAGGATAAAAAAAGGGCAAGTTAACAAAGTTAATAGACTTAAAAAGTAGCAGAGCCAGTGGACCTGACACGTATATATTAAATTAACATAATCAATACAAAACTCGTGTTTGTTGGAAATAGTTAAATATTTCTCAATTACTGATGTTATACATTTCAGTTAATAGCGCAATTATTTATCATGATCTGCGCCGTAATTAATGCTCATACGTTACATTTGAGATATTTGAATTTTTATTTATAAAAAGAAAAAATTGGAACGTCGCACATTAACCTAGAACTAATATTTTGCTTTCTAACATTAAGGATACTGATAGTTTGTCGCCACATAGTATAACTTTGTTTTGTTTTAATTTGGATATTTTCAATTCTTTTCTTAGATGACAAAATTTGATATAGTATGAATCATTTTAATCTTATTGATCTAATATCGGTACATTGTTAGTATTTCTTTCTAAGAAGTCGTCAAACCAAAGACATATGGATTGACGAGATAGTCCAATCACCTCAAAACTACCGAAAAAAACAGCTTAGAATACTCGAAATAGTTGCATTAACTCAAATTTTTACCTAGGTCAAGAAACACTTATAAATAATCTTTGTCCTCTAAAAAATAGAAGCATAGAGTGTGGTACTTCCCTAGTTCGGACCTTAAGAGAAAACCTAACTTGCTATCTCTGACCCATAAACACACCACAAAACATCACTCATGAGGAGGAGAACAGTTCCCGGATCATCCAACTTTTCCTCTCCCGTTCCTCCTTTCCACTTCTCCATGATCATCATCGTGTTTCGAGGAGTTTCAACTCTTATTAGGGACACAATTTCCCTCTCTCTAGCCCTCAACAAACATCGATCATATTGGGCCTCATATTGCCTTGACCAAGGATCATAACTAAACCCCACTCTCCCTCCCATAAACGACTTTTTCTAGTCACGTTGACATCAATATGTCTTGAACGTCAAGACAAACCCATTTTTGTCTTCTCCAAGATATTTCTACCATCTAAATGTGACATGAAAACGTTTGAAAGAGTGGATACTACATTGAATATATTTATAGAGGCAAGGCTTGGTCGGATTCCTAGTTGAATACCCTACAATATGTTCATTAGTTATTTCTCTGCAAACAACGTTTGTCCATAATAAACAAATTCAACTTTGCGAAAGATCTAAATAATCTTATCTGAACAATTTACAATTAAAAAATAATGATAAAAGCAACTAAAATCAAACAAAAGTTAGTGGTTTTTTAGATTCACAAAGTACTGTCTATACTCATTTGTAAGAGTAAATGAACATATCAAATTAGCACGGTCAACAATTAATGAACCTTCTAAAATTAGCAGACGAAAGCTTCAACGCTGTTAGCAGAGTTAATGTAATACGGATATTTCAAATTAACGTACTCAAAGAATTTGCGCTCCACAAAGCACATGCTTGTTGGAAAATAAATTAATTTTCAATTAATAATGCTATATTTTCCAGTTAATAGCGCATTTATTTATCGTGATCTACGCCGAAATTTACGCTCAGACATTACATTTGAGATGTTTGAATTGCTATTTATAAATGGTGAGTTTGCTTCGGAAAAAATTGGGACATCAAACACGTTAACTTGAAACTGATATTTCTCATTTTAAGATTGATTGTTGGTACCGGCCGGCAACTCTGCCGCCATATGAAATTGCTTTGTTTTGCTTTGGATTTTGTTAATTCTTTTCTTAAATAATAAAAATTTGATATAATATGAATTTTCTTACTCGCATGATTTGATAACATTACATTGTGAGTTCTCAACAAATTATGAGGCAATGTAATAGTCGAATAGATTAAGACAATGGAAAAACGTGAGATTGAACATGTGAATGAGAAATAGAAAAGGAAAGCCAACAAGAACTAGGGGTCTAATTTTTATGAGTCAAGTATTCTAGTCTGGTTACACTTAAGGAAAGGGAGATTTCAATTTATTAGAAAATGCAAGTTGTAGCTTATACCAAAGGCATATAAGATCGATACAAAATATTTGAGAAATTTTATATAATGCTTATAATCTTGAGCTTTCATGAGATTATGGAGATTATGAAGTTTAACTACTTTCAATATAGGAGAGCTTAGCTTTCTCCAAATCCTGAGAATGAAGAGTTGTTGGATTTGAGGAAAAGTTACTCAAAGGGATTGATGTTGGAGTAGAGTTGCAAGCAAGAGAAGCGGCACAACAATGGAGAAGTACTGTAGTAGGCTGGCTTTGACCATGTTAATTTATGGACGAAATACTCTCTTAATACAAGGTTTACAATCTCATGGGCTGGATGTTTGAAATATCTTGGCTGCTTGTTCGACCCCATGCATGTTGGAGTCTATTTTTAGCATTCCCAAGTGTTAATCATGCAGGCTAACTTTTCTTATAAATTGATTTGTATTTTCTCCTATATAGAGGCTCATTTTTATCGAGTAAAGGTAGAGAACGAGGTTGAAATTTGGAGGTCTTTGTGATCCTTTGGATATGCTTAGATCATCTCTTTTATTATTTGGTTTTGAGAGAGTCATTGGTCAAACATTATTATCACTTGATAGTGGTAATATTTTCTAAGTTTTTTTTTGGTGGTTTCGATTGACTTAGCCTTTACGATTGTGGTCTCATATCTTCCTATATATCTAATAACAATAATGGTTGTTTCAAATTTAGAAAATCCATTAATTTGCTCTCAAAATTTTCATGTTACAGTTTTTATTTTATTCACTCATTTAATATTACGGCTTGACGCATAAGAAAACTTCTACAAAATTACTAATTTAAAGTCAACGAACTTGGCAAATTAACACAATTAGTTGTTATACAAAATTAGCAATTTAGTCGATGGACCTGCCACTTATATGACAAATTAACATAATATTAGAATTGAGCTCCAAAATACACGTGCTCGTTGGAAATGGTAAAATATTTTTAATGTACTTTTGCAGTTAAAACCATAGTTATTAATCATGATATAGGCCGAAATTTACGGTTAGACGTTATACTTGAGTTGTTTAAATTATTATTTATCCAAAGTGAGTAAGAACACAGGAAAACTGAGACATCGATCACATTAACTGAAAACTAATAATTTTCATTTTATGATATATTTTGGATAATGACAACATTGTCGCTACATTGAACAACTCTATTTTGTTTTAGATTTTGTTAATTTTTCTGACACTTTTTGATATCCAATAAGATACTTATTAACTTTAAATTATTAGATTAAATTATTTACAACATAAAATCAAATGATTTATATGAGTATTATCGAATTGTTACCACTCTATTTCTCAAGGCCAATAATTCATTTTTTTTAAACAAGAAACATAAAAGAGAGTTTTGAAAATTTAAAAAATATTTAAACATTGAATCTTTTTATAAATAGTAAAATATATTACAAGAGGAGAAACTATTATTGTAGAAATATTTTTTATATTAGGAGGGAAAAACAAAGTTCTTAAGAATATATTATTTCTTTCAAGCATTTTAGGTAGTTCCAGCAAAATCATTAAATACCTTTGACTAGAAAATTAAACAATTTAAATCATATAAAGGCAAAAAAATACAAAATATTAGTATTAGGAAAAGGTAAATGAAGTAAAAACAAAACAATCGAACATATGTCCATATATTGTTTCCAGCAGTCATTTGCAAAACAAAAACCGTGTGACTGGTGAATTTAGTGACTATGACTCAGTTTCAACTACCTAATTACGGTTTCAAAACATGTTGACCTTGTTTTTTTAAAAAAACTCCCATTAGTTGTCACTTAATTATCCATATTATTACAATTATTTGATTTATATACAACTTTTAAATACGCTTATTAAGAAAAAGATTTCTTTACTTTTAAAGCCATATCTTAGATTTTGTTGCTTTCCTATTTGGTAATTTAATTCTATATTTTTACCAAAAAAAAAAAAAAAAAAAAAAAAAAAAAAAAAAAAAAAATTTAATTCTATATTGTGACATAAATTGATAGCTTTTACCAAATAACACCTTAAACTTTCCCTACCTCTCTCTTTCATCTTCTATATCTTGAGAGATTCTCTATTTATTTTTTCAGACAAGTCACAATAAAGACCGAAAGTGAAATAAGTCTTGTCCTAGATACAACAGTGGTGACCATGTCTTACGTTCCATCGAACTCAACTGAATCCCTGTTACTGAAACTTGCGTTTCTCGTCTCTGTTCCAATCTGTTGCATATTAATCGTCGTCCTACTTCTTTATATCAGGTCTTATCTTCGAATGCATCGAAACAACAATCTCTCAACGGTAACTCAAATATGTGAAAGATTTTGATATGTTTGGTTCTTTAATGATTTGCTGACTCAAATATCTGAACAGGCTGAATTAGGACTGAGCAAAGATATAAGAGAGATGCTTCCCATTGTTATCTACAAGGAGAGTTTCACTGTCAAAGATACACAGTGAGTTCTCTCATAATTCATAAAGATTTTATCTTTTGTGGATTCACGATCTTGAGTCAGATCGTTTTTTAAGGCTTATCTCATAAAATAAACGTGTGATTGATAAGTGGATAATTGTCTTGTGTATTTTCATTGAAACTGTTACAAAATTTCATTATTTTGTTCGGAGTGCACATAAGCGAAATCGCGATCTCATTTTCGAGTGGAGGCATATGTAAAGCCCAAAAAATTCAATGGTGCAATTTTGGTTTGTATATTGAGTTGTTTTTTATGAGTTTGTGATTTGGAAGAATCTTTTATTCTTAGATAATTATTGGACTCATAGTATGAGTATTAGCTCCAACAGAAACCTGACAAAACTACTTATGCGTATGTTTGTTTTTTCTTTCTTTGAATAGCCAAAACATAAGAAAGAATGATTAAGAATCACCTGATTTGACTTTGACTTGAAAACAGATGTTCAGTGTGTCTTGGGGACTACCAAGCAGAAGAGAAACTCCAACAAATGCCATCATGTGGGCACACTTTTCACATGGAATGTATTGATCTTTGGCTCACTTCACACACAAATTGCCCTCTTTGTCGTCTCTCTCTTATCCCCAAACCGCCCCTAGACGGGTGCCATCAAACCCCAGAGATTATCTCTCCCATAGAGAACTCTAACGGAGGAGGAACTTCTGCTCAACCAGATTCCCAATCAACAACCGAAGCAGTAAGTCACATCGAGGATATCCAAGAAGGTAACGCAGATAGTCCAGAAGTCTCTAAGGAACCGGAAGAGAATGACCGAAACAGCGTAGGGACATCTGATGGTTGTTGTACTTGTAGACTTGGTTAAAAAGCATAAAAGCTTTGTCTTGTCTCTTGATGATATTTTGGTAAGAAATAAGGATTTTTGTTTTCTCTCTTGCGTTTGTTACTTGTAACATTGGTATGAGTGAAATGAATGCATGATCCATTAGAAGAAAATGAAGTAACAACTTTTATTTTATTTTTTTATTAAATGAAGTCACAACTCTAACGGAGGAGGAGCTTCTGCTTAACCAGAGTCCCACTCAACAACCGAAGCAATAAGTCACATCGAGGAGGGCCAAGAAGGTAACGGAGATAATCAAGATGTGTCTAAGGAAATAGAAGAGAATGACCGAAACAGCGTAGGGACTTCTGATGGTTGTTGTACTTGTAGACTTGGGTAAAAAGCATAAAAGCTTTGTCTTGTCTTTTGGTGATCATTTTGGTAAGATTTAAGATATTTTGTTTTCTCTCTTGCGTTTGTTACTTGTAACATGGTTGGGAGTGAAATGAATGCATGATTCATAAGAAGAAAATGGTTTGGAAACATTTGCATTACTGTCAGAACTTTAAAAAAGTTATCTTCTCAACAAACTTAACCTCATAAAACAAAATGGACTGCTTAGAGTGTTGGTTTGGGCTGACTATTATGTCAACCAGATGTTTGTGTGCGTAAAAGAAGCTACAAAATTAGCGGATGAAAGCTTCTACAAAATTACCCTAGGGTCAAAGAACCTGGCAAATTGACAAAGTTAATGAACCTACAAAATTAGCAAGATTCAATAGACTTAGACACATATATGTCAAATTTACATAATCAATGGACTTGCGTTCTACAAAGCACTTCTTCGTTGGAAAGGATAAAATATTTCTTAATTAATGATTATATATATATATATATATATATATTTTTGAGTTTATAATTCAATATATAAAACTTTTCGGACCAACTAAAATTAGACAAAAGTGACTGTTTTAAAGAAAAAAAAAGAGGAGCTAGTTAATCTATGAAATATGATATATTAGTGGTTTTTTGGATTCACAAAGAAATGCATATGCTAATTTATAAGAGTAAATGAAAATATTAAATTAGCAGAGTCAGTAATGAATATTTCAAAACTAGCAGACGAAAGCTTCTACCAAATTACCAGGATAAAAAAATAGCTAATTAAAAAAACTTAATATATAGACCTAAAAATTAGCAGAAAAGACCTGACACGTATGTATTAAATTAACATAATCAATACAAAGCACGTGTGTGTTGGATATAGTTAAATATTTCTCAATTAAAGATGTGATACTTTTCAGTTAGTATCGCGATTGTTTATCGTGAACTGCGCTATAATTAACGCTCAGACGTTACATTTGAGATAACTGAAATTTTATTTATACATGGTGAATTAGACATAAAAAATTGGGACGTTGTACATTAACCTAGAACTAATATTTTTCTTTTTAACATGAATTATGGATACCGATAGTTTTTACCAAAAAACAGCTTTGAATACTCGAACTAGTTGCATTAACTCAAATTCTTACATAGGTCAAAAAATGCTTATACATAAATCTTTGCACTCTCAAAAAGAAAAGTAGAGAGTGTGGTACTTCACCGGTTCGGACCTTAAGAGAAAACCTAACTTGCTATCTCTAACCCATAAACACACCATAAAACATCACTTATGAGGAGGAGAACAGTTCGAGGATAATCCAACTTTTCCTCCCTCGTTCCTCCTTTCCAATTTTCCATGAACATCATCGCATTTCGAAGCGTTTTAACTCTTATTAGGGAGACAATATCCTTCTCTCCTCTAGCCTTAAACAAACATCATATTGGGCCTCAGATTGCCATGACCAAGGCTCATAACTTAACCTCACTCCCCCTCCCATAAAACGACCTTTTCTAATCACGTTGACATTAATTTGTCTTGAACGTCAAGACAAACTCATTTTTGTCTTTTCAAAGATATTTTACATCTAATTGTGACATGAAAACGTTTGAAAGAGTGGATGCTACATTATATATATATTTCTAGAGGCAAGGTTTGGTTGGACCCTAGTTGAATCACCTACAAAACGTTCATCATTTAACATATCTGTAGAGGCAAGGCTTGGTCGGATCCCTAGTTGAATCAGCTACAATATGTTCATTAGTTATTTCTATGCAAACAACGTCTCTCCACAATAAACAAATTCAACTTTGCGAAAGATCTAAATAATCTGATCTGAACAATTTACAATTAAAAATAATAATAAAAGCAACTTAAATAAAACAAAGTTAGTGGTTTTTCAGATTCACAAAGTAATGTCTATACTCATTTGTAAGAGTAAATGGACATATCAAATTAGCAGAGTCAACAATTAACGAACCTTTTAATATTAGCAGATGAAAGCTTCAACAAAATTAGCAGAGTTAATGTAACACGGATATTTCAAATTAACATAATCAGTGAATTTGCTCTCCCCAACCGAATGGCCGGCATTCTCAGTGTATTTAGAAGATTTTAAAAGAGACAAGGAGGAATTTTCAAGCTTCTATTTATCTTTAATCCCTCGAAGTGCAAATGTAAAAACGGATAATTTGGCGCGAAAAGTTCGCACCGAACCGCATCACGTCACATATGTAAACAACATTCTTCATGAATGGCTCTTTTGAATTTTTAAACAACATTCCTCATATATGATTTGTATTTAGTAAAAACAAATCTCACCAATCATAAAAAATACAGCAGAATATAAATAGTCACAAATGATCAAATGTATTTAAATTTCCATAGAAACTTGCAAAACATCTTATAATATGAAACAAAATAAAATGTCTAAAACATCTTATATTTTGAAACAGAGGGAGTACTATTTATAGATGGTGAGTTAGCTTCGGAACAAATTGGGACATCAAACACGTTAACTTGAAACTAATATTTCTCATTTTAAGATTGATTGTGGGTACCGGCAACTCTGCCGCCATATCAAATTGCTTTGTTGTGCTTTGGATTTTGTTAATTCTTTTCTTAAATAATAAAAATTTGATATGGTATATATGAGTTTTCTTACTAGCATGATTTGGTAAAGTTACATTGTGAGTTCCCAACAAATTATGAAGCAATGGAATAGATTAAGACAATGAAAAAAACATGAAAATGTTTGGAAGGAGATTGAAAATGTGAATGAGTAATAGAAAAGGAAAGCCAACAAGAACTAGGGGTCTAATTTTTATGAGTCAAGTATTCGGTTACACTTAAGGAAAGAGAGATTTCAATTTATTTGAAAATGCAAGTTGTAGCTTATCCAAAGGCATATAAGATCTATACAAAATATTTGAGAAACTTGGTGAAAATGCTTACATACTTGAGCCTTCATGAGATTTTGGAGATTTTAAAGTTTTAACTATTTTCAATATAGGAGAGCTTTCTCCAAATCTTGAGAATGAAGAGGTGCTAGATTTGAGGACAAGTTCTTTTAAACTCAAAGGGACTGATGTGGGAGTAGAGTTGCAAACAAAAGAAACGGCACAAAAATGGAGAAGTGTAACAGGCTGGCTTTGACCATATTATTTTATGGACGAAATACTCTCTTAATACAAGGGTTACAATCTCATGGGCTGGATGTCTTAGGCTGAAATATCTTGGCTGCTTGTTCGACTCGAAAGTCATTTGAAGAGACATACTCGTCACTAAAGAAAGCTACACTTATTTTGGTTAATGTATCTTTCATTCATGCATGTTGAAGTCTCTTTTTAGTATTCCCTAAGTGTTAATCATGCAGGCTAACTTTGATTATAAATTAATTATATGTTCTCTTATATAGAGGTTCATTTTCGTCGAGTAAAGGTAGAGAACGAGTTTGAAATTTGGAAGTCTTTGTGATCCTTTGGATATGCTTAGATCATCTCTTTTATTATTTGGTTTTGAGAGAGTCACTGGTAACTGAGTCAAATATTTTTATCACTGGTTAGTGATAATATTTTCTGAGTTTTTTTTGGTGGTTTCGATTGGCTTAGCATTTACGATTGTGGTCTCATATCTTCCTATATATCTAATAACTATAATGGATTTTTCAAAATTAGAAAATCCAAAAATCCATTATTTTGGTCTCAAAATTTTCATGTTACAGTTTTTATTTCATTCACTCATTTAGGTTTACCGCTTTACGCATAAAAACTTCTACAAAATTACTACTTTAAGGTCAACAAACTTGACAAATTAACACAATTAATTGTTATACAGAATTAGCAATTTAATCAATGGACGTGACACGTATATGACAAATTAACATAACATTAGAATTAGACTCCATAATGCTCGTGCTCGTTGGAAATGGTAAATTATTTTTCAACTAGTAATGTACTTTTGCACTTAATAGCATAGTTATTTATCGTGATCTACGCCGAAATTTACGGTCAGACGTTATACTTGAGTTGTTTAAGTTATTATTTATTAAAAGTGAATAAGAACATGAAAAAAGAAAGACTGATCGACATCGATCACATTAACTGAAAACTAATAATTTTCATTTTATGATATATTTTGGATATCGACAGCGTTGTCGCTTCATTGAACAACTCTGTTTTGTATTAGATTTTGTTAATTTTTCTGACAACATTTGATATCCAATAAAATACTTATTAAGTTTAATTATTAGATTAAATTATTTACAACATAAAATAAAATGATTTCTATGAGATCGAATTGTTACCACTATATTTCAATAATTCATGTTGTTAAAACAAGAAACATTAAAGAGAGTTTTGAAATTTAAAAAATATTAAAACATTGATTTTTTTATAAATAGTAAAATATATTACAAAAGGAGAAACTATTATATATATTATAGTAATCTTTTTTATATTAGGAGGGAAAAACAAAGTTCTTAAGAATATATTATTTCTTTCAAGCATTTTAGCTAGCTCCAGCTAAATCATTAAATACCTTTGACTAGAAAATTAAACAATTTAAATCATATAGAGGCAAAAAAAATATAAAATATTAGTGTTACCAAAAGATAAATGAAGTAAAAACAAAACAACCGAACATATGTCCATTGTTTCCGGCAGTCATTTGCAAAACAAAAACCGTTTCAACAACCTAACGGTTTCAAAATATGTTGACCTTGTTTTTTTTCAAAAACTCCCATTAGTTGTCACTTAATTTTCCATATTATTACAATTATTTGATTTTCTTGGCAACCTTTAATTACGCATATTAAGAAAAAGATTTCTTTACTTATAAAGCCATATCTTAGATTTTGTTGCTTTCCTATTTGATAAATTAATTCTATATATCATTTGTTGTGACATAAATTGATAGCTTAGGTGTGGAATATAAATTGAGTTTGAGTTTGTGTGGTTGTCAATTATTACAATAGTGGTGACGATGTCTTCCATAGACCCAAACCCAAAAACTTACGCTCCATCGAACTCAAATGAATCCGAGAAACTGAAACTTTACCAAGCTCTTATCTTCGCTGCTATCTGTTTCACATTCATCGTCCTCATACTTCTTTACATCATTCGTCGAAAATGCACCACCAACGTTGATAGGTCTTCTCCTGGAATGCGTCCTGGTGCCTTCCCCATCAACTTTAATCTCTCAACGGTATTACACAATCTATGAAAGATTTTGTGGTCTTTGAAACATTTGATATGTTTGGTTCATTAATGATTTGCTGACTCATATATATGAACAGGTTGAATTAGGACTGAGCAAAGACATAAGAGAGATGCTTCCCATTGTTATCTACAAGGAGAGTTTCACAGTCAAAGAATCACAGTGAGTTCTCATATTCATAAAGATTTTATCTTTTGAGGATTCACCATCTTTTTTTAAGGCTTATAATTATCTCATAAAAATAACCTTTCTGTGATAGAAAAGTTCAAAGCTATGTTGCGTAATAAATTTGTCTTGTGAGTACTTGTAATTGGTAAGTGGATAATTATCTAGTGAACATAATTGCATTGAAATTTGAAACCGTTACCTTTTAGGCTGAGAAAAATGTCATCATTTTATTCGGATTGGACATGATCTCATTCGAGTGGAGGCATATGTAACGCACGACAAATTCAATGGTGCAATTTTGGTTTGTACATTGAGTTGTTTGAAATAGTTCATTATGAGTTTGTGATTGGTAGAATCTTTTATTCTTAGATAAATTATTGGCCTCATAATTAGCTCTAACATATATAAGAAAGTATGATTAAGAATCACCTGGTTTTGACTTTGACTTGAAAACAGATGTTCAGTGTGTCTTGGGGACTACCAAGCAGAAGAGAAACTCCAACAAATGCCAAAATGTGGGCACACTTTTCACATGGAATGTATTGATCTTTGGCTCACATCACACACAACTTGCCCTCTTTGTCGTCTCTCTCTTATCGCCAAACCGCCCCTAGATGAGTCCCATCAAACCCCAGAGATTGTCTCTCCCATAGAGAACTCTAATGGTGGGGAAGTAGCTTCGGCTCAACTAGATTCCCAGTCAACAACCGAAGCAATAATTCACATCGATGATGGCCAAGAAGGTAACGAAGATAGTCAAGATGTCTCTAAGGAACCGGCCGAAGAGAATGACCCAAACAGCGTAGGGACATCTGATGGTTGTTGTACTTGTAGACTTGGTTAAAAAGCATAAAAGCTTTGTCTTGTCTTTTGATGATATTTGGGTAAGAAATAAGGATTTTTTGTTTTCTCTCTTGCGTTTGTTACTTGTAACATTGGTATGAGTGAAATGAATGCATGATCCATAAGAATAAAATGGTAAGTCTGGAAACATTTGTACTATTGTCACAACTTTTAAAAAGATCATACTTAATTTCTCGTAAAATCTTCTCATGAAAGGGAATTGGTAGGGTTATCTCAACAAACTTAACCTCATAATTGTTTTGTGGGTTGTAAGATGGACTGCTCAGAGTGTGGGTTTGGGCTGACTATATGTCGGACCAGAGTTTCTAAGAGTACACAACAAACAAAGAAGCTACGAAATTAGCAGATGAAAGCTTCTACAAAATTACCAGGGTCAAGGAACTTGGGAAATTGACAAAGTTAATGAACCTACAAAATTAGCAACAGTCAATAGACTTGGATCATATATGTCAAATTTACATAATTAATAGACTTGCGTTCTACAAAGCACGTGTTAGATTGAAATGGTAAAATATTTTTTAATTAATGATGATATATTATATTTTTCGAGTTTTACAATTTTATATATAACTTTGGAACCAATAAAAAAATTAAAATTAGACAAAATTGATGGTTGTAAACAAAAAAAAAAGAGGATTTAAAATCCGAGTTAGTGAATCCATGAAATATGATATATAAGTGGTTTTTTTTGGATTCAAAAAGTAATGCATATGCTAATTTATAATAGTAAATGAAAATATAAAATTAGCAGAGTCAATTATCAATGAACCTTCCAATATTAGCAGATCAAAGCTTCTACCAAATTACCAGGATAAAAAGATAGCAAACTAACAAATTTAATAAACCTAAAAATTAGCAGAGCCAATGGACATGACACGTATATGTCAAATTAACATAATCGATACAAAGCACGTGTTTGTTAGAAATAGTTATATATTTTGCATTGTTTTTATGTTATACCTTTCAGTTCATAGCACAATTATTTATCGTAATATGCGCCGTAATTCACGCCGAGACGTTACATTTAAGATATTTGAATTTTTCTTTATACAGAGTGAATTAGACAAAGAAAATTTTGGGACATCGCACATTAACCTAGAACTAATATGGATATCGATCGTTCTTCGCCACATCGAATAGCTTTGGTTTTTTTTTTCAATTCTTTTCTTAGTTGATAGATATGGTATGAATCATCTTAATCTTATTGATCTAATTTCGTTATATTGTTAGTTCATATTAAATTATGAAGTAATAAAAAGGATTGCGACAATGATAAAACTTATATGAAAACGTTCGGGCACAAATTGAGAATGCAAATGAAAAGTAAAAGAAGAAAGCCAAAAAAACAAGTAATCTAGTCTAGTTACACACTTAAGGAAATAATGGTTTCTAGAAAAGTGTAAGTCAGAATTTATTACCAAGGAAGTAATATCCATACAAGATATTTAAGAAGTTTGGTGAAATTCTTTCAAACTTGATTTTTTCATGCGATTATGGAGTTTCAACTATTTTCAATATGGGAGATTTTTCTGTCTTGAGAATGAAGAGTTGATGGATTTGAAAACAAGTTATTTTGAACCCAAAAAGTTCACTCGTGTATATGAACACTACTCCCAATGTCTGACGAGATCAATTTAATCTCATCGGATATGGGCCTCAATTTTCCCATTTCCAGTTCATTTTGGGCCTTTACTATGGCACTTAGTTAATTGGCTTCAATATGCATTTGAGTCGATTTCTTCCGTTGAGTGATTGAGGGTCCGCAGTTGTTTTTCGCTACATCATCGTTATTTGTTTTACTATTTGATCTCTAACATAACAATCAATAAAAATCTAGAAAACATAAACATAAAACAACTGTATCATATTTTTAACTATATGCAAAAGGGGTTGTAAAACATATTGAAAATATTAGTGAGAATTTATCGAGCCCAAAATTTAGACTGAAAGTAAATTTATTATAGGTTTTTTTAATTTTTCTAGTGTAAATTTATTATAGGTTTTTTTTAATTTTTCTAGTGTAAATTTAACAAGAAGCCAACAACAAAAATGTAACCCCAAAACTCATATTTTTCCGGGCCTGGGCTGGGCTAGCGAGGAAGATATAGTCTACAAAACCAAATTGAATACAAAAATTCTGCAAACATGTTTGAAACATAACAAAGGGTGTAAATGGTAACCGCTGAATTCGGCTGAATTTGGCTGAATTGCTGAATCTGGCTGAATTTTAGAGTGATTTTTAGCTGAATTTGGCTGAATAACTGAATATGTAAATGGTAACGGCTGAATCTGGCTGAATTTTTTTTAAATAACTTATTAAATATATTTTTGAAATTACTAATTAAATTCTTTTTTTCGTCAACAGGGTTAATCAAACCAACTAATAAAAATATTAAATCCTAAATTTGATATATTGAAATTTTTTATCAAACATAAGATAAAAGCATAATTTAACGATAACGTTTGCAACTTATAAAAATAAAGATAGATTTTTGAAGAAATTTGTTAACGTTTGCAATTTTTACAAAAAAAAATTTCAACAAAAATAATCAAAGTTTTTTTAATCATAATTACCACACAAACTAACAAAGAACTTACGAAGAATGTAAATATTTCTTAAACAACATAAAAATATGAAAAGCTTAAAAATCTTACAACTTCAAAATACATTATTCTTAAATATATATGGAAAATTTAAAATATAACAGTTACATAATTTATTAGCATTTTATTTTGGTAAAAGCATAGATTACTTACCTTCTCAAAGAGATAATAAAGTCTCGTCAAAAACCCAAACCAAATGAAAAGCTGACTGTGGTGGGACCACTTTCCTAATTCTTCTCTTGGAATAGTATTCCTCAACAATTCCTCAACAATTCAACTGATGTAACCATTATTTTTTCCTCAAAAATTCCTCAGTAATTCCTCAAAAATATGTTACCATTTAGAGCCAAAACCTTTGAGCTTGAATAACTTGACAATTGGATTGGTACACAATGTTCACCGTAGGTTTTGTTGTCGCCGTCTTCGTGAGGTTCGCCGAGAACTCGTCATCCTCTTTGCGGTGTCAGATCGGATTAACATTTTTCTTAGAGAGAATGCAATGTTTTTTTTAATTGAATTTAGAGAGTATAATTATGTTTTAAGAATATTTGATTGATTTACTAATTCCTTTTTTTTTTTTAACCTAAAATCATGCTAGTGTTATGTAGAAATTAATAAAAAAAAATTAGTGTTGTGGACCACGTCCTCTAGTTTGGTCGTCGAGTTCTGACTTATTCTTCACAAAGATAGACTCATCTCAAAAGCTCACACATGACCCAAGAACCCTAGAGAAGAGGGAATGAGAGAATTCATCCTCGATTTTGAATACATCGCCGAAGGATTTTGTTGGTACTTTCTTCTTCTCTTTGATTTTCTCTTTGACTTCTTCATCTCAATTTCTCTCTTCTTCTTTGCTCTAATCACAAACTTCTCTTCTTTCCTCTTCTGTCTCAATTTGATTGCTTAAAACAAAAAAAGACAATCTTTTTCTCCAATGGGTTTAATCAAGAACACAGTTCATTACTGTTGTGTCTCAAGAGACAATCAGATTCTTTACTCTTACAACGGTGGAGACCAAACCAACGAGAGTCTTGCTGCTTTGTGTTTAGAAAAGTCTCCTCCTTTTCATAATTGGTACTTTGAAACTATTGGGAAGAGAAGATTTGGGTTTTTATTTGGAGATGGGTTTGTTTATTTCGCCATTGTTGATGAGGTTTTGAAGAGATCTAGTGTTCTTAAGTTTCTTGAACATTTGAGAGATGAATTCAAGAAAGCTGCGAGGAAGAATTCTAAAGGAAGTTTTACTGCTTTGATTGGTTCTATTAATGTTGAAGATCAGCTTGTTCCTGTTGTTGCTAGACTTATAGCTTCGCTTGAACGTGTTGCTGAGAGTACTAACAATGAATTGAAGAGTAATCTTGGTGAACAGAGCGAAGTTTCGAATTCGACTAAAGCTCCGTTGTTGGGGAGGTCAAGTAAGCAAGAGAAGAAGAAAGGGAAAGATCATGTGATTTCACTTAGAGGCATTGAGGTTGAGGAACACAGGAAGTCTAATGATAGGGAGAACAGAACCGATGCTTTGGCGGGAGCGGGAGTGGGAGCAGGAACGTCGTTGGAGAAGGAGTGTGTATCGAGTAGAGGACGTTCTGTTACTCAAAGCTTTGAATGGAAATGGCGGCGGTTAGTTCAGATCGTTCTTGCTATTGATGCAGCTATTTGCTTGACACTGTTTGGTATTTGGTTGGCTATATGTCGGGGTATCGAGTGTACACGTTCGTGATCTAAAAATTCTGTTTCTGATTATGCAAACAAAACTCGGATATACACGATATCGATTCTTTACATTCCATTGTGCAATTCCAGTAGGCAAAACTATGCAGCATTGTTTGATTGTATGTGAAGCCTTAAGTTATAATTTGGCTTATGTGTTTGCTTTAGTCACAGCTTTGAAATATGTACAGTTGGATCTAGTTTCTGTTCAGTGTTCTTTGTGACTTCCCGATACGGTGACATCCATCTTTATATGATTAAACTGTTTGAGCCAATGTTATGTGTATGATGATGGTCCAAGTTAAATGCCTAAAGTACTAACAAAGCTGGCCCTGAGAAGCATAAGGCTTTACCAACAAGCATATCGATCATATGATTCGTTCCTTGCTCTCATAGATTTGAGGATTCCTCGAGCGTCAAAGACTCCGACCGTTCTCTTCTAGCTAAATGTACAAACATAAAGATAAATGATAAAGTTGAAGAATCCTTCACGAAAGTGACATATAATGATGAAGATCAATCCGAAATATCAAAAGAAGAGCTTAGATCTAAATCCAACGTTAGAGAAAAAAAATTAGGATAGAAGTTGTCTTAAAATTTCTTAAATACAAATTGGGTTCAGACTTCAGACTAGGTCGGCCCATTACGGTCCCGGGTCGGATCACAGACTTTGGATCATGAGAATGTCTCCAGCGATGTGTTGTTCCCACTACACCAGGCCACTACATCTTCTTGTTTTTAAGGAAAGTTTCTGGATGAGCTTCTTTTTACACATCAGATTGATAGTCCATCTCGAATTGGTCCGAAATAACCGCCATTAGAAAGCTAACTCAAATTCCTATGACTTTTCTTGATGGCTCATAAGCAAAATCCCAAGGAAAAGCCTTCATCTGAGTCAATCTTTTAGACACTTCGGACTGGTCCAAGATTACAATTTCTCTTCTTTGCATCAAATGTGTGTCATCTTTATTTTAATCTGAAATTACTCAAAAGACATACAAAACACACTAGACATTATAGGATTTCTAAAATGCAGGAAAATGAAAATACCAAGGAAACACGATAAAAAAAGATAAATTAACAACCGTGATATATCGGTAAATATAGAGGGCTTGACTAGTATATCAAATTAACAATTAAATAGCAAAATATCTGAATTATGAAATAGCAAAATCAATAGGACGATAATAATTTTAAACTAAATATAAATGATATTTTTTTAAAATGCCATAAAAAAACTATTTAGTAGATTACTGAAATCTATCAAATTTGGTTATAAATTTAAAACGTGGGAGATAAATTAAAAAATCATTTGTTATTTTTTACGTTTTATATTTCAGCACAAGGTTTTGTGAATGATATCTATTCAACGAAATCACGTTTTCAAAACGTGAAAAAGCTGTATAGACCAAGTATCAATAGTTCAACTGGTAAAAATTCTCAGCCAAAGTCTAGTGATCGACAGTTCGAGTGGCACTTGAAAATGGACAATATAAAATGCTTTAGTGAATGATATCTATTCAACGAAATCACGTTTTCAAAACGTGAAAAAGCTGTATAGAGCAAGTATCAATAGTTCAACTGGTAAAGATTCTCAGCCAAAGCCTAGTGATCGACAGTTCGAGTGGCACTTGCGAATGGACCATATAAAATGATTTAGTTTTTGGCCTAAGAAAATGTACGGACCTAGACCTATAACTTATTAATCATTAATAAAAAATTGTATAGTCTATATCATTGTGGAAGCTCCCTTGGCCCATTGGTCGACTAAGGGTTAATTAATGTTTCTACACCAAGAGGTCTGGGGTTCGAGTCCCAGATATTACGATTTATTAATAAATTTGCAGATTAAAGGAGGCAAGTGTGCAGGAGATCTCCAGTGAAGTACAATTATAGCCGTTCGCCAGGATTCTACGCCGAGAGAGAAGTGTCGTCAGGTCATGGATCATTGAAAGTGTACGTCAAGAGCATGGAGAAGGAAGTGTCGTCTGTCGTGGATCTAATAAGGGTCGGAAGGAATTGTCCGTTGTAGAATCGTCTATGTAACAGTTCTCATAATTTGCAATAAATAATAAATCTAGACGTCAAAAAAAAAAAAGTCTATATCATTCAAGCCTAGCGTATATCAACAAATAAGGAGATTTTATTTGCCTTCTTTAAGTTAGTGACGTCTAACTTCCCTTAACTTTAATACTTTTTTAAACCCATCTATGGAAAATCTATATACTATAAAGTCGAGGCTATAAGCTTTTGAGGCTGTCCACGTGAGATTTTAAATGACCAATCCTGATTAGCCATCATACTCATTAACATTTTAGACATCACATTAATTAACATTTTTAAATTATAATATTTTTTATATTAATAAATTTAGAGAATTTATACTAAATAGCCATGGATTCAAAAAGAATTAACAAAATAGCCATGGCTGAATAGTCTCTGTCGGAAACGAGAGTGTTATTACATGTATAACCTTAGACATAGAGGGGACAATATACTATTTGGGAGCGTAATGATTGTGGGGTTTGAAATTTGAAATTTTCGGAACATTATAGACACTCTCTCACGCTAACAGTGATAAATGAAAAAAAAAAAATTTGGGAGTAAATGCATTAAATTCTCCAAAACCCTAGCGCCGTTTGCGAAACAGCTTTGGGTGTCAAAGTCGTCGTCCCTAATCAAGGACCAGCCGAGGACTTAGGACTTTGTTTCCGATTATCTCTCTCTGTAATCTTCTTTTTCTTCCCGTCGCCGTTTCCGAGAGAAGTTTTAATTCGTTCTCCTCCTCTCCAATCAAGTCTTCGCCGAGGAATGTGGTAAGTTGAGACCTGGGTTCCCGATTATCTGTCTCTGTCTTCTTCTATTTCTTCCCCTGTATACTTCTGTAAGTATCGGAAATACGGTTCTTTCCGATTGCGTCCAGATCTAAGTTTTGGTTCCTAACCCTTGATTTTTACACTTTCTCTCTACATGAAGTTAGATAAGGCGAGATCTGGGAATTTTCTCAAACTCTGTGGATTCTTCTTCGTCCGTCTAGGGTTTTAAAAAAAAAACAAGAGGTTTGTCCATATGTTGCGTCTTGATTTGTTTTCTTCGGTTTGTATATTATCATATTACTAACCTATTTTCCATTGCGTTTTGTTTAGATGGCCAATCCTCTCTTACCGATGCGTCTGTTTAGGGAAGGTGCCGAACCCAACGGTGAGAGAGTTCAATCTTATAGTGAGCTACCCTTCATCGACGAAATCGCTAACAGCTTGGATGCGGAAGACCTCCAATTTCTTCGAGATTCGCAGTTTGGGAAACTGTTTGAGATTCCAGAGGGACCGGCATATTCTGGGAAGCTAATACATTTCTTGTTGTCCAGACAGCTTGTAGTTAACAAGGAAAATGAAATCTGGGTGGTCTTTGCTGGCTCCCCTCTACGGTTCTCTATTTCAGAGTTTCAAAGAATGACAGGATTAAACTGCAACAAACCTCCACAGTCGAAAGCGAGGAAGAGCAAACGCAAACTCCTCCCTGGGAAGTATTGGTACACGCTATTTGATCGAGCTGACGTTTCTGTTGAGTGGGTGGTTGGTCGATTGAAGAAGCGTTTGGTCCCAGACAAAGAAATTCGTCTCCGCTACGCTATGCTTGCTCTCATTGATGGCGTGTTGTGTCCAACGTCTGGCAAACCCAAAATTTCTCCTACTCACGCAGATATGTCAGAGAATCTAGAAAAATTTCTCAATCACCCCTGGGGTACTACATCTTTCCAATTGACGTTGAAGAGCATCAAAGCAAGGGGAGCAGAGAAGCTAAAGCGAAAGTCCGTGACTGTCCAAGGATTCCCTCATGCCCTCCAACTTCTATTGTTGCACTCTGTCCCAATTATCAAGGAGTTGCAATTTCCTGACCCTGATCTAGAGGCAGATGGTGATTCAGAAATGGAGGAAATTGACACAGAAATCGAACGTCTTTGGAGCTTGAAGTTGGATATTGTTTGGAAGGTTGATAAGAAATTGACGGTACGGTATTCTTATATACTCTTTTTTTTTTTATTCCCTGCTATCCATATATACTCCATGGTTCTTATATTGACCTATTGTGATAGCATGTTTGTAGTATGTCAGTTCTCTGTATGCATGTTATTTATAGGTGGTTCAGGTGTTTTATATAGATACCATGATATGTCTAATCCGTAAGTTCTTATATAATTACGTGCGTCATTTGAGTACTCTGTCATATTCACTAGATGTATATCCAGTGAAGAAGAGTACTATGTTGTAATCTTAAATTGTACTCTTGACCATTTGTATCTTGTTTTGTAGTTGTTGCATGTGTTTTATATAGATGCCATGTATATTATAAGTAGTTGGTGTGATTTTAATAATTATGCTTGCTATATTCACTTATTGCTTTGTCATTTAAGTACTCTGTCATTTCTGTTTAGGCATATCAAGTTTGCAACGAAATTTATGTTTTTCTTTTACATTTCAGTGTTTTCTATCTGTTGCATGTTTTTTATATTAGTAACTTGTTTTGTCTACAGATGTGAACTTGTGAATGGAGTGCAAGCTAACATAACTGTTATGAGACATGTTTTTTCCAGTATACCATTTTCTTAACGTTGTTGTTTCAATTGTTATTTCTGTAGACCAATGTTGTCTCTATTCTCAGTGGAGAAGTTAATGGTGACCCGCTGGGGAGTGCATCATGGGTTGAGGACAGAGATGATGCTGCTGTTGACCAAATGATCCAACTTATAGGAAGAAGAGACAAATTCACAGCTTCCATGTTTGGTGGTGGACTGTTGCCTGACTCTCTTCCGGATGATAAAAATGACAACAGCGACGTTTGTAGCACTCATGATTCCTTGGATGAGGTAAATGGTCCCAAAAGAAAAAGGAAAGGTAAAGCCAATGTCCAAATTTCTGAGGCGATGAAGCAATACGTTGATATGAAAGACAAGCAATCAGAGAATCGTATGCTGAAGGCAATCTCTGAGTCTGAGGGTCGCTTGACCAAGTTGATCATGGAAGCTATTTCATCTTTCAGATGGGTCCCGTCGATTACAATGACTCGCCTCATGCTTGCAAATCCTTCCAGGGAAGCTGCAAATGCTATGAATAGGTATTTAAACCTATAGACACCCTTTGCATCAACTACCGTTTTAAGTTCAACAAGGGATCCAGGGTTCGCCTCTCCTAGACCCTGTAGGTATGCTGGTAATAGAGAAAAGGGATTATCTGTTGATCCGGTAGCTCCCTCGGTAGCAAGTTCCATGATAGGTAACTCCATCCCAACATGGCCTATAGATTAAAAAAATAGGTTAGGTATGTTAAATCATAACATCCAACTTGTATATATAACATGGGGGGTGTTAATATAGCAACACAGTATAACACATGTCAACTTGCAAAAATGTAAAACGAAAGTCAGAGTTCGTAAACTATTAGACATGTAAACTGACATGCTTGTTTTTTACATATAAACTACCAAAACGACTTGTTTTTACGAAATTAGTTTACGACTTTTTTTACAATATGCCACATTTACCTTCTTCCCCTTGTTCATTTAGGGTCGGCGCGTTACTGCTTCCATCTCCACTAAAACCTTCCTCCACGTTAACGAGGGACACTAACAAGCTCAAATCTGCCAACTCAAAACGCATATTCATGTACACAGACATCGCCTCATCCGTCTTTATAGGGACTGGCGGCGTCCCAATCCAATCAGGCCACTGGTATGACATGTGCAGTTCACGTCCGACGTACTCCAATCCATAGGCTTCCCTCACTAACTCTCGAACAACATCTACTTTCTCCCCATCTCGAATACTGACCCGTCTGACGGCGTTATGTGGGTTGGGGATGAAAACCCAGCTACCATCTGGTCCGATAGCCCATGATCCGCTCACGGTCCGTATATCTCGGGATGTTATTTCGGTAATAACAACCATTGCTTCCTACAAAAGGGGGAAAGGGAAAAGATGTTGCATTAAATTCGAAACGGAAAACATCCTTAAAAACAAGACTGATAAATAAAGAAAACAAGGGACTCTGTAAAACAAATTTATCAGTTATTACCGAAAGGGGGTGACAATGTAATTTTCTACTACTGCTGTAACTTTTCCTTCTCCTTTCTTTTAGTTTTTGTTCCTTATGTTTTTTTTAAAGAGGAAGTGGTGTGATGGTTAAATGCAACTCATCTCTCCTGTTATATAGGGTAGCTCTCACATTGAAGTAGGGCTACAGTCCAGTTAGATATTTTGCGTAAACAGTGGTAACAACGTTTCTAAGCCACATGCTTTTGAAAACAATATGATTTCCCCCCAAACACTGGATGGCTGCAAATGTCGCATCAACCTTATCAGTGAATTGTATTAAGATGGCATGCATCAAAACAATAATTTATGTTGCGTGAAAATATTACAGATATTTTCCCTTCACACCATGTACCACTTATCGAGGCCAAGATTTCGCAGATCTTAGACAAGATTGGGCCAGATATAGCTGTCGTGGCAAAGACGTCATATGCGACGTGTCGTTAGTGTTGTGGTAGGTCAGTGCTTCTCTCCTCTGTTATACTTATAATATACATGTTGTTTTTTTAATTTCTTGCACCCCTTCCCCCAATGCAACATTGGAACCCGTATATAACACTGTCGCCGCATTTAACGCACTGGATACGTATCTAATTTTTTCTTACGGAATGACCAGTGTGTCAAATCGTACAAATCAATTTTATTTTTGGTTGTAATAAGTTGCAGTTTTATGATTACTGATTTAAGATAAAATAACATGTATTCTATTATATCTACAAAGTCTTCCCGTAGCCCTGTTTTTTCCCGTAACCCTGTTTTTCATATATTTACCGGTCCATTCCCCGAATGTTCACATCAAGCCCATTTTTTCAAACTTCGTGGTCGACAGATCCAATGGGTTAAAAGTAGTTTTGCATTGAAGCAAGGGTTTACAATAAACCGCATGGTCTATACATAAATGCGCCTGGTTGTATTAAATAACATGCTTTTAGTATACGAAACCGTTAATTGTTACATGAAGTAACAAATAATTATTTTTTGGGAATAAACTCCTATTGTCTTACTGGCTAGTAAACTTGTATTGTTTGTTCAAGACATGAGTTTTTAATTAAACACTCGCGTTTTTATTTACTAGCATGGGTTAAGGATACAAAGGGGGTTTTCAAACTTTGTTTACACAGACTCACCAAAAAACAACAAAAAACCACAACAACCTGGAACATGATCTACTTGAGTGCATTCAGTCCATATCTTTAGGCGCCACCCTTAAAGATAGGTCTCTATGCTACTATATACATAAAATCAAGTAGCTTTCCTTTAAGATTTAACTTCATCCTTGATGTACTACTTCCCCTTGATTAACTGCGCACAACCTATAACCCATTTTTTGAACGCGAGACACCCAGCAGCCCTGTAAAACCAACAAAAGAATATTAAATCCAAAAACTTCCATCGGATTTTATATATTATTTCTACAAAGTCCCCTACCTTTATATGGGCATTTTGCACGTGGCGCGATTATGTCCTACGCCTGTGCAACGGGAACATCGTGTGGCCTGACGTTTTGTTCCCTGAAACCTTACATTGTTAGAATCTTTACATTTGAAACATTATTTATAAATATACAATTTCAAATACTTTACCTTAAACTCTCCTCTTGATGTTATCCTCTTCTTTTTTGGTCTACCCGGTGGCCTGCGCGTTGACGGTGGGAATAGTTGTAGAGAAGCTATTTGTTCAGGCAAAGGAAACACATCTCCTACATCAGGCACAGGTTTTATTGTGCCTTGGTACGACATCCTCCAACTCTCAACAGAGTACTCTGGCGCCATTAACCCTTGGATGGGGACACTCTCTGCAACTGCTGCAGCTATTGCGTGCGGGCAAGGGTGATGTAGCAAATCAAATTCTCTACAAGAGCACGTGCGTTCCAAAAGCCTAACATGAAAAACACTCGAACTATCTCCTCGAATCTCATAGTCATACCGGTCAATGCGCCTAACAGAATATCGCACCGACTTCTCAAAGTTCCGATGCACCACTTCTCTCATCTTTGGTGGCATTGATGAAGTTTCAGATTTGGCCGCGTCGCGCCTCATCGCAAACCAGGTCATTAGGGTTGTGCGAATGAACTCTATAAGGGAAATGATTGGGAGTTCACGCGCTTCCTTCAACACTGCGTTCAACGACTCCGCAACATTGCTGGTCATAACGTTGTAACGTTCACCTAAAAAGTATGCCCTTGTCCAGTGACTAAAGCCAACTGACTCTAGGTAGGCTGCACAAGCCGGATCCATCCTTATAATCTCATTGAAGTAGGTATGGAAATCACAAATCCTATATGCTCTAGCAGCTCTGGAAACGTGGAACAGCAGGTTTTTTTTCTTGTAGGCAGAAGCAATGTTTCGCTGGAGATGAACCACGCAAGCTCCATGCCTTGACTTCGGATACACCTGGGAAAGGATACGTTAAGTATATCACACTTTATTACAAAATATCATTATGTGTGTAATTACTTCATGTTACGTTAAAAAAATGCATGTCTACTAGAAAATAACATTGTGTACAAACCCATGAATGTTTTCTCTCACAAAAAGAGTTTGAGGCTTACCCTTCGCAGTCCTGTGTATATTGAGGAATGTCGGTCTGAGACAAACGAAAGATTGGATGCGTCGGGTATGGCTGTGCTCAACACCCGAAAAAACCATTCCCAAGCATTATCGTTTTCGCTATCAACTACACCAAAGGCTAGCGGGAAAACTTGGAAATTTGCGTCTTGACAGCTTGCGGTTAGTAGGCAGCCTCCATATTTCCCTTTCAGATGGGCCCCGTCGATGACAATTACTCGTTTCATGTTCGCAAATCCTTCCAGGGATGCTGCAAATGCTATGAATAGGTACTTAAACCTATAGACACCCTCTGGCTCAACTTCTGTTTTAAGTTCAACAAGGGATCCAGGGTTAGCCTCTCGTAGTACATGTAAGTATGCAGGTAGTAGAGAAAAGCTATTTGCTGATGATCCTTTTGCTCCCTCCAAAGCAAGTTCTCGTGATTTCCATGCCTTCCAATAAGAAATCCTCACCGAATGATCAGCCAGCAGAAGACGCTGTAGGTCAATTGCCCGTGGACCTCTAGTGTTCCCCTCATACTTTGATTTCATTATGCTACCAATCACGCGGGTAGTGGCTTGCTTGTGGTAATTGCTTCTTTCCTCGACGGTGCAAGTGTGTTCAAGTGTAGCACTTCGAATTTGATAATTTTCAGAATCTTCCAATCTCACTATGTAGACACGCCACGAGCAGGAGTCGGAAACGCAAGTGAGAGTTAGTATTTTCTTGGTAGAGCGATCACGACGGAAATGGAAACGGCGATTCAGTGCGTGCACAGCTATTTTCACATTACAGTCTTGCTTGTTTTTGAATACACGGCCCACGAAAAGTTCGTCGCCTTCATACTGGACATCGCGGATAGCTAATTCCATCCCTACACGGCCTATACATTGGAAAATAGGTGAGGGGTTTTAAAATATAACATGTATACTTGATAAATAACAGGGTGTTCTATAAAATGGCATATAACACAGTTGACATGTCAAACGGAAGTCAGATTTAGTAAACTTAAAATACAATATGTATCTTAATAATATGTGAACTTACATGCTTGCTTTGTTTTTAGTATATATAACATGGAAACTAGTACAATATCTGGTTATAAAAAAAATTTGATGCTTGTTATTTTGTATAAGCGACATTTACCTTCCTCGCCTTGGTCATCTAAGGTCGGTGCAGCATCCCGGTTGAAAAATGCAAAGTTCAGACACATGTCCTCTAGAGCCTCCTGCAGCGGGACATGGAGATCCAAGTGTCCACGTAATGGTCCATCCATCTCGGTTGCACAAGGGCCAAAGAAATTACACTCTGTAATCGTCTCTCTTATGCTATTTTCGTCAGCACCTCCTCCACTTTGACTTTCTGAACCGTCTATATCGTCAGCCAGATTTATTGATGGCATACCAAGATTTGCAAGTAAATCTGCCTCAACAAATTGTGAGTCTTCAGCCTGCGTGATGTCAAGAAACTAGTTTTAGGTAATATATACTTTCCATTCATGTAGTTAATATTCATATTGCATAGAATGAAATTAAATACATTTATACCTCATTTCCATCTTCAGTGTCACTATCATCGCTGGATGAGATAGTAAAAACTCGCTCATTGTTTGTCCTTGGTGGTACTGATTGAATGTTTGACGAAGATTCTCCCACGGTTCCCCCGGCAGGCTGAGTAGAGCTTATCCAGCGAAGCACCGCATCATCATTCATTAGCCTTCGCAAGAGCATGGGATCGTGATGAGGAGAGGGAGGCTCATCACAGTGTAAAGGCGTTTTGCCTTTGTCTGGTAGACCATAACTCGTCGTGTTACTACTTCCTTCTCCACTAAAACCTCCCTCTACGTTAACTTTGGATACAAACAAGCTTAAATCTTCCAACTCAAAACGCATAGTCAGGTACATGGACATCGTCTCATCCGTCGTTATCGGGACAGGCCGCGTCCTGCCCCCAAAATCACCTTCCATATCCATCCAATCAGGCCACTGGTATGACATATGAAGTTCACATCCCACGTACTCTAATCCATAGGCTTCCCGAACTAACTGTCGAACAACAGCTACTTTCTCCCCCTCACGAATGCTCATCCGTCTAACGGCGTTATGTGGGTTCGGGATGAAAACCCAGCTACCATCAGCCCCGATTCCCCATGATCCGCTCACGGTCCGTATATCTCGGTCTGTTATTTCGGTAATAACAACCATTGCTACCTACAACAGCAAAAAGCGAAAAGGGGTTGCATTAAATTGGAAAATGAAAAGATGCTTCAATTCAACACTGATTAATAAAGAAAACAAGGGACTCTGGGAAACAAATCTATCATTTATGGCATACCTAGTACTGCAGTAACTTTTCCTTCTCCTTTGTTTTAGAATTTGTTCCTTGTGTTTTTTTGAAAGAGGAAGTGGTGTGATCTTTAAATGCTACTCATATCTCCTGTTATATAGGGAAGCTCTCACATTGAAGTAGGGCTACAGCGAATTAAGATATTTTTGGGCAACAGTGCTAACAACGTTTTAAGCCACATACTTTTGAAAAATAATGAGTTCCCCCCCAAACTCTCGAGGCCTTCGAATTGAGGAAAGAAGTTGCTTCTGTAAATGTCGCATCAAGCTTATAACTGAATTGTATTAAAACTGCATGCATAACAACAGCAAATCATGTTTCTTAACATTAGCACAGATAAATTCATTCCAGACCATGTACGCACTTGTCAAGACGTATATTCCGCAGATCTTATACAAGACTGGGCTAGATTTAGCTGTAGTGGCAAAGACGTCATATGCGACGTGTCGTCAATCCGGTGTTGGGTAAGTGGTTATCCTCTGTTATACTTACAAGAAACATGTTGTTTGTAGACTTTCTTCCACCCCTCCCCCAATGCAACATTGGAACCCGTATATAACACTGTCGCCGCATTTAATGCAGTAGATACGTATCTAATATCATATCGGCAAAAAAAACAAGAAAAAATCCCCATTTATGTAGCAACTTGAAGAATAATGATTACTGTTATAACCAAACATTTCATGTGTTGTTCTTACATAACGTTCGGTTTTAACGTTACAAATGAATTTTTTTCCCTTGAGTCTCCCCTCAATAAGGAGTCGCCTATACAGCAAAAATCTGTATCCTTACAATTTTTTCACTGAAGCTCATGTTTGGTGGTGGTCTGTTTGTGTTAAAAATCTGTATCCTTACAATTTCCTCTCTAAAGCTCGTAAGTCCTCATCAAATTTTTTGACGTCTTTTATCAATAGTTTTGAAATGTACTAATAGAAGTTGTAAGTGGTTTGAATCACAATGATGTACTGATATAAGTTATGGTTTAAATCTCAAAGGCATCTCTTAATGGGATGTGTTATATTATGTGTAGAGATATAAGTTATGTTTTAAATATCAAAGGAATCTGTAAATAGCGTGTAATTTATAAAGAAAACGGTTTAATCATTACCTACTCATGTTTTTGTTCCCTACCTCTAGACACCTATTGTCGGAACAAGAGTTCCCGCCTCTCTTTCCAGGTTATTTTGGTTATTTCGCATCCGAAGAAAAGGCTAGTTACTAATGTTTTCTGACGCATGGCTATTTACCTAATTCATGTGTCAAATTTGGCTAGTTAGTAATATAACCCATAAATTTATGAAACAGAAAAAAAACTATATATATATGTAAAGAATATAAATGTAAATTTTTGAAAAAAAATCATATGAAAATAAGAAAATTATAAAATTTAGTTATTAAAATATATAAAAAAAAAATATAGATAATAGGTTCACTACGTTAGCTTCCAATTAGTTTAGTAAAAAAATTCTAATAGTAAAACAATGTAGTTAATTGAATTAGGAAAGAGTACATGTCAACATGAAAATTAAACTCACGTAGACTGGTTTACCTCTCTTTAATAAAGGAAAATTTTCAAAAACCAACAAAAAAGCATATAAGTTATTGTTAGCATTAATAGTTTATGTTTTAGTTTGTAAAATATACGTCTATTAAACAACATAAAAGAAATTCTCAAAAGTCTGAGAACGCTAAAGTTTAAACGAATAAGAAAAGATTAATAACGTAAATGAAAACTTCTTCTTAACAACCAAGAAAAATAAAAAAGTTTCTAAATTCTAAAGTCGTGGTTTATGTATAATTAACCATCTATGAATCATTGATACTTGAGAGATCAAATATTTTATTTTTGAAAGTTCAAATAAAGAGCTTATTAAGTTACTATGACACATACATCTTCTATGCTTGCTGAATTAATCCACAAAACTGGTCTTATCTTACGGGATGAGATGCATGGTGCTTTGAAAGAAGGGGCTTCAATAATCCTGCTTCACAACATTAATCAAAAAGAAGGTCTCTACAATGGTACAAGACTTTTTGTATCATGTTTGGAAATAGATTGGTTGGAAGCGAAATAGTCACCTGTGGCACATATATTGGTAAAAATGTCATTCTACTACGGATTAGTTTTATCACCACCAGATTCAACCATCACTTCACAACAATTTTCATTAAAAATATTAACAAAAGCCAATGACAAAACTTCAAATCATTGTTCCTCAACGAGTTCTTGATTATTAACAAAAGTTGTATGTGGCGCTTTCATTCTTAATCTCCTACAAGTGTAAGCATTCTTCAACCGGATAATGAAGCAAACGAGATAACCAAGGATATTGTCTACAAGGAAATATACGCCAGCCTACGGTACCGATATAGTAAGGGCATATCCGAACTTAAGCAGTATTATATATAAATATATATATATATATATATATATATATATATAAATATGCATACTTGATTAGTCCTAGCAAGGTAGTTGGCAACTTCAATGTTATCTAGAAGATAACAAGTAAAGCAAACAAATAGATATCGAATCATCTCTTAAAAACAAAAACATTAATATATGAAAATGATGCTTTGTTATTATTTAAAACATGAGAATATGTAAGAACTAACCTTTGACTTGAAAAGAATTAACAAAATAACCTTTGACCAAATAGTACCCATTTGCTACAGAATTTTTGGCAACTTTTGGTCTATCTTATCCTTTTGCTTTCTTCTTCTTTCTCTGTTTATTTTTTCTTCCTTCTGACGATACTTCAGCCATGAAGCTCTCTTTCTCTCTTTTTTTTTTTTCAAGAACTCATCACCAGATTCACCAAGCAATCTCTTTTTTTTTCTCCTTCTCTCTTTCGCGTCAAATCTCTTTCACCACCAGATCTCTTTTTCTTTACCTATATCTTCCTAGTATCAGATCTCTTCACCACATATTCTCACTTTCTTTTTCCTAGAAATCTCTTCCTCTCTCATCCCTTGGTCGTTCTCTGTTTTTCCTCCTCGCTGGATTTCTCCACCGTTCGCCAGTGTGATATAAGAGATTAGATCTGATTTTAAAACACATGTCTGATTTTTAAAATACATGTATTCTAAGGATAAAACATACTTTTAACACTGATATATAAATATTTGTCAAGCTATCTAATAAAAACCCATGAAATTTTGTAACAATTATATATGTTATATAATACTTCTTGTTATATAAGAGAATTACATGCTTTTTGTAACTGGATCGTGTTATTTCAAAGAAACACATGATTTTTCACTGTTTATCGTCCTTGCTGGATTTTTCCACCACTCGCCAATGTGATATAAGAGATTAGATCTGATTTTAAAACACATGTCTGATTTTTAAAATACATGTATTTTAAGGACAAAACATGCTATTAACACTGATATATAAATATTTGGCAAGCTATCCAACAAAAACCCATGAAATTTTGTAACAATTACATATGTTATATAATACTTGGTATTATATAAGAGAATCGCTTGCTTTTAGTAAATAGATCGTGCTATTTCAGAGAAACACATGATTTTTTATAAGGAGTTGTACACAATTATTAAAAACTTTATAACTACTACCACCGGCATTGTTGTAAAAACAAGAAAATAGAGGGATATTTTAGTATTTACATCACTCCAGAAAAGGTTATTTACTTATGTTTTCTGACACAAGGCTATTCTCTTAATTCTTTTATATTCTATGGTTAGTTTGTAATATTACCCTTAAAACATTGATACAATACACCTGGATATCAAAAGAGCTATATATTAGAAAAAACAATTTGACTAATGATTTAGTTCTTATGGTCATAAGCTGCAAAAGAGCTGCATAAAAACTAAATAGTTGTAGGCAAAATAAAGCACATTATGAGGTATACCATTCGTTTGCGCGTTTTGGAGAAGAATTATAATCCGTTCTATAATATACTGCACCTATTCCGGCAATAAATTCACGTAGTTGACCACATCGAGGAAAACCTAAATCTGAACGGTATGCTTCAACCTCACTATGAAACCTCATGCGAAGCCCATGCTTAAAAATACATTTCCAACGTGATATATTGACTCCTTCATCCTTGAACTTAATGATTCTCACAGCTTTGAAGTTTAATTGTTGGACTCCTAAATCTTTGTTCCCAGAGCGGCAATGATATTGGAGAATTCTACTTGAACCGAGCCAGTTCTTAATTACTATCTCATTATCCTTGCAAGCTTCAGTTACTCCAGAATAAATGACACTAACTAACATGAAGAATATTAGACGGCTCATTTTTCGGATCCAAAATAATTATTGGAGTAATAAGAACACTAACATGTTGTATTTATAGTTTTTTTTGGGAAGTTGCTTTTTTTTCTTCAGCCAAAAATATTTTAAAAGTATTAACTAAATTTAGATGCAAAGATGCATGAACAAATTAGAACTTTGGTCAAAGGAGATTTCAGTGCCTTTATGTATGGTTGGCCAAAAAAAAAACACCCAAAAGAAAGAATCTTAGTTATTACAATTGACCTTAATTGAAACCCAAACTAAACCATATAAAAAGTTTAAAATTTAATAAAAGTCTTGTAAATTTATTATATTAACAATATTCATAATATTTGGACTAATACGAAGTAATTTTATTGATTTAAACAAAATAATTGTAAGATAAATAACTTTATAACTAACTATAAAGTATAAAGTAGATTGACAAAATTTTTATATTAAATTTATAGTAAATTAAAAGGTTAATAAATAGATCTATCATCTCAGATCTTACTCTTCAACTTTGTACACTCTTTTTGATATAACCCCTTTACAAAATCAAAGTATCAAAGAAATTTCAAATATAATATACAAAAAAAAAAGAGAAAAAAATAATTGTTTTTTTGCATTAGAGAATCTTGGTTTCAAATTGAGATACAAAACAAATTACAAAACAAACAAATCTGGAAAAAAAGAAATACCAAATAGTTATTTTGCAAACAAATGTAGTCGTTTAATGGTCGTTAAATTAGTCATAACATAGTCTCAAAATAGTCGTCACAAACACAACAAACACATTTCTGTACACCAGTTTTAATCGTAAACTAGTTGTCGCGTAGTCGTAATATTTAACGACAATGTTACGATTACATTTACGACTATGCGTATTAGTCGTAACGTAGTCGTTAATCAACTACAAACTTTAGCGACTCTCCATTTATGACTAAATTTTTTAATCGTAGTGTAGTCGTATACCAACATTTAACGACAACCTAGCGACTCCTTGTGCAGTCGGAAAAATCCTTTTTCTTGTAGTGGTTGATGGCAACAGATCCATCTTCTTACTCATCTTCTCCAATATCTTCATGATTTTTGCGAGTTGCACAATCACTCTCTCCCTCCGCCATCTAGTTAGATTTTTCTGGCTTCGAATTCAAAACCACAACCAACAACGGATCTGGCTTCGAAAACCTAGACCTAGTTGATGGCGCCTCAACTACTTCAAGGTTTTGAGGCTTTGGTTCAAGCTTCGACGATGCAGGTAACACCACCACATCTGATGGTTTTGAACCCAACCTATTCTCTGTCTTCCAATCTTCGAACATCTTCATAAGTTGCTCGAATTGTGATGTCGACATCCCAAATCTCCCATCGAATCGTTCGGCTCTGATACCAAGTTGAAATTATATGAACCTTGGTTAACTTGAGAATAAAGAAAGAGATTACAGCTTTCTTCCTCTTAACACTAGTCTCTCTTTGGAGATTAAGGTTAATTCTTGAAAGTTAAGTTCTTATTAATGATTTAGAGGGTCTTATATAGACTCCTTCAACCGACTCAAGCCTAATTGAAATAAAGAAAGATACTAAAAACCATAATCTACCATAGAAAGGAAACACTTAAAAGAACGATTAAGAAGCTTCTTAACCATGATAGTTCCTACGATGATACATGATGTAATATCTCGTATCATGTAGCTATCGCTAGAAATTTCAGCGGCAACCTTTTTCGTTTAGCAACACCTCTTATGTGAAACGTCGTCTACTCAACGACACCTTCACAGCTCCATCAGTCGTTTTGCTTTAGTATTTATCATAGATACCACCGTTTTGCTCCGGCGTTGTGGCTATCGCTGCGATGAGTAAAGGAACACGGCGTATATTCCTTTCCTGCAATAAGACAACAAAGATGAGTGTTAAAACCTTTTATCAAGATTTAACAATGTATTAGTCGACCTTGATGGGTTTAACAGTTTCTCAATCACTCAAAAACGCCTTAAAATCTCTGTAGATAGAGAGAATCTGATTCAGCATTCACACAACTTTAAAACAAAGAATATGGGCATATACAAACTCCAAAAAAGTAGCTTAAGATTCCATCAAAAGCTGAATAACTTGGAATCAACAAAAGAAAAAAGTTTAATAGTCACTTGAATCAATTAATATTCAATAGAATAATTTTTAAACAGAGAATCATTCACTTTACGAATTGAGCGCATATCACAAAAAAGGAAGAAAAAAAAACATGATCGAAGGGGAAAAAGTGTTGTTAGGGCATAGAGGGCACACAAACAGATTTCTGATTTGGAACGTGCCAAATCAAACGTTTGATGCTTGTTCTTATTGATAATATGATCTTTTACAAGGATCCTAATTATCTCAGTTTTACTTGAACTATTCTATCCAAATAGTCAACCCCGACTAAGAACAAATCTAAGCCTAATTCTTTCTTCTTTTTTCTTATCAGTACTCAACCATGAAGACAAATAGAATTACAAACACTCACTTTCTAAGCTTTTGCTAGGCTTCGAAGATTACAAACGTATGACAATATTCTAGAGTGCTTAAGCGGCTCATGACCAGCCTCTAAAATATTTATACTATTCTCCAGAACCTTAAACCTTAGGATCTCCGAGAATCAACGACGAGATCTTTCTTGATCTTCAAGCTTATCCCTTTACTTATTTGTTGTGGCGAATATTCACCAAATCTCCACAACTTATATTACTTCTTATCTTCACAACAAGTCACCAAAGCTCCTTGTCACGTCACATCAACCACTCCAGCTCCACCATGTCAGTTAACGCGTCCATGTCAGCAACTTAGACGTCTGATGTAATCCGATGCAGCTTCCTGATGTCCAAACAGCTCCCTGATGTCCATCAAGTCGATGTTCCTAGAATCTGCATCTTCAAGTGTTGGGCTCAAACTCTTAACAGAAAGAGAAATTAAAAGAACAGACGAATTAACAAACACAAATGTTTCATGGCTTTTTAGAACTCGAATCTACACCAAAACCAGTTTGAATGTTTCCTTTGCTTAAGAAAATCCTCCACAATCGATGCCAAAGAGAGTTGCAAATCTACTCTCCATATTGGTTTGTATAAGTGAGATGAAGATCATAAAAAGAATTTGTTGATTGGGTTTGGATTTACGGCTTAATAGGTTTAGAAGTTAGAACTAAGATATGATTATTAAACGGAAGAGGAAGATGAAGTGAAGAAAGTGAGTCAAAAACTTAAATCTATTTGTTTGACACATGTCAATTTTTGGAGTATTGATATGGCGAGTAGATAGAGAGAGATAACCTTATTTCATATATATGATTTTTGGGCTATAGAAAACAAATGATATTGTAGATATGATAATTACGGTTTATCTTTCTAATAATTACTATTAATTGATCTATTTAAAGCTCTTAGGTAATGATCACAATGACAATAATAGTACATATTTTTTTGGTGGCTAATTGAACAAGAAATTATGCAAAAGACACGGAATAAAACTCAGCTTCACAACCAATAAGCAAACATTAAAATTTGAAAGAATCCGCTGGGAAGAGTAAATAGAGGTTGGGCGGAGGCACTCCTAGGTTCAATAGAGAAAATAAAAGATTTAAGAAAAGAGAAAAAAGTGTGAATTTATCGGCGAGGGATTAAGTAGAAATCTGAAACCGATGTGTTGCAAAAGAAAAATAGAAGTTGAGTATAAGAGTGGCGCAGTGGAAGCATAGTGGGAATAGTTTAGCTCTATCATAGGAGAAAAAGGTAAAGGCTAATATTATCAAGAGGCGATCGGTTAACATTTTGTGTTAGATGTAACCGTTCGTTCGATGTTTGTGGAAAAGCTTTTACGTAAGTAAGTAGAGATTTCGTGGAGTGAGAAGAAATAGACCGAAGGACTCCTTTATGTTTTTGAGAATTCGGGGAGAATATAATAACCTGGTCATTGATTATCGTTATGACCGCGGTACGTAATTTAAGTCGGATTAATTTTGGTGACGATTTTGTCGGAAATGACTTAGAGGTTATTTAAGGATTTTTTGTCGAAGTAAAAATTATTTACGGTCAAAGAATCGAGTTTTGGATCGAACAAATCATTCAGTTACCGATAGAAGAGAAGATAGCCGAGAGATCTAGCCGTTAGCCGTGATATGTGTTCTGTGAGTTCGAAACATGTGAAGTAGCACATGTTTTATGTATTTAAATCCTTGTTGTTATCGTTGTTGTCGTTTCTTGTATTTGTTGTTATAGTAGTTTTGTGGTGATTCGAGTGCGCTTACCTTGTTTCACCGACTCGGATAGACTTGATCTCACCTAAGGGTCGAGTGTTATATGACGATACAACGATCAGATAACTTGCACGATAGAGCGATGTGGTACATTGTTTATAGACTTTGTGGTTATAAATGAATTGTTCACTTGTTTTATGGGAAGGATCGATCACATGGCCCATAGGAATTGCTAGTATTATTATTTATTGTTTCGTTTTGTTAGATGCATGTTAGGTTGACTCTTTGCATGTATTGTTTGATTGCTTATTTGCATGATGTTTGCTTGTTTATTTTATTTTGAAGTTTTTGGGGTGTTTAATTTCCGAATAGGGGAACCGAATTAACTAAGTGACTAGCACTTATGATGCTACTTTTTGTTGCAGGTAACCTCAGTGGGGAAAGTCTTAGAGGGAGCATAGACGCTAAGAAGTCGGTGTAGATTTTATTGCTTTTGTAAAGATGGATTTGTAGTGATAGTTATTTCGTTTTAAGCCTTAGGCTATTGGTACCAAAAAAATTTGTTTGTATTTGAGATGTTATAAGTTAATAAAATGTTATTTTCTTATAAAACTTTGTGAATTGCTTGATATTAGGTTTTGTCCAAACCGACACAACTCACGATCGCGGTACGGATTGTAAAGCCTTAGGCCATGGTCGAGAGGATAATACTCACAGATGGACCAACTAGAGTAGCTGGATTTGTTCTAGCAACCTCTGTTGGAGCCTCAACAAGTATCAAACTGTGGCGCACCTGATTGTCTAGATTTCTAGAACGATTCAGGGTTGTTACAGACGCGACTGTATATAATTAAATATAACAATTCATAAAATGAACCAAAAATTACAATAGTTTGTCAAATAAAATAAATGTTGCAATAGTTCAACTAAACGGTTGCAATCGTTTTTCAAAAGTTACGATAAAAGACGCAACCGTAGAGATCATTTATTCGTATTACAACTTTCGAAAAACACAACTGTTAAATATATATTTTGATTTAAAAAAAAAAAAAACAGTTAACGAAAAGTTGCGATAAAAAGACATAATTGTACCGTGTACGTAACTGCAAATTGTTATTATTATTTAGATTACATGCGATTAGCTTGTAATATTTTTCTTTCTCATGCAATCTATAAAACCCGGCTTTTCAACGGATTAGGGGTTCCAATCGGTAACCCCTGACCACTACAGTAAGGGATATAATGTTCTTGTTGTCACCGATCAACAAAATCGGTAGCTAGACAAAGCAAACCAGAGAAATTGTACAAAACGAAAGTAGTATCAAGCTACCAACATCTATATTCCACCAATTCTTACCGCTCCTTTTTAACTATTCCGTTATCATCAATCATACCCAATAAGTCCCAATAACCCAATTTTGCAGCCTCGGCCCATATCCAAACAGCAATCTCAGGCCCATTACTAATCTCCCAAAGAAAAAAATCAACAGAACCAAAACAAGCCACAGTTTCTTCTCTCCCATCTCCCATCGTCTCCTCCATTTTCACCACTGAAACAAGAACACAAACCTCAAGAAAAAACCTTCCTTTATTGTGCCCTTTTGGGCCAACAAATGTTCACAAGCGGCAACGTCACCGCTAGGGTTTTCGAACGTCAGATTCGAACTCCTCCTCCCGGCGCTTCCGTCAGTCCCAAATCTCTCTCTCAATCTCTCAATCTCTCAATCTCAATCTCTCTTTTACTTATCACTTCTTCTTCAATGGCAGGTAAATCGCGCAAGACACTTCTACGAAAACCTAGTCCCAAGCTACACACTCTACGATGTCGAATCTCCCGATCACTGTTTCCGCAAATTCACAGAAGACGGACTCTTCCTCATTAGTTTCAGCCGTAACCACCAAGAACTCATAGTTTATCGTCCTTCTTGGCTCACATATTCAACAACCTCCTCCGATGATGATGATTCCACTCCTCTACCTCGCCGTGCTTCGAAATTCGATAGCTTCTTCACTCAACTCTACTCAGTCAATCTTGCTTCATCGAACGAACTTATATGCAAAGACTTCTTCCTCTACCACAAAACTCGTCGTTTCGGTCTTTTCGCTACTTCAACAGCTCAGATCCATGATTCATCTCCTACTAATGACGCGGTTCCTGGTGTTCCATCGATTGATAAGATCACTTTCATACTTCTTCGATTAGATGATGGTGTGGTTTTAGATGAGAGGGTTTTTCTTCATGATTTCGTCAATTTGGCTCATAATATGGGTGTGTTTCTTTATGATGATCTTTTAGCGATATTATCGTTGCGTTATCAGAGGATTCATCTTCTTCAGATTAGAGATTCTGGTCATCTTGTTGATGCTCGTGCTATTGGTTACTTTTGTCGTGAAGATGATGAGCTTTTCCTTAATTCTAGTTCTCAGGTAAGCGAGTTAGTTCTCTGTAGTCTTGAGGAGTAGATAAAGTTTTGAGCTTTGTGAGGTTTTTTATTGTTAGGCAATGATGAGTCATGATAAGAGCAAACAGCAAAGTTTATCGGGGAATAAGGATGACGATGATGTTGCGGAGAATGGGTTGCATCATACTCAGCCTCAGCTAAATGCTACGAATTCGTTTCTTAGTGGTATTAAGCAACGATTACTTTCTTTTATCTTCAGGGAGATTTGGAATGAAGAATCGGATAATGTACTGGTTCGTTGTTCTTGAACTTCTCTTATCACTTTATGAAATTGCTCTGAGTTTCATAATATTATACATTAAATGCATTATGTTTGTGTGTCTGATGATCTGTTACTGCTTCCTCTCTTAGATGTTGAGTAGGAAATTACTAAAGTTGTTAGATTATATAAGCGGATAAAACGGAAGTTAAACGTTTAGGATTGATGCAGTTAATCTTACAAGCTCTCTGCATTTTCTCCGTAGTTTACAATGTATGTTGTATATTAAGTACTATCGGTGAATGGATTAATCTAATCGATAGACTCTTTTTGATTTGCCAGAGGGTTCAAAGTCTTAAGAAGAAGTTCTATTTCCATTTCCAGGATTATGTTGACTTGATTATATGGAAGGTAATCAATCATATGTTCCTGCAACGGGAGTCTGTGTCTAATTGTTTGCATTTTATGAAGAAAAAACTTAACCTTTCGCATATTCTTGATGTCCAGGTTCAGTTTTTGGATCGACAACACCTGCTAATCAAATTTGGCAGTGTAGATGGTGGGGTAAGCTCTCTGTAATAGAAATTCTTTGACATGTTCAGAAATTACAATTTGATTGATTAGATTTATGATGTTGATGGGTTAATCAGGTAACAAGAAGTGCTGATCATCATCCAGCTTTCTTCGCCGTGTATAATATGGAGACAACTGACATTGTAGCATTCTATCAGGTAAAATGATTTTGGCCAGTTAATTTGTGGAAAATTGCATTTACTTATAACTTGACTTAGTATATTGATTTATGCAGAACTCAGCAGAAGATCTTTACCAATTATTTGAGCAGTTCAGTGATCACTTTACAGTATCAAGTAGTACACCATTCATGAACTTTGTAACATCGCATTCTAACAGCGTCCATGCTCTTGAACAACTAAAGTACATGAAAAACAAATCAAACAGTTTTTCTCAGGTTGGCACATCTCTGTATTTCGATATGTTGGTTTTTATGAGAGAGAGATAGAGAGTTGAATCTAATCAATTTTTCTAAACAGTTTGTGAAGAAGATGTTGCTCTCTTTGCCTTTTAGTTGTCAGTCACAAAGTCCCTCCCCATATTTCGACCAATCTCTCTTCCGGTTCGATGAAAAGGTAACCATTATAAACCCTTATTCTCTTCTACTTCAGGATTGAGTTAACTCAATTTCGGATATGGTTACAGTTAATTTCCGCAGCAGATAGGCATAGGCAATCCTCAGACAATCCAATCAAGTTCATATCTCGAAGGCAACCGCAAACGCTGAAATTCAAGATAAAACCAGGTTGGTTGTTTTAGTTGTTTCGATATTAAGATGACGAAAACCGAAACCGCACGGAACACGATTTAACATTAGGATCGTCTATTCATTGGTGAACAGGACCAGAGTGTGGAACTGCAGATGGTAGAAGCAAGAAGATATGTTCATTCTTGTTCCATCCTCATTTACCACTTGCCATCTCTATTCAACAAACACTTTTCATGCCACCTTCAGTCGTCAATATCCATTTTCGGCGATGACTCTTTGTGGTTTCCATCAGTCTAGTAGTCGACAACATGTTGTAATCTATTGTTTGTAATAGAAAATATCTCAAAACACAATACATGCGTAAAGGGTTCTATCTTAAAAAGGAAGAAACAATTATATATGTTCACTACGAAGAAATAATTGTAATTTTGACCGACAATTGTAACTTACTCAAAAATTCTGCATTAGGTTTATCTCATAAGTCTCTCATCTCCTCATGCAACCCTAGTTTCTTTGGAAGCAAGTTATCATAAAAACAGTCTGATTTAAAGGTGATGAAGAAGAGAAACATAGTAGATCTTCCCGAGGATTTGGTAGTGGAGATACTCTCTAGGGTTCCGGCGGAATCTTTGGTACGATTACGAACTACATCCAAAAGATGGAACGTTCTGATCAAAGAGTGGAGATTTGCTAAGAAACACTATGCTAATGCACCAAGGCAATCTCTGATTATCATGTTGATTGCTTTTAGGGTTTATCTGGTGAGCGTCGATCTCCATGAGATTAACAACAACAAGGTAAAGGTAATAAGTCAATTTAGCCTAAAAGATCCTCTTTCTGATTCTTTAGAAGAAGTTGATATTTGCAAAGTCTTTCATTGCGACGGCTTATTGCTATGCACCACCGTAGACAATAGACTGGTTGTTTCGAATCCGTGTTCATGTGAAATTAAGTGGATCCAACCAAGAAATTCCTACAAGAAATTTGATATCTATGCTTTCGGTAAATCCTCATGCAACAAGTACAAAATCTTGAGGATGGATCAATTTGATTATACTAGCCCAGTATTACTTGACTACGAAATCTATGACTTTAACTCTAATTCTTGGAGAGTTATTGGTAAGATAATTAGGGAATGGTTCATACCGCGGTGTACGGACCACGGCATGTCTGTTAATGGAAACACTTACTGGCTTGCTTCTACTAACGACTTCACAAGTGGGCATTTTGTACTTGGTTTTGATTTTTCAACAGAGAGTTTTGCAAGGGTATCTCTTCCGGGTGATCATCTTTCTGATCGTATTTTTGCTTTATCAGTTACTAGAGAAGATCCAAAAATTTGTATAGCTACTCGGAGCATCATTCAAGAACTCCATATAGATGTATGGGTTGCAACTACGATTGAGAGTACGGGAGCTGCGTCATGGAGCAAGTTCCTATCAGTTGATTTAGCTAATCTCTACAAGCCTTTTTGCTTTGCTCGTGGGATGAATTTCTTGGTCGACCAGGAGAACAAAGTTTTGGTGTGTCGCGGTAAATATTGGGTCTCTGACGTTTTCTTACACGTTGTGGGAGAGGATAAATGTATACAAGTGGATCATCATGATGCAGAATCTAGATGCTCATTTGTCGTCAATTATGTTCCAACTTTGGTTCAAATCCAAAAAGGTTTGTAATTCTTGGAGTGAGGCAAAAGGGAAGTAGCTAGAAGATCTAGTAATTCTATATGATTGTCACACTAAGTTATGCATTTTATCTATCCAAGTCTTGATATTTGATTTTAAAAGAAGTCATATAATGGCGTTTTTAGATAAAAAATGGCGTTTTTAGAGAAAAAAAAGTGTCCACTCGTTTCTTTATGTCTTACGACACCTACCTTCCGAGCTGTACTTTTGCTCGTGCGAGTGCATAGAAAAAGGAAATGAGTTGGGTTAAGGTTCATCGGTGGTGTATAAACTCTTGTGGTACAAGCTCCAACAACAGTTAAGATTTAGAAAGTTAGGATTAACAAAAACTATATCTAAACTTGATCAAAATATTATTTATCTCTTGTACTTTGGTAGTTTAACCTATATCCAAACTTTTCTTTGTTGAGTTGGATGTTAACCTGCTCCACTTGTATATGTTAAAGACGGCCATGATATTCCAATTTGTGAAATTCTTATGATAAGCTTAGCTTTGGTTATGTCGATGCCATGACCACTCCACTGACTTATATATTCAACTAGGTTATGAACCAGGCACATTTTCAACAAATATTACCAAATGTTTTTGGATTACGTTTATGTATTAAATTATTGTGATACTGATTACTAACACTTAAAATATTATGTAAATTCGACCAAATTTTTGCGTTATATTGTAAATGGTTTTCAAAAAATGTTAAAAACTTTTATAAATAAAAATATAAAAAAGAAAAATTATTATTAAAAATACGATCGTTTGAAACATTTTTTTTTATGAAAGTAACATATTTGTAAGTGATTAAACAGAGAATGAAAAGTTATAATAAAGAGAAAGCATAAAAGAGAAAGCGTTTTTTTTTTTGGCTAGGAGTGAAGTATTACACTTTCAAACTTGTATCGCTTATGGAAGTTAGAGAAAAGAAGCAATCACATCTCCAACAAATGATGATTCTTTTTCAAAGAAATTTTTACGTTTCGTAAGAAATTGAGTTTTCTTCTCACCATTTGGCAAAGTCAAGTTGCGTTATCACCATTTGACTATTTGGGCTTTTTTTTTGGACAAAAATGCTCTTGTAACTGTGTTGGTTTAGTTATTTTTCTACAACCAAACTACGTAAAAGACAAAAATTAATTATATTTTATTTCTTTTACTTAAATATATATAAAAATTCAGAAAATCCGAATTTAAGAGAAAAAATAAAATAAATCGAGAACGAAGGAGTTTTACTCTTTATCCTAAAATCGAAAGAAATTTTGTTTTAAATCTAAAAGTTAGTGGTGCAATAATTGATTTTGCTTCATTATCAAGTAGATAGAATAGAGTTAAATAGATTAACAGATTTCCGGCGAGTTGAAGAAAAATGAGAAAATGGTGAGAAAGCAATTTTTCTTCTGAGATTATCGATTTAACCACCGAACAATTAAATAAAACTCAAAGTCTTTAGCTTTTCAAACTTAAATTATGCTAGATTTACAATATTTATATGTAAAAAGCATTCAAAACGTACGTAAAGAAAACAAGATTCTGAGATAACTGTTAACGATGGCTGCAAAATTAGGATTGCAGAAGAGGATATTCATGTTGAAGATGACTGCAAAATGTAGCCGGAGTAGAGAAAGATGATGATAATTAGAGAATATTAATAACGGAAACTTCAAAGTGGAACCAAAGAACGAGTAATTAATCTGAAAACGAGGAATGTAACCAGGAACATCGCCGGATCTCCAAATCACCGACCAAGTCTAAGCAAAGAACAAGGAATTTAGGGTTTTACTGGGGGCGAGAAATAGTAAAGAAGATGGGAAACGGGATGGTAAATTGTCGCTGCTAATCGGTATTGGTTTGGAAATAGATGATAATTGGTTTTAGGGCAATATGGACAATTAAGCTTGGCAAAGTACGTTCTCCTTTGCAAGTGCCTTATAAACGCACAAACACTTTCAATAAAGTGTCCGAGAGTGCAAATATCTCTGTAAATATTCAAACAAATTCAGAATACATCACTCGTTGGTATCAGTGAAACTAACCTAATCACTTTGAACCTTAAAACAACGCCATCCTTATCCACGCGTGTCACCAAACCAAACACAGAAGAAAGACTTGGTGGAGGGGAAGTGATTTCTACCCAATGTTGTAATACTGGATTGCCCACGTAACAAGGATAATCAGGTCCTTTTATCAAAACCAATCTATTGGACAAAACCTCATAACATATGAACCAGTACGCAAAAAACATAAGGCGCACAAGAAGCTTCGATATCTTGGGATGGTTTAGCGATTATATATTGTCGGTATTGTAGCCTAGACTACTTTCTCAATGGTTTAGCAACAAAAATTGCAGCTTGTACTCGGATGAATAACCATTTCCCTATAACCTTTAAGTTCACTATGCTTCATAATCGCTCGAGAACATTTCTCTTAATGATCTTAAGATTTCCATGTCAAGACATGAGTGATATCTTCTTTGACAATTCATATGTCACATCACGAAATACTAATCTCATAGTTAGATGACTGAATACAATAAGCACTCTCTAGCCAGTCCCTCACTAATGATTTTTGTCTGCCAAAAGTTTATATATAAGTTACTATTTCTGCAACTTGCAAAGTATTAGATGTTACAAAATACAACAATTTAAAATCACTTATAGTGGACTTCATTACTTCTATTATCGTTGCACAAATAAGTTCGAACATACTTTCAGGGACTGTATTCACCAGAAAGACTTTGTTCGCCAAGAGAAAATGATTAACCAAAAGAACTTAGTTTGCTAGAGCTTGGCAAAAAGGGTATCATGATAAAAAGGATATGCAGTGACCTGTAAGTACGGGAAAAAAATTAATTATCACTAACAATATACTATCTGTATTGATATAAATTAGTTGTTATCACCTCAACAGTAGTTTCATCAACTATTCCTTTCACTACTCCCTCAACTGTCGCACCAGGAATGTTAGACATAATAAGGTTTAAGTTCCTAGTAATTTTTACCGTTTTATGAATCACAGCTTTAGCCGATAAGGATAGTAATGTCAAATTAAGTTTCGAATTTAATTTCTATAGTTAAAATAATTGACACATATAATTAGTTTTGATTTATTTATTTGATAATATCACTATAAAATTCTGAGTTTCTAAAGCTCTCATATGATGATAATTTTTTTTATTTTACTTTTTTTTTCTGTTTCATTTGTCATTCTGAATCATCACACAACTAGTTCTATACTAACATAAATTATGTCGCATCATTTTATTTATAATACATTTTCTTTTAATTTATTTATAAATATATTTTATACAATAGGATTGTAAAAGCAAGAAAAAAGTTACTATCTTCAAACTACACATATAAATTTAATACAAATACTTAACTAAAATTATCATTTTCAGATTCCTTTTTAAGAAAAATGTTAAAATAATATGTCATGCTGGTGTAAAACAATTAGCATCAAAGATATGAATAAATATCATAAATGTATCGATGAAAATTATTTAGTTTTTGAAGAAATTATGTTTGACTTATGTATGGTCCACAATTAATTATGCTAACCTTCAATTGTTAAGTTAATTAGCGTTAAAGATAATAGTAAATCTCTTAAATGTATTGATAGAAATTACTTAATTTAAGAAGAAATTTTGTTTGACTTGTGTAAGGTTCAAAGATATATACTATTATACCAATGTATTTAGGTTTGAATGGATTTAAAAGAAATGTAATTACTATCTGTAAGTAATTATTTTGTCTAACCTCTGACCAAGTGTATATATATATATCTATATATATATATATATATGTATATTCTACTCTAATGAAGCATTCAGACATATTACATTTATAGGAAGAAGGTGATTATCCCAAATGAATTCTTCAAATCTTTTTTCAACTACTATATATATATATATATATATATATATATAAGAAAAACTAATGATCTCACTTTTCTAGTCTACAGGTTGATGAAAATGAAATTGGGGTGTGGACTTCCACTGATGTGCATAATTTTGGCATGCTATATTATATGTTGTAGCTTTCTAATGGGTCATTGCCATGGCGTTGTAAAAGAACCAAAGATATTAAAAAGTAATGAAGATCTTGAAATAGAGCAAAAACTTAAGCTTATCAACAAACCTGCAGTTAAAATCATAAAGGTTTATCTTCTCAACATGTTATAGAATAATTGAATGTGTTTATCAAATATATCTAACATTAGAATTTTTATCCTAAGTATCCTTGGATATGTATAATAGAAAGACGATAAAAGTTATGAAATCATGCGTGAAACACTTATGGAATATTATAAAAACAGATAATATATTTTTTTCTTTATAAATCCGCAGTCTATTAATGGTGAGCGGTATGGCTGCGTGGATTTCTACAAACAACCAGGACTTGACCACTCATCCATGAAGAACTACACAATTCACTATAAGGTATTTACATTGATAATATGTATTTTCTTGATATTTAGAGGATTACAACTCTATGTAAATAGATGGTATTAAGAAATTGGCAATATTGTGACTGATATGATTTTTGGATTATTTTTATTATTTTATTAAATATTACGAGATAAGTAATTTTGTGTGTGTCCACTAGATTGGATATTAGAATCTAATAAGAATTTAAGTTTAGGATTTAGTTTGGTTTGAACGTCATGTGATAAGTTAGACGTCTACATAATCAAATAAAACAGTAATGAATAATAAATATCACCTACCATGTGAAACATTAGACCTCTATATAACAAAATAACATGTTACATAAAGAAAAGTAAAGTTTCCGGTAATTGTTAAAATAAAAAGATAAAATGCAAATTTATATTTCCAATTATTGTTATTTACTTTATTGCAATCTTCTCTATTGCTATTTGGTAAACTTCTTTCTAAAAACTAAGCTACCTTTTTTTTTTAAAACTGCTATTGGATAAACATATAATGACTAAATTTTTTAACATATTTAATATGAAGTATAAGTAATTGATACGGTATTTTGATTAGCGAGTGATATTTCAAAAATGTACTTTTGATTTTCAATTTACATTTTTTATAGTAGATTAATTTAAAAAGAGTATCTTTATTAAAATATAATTTTGGTATGACTAATTAATTAATTTATATTGGATTTTGATGTGCAGATGCGTATGTCATACCTCGGAGAATCAAAAATGAAAAGAGAGACACATAGTAACAAAACATTTGGTCACTTTTGGGAGAATGGCGTAGGCTGTCCTATTGGTACCGTTCCTATACTTCGAATCAATAAAGACGCTCTTTTGAAAATGAAATCCTTCGATGGCGATAATTCTAATCCGCAAAGTTCGTGGAGAAAACCCTATAAACCTACATCTTCTATTGAAAATCATCATGTAAGTGCTTTCTTTAAGTTTTTATCTTACGAGTAAGAAATGTTAAAAATATATAATAGAACTTTATAATAACAAGATTGGTGGAAAAGCTGAAATTATAGATGAAAATGTTTGCACATAATTATTAACTAAAACAATGATTAATATATTCTTTTTTATTTGATGAATACAAAAATATTACAAAAACATTCATGTTAATAATATATAGCTTTATTACAAATACATGATTTTGATTATATTTTCGTGGAAAGTTTATATATGGTGGATGATATATTAGGAAATATAAGTAATTGTATATTGTAATTCATAATTTAATATTATCTATTATCTGATACTGTTATATTTGAATACATCAAAATAGTGCTTTCTATTAACTCAAATTACTTATACCAATTTATAAGATATTGATTCTAATTTCTGAGCATTACAATTTAGCCATATCACAATGTTAGTTTTCTCAACCATTGTATTTACTATTCAGTTTGCTGTGGTGCGGACTACTAATGGAAAACCTAGGATTTACAATGGTGCGTCTATGAATATTAATGCATTCACTCCTTCAGTTGAACCTATGCAATTTAGCTCTAGTCGGATGCATTTTCAAATTGGAAATGAATTCATCCAAGTTGGTTGGACCGTAAGTCAATATAAATTCAGATCCGCTATTTTTTATATTCGATGTATTAGAGTTTATCCTTTTCTATTATTAATGTATATGAATCATATTTTTTATTCATTTTAGGTACACCCGCAATTATACCATGACTCTAGCTCTCGGCTATTCGTATTTACAAATGTGAGCGGACTAGATCTTGTTTTTATATAATTTTTACCAAATACACGACTTATGCATAATTGATAATTCAATGATTTAAAGTCGCATATTATATGGTTTGATTCAGTCAGGAGGACATGAGTGTTATAATCTCTTCTGTCCGGATGGATCCGGAATGATACTAGTTAGTGAAGATTTTACTCCTGGTCTACTTACTGGGAATAAAAGTATTGACTTCACCATAATGAAGGTAAGTTCTTTTCCAACTATTATACTCATAACTCTATATATTCGGGCATTCAAGAACGTTTGAGTATATGGTATGTATAGTAATATGTAGATGCATGCAAATATGAATATGGATATGGGTACTGAAAATTTAATGTTAGGATATTTGTATCACATCCAATATATATAACTTATTGTCATTTTTTCATATTAAATTTTTTAAATAATTCAAAAATTAAATTCAATGAAGATCTTTGTCAATTATAGTTTAACAAAAGTAAGAACAGATATAGATTCTCGCGGTTCCCCCATTTTTTTTGCTAATATTTAAAGTTTGAGTGCAGGACAAAATCAACGGGAATTGGTGGCTGTTGATGGGCACCTCCTTGGAAGAAATTGGGTTCTGGCCATCAAGCAGATTCAATGAAAGTTCTGGTACAAGGGTCGAATGGGGTGGTGAAGTCTATAGCCCTTCGCCTCCAAATCCTCCAATGGGAAATAGTCAGTATCCGACGGGGAGCCCCATAGCAGACTCATATATCCGTTTGATCACGACTGTAGACGAAAATTATAATACCGACAAAATTGTGAAAAATACAGAGAGGTATTCAGACAGTTGTTATGAAGTGAGAGATACATTAGAGAGTTTTTGGCCACATGTAGGTCATCTTATTATCTATGGAGGCCCTAAGTGTATATAAACTTTCATAGTGACTTAGCATTATTCCAAAATTGTAATAATGTCTGAAAGAAATCAAGAGAATAAGTTTCTTAGTATGAAGAAAAATAAAATAAAATAAAAACTTAAGAGAAATTTGTTTTTTTTTGTCAACCACACATTAGTTAAAAAGTCACTTCACGATTGGTTGCTCAATCTGGAGGAAAAGTGTGTACAAATAAAATTTCAGAAAATAAACTTTTAGAGTAACAGGCTAGGCAATATGCCTTAGCATTACATTAGCAAGAAAGCATGAAAGAAGAAAATGAATCACGAAGCAAACCAATTTCGGCGCCTGCACCATCGAAACTAGTTTCGTACTATCTATCTCGAATATCTGACAATCAATCCTTCTGAAGAGGATTATTTTCATAGCCAATAAAAGAGCTTCTGTTTATGCGTGAAGAGGGGATGAGCTCGTCTGCTGACATTTTGCTCCTAATAGAATTGTAAGATCGTCTCCTCGAAAGCACCACCAATGGTAGGATACGATTGTTTCCACGAAATGTCAATCCGACATATTAGAATTTGAGTATAATTGTTGATTGTTTCTCTATTTTCAACTGATTCGACCGGAATCAATTGAGTTTCCTCGCAGATTAATTGTTCACTTAAAGCGTGATCTATTATATCTATTGGTTCAGATTATATACCTTAAATCACCTTTTTATTCCTGGCTTAATTACCATAAAACATTGAAATTTTTCTCTCTCAGCTGCATTAACTAGTAATCTCCAAAATAGGAAGTCTAGATTCAAATACACCGAGTTTAAAGGAATTTAAAGAACAGCTTTATATCTTTTTTTTTAACTTGTTTGATTTTGTTAGAAAGGGAAAGAAAAAAGTTCAAATCCAACAAGGTTTATTTTGGAATGAGGCAAAAGGAAAGTACGAGAGCTAGTAATATAAGATTGTCACATTAAGTTATGCAATATCTATCCAACTCTTGATATTTGATATTTGTATTTAGTAAAAAAAATATGTGTTTAGTACAAAGTACAAACTAAAAATGTTTTTTTAAAGACACATGGTGTCCTCTTATTTCTTTATGTATTCAGCTCTTGTACTTAGTTAATATAACTGCAATCGATGCAATTAGAGCATCTCCAATGGAGAGTTTTATTGAGTTTAGGGTGGGTTTCTCTGATTAAATCAAAACTGATAAATCTCAAGAGAATCGTGTTAAGAGTTTTGGGAACTAGAGAGAGACATATACTTGTCAAACTATAATTGGCTGATGATTTTAACAGAAAAAAAAAACCGACAAAATAGTTTCTACTTATCTACGTATTTAATTTCACGTTTCTACAATTCTCGAAACTATTGGAACAACTTAGCTTTGGTTGTGTCGATGCCATGACCACTGACTTTAGTTATTAAGTCATGTTTTAATATATTTGTTGTAACAAAAGGATTTGATTCCTCAACCAGTTTTTCATTCTGAGTGAAATAATATATTTACTTAATTACAGCAACTTTTATTATTAGACTTCAATGGCTCCGGCCGGAACCATGATGTTGTGTGTATCTCTAAGGTCTTAAGATTACAGAAGCATTCTTGTGTACTATCTCACCTGAGTTTCCAGCTTCAGTTTCCTCACTAGAGTACTGACTATTCAGAGACACTTTAGACTGAATCTGGCAAGTTTCAGAGCTAAAACTAGTGCTGCATTCAGAGTTTTCAGTTAAAGACTGATCAGAAACTTGGACTCCAGAAAGTAAGAATCTTTGGTGAGAATTGCAAGTGTGAATGGCTTCATCACAATCATTGCACAGCAATGCTCTGTCCTCTAAGCAGAAGAAGTGCCCTTTTCTCTCCTACAAATATATATATGTTGTTGTTTAGCGACCGGTTAAAGAACTCAGCGAGTGTTTAAAGAGAAAAGAGATTGGAACCTGGCAGATATCACATAGGAGCTCCAGAGGCTGTGGTGGCTGAGGATGCATCTTTTTGTAAGGCGACTCGGTGATGTCTTTGGAAAATTTTATTACCTTCATGAACTTTAATGTCACATGGCTTGCATAGAACAGTTTCATCTGAACAACAAAGTACTTCTGCTTCAGCCTTCTCGCACACTTCACATTGTATCTTCATCTTTCAATGTAATTTTCCTATACAAAGACAGAGCAAATGTTCTTTGACATTTATGAGAATTAGAACAAGGAGTGAATCTAGACAGAGGGAATAAGAAAGAACAAGCTTGAATAGGTTCACATGTGTGGTGGGCATATAAGCTATATCAAAACCTGGCTCTGATACCAAGTGGAATTGATGATCTTTATTCATGAAAAGAGAGAACTATATATAGATACAACGATTAGGTCGAAGACGAAATCTTTATCTCAATATGGGGTTAGAATTAGACCAACTTTGGTTGGCATTTATATCAATAAATGTTCTCCTACCAAAATCTCCATGACAAGATCTTTTTCAGAAGTTTGTATAGTTTACTTTCTTTTGAAAACATAAATTGACAAACATAGCGACAAGCTTCTCTTAAGACACAAGCATGGCAAGCCAAAAGTAATGGGAGGACCACAATATGCATATCGACTGTGAGGAATTAAAGTAACTAGCCATAGGGCAATAGAGGTCAAAAACTCTAACATGTCAGAAACTGAAATGGAGAATGGCATCATTCACTCTCTCCCCCATCCCTTTCCCATATATGCAGCAGCCAAAGCTCTAAGACTCATCAAAAAACAGTTTTGTCCTAATTATAATAATGGGCCAATGAAAAAGTAGGCCTGCATAGAAACTAATATCATGGCCCAATCCAATCTAATTCTGTTTTGGCTCACCAGAGTTCTTACATGAAGTCTCTGGAAAATGATAGAAGACTTAAAGGCACAACAAACTTATCCAACGTGTAGTAGCATAATTAGTACAAGTCACATAGCCAAAAAAAAAGCTAGAACAATCTCAATATCTCTGCAAAACTCTAGCAAAAGATATTTCAAGAAACTTCTTCATTCTTCCTTCATACAATGTGTATATATATATACACCAGAGAATTGAGACTTATCTTCATAGAAAACAACAAGAAGTAAAGTTAAAAGCCTACTTAACACTTTGGTTTCAACCTTCTACAAGAAAGCTAAATCACTAACCATGATGAAGCACTTGCTAAGCATCTTCTTCATAGGAGCTTTGTTACTTGGAAACATCAAAACAAGTGAAGGATCTTTGTCTTCTGCACTTGAAACTACTCCAGGGAGCTTGCTATCCGATCTCTGGCTAGACCGGTTCCCCGATCCATTCAAGATCTTGGAGAGAATCCCATTAGAACTCGAGAGGGACACGAGTGTGGCTCTGTCACCAGCAAGAGTAGACTGGAAAGAAACAGCAGAAGGGCATGAGATACTGCTCGATGTCCCCGGTTTAAAGAAGGATGAAGTAAAGATAGAAGTTGAGGAGAATCGAGTTTTACGAGTCAGTGGAGAAAGGAAAAGAGAAGAAGAGAAGAAAGGAGATCAATGGCATAGAGTGGAGAGATCATATGGAAAGTTCTGGAGACAGTTCAAGCTACCTGATAATGTGGATATGGAATCTGTCAAAGCCAAGCTAGAGAATGGTGTGCTCACTATTAACCTCACAAAACTATCTCCTGAAAAGGTCAAGGGTCCAAGAGTTGTTAACATTGCAGCTGAAGAAGACAAAACTGCAAAAATCAGCTCTTCTGAATCCAAAGAACTCTAAATGAATATAAGTTTATCTATCTATCTATCTTTGAGTGTGAAGAGAGTTTATAAATCCAAGGATTTGAGTTTTATTTTGTGTAAGCAAAATAGAGTGTGATGTGTTGTAAACTATCTACCAAAATCTGTGTAATCTTCTATATGGAATAAAATTGTCTTTCTTTATATTGTATAGTCTGTTGATTATTTTTTATAGAACATCATTCATGTAATAAAGATCTGTGGATTTGTTTGGAATCAATTTTGGCAGCAACTTGAAACTAGATTTATTCAGATAACAGAGAAAATACTCTGAGAAAAAAACTGGGAAAATTGACCAGATTCAATACAAAAGTGAAGAAACAGAAACAAGACAGAACAAGAGTGAAACTATTTGGACTTAGATTTCATGAGCTTTTGAGCATCAGATGGAGTTGGAAGTGCAGGAATAGCTCCTTTCTGAGTTGTACACACAGCTCCACATGCATTTGCAAAGGCAAGTGCTTCCTTCAGTTTCCCTTCGTCCTGCAATAATAACATTACACAAACATCAAAACTCGATTCATATGCCTAATAACTGAAAAACCGTCATCGAAATGTCTGCGGTGTATACGTACATCGAGTATGGAGCCATCTTTGCCTAGTGAGACAAGAAATGCACCAACAAAAGAATCACCAGCTCCAGTTGTATCAACTGCTTTCACAGCATATCCGGGCACTCTCCCTTTGAATTTCTGCGTATTTGGCAGTCGAAAAAACCTTTGTTTAGTTCACTCTAAAAGGCACAATCATATTCGAATTCAATTCCTTTTCATTACCTTTGTGTAGTATCTGCAACCTTTCTCTCCATCAGTAACAATAAGCAGCTTAAGCTTATCATGCATGAGAGACAAAACAACATCATCCTTCTCCGCATCTCCACGGGTGAGGAATGTTACCTCATCATCGCTTACCTACACACTCGACACTAAGATCATCGAAACAGAGAACATCGCGAGTCCGGTTTTACAACAAAAACAAACATACCTTGATAATATCGGCCTCATTCCAAATACTTTTGATGCCTTCTATAGCAGCTTCAGTAGAAGGCCAAAGAGGCAACCGAACATTCGGGTCATACGAGAGTAAAACTCCTGCATCTTTAGCGGTTTTCATCGCAGCCATGTGAGCCGCTCTACACGGCTCAGAGATCAAGCTAATGGAACCATAGTGGAAAATCTTGGCTTTCTTGATAAGATCCTTGTTGAGCTCAGATTCTTTCAGAAGCATATCAGCACTCGGGTTCCTGTAAAACATAAACTCTCTCTCACCATCTTTCTTCAACGTCACAAAAGCCAACGCGGTTCTTGCGTTGGTATCGAAGCAAACACCTTCACTGTTCACACCGTTCTTCTTCAATATGTTCACCAACATGTGTCCAAACTCATCATCACCAAACTAAAAAAACATTACACCATCAATCAATCTATAGACAAGAATAGATTCTAACATAAGAAACACACAAACCTTGCCGATGAAAGCGGATTTGCCACCGAGTTTGGTAATGGCACAAGCAACATTAGCCGGAGCACCACCAGGGGCTTTGAGAAAACCGGTGGACTCAGCTAAAGAAACACCAGAAGTGTCAGGGACAAAGTCGATAAGCATTTCACCAAAAGAAACAATCAATGGAGTATTAGCCATCTTTTGTGAAAAATCTAATTTTACTCTAAACAAGAAATATGTTAACACACATAAACAAAAAGACCTCTCTTTATTAAGCTGGAGAATTACCAACAGAAATGCATGAAAAATGGGATAAGCATTAACAAATTCCCTAATTTGTTGTAAAAACTCAGTCCAAACTTTTGACTGTAAAAAAACCTCCATTTTAGGGACCTAACAATCTCAATTTTGAGTCATCATTAATAGAAAATATAATTTGAACAAATCTTATAAAATGAGATTAATCATTAGTTCAAGAGTCACTATACAGAGCAAATTATATGCATTTTTTTAGGGTTTTAAACCCTAAAGGAGACATTATAAAAATTCTATGATTAGGGTTTTTCAAATCTTGATCCTTGTCCATTAACTAGGACCCCAACAACTCAAGTACATGACTGTCCTTAGCGATTCTTCAGCTTGCTTGGTCTTGTTGGTATAATCGAATGATGAGGAAGAAAGCTTCTTAGCTTGAGAAACGGATCTTAAGTTGTTACGGAGATATTGATTCACTGATCGGATCACGTAGTTCCAACGGCACACGCCTAGTTGGTCTTTTAATGCCTCGACGGCTCCGATGCTTGCAGCCACCATCCATGTTTTGCTTGCAGAACTCATTTTTGTTTCTGTCTTGTTTGAGTGATTTTGGTTTCGTTTTTGTGTTTGTTGATGATGAAGGAGAAGTGGGGCTTGTTTATATAAAGTTATAAACAGAGAAGAAGAATACAAAAAGCGCCGCGAGTTTGGAGTTGAAAACAGAGGACGTTGTAGCTGCTGGTTTTTTTGGTTTCTGCTGAAACTATGAATGTTAGTCGAAATGACGCTTTTGCCCATAGTAGTCGCGGCTTATACTAAAAGGATCTATATATTAAATCTATAAAATTTTAAAATAATATAGTACTTGAAAAAAAATTATAGAGTGACTGAAGAAATGATAGAATAAAACAAATTTCTCTTTTAAAATCTCTTCTGTTTCGCTTTCTAATATAGCGGAAATATTGATGAGAATAGTTTTATTGTCGATTATTCGAATATTTCTTCCGTATCACTTTAATTATTTTGGCAAAACTTAAAATTTATTTCATAACAAGTATCGTAATAAGTTTTTAATATAGAAGTTGGGTAAATTTTTAAGTTTTATTTCGACTGTTTTAATGTCTTGAATAATAATAATAAAAATATAATATATTATTCCATAGTAACATAAAATGTAATTGTTTAAAAAAATCTTAAACGACATCTAATTTGAAATAGATAAGTATTAAATTTATATATTAAAAAAATTAAAAGTAAAAAAAAAATGGATCGCACACCTTATTTTATGTTTATTTGCATTGAACTTTGTGTTGTTTTTTTTGATATATTGTTGTGCTTATCTATTTTTTTTAATGATATTATTCATGTCGACATTAGGCCTGAGATTATTACCCGGTATCCGCGGATATCCGTATCCGTATCCGTTTTTTTATCCGAAAAAACGGATATCCGGGAAAACGGATACGGATACGGATAATAAAATAACGGATATTCCGGATACGGATACGGATACGGATAATGTTAATTTTAAAAACGGATAACGGATATCCGGTTATTTTGTATTTTTATACGAAAATACGGTATTTTTATACGAAAATACGGTATTTTTATACGAAAATACGGTATTTTTATACGAAATACAGTATTTTATATGAAAAAATGATTTTTTTTTTTTTTTTTTTGCATGTCTACGGATATTCGCGGATATCCGGATTTTTAACGGATATCCGGAATTCCGGATACCGGATATCCGGAATTCCGGATCCGGATACGGATACCAAATTGGCGGATAATACGGATACGGATACGGATACGGATATTCTAAAAAGAAATAAAGAAACCTTTATGATTCGAAATGTGGGCACAACACGAGATCCAAACAATCCCAAAACCAGGTGCACATAGCGGCACTTTGTTAATCCAGGAGCTACCAAAATCCCAATATTACCCCTTATCCAGTTCATTTAAAAGGCTAAAAACGTCATTTCACTAACCAGACAGTAGTAACGAACAAAACCAACGGCCACAGCTTGTAGTTTTGACTCCAACTTCACAGCAATATTGTTGGCTTCTTCTCTCTTACATAAATACACCAATTCACTTCACTTTCTAAACATCATCAAAAACACACACAACAACAATTCTCAAAACGCAAAGAAAAAGAAAAGATGAGTTCTACAAGCAAAGCATGGACGGTAGCAGTGAGCATCGGAGCTGTAGAGGCATTAAAAGACCAATTAGGTCTTTGTCGGTGGAACTACATACTCCGGTCAGTGAATCAACATCTACGGAACAACGTCAGATCTGTTTCTCAAGGGAAAAGGTTTTCGGCGGCTGTTTCCGCCGCCGTTGCCTCCTCTGGTGAAAGTGAAAAGGCGAAGAAGGCTGAAGAATCGCTAAGAACAGTCATGTACTTGAGCTGTTGGGGTCCTAATTAAATTGTGTATAATATATAGTTTTTTTATATATATAATTTCTTGAAACATGAAATTTTCAATTCAATTTTGGTTTCAATGAATGAAAGCTTTCAGCTCAACAATTTTGTTCCGGATCAACCGGTTTGGATCTGAAAACATTGGTCATGAACATAAGATCAAGTTTTAAGTACCAGAGAGGTATAAACATTGCAACACCATCAATAAGCTAGTATTCAAACTAGTAGCTAGACGTACGACAAACAAACATAAATGTGACACAAGTCCATTTTGTAAACAGTGATTTCGACTGGTAACACAAAGCTGTACAAGTTTTTCAGCTGAAAGAATGAGCGGTAAGCGATACCAAAATAATCAAAAGATATACGAAGTAGGTATCGCTTTATGATTGGGGTTTCAAGCGATACCTATAAGAACCGGTGAGTTCACAGCTCCTCGTGTATGAAATATTTCTTTACGGATTCAGTTATATTCCAGACACATTTCATGTCTTTAGGGAAAATAACTACATCTCCTTTCCCTATTTCAAAGGCTTCTTCTTCTTTTTCATGTCCTTCTACATTCACTTTTACTTTACCCTCGACGAAATAAATTGTTTCTGTGTTCTCAAACGTCCATGGAAACGTGCTTCGATCACCTACCCACCTGCTTAATGTACATGACTCAGTCATTACTATTCAGGCTAAGGCAATCAAAATGTAAAATGTCTAAATTAATTACTGCCTTTTTTCAGTCTTTTTTCTGAAGAATCAGCCAAGCTATTAGCCAAATATTTTGTAAAGACTAACACAATTTCGGAGAGACTATAAAATTTAAGTACATGAATGTTAAGCAGATTCTTGCAGCAGGAACAGAGGTAAATTTACGGATATAAATCATCTGGTTGGAGCAACACTAATTGGTTCTGATTGTTCATTTCATTGAATAAAATACATCGAGGAAACGCTAGTTCTGTTTCTACGCCATTGAAGCAACGAGGCAGAGACCATATTAAAAAGAGTCAAGAGAGGGAGAAAGAAAGGAACTGACTTGGTCCAAGAAGTGTAGTCTAGTTGAGCAAGTTTGGTATCCGAAACTTACGTAGGATCTTGACTCCATGAATTTCAGTAAGAATCCCAGAATTCAAGAGAGATATGATTGCTTCTTTAGAGTTTCCCATTAGAGTACACAACGGTGAGTCTCTTGAATGGATGAAAGAGAAGCTAAAGATTCAAGCAATGTTCTCTTTGAGTCTTTCAAGTGGATAGGGTACTTATGGATGGCCTATAACTAGGGCCCTTACATATATTTACACCACATGTCACCTAACAAAATCTCCCAAAGTTTCGAAACGTGAGAGCTATAACCATAATCCCCATCAACATTGCAATTCCATAGATAGGCTTAGTTCAAAGTTAGCAACCAGATACAATACAACAAACAAACATCAATGCGACTCAAATTCTCTCTACAAACTAAAGTCACTACTCCTCTAAGCTATAATGTTTCTTCACAGCTTCAGTTATCTCCCAAACAACTTTCATATCTTTAGGAAAAACAACAACATCTCCTTTCCCTATCTCGAACGTTTCTTCTTCTTCGTCGAATCCGTCTACATTCACTTTCACCTTCCCCTCCACGAAATATATCGTTTCCGTCTTCTTAAACTCCCATGGAAACTTGCTTGGAGCACCTTCCCACCTACTCAATGTACATCACAATTCAGTCTAAAAATGTGATGTTACCACACTAATGCATTTACCCTTCCTCTGTTTTCTCGTCTATTTCAAGAATCAACCAAGGTTTTAGCAAACTATTTGTATTTGTAGAGAGACTAACACAAAATTACATGATTCAGACACAAGAGAACTTGTCTGTTTCGGACACAAGTGAACTTGTCTGTTTCGGACACAAGTGAACTTGTCTGTTTCGGACACAAGTGAGCTTGTCTGTTTCAGACAGAAGTGAGCTTGTCTGTTTCAGACACAAGTGAGCTTGTCTGTTTCAGACAGAAGTGAGCTTGTCTGTTTCAGACAGAAGTGAGCTTGTCTGTTTCAGACAGAAGTGAGCTTGTCTGAAAAGTTTTAGCAAACTATTTGTATTTGTAGAGAGACTAACACAAAATTACATGATTCATGTTTCGGACACAAGTGAGCTCTTGTCTGTTTCGGACACAAGTGAGCTTGTCTGTTTCAGACAGAAGTGAGCTTGTCTGTTTCAGACAGAAGTGAACTTGTCTGTTTCAGACACAAGTGAACTTGTCTGAAAAGTTTCAGACACAAGTGAACTTGTCTGTTTCAGACACAAGTATATGTCAACAGATTCTTGCAGCAGGGAATCAAAATTGATGATGCAAATCCTCATGTTGGATCAACACTAACAAACAAGTAAAGCTATTTGTTTTGCCTAATTTCGATGAATCCCAAAGAGCTATTGAGGAAACTCTAAACCCTAGTTCTGTATCAACGTCATTGAAGCAAATAAGCAGAGAGAGATAAAGAAAGTTACTTACTTGGGCCAAGAAGCTACGCCTAGTTGAGCAAGTTTGGTATCAGAAGCTTGACGCAAGATCTTGACTCCGTGAATTTCAGTACGAATCTCAGAATCGGAGGAGACAGATACGATTGCTTCTTTAGGGTTTAGCTTCGTGGTGATGAAAGAAACGCAAACGCAGACTGTTACGAGAAGCAGAGATAACGTTAGAAAATGATTACCCATTTGGAATTTCACAAGTTTGAGTTTCGAATTGATGAAAACGAAGCCAAAGATTTCAGCTTTTTCTGGAGATGGTCTCTTCGAATTCTTTGAAGTTGAAACTTTACCAAATCTGAGATAACTGAAAAGAAGGTCTTTTATTTTTCTTTTTTTTTCTTGAGATAAAACTGAAATTGGTGTAATCTGGCAAAACTGTTGACGAAAATCTTAAATTAGCTGACCTAATTAGCAGATTAACCAGCATGAGATATTGGTAAAAAATTTATACATATACTACTCTTGGTTAAGTAATATGGTTAATCTGTTGACAAAAAGTAACAATTCTACCAAACTTAATTATCAAAAACTATTATTCCATAATTAAATTTGTAACGAGACAATAGTTCGATTGGTAACACAAAGTTGTGCAAAAATTTTAGCTGTAAGTTGAAACGGTAAGTTTTTATAGAATAGTGTAAAATTGTAAGAAATAATAGTATATGAAAGCTGTACAAAAAAAAAACTGAGACCTTTCGTGTAACGTTTTTAGTAGTGTTTTTGTGATTGGTGATATATCGTGGTTTTTACTGATTTTAACCATGATATTAGTTGTATTTCTAAAGTCTTTTTGGTCTTTTTTGCGTCTTTTAGAGTCTTTGCAGGTACTTACAGGATTGGGCGAATTATGGAGCAAAAGCTAGACATTTGGAGCATTACGGCTAACAAGATCAACTTGGAACGATCAGAGTGTCTTGGTGTCGACCGACACCATCAGTGTCGATCGACACCATCGCGTTTTCACTAAACGTTGCACGTTTTATCAAGTTTTGAAGAATTACAGAATTGCCCTTATGTTCCTGTTAGACAAAAGAAGTCTCCGACGTGTTTTAGACTACAGTAAAACCTCTATAAATTAATAATGTTGGGACCACGAAATTTTATTAATTTAGAGAGGTATAAATTTATCGATTTATAGAGAGATTTCACTAATTTTGTAATTTCTATCTAAAAATAATTTTTTTCTATATAAACAATATCTTTTAAAAACTAATTACAAGTAGAGAAGCAATTATTAAGTTTAAAAAACAACACAAACAATTTTCGAATAATAGATTCATATTTCATTAAAATTTTTAAATATAATATTATAAATATATATCGTAGTAATTTATATATGATATATATAAATTTATATCATATATATATTAAGTTAAATATACATATATATATATTGATAAATTTATACAATTATTAATTTATGATATAGATGGGACCATATATTTATATGAGATTTTCAAAAAAATTATTATTTTATTAATTTATCGATTTATGTCATATTTTACACTGGTCCCAACTCGGGACCAGAAAAATTTATTAATTTAGAGAAGTTATTAATTTATAGAGTATTAATTAATAGAGGTTTTACTGTATATTATTAGTTTTTTTTTATCTTTGTAAGACAATTAAGCTTTATTTTTTGGAGAGGTTTTGTATTAGCTTGGGGAGAAGAATCAGACTCCTTCAGAGAGATTCAGAACTCCCTTACTCTATCTCTTATTTTTTTTAAAATGCAGTTTATTCAGACTATGATTTGTGTTTCTATTACCATGTCTGAGTAATTCACCTGTTAGACTTAGGGTTTTTCCATGTATTGATGAATTGCTAAGTTGAACAATTGGTAGGGTAATTTTAGGGTTCTTCACCTAGATTTGATATAATTACTAGTTCTAGACTGATCACCTGGAATCTAGCTCATAGGATATTAGATAGATTCGAGAGGTCTGAAATAATCTTAGGTGAGCAAAAGGACTATTCTCATTCCAGAGGTGGTTTAGTACTTTTGTGAACATATCAAACTTGGACTTTAATGCTTGTTTAATTCTAGGAGTTTGCATTCGAGAGGGTGGAATTTCTATTATTAGGCATAGAGAATTACTTCATTCGAGGGTGGTTAATTTAATATTTGTAATTTGAGTTCAAGAACGGTGCTTAATAAACCCTTGCATGCTGTTTAATTTGTAATTCTGATTTACTAAAGGAACAACCTTAGGTCTAGCTCTTCCATCAATTGATTTAAAACCTCATTCACTTGCTAGTTTTATTTGATTATCTTATTTTATATTTAGCTTAATTCGATTGCTGAATTGATTATTGTGTGAACAACGAGAACTTTGTGGAATTCGACCCTTAAGTACTACAATCCGATCTCTTATTTGAGAGAGTAGTCTTAGGTCTTAATTTGACTCATATCAAATGGTAACTAGTAAAGTGGTACACCTTGTATCACTCCGGTACATGACTACCAATTAAAGCCAATAAAAAATATCACATAATATTGGTCTCTAAAAGGAAGTGTTAGGAAAATCTAGGAAAAAAAACAAAACAATAGTCAATAATTGATGCCCATATGGGCATATCAACATAAAAATGCGAAAACAAATTTAATTTAGGAAACTAGTTGATCCGATTAGTTTTCATATCGTATTGTAATTTTTTGATCCGATTAGTTTTCACATCATATTAAATCTTTTTAATCCAGTTAGTTTTCACATCGTATTGTAAATAATTTTTCAAATTTTTCATTATTTAAAATTACAAACTTTATATTCTTATTTTTTTACTTGTATTCAACTAATTTTGTAAGTGACCTGTTTATATACACTCTAAACTAAACGGGATACAAACGGGATTAGCGGATTTATCAAATTAAACGGGTAACCCGTTTATTATTTCTTTTATGTCTCTAAACAGGTTTATATTTCTTGTGTTTCTGAGTTTCGTCAGTTCTCCCTCCGAACCTCGCCGTCGATGGTCATGGATATGTCTCCTCCCGGACGAGACACAACCACAACCGATGAAAATCTATTTAGATAGATAGAGTTTTGTCGATCCTTTGAAACTTTTGTAGGTTTATACATGGGTTAGGAAAAGTTTCTCAAGATTGTAACTCATGAACAATTTCGTCATCTAAGTCGTTTTCATTTAGTTCACCTAAAACTCAAATCTCATATTTATTAATAGACCAAAATCAGAGACAAATTAAAGTTTTTTTTTCTTTCTAAATTGGCCTTAGTAAATAATGTATGCAAGCTCATGTCTTGTGACATATGCGATGAATTTCTTGTATGGAATCAAATTAACTTATGTTTATTTGTGAGGATCGATATCCTAAAACTGATGGATAATGATTTGGTTGTGTTAAGGCGAACAATGTTGTGTAGTGTCCCTCACTTGTATAATTGAGTATTTATGTGAAAGAATTACAGAAATGGAATGGGACAAAAAAAACCATAACCGACATGCACACTATTTATCTTAAGTTATGATAAAAATATTATCGACATCATACTCAAACTACAACATCACTCAACACCCAAAATACGGAAATGGAACAACATAAAAAAAAGGGTAATATTACTAAATAGCCAAATTTTGAGTCAAAATTAAGTAAATAGCCATTGTCAGTTTTTCTATGGGTAACTAACCATATGACGGCACAATAAAAGTCAAAAATGTCCCTACAAATTAGACCAAGAGCAAGCTTTGGCGGAGAAAAAATAGTAGATTAGAGATATTTTAACAAATCGCGTGAAACATGTTAAAATAGCACGATATTTATTAATAAAACGTTGTATTTTATAACGTACATTTGCAAAGATGCAGCATCATATTGTTATTTGTGAAAATACATGCCATTAATAAAAATATCATGTTATATTGAAAGAAAAGGTGTGTCATTTAATAAAACAATGTATTTTTAACATTAAAAATTATGTTTTTGGGAAAACTCACATGTGATCTTAATAAATAACGTGTAATACAAAAAATCTCCGTGTAACAAAAGCAAATAACGACGGAGATTCCAAGAAAGATTGAGATCCAGCGAGATAAAAATGGAGATTAGAGATATTTTAACAAATCGCGTGAAACATGTTAAAATAACACGATATTTATTAATAAAACGTTGTATTTTATAACGTACATTTGCAAAGATGCAGCATCATATTGTTATTTGTGAAAATACATGCCATTAATAAAAATATCATGTTATATTGAAAGAAAAGGTGTGTCATTTAATAAAACAATGTATTTTTAACATTAAAAATTATGTTTTTGGGAAAACTCACATGTGATCTTAATAAATAACGTGTAATACAAAAAATCTCCGTGTAACAAAAGAAAATAACGACGGAGATTCCAAGAAAGATTGAGATCCAACGAGATAAAAATGGAGATTTTTGGCTGTTGGAGGCAGTAAGAACCTAGAAATCTGCAGAGAGATAGACGGTATAAATTTATCTCGAGAAAGAAATTAGCGGTATGGAATTCGATTAGATAGTGAGAGGAGATGTGGGAAAATAATAAAGGACAATGGTGATGGTGGTGTTGATATCATCGACGGTGAAGTTTCTAGAGGAACCGTCAGTGGAGGAAATCGTAGTGGTGGTAACAATAGATAAATAATGGAGGTAACATATATGATAGTGACGATGGTTCAGAAAAAAGAGATAGAAGATGATATGGGCATACTTGTAATTACAATGGAAGAGAGAGAATGCTACAGTAACTCATGGTTATTCTCTTAATTTTCTTCAAAAATTTGGCTATTATCTGCATATTCTCTAAAAAAAACGAAACCAAAACAAAGAAAAACTATAAAAAAAAAAATTAAAACAATTGTCAGGAAAGCCGACATCTTTGCGACAATGTCATGAATATTTGCTTTTTCAGTGCTGCAAGTCTCACATATCCCGTACTACAAATATTCAAATAAATAATTGTTGATATTTTTCCTAAAATATCACTCACCTATTGTTGTTTTGTGTGAACCATGTCTCTGCACATTTTTTATGTGCAAGAGACATCTCACCCCGACATGAACAGCCGAGGTGGATAAACTCTCCACAATCAAGGCATAGTATACATGGTGGTGAACTTTGGATGTCCACCATAGTGTATGTGAGTCCAAATAATTATAAATTCAAATTAGTTTATGAAAGCAACATGAAATCTAAAGAGATTTTGTAAAAAAATTAATAAGCCCAATTATTTTCCGATTGTTTTTGTAAATATTATATCAATAAAAAGATTAATATTTGAAGATACAACATAAAACGCTGTAAAAAAAATATATAAAAAACCAGTGTTTATTTTTCCATTTATATTAGATTTTAACAACTAAATCATATATATATATATATATATATATTTGTGGTTGGCAATTACTCCAAACAATAACAGAAAGCAGAAAGGAATTACCAAATAAATAATGCAACGCAACGATAATGTTGATAATCTATCTAGTCATTTTAAGAGAAATTGTTAAAAATGCCCCTTTTTCAATACCCCTTTTCAAAAATGCCCCCTTTGAGAGTCCATTTTTAAGTTTGCCCTCTTTTAATTTTTAATGACCATTTTACCCTTATTTGAAACAAAATTAGGTCCACAAAATACAAAATATATTTTGGCGGGAAAAGTGATCCCGCAATTTTCCCGCCAAAACACTTGTAAAAACCTTTAAAATACCTTGTAAAATTTTCCCGTAAAAATTTTTCCCGCCAAAAAATTTTCCCGCCAAAAATTTTTTTTGCGGGAAAAGTGATTCCGTAATTTTTTTGGCGAGAAAATTTTTGGCGGAAAAAATTTACAAGGTATTTTAAAGGTTTTTTACAGAGTATTTACAAGTGTTTTGTAAGGTTTTACAATGTATTTTAAAAGGTTTTACAAGGTACTTATAAGGTATTTATAACTTGTAAAACCTTATAAAAAACTTGTAAAACCTTATAAAATAGCTTGTAAAATCTTATAATATCTTATAAATACCTTATAAATACGTTGTAAAACCTTTTAAAATACATTGTAAAACCTTATAAATACCCTGTAAAAAACCTTTAAAATACCTTGTAAATTTTTCCCGCCAAAAATTTAACGCCAAAAAAATTGCGGAATCACTTTTCCCGCAAAAAGTTTTTTTTGGCGGGAAAAAATTTTACGGGAAAATTTTACAAGGTATTTTAAAGGTTTTACAAGTTTTTACAAGTGTTTTGGCGGGAAAAATTGCGGGATCACTTTTCCCGCCAAAAAATATTTTGTATTTTGTGGACCTAATTTTGTTATATTTCCTTATATATTTGTGATATCTTTTATTAAAAGAAGGGTAATTTAGTCATTTTGTACATAAAAAGGGGTATTTTTTAAAATGGACATCCAAAGGGGGCATTTTTGAAAAGGGGTATTGAAAAAGAGGCATTTTTGTGAGTCTCCCTCATTTTAAACACTTAAATTGCGTATAGAAATTACTTTTTTCCTGTTGTCCACTATGATCATTGAAGTCATGTCTCCGTTAGTAAAATCCTTTTAGACCAATCCAAAACCTAAAATTACATATATGTTTTTGTAAATTATGTAAATTATTTTATCCTTCATCATTTTTATTTATATTTTCTTATATTTTGCTTATGGTTTTCTTATATTTTCCTTATATTTTTTTTTGTCAATTTTGCTTTTCTTCTCTCTTATCAGTTTTTCAAAAATTACAATGTATTAATATATTCTACTAAAAGACAAATCATAAATGCATTGAAAAGAAATTAATTTGATATTTTGGAAAAAAAATCATGATAAACTATATTGATATCATTAATTTTGAACTAAAACATTTAGAACACCTTTCAATTTCGGGGGCGAGGGACTTATCAACAAAAAAAACAATCATATCGATAATCATTTCAACCCATTACTTTATTCCATACAAACACTACAAACTGAAATTATATAACTTTAATATATAAATAAAATATGTAACATCACGCAAAAAAACAAAAAAAAGAGAGACAATTATCCCACGGATCAAATGGTCGATAGGTAACGACTGTTACTTTACATTGTAGAAATTGGTAACGATTGATCCAATTAGTTTTCACATCACATCACTCAACACTCAAAATACGAAAATGAAACAGCAGAAAAAAAAAGAAACAGAAAAAAGAAGAGAAAATTTACAAAAGTGTAAAACAAAAATAAGAACAACCGTCAGGTAGGCCGACATCGAACTTCAACAATGTCTTCGAGATTCGCAGTTTCTATGCTGCAAATTTCGCATATCCTATAATTAAATAAAAAATAATTTGTAATCATGTAACATATATATATATATAGCTATATATATATATATAGGATTTAATAAAAAATATTTTGCTAATTACCTGTTGTTTTGTAGTGTGAACCATGTCTTTGCACAATTTTTGTGTACAAGAGAAAAATCAACCCAGCATAAGAAACTGAGGTACCTAAGATCTCCACGTTCAAGACAATTCCTACATCGTGGTGGACTATGGATATCCAACACGGTGTTTGTAGGGTATGAAAACAACAACAACAACAAAATTAAATTTTTTGCTTTGTTGTCCTTTTTAATTCATGTAATCATGTTCACCTTGTTCATTGTTTTGCTTCATGTAGTTTACTTCACTTTCCATGTTAGTTTTCATATAAATAATTAAGAAAATATATTTATCAAGATGAAACTATTATATCAGCAATATGCACTTTTAATATTAATACAATAATATTATTAGGTTTTGTAAAATCTAAGGAGCTTTCGTAAAAAAAAAAAAATAGGTTTTTTTTACCGTACATCGGTGGAGCCGGTGCGTCAGTTTTAGTGTAAAAGCCATCTTCATTTTTTCTTGGAGCATTTGGAGGCAGTTCAGATGAAATTTTATCATCTTGTCTTTCATTATTTATAAACATTCTCACTAACTCTATCCAACACTCTTTATCTTAAACTAGATAAGGCCCGCCTAAATAGGCGGATATTATAAATATAAATTGTTATCGATGGTATTTGAATTTTGAATAATAAATAGTAATCCATTCACTTTCCTTAATATTTAATAATTTAGTATTTTTTGTTTTAAACAAAAATTAAATCATACACATTTCATTTTTCTATACATTTTAACTATTTATTTTATCGAATTTTAATTCTACACATACTTTCGTATTGATGATATTTAAATCCTAAATAGTAACCAACACGCTTTTTATATATTTAATTTAGTATTTTTTTTTAAAACGAAATTTCAATCTTACACATTCCATTTTGCAATATAATTTAACTATCTATAGCATCATAATAAACTTGATTTTAAGTCTTCATAGTTCATCTTAATGGATAAAATGCTAATAATAATTTTGTATCAAAATCGTATGTATACCATTTCAAATCTATACCTTAGTTAATATTAAATCTAATTAACAAATAACGAAACATTTAACAAAAAATAGAAATCCACAAAATTTATGGAAAACAAACATTGTTTAAAATCTAGTTTTTCTATATAACGTAATCTCATAAGTTAGTTTTACCTCATGGCAAACTAATTTTAAATGAGTTAATCGAATATATATTAACATTCTCATTAAGTAATCGAAAGTTCATTCATATAAGCCCATTTTCCAAATATTTTGTGTTTATAATTATGAGTACATGCGTTAAAATTCTTAAAATAAAATATAAGTATAATTATCAAATATTCATATATTCGTTCGTTCTTATAAGCTCATTATTTTTGTAAAAATTTTGTGTTTTCATTTGACGAATAAAAACATTATATTACGATGATAAATACAATTTTATCCAATTAAATTGATGTTAAATAACTTATATTGTTATTTAAAACTTTAACGGTTATTGTTTATTTGTTAATATCCATACTAAATGATTAAAAAAAAAACACAATTAACACATGCCAAATCTAATTGACCAATAACACATGTAAAGAGAAATTGTTAGTTTTTTCTTTTTGGTTAAGAAAAATAAAGTTAACAAATTTTAGAAATTAGATATATAAATTAGTATATGTAAATATTCTTTTTTTTAGTTTTCCTATTTGTTTAATGAAAAAAGCTAAATATTTTTTGACACCTGTCAACATCTGATCGATAGACTTGACACGTGTCACGATCATGCGAGTTACTAATTTTGAAAACCATACTTTATATAATAAGATTATCTTCTACATATTCAATAGGAAAAAGGAAATTTCAAATGTAGTGTATGAAAAAAAATTGTAAGATGTAGCGTAGGAAAAGAACAAAAATGTAGCGTATGAACAAAAATGTAGCGGACTGAGAGAGATCGTATGAAGTTAATCCAAAAGATAGAACGTAATATGGCTTGATGATAAGAGAGATTAAAGATGAGAAGAAAAGGAAATTATGTATATTGACGTGACCAATCCAACAATGACAAGCAATTGCAATAGACCCTAATTCTACCAGGTCTCAGCGACCATCTAGTCAGTAGAACGTCGGCTAGGTTACCAATTGAAGCTTGCGTCAATTAGTGCATCTACATGTTTTAAACAACTAAATAGTCTAAAACTATGCAAACTATATATCGTCATCAAAGTGGTAAGTACATCTTATATTATTAGCATAAAATTAACAAAAATAATACAACTAACTTAAATCCACACATGACTTTAAAAAAAAAAAAACTTAAATCTACATGAAAGCGTTAAAAATATACATAGACGAATTCATAGATTGGTCGCACAAATATAAATTAAATAGTAACTGCTAACACATGTCTACTATATTTCATATCATACGTTAAATATTATTATTATTTTATGTAGAGCTCGCTATCACAATGCATGTATAGTAATTTATTTTTTTAATTTATATATAATTAATTCACAATTCATAAATTTAATTACAAGAGAAATAATAACCGTTTCTTCTTATTATTCAGTATCTAGATCTTTTCTGATATAAAAGTTTCTCTATTTTTATATTTAATTATTTATCCAACATATAATAAAATATTTATTTCTACCAATGTGAAAAAAGGATAATTATATAAGAAAATATCTAACTCGCTGAAGAGATGAGGCATGAATGGTTCATATGTTATACTTGTGATTGGACAGAAAAGAAAATTAAACAAAATAAAAATAGAGTTTTCGATTGCAGTTCTTTGTGACTTTGTGAAAATCTGAAAACAATTAAATTTAAGGGAAATCAATAATGGGCTGCATCGGTGTTGTGAATTTAACAAGCATCAATCCATATCTCACAAGAACACCAAACAAACCCTACAATTCAAGAAGACCATCATCCATGGCTGCTGCGATTAGAGCTGAGTCAGTAGCTACCGAGAAATTAGGGATTACAATTGAGAAGAACCCACCTGAGTCCAAACTCACCCAACTTGGTGTTCGTAATTGGCCCAAGTACGTTACTTTACTTGCCCTTCTGTAGCTTTTGTTGCCCGGAGAAGAAAGTCTTTAGCTTTTGTTTGTTGAAGCCATAAGGAATCTCCAACTGATCTAGTTTCTCTTATTATGTATAAATTAGACTATCTTTGCCTCAATTGATCCATCTCCTAATTGAAAGTTTGAACCTTTTTCGTTGCCCGGAGAAGAAAGCCTTTACCTTTTTCTTGTTGTTGTTGTTGTTGTTGTTGTTGTTGTTGTTGTGTTGTCGAATTCAGTCTGTAGAAGCCAGAGAGCTGCAGCTTCTCATTGTCGATTTTCATGGCATAAGTAATTTGCAATTGCTGCAGTTTTGCTTACTTTGTGGGTCAAATGATGTTATATGTGAGGTTGTCCTCCAAGCAAGTTTCATGGCATTAGTTCTTTTCAATTGCTCAAGTTCATATCTTTGTGGTTAAATTCGACAAATTTTTACATCAATTGATCCTTCTGCAGTTGAAAGTTTCACCTTTTTTTCTTACTAGAATAAAGCCTTAAGCTTTGTTTGTTTGTTGTTGTTGCTACTGTATAAGTCATCTGCAATTGCTCTAGTTTCTGTTTTTGTAAGTATATTGGACAATCTTTACATCAATTGAACCAATTGATATTGAAAGTTTGTTTCTTGCCCGGAGAAGAAATTTCTTTCGTCGAATTCGTCTTTATGATAATGTCATATGTAGAAGCTAGATAGCTCAAGTTGATTTTTTTATGGCATGTGCTATAAGCAATTGATGCAGAATTTTCTTACTTTGTGGGTGAAATTGATGACATAGGTGGGGTTGTCCTCCAAGCAAGTTTCCATGGACTTATAGTGCAAAGGAGACTTGTTATCTGCTAGAAGGCAAAGTGAAAGTGTACCCTGATGGTTCCGATGAAGGCGTAGAGATTGAAGCAGGCGACTTTGTTGTTTTCCCTAAAGGAATGAGCTGCACTTGGGATGTCTCTGTTGCTGTTGATAAACATTACCAATTCGAGTGAATGGATATCAATCTCTGCTCTACATATTCGTGTATTCGATAGGACTTGACCATCTTTGTCGGTCATTGATCATCAGTCTATGCGTTTCTGTGATCTGTTTGCTATATCTAAGAAAATTCCGCGTAGTTTATAGTCTCGTTGCTCGGGCTTCCTGCTCAATCTTCCTGTATTGGTATGTGACTGCTCTTGAGGAATTTGGTTCGATTCTACTATTGAGTTAAGACTTTTAAAATGACATATTATCAGAGAATAATTACTTGAGAAAGTGAAAGATTTGACGACTTATCAATCCACGTAAACCATTTTCTTGGAGAATATTAGCCAGAAAAATATTCTCAATGTCTTCTTATTTCGTGAACAACTAGATAAAAACCCGCACTATGTGCGGGATGAAACGATTCAAGTAAAATTATAATAGGTAAAATTATTAATGAGATCCAAGATACGTTTGTATAAAACGAAACATATAGTAAAGTTTTTTGTTCTATTCAAATTTGCAAATATTTTGTATATGAATTTGTTTTCACCCGTAAAATATTTGAACGTGGTAAAAAACTTCTATGTGGAGAAAGTATTGATGAAATATTATCATTCATGGCACATATATCTTTTTGTGTTTTTAATAATTAAATATATTTTATGTTTTGACTACATTCACAAAACATCAAAACTAAAATGCCTCATTATATGATTACATGTAGACTCTTGAAAAAAAAAGCCTTAATATTGATCAACTAAATAAAACTAAAAGATCGAGCGAGTAACATGGGTTCCATTAATTTCACAATATCATTCTTACATTTTCTACATCCTTAAAGTTTTAAAATCAATATTTCATTTAAAGTATCTCCAAAATTTATTCTTTTATATTTATATTTTCTAAATCATAATTTTTTAATATTTATATATCTTTTGTTAGGATTTTTTTTTTTTGAATAAGTCAACTAATATATCTCAATATTCTTTTGTTAGGTGCATGGTAAAATTATATAAGTCCATATATGAAAGTTTTGAGGTAATTATAAATTCGGTTATTAACTTATAGTTAGCAAGTACCATAATCGGTGGAAGAATTTGAATTACCAATCAATTATCAAATATTGTTAGATTCCATATTTTAGATATTTTGTGGATTTTAATCTTTTTAAATTGATTCATCCTTTTAAATGCAACGTGTATATATGATATAAACATGTATAGTTGTAAAGTTAATCAATACAAAAAATGTTAGGTGCTTCATCTTCTAAAGATTAGTAACTCTTAATTGCAAATATTAAATATAATTTCGTTTTAATTAATTGGTTGAAATAAGAACATGTTAAGTGCCCACGTTAAGTGCATTTCATAATTTTAATTTTTGATTAATGAATGAGTAAAATAAGTGTTATTAATACCAACGGCAAATTGATGTAAATATTCTAGTATAGGATGGAAAATTAATTAAATGACTTGAGGAGCTCTGTAACCGCGACACGTCAGCATGGCATTTTCGTTAATCACACGTAAAAGTAAGGTTATTTTTTAATAATGCTTCTCAATTAATATATAAGGGATTAGAACTCACTTTACCCAATCTATTTCGGTTTCATGTATATACAAATCTGAAAATTTAAAGTGTGATTTAGAACCCAACTTATTCCAATGAAAAATTAAAAAAGAAAAAAACCCAACCAATTTTTACGTATCAAATAAAAACATCTAGAAGATAACGATTTTAAATCTTTAATTAGATAATAAAACATATTGGTTTAATAAATTTGTTTTGCATTTTAAGTTATCAAAAAAAAAAAAAAAAAACACCAAGATTTACAAAATTTTGTTTTAGAATGTGGCATCGCTTCTGAAATTTCATTTTGTAAATCATGTTCTTGATATTGAGATGTGAAAGCATACACAAAACACTTTTGAAGTGTGGTTCTAAATAAGACGTAGTTGCTTTGTATTTGAACATTTTTATGTCATTATTTAAAAATGAAGTTTGGAAACGTTGTCAAATCTTTTTCTAATTATGTGTTTTTAATCCAAACATGAGAAGCAAATTTATTTTTATCGACTAATTAACATCATTAGCTTGTAGAGACTCTAATTAACATCACACTTTAAATTTAGTCTTCGTTTTTTTTTTGTATTATTTTATTTAAGCTTCTGAATGAAGTTTTAGCTTTAGTGGAAACAGAGAAGTCATGGACGCATTATCGCATCTAATATCAAAGTCATTCGAAGTTCAATACACCATATATAGAGTTTTTACTGTCGAAAATTATAATTGATAACAAAAGTGATATTCACGTAATATTCCATTAATAGAATTGGATACTGATGAAACTTTAGATGTTGCATAGTTTGGTGGTTTTTGAATGAAGAGAACATGAAGTAACATCCGATTATGATGCAGATTTTCTTACTTTGTTGGTCAAATGATGGTACAGGTGGGGTTGTCCTCCAAGCAAGTTTCCATGGACTTACAGTGCAAAGGAGACTTGTTTTTTGCTAGAGGGGAAAGTGAAAGTGTACCCTAATGGATCCGATGAAGGCGTAGAAATCGAAGCAGGCGACTTTGTTGTTTTCCCTAAAGGAATGAGTTGCACTTGGGATGTCTCTGTTGCTGTTGATAAACATTACCAATTCGAGTAAATGGATATCAATCTCTCATCTCTGCTCTACATATTCGTGTATTCGATAGGAGTTGACCATCTTTGTATGTTGGATACTTATTTGTGTCTATCATTTATATCAATCTGCTTTTGGGATCTGTTTGCTTCGATATCTAAGAAAATTTCGCGTAGTGTATTGTTTCGCTGCTTGCGCTTCCAGCTCAATCATCATCATTCAAATTAAGGATTGAAATTCAAAGATTTGATGACTTCGATAGACTTATTCAGTATGAATCTAGCTGATTTAAGCTTGACTTTTCTCATATCAAATTATCAATACACTTAAGAACCACTTTCTTGGAAAATGTTACCCACAAAAATATGCTCAATGTCTCCTTCCTGTTTTGGAGAGAGTTAGAACTCACTTTACCAAATAACAGTGGTAGCAGACGAAAAATGCAATATGTTCATTAGGTTCAATTGCAAAACCGGTTATTGACTAATGGGGAAATTGCAAAAAAATATCCAATCTAATTCGGTTTTATTTCATGTAAACAAATCTGAAATTTTAAAGTGTGAATAAATTTGTTTTATCACTTGTTTTAATAAATCTGTTTTGCATTTTCAAATTTTTCTAAAACAAAAATCTTTAAATTTGGTCAAGTTTATTTAGATTTTTTTTTTTTTTTCCTATTTTCAGTTTTCTCCGAATTTTTTGGTTTTATTTTATTTAAGCTTCTGAATGAAGTTTTAGCTTTAGTGGAAACAGAGGAATCATCCGATTTAATATCAAAGTCATTCGAAGTTCAATACAACATATATAGTTTTTACTATCGAAAAGTATAATTGAAAATACAAGTGATATTGACATAATATTCCATAAATAGAATTGGATAATAATGAAACTGTAGATGTTGCATAGTTTGGTGGCTTTAAATGAAGAGACCATGAAGTGGCTGAGGAATGTAGCATCCGATTATGATGGAATACTAATCTCCAAAGTATAGTGGGAAAAGACAGAGAACAAAATACAGATTAGAAAACACAAGTACGCATTTATATTTAAGCTCATGGTGTTAGAGACATGACTTCCACGGACCACGATATGATGTTGCCCTGCCCTAAATTATTCTATATATTATCATGTACGTGAAGGAAATAAAATGAGCAAGTTGATCTTAATATTGCACTTGTGGATGACAATAATTTACGTAATTTTTAACCCCTTCTTAGGAATAAGAATAACAAAGAGTTAAGGCATTTCTGTGATAAGGTTGATTCGTAGAAGTGGAGTTGGTGCTTAATTTCAGAATTAAATTGTTATTAATCTTGCTCTAGTTTCGGGTATTGTTTCCCATCTGTTTTCTGTTGTCAGTTTGATCATCAGTTTTCCGTCCATCGGACTTGGCTTTCGGAGATATGTTGTTGTCTGCGGACTTCAGTTACTAGGGCTATTTCGTACCACTGGTATTGTATCATTCCAGAAGTTCTATAAGATATTTCAGATGGAGAAAAAAAGAATAAGAAAGAGTTAAAAAGGAGAGAGACTAATGTTTGAAGACTACTAAGAATATCTAAACCCACACAGTATAAAACCATAAAAAGGTTTCGGAAGAAATCGCTCAACAAACTACTAGTCTAAACCCACACACTATACTAATCACATTTTCTAGGTAGTCACTCGCTACCAAGATCATTTGCAATATTATTTTCTTACATGACATTTTCTATGAACGGAAACCGTAGGAAATCGGTAGGAATTGCCAGTTTCCTACCGTCTTCCTACGATATCGGCCGTAAGATATTGAGCACTTTTCTTGTATAGTATATATAGGTACTTCAGTAAAGACCTCAATACGTAAAACAATTTAAACAAGCAATAATACAACAAGAACACACACATCAAATCCGGTAGTATTGTTAAGAAAGTAATTAAAACAATTGAGAATGTTAAGGAGGGAGAAAAAAAAGTACACGGTAGAATAATTAATAATAATGAGGATCACACATATAATATAAAACAAAATAAAGTGAGGTAAAGAAAAGAAAGAAGCTGTTCTAACTTCTAAATAATAAGTTTCGAACTCGGAAAGGTGAATATAAATTACCATTTCAGCTTATTGTGAAACAACAAAGGAGCTTTAATGCTTCATTTGCCTTACCATAGAGTTGGGCCTGCTTTTTAAGGTAATTCAGATTCTTCAATCTCTGACTCTCTAAAATAACGTTTCTTCACATCTTCAGTTACATCCACAAAAACTTTCATGTCTTTAGGAAACACAACCAAATCTCCTGCCATTAGTTCTAAGGCTTCTCCTTCTTTGTGATGCTCTTCAACTCTCACTTTCATCTTCCCCTCGACAAAGTACATCGTTTCTGTCTTCTTAAATTTCCATGAAAATTTGCGTGGAATGCTTTCCCATCTGCTCAAGTTTGATCTCACATGTTAGTCAACCATACATGTACATATGACTCATGACTTCAAACCAATCGAGCACATAGCTAGGCTTTCGAACCACCACAAAACAAAAGCATATATATATCTTTCTTTGATTATTTTCTTTTTTTGTAAGGACTTAACACAATTCCATACTTAATCGATTTTGGTGGTTTCATTTAATCTATGGAAAACATTTACAAGTTTTCCCCATGACTCTTTCCAACAAAAGGGTCGGCTAAAATATTTCGATGTGGCTCTCTGACGGATCACAATCCATCAGCAACCCGTCGAAAATTTGTTTTTTCAAAATTTTCCGACGGCCTTTATAGATGATTTTTTCGTGCATCGAAAATTGCCAAAAAAAAAAAAAAAATTCTAACAGATGAATTCATAAAAGAAATCGATCCAAATTCCACATGTTTTCTTGTTATAATTAAATTTAACTAAATGAATGTCAAAAGATTATTGCGGGAAGTCAAGATGTTGTTGGAATGTTCTAATTATTATTTTCATCATTATTACCCCCTAAGGATTCAAATGAGAAGAATACTGATTCTTCCGGGTATGTCGAAACTATGATCTAAATCTAACGGTTATAAAAAAGTTGAAAATCATGAAATCCTAAACTAATAGAAAATGATGTGACTTGCCATGTTAAATAAACATTACATGCACGACTCTCGAATTTTGTGGGAATAGTAAAGCAATTGGTTTCCCATGTTAATTTCGTTGTATTTAATTTCAAGCGTTAAATGATAAAAAAAAACTAGTAAATATATGCCATCGAAATGTAACATAAAAAAATAAAAAAAGTATAGGAAAGAAAACCGACAAAGGCCAAGAGGTAACCCCGAGTTCAGCAAGCTTGACATCAGAAGTTTGTCTCAAGAGCTTGACTCCATGAATTTCAGAGGGAATCGCAGGAGAAAATATCGAATCACTGTTAAGTTCCATAGTTGAAACTCAAACTAAATGATGAACAAAGAAGAGATGAATATGTGTTGTTTCATAAAAATGTCTCCATATTTTAAAACCATTGCGTGATAAAGATAGTGGGGTAACATTTCCGAAAATGAAATAACGTTGTACATCCTCATAATAACACATCGACCAACAGAGAAAAAGTTGTGGTCGCTAATTCTAGTACTCGTGAATAATGCCGTCCCATATTTTTAGTCTGGCTAGTATACTGATTTTTTGACGGACGTCGAAGATTAATTGTAATGTCACTATAGAAAAAGGACGAGAATTAATTGAGCACATGGAAAATTCCATGAACTTTGATGTAGTCGTTATCAGTTTTTGATAATAAGATATCGTTTATTTATTGTGTTAAATATATAAAGTAGCCACCTACTATATATATTACGATAAAATTCACAAAATTATTAGTATTTTTGTTAGTTTTTTTTTTGTAGTTTTATGGATAGTTTTAGTAAAAGTAAAAAAAAAAAGATGAAATTGATTTTTGTCTCTATTGTCTCTATTGAAGTGTGAGGAAAGATTTTTGGAATTATAATTATATTTTTTAAAATTATCCCTTATATATTTATTGAGAAACACTATTAAAAAAAAACCTTATCCTCACTTGTTAGTAACGAAATTGTCATGTTGACATGTCTCTCTCAAAAGTTTTTTTAACTCCATTTAAATAATTGTCTAATCTTTATTATAATTTTTTAGATTTTGCCATAAATAAATAAAAACGAAATTCAAATTAAATAGAAAACATTATGCCAAAGATTTAGGGCAACCTAGTAAATAGCAAAAGATGTGTGAAACTTCATAATTACACAATGATGTGGAGCATTTCCGAAAACACCAAAATATGTGGGGCAATTCAGAAAATATTCAAAGATGTGGGGTAATTTTGAAAACTCCGAAAGATGTGAGGCAACTTCGAAAATGCGGAAAGATGTGGGGCAATTTCATGATTAGACAGAAAATATCTAACTAGCGGTACATGTACTATAGCTCAACTGCTCAAAGGCCTCAAGAGATGAGGCATGAATGGATCATAATATGCTATACGACAACTTTCGGGTTTCAATTCGGGTTATAGCACTGTAGTTGGGTCAACTAATTTAAACTCGATTTAGCTTTTATCGCGGTACAGTGAATGCGAAATTATGATTTTAAAACGCAATTGAGTAGATTAATTGAATTTGGTGAAATGAGTAAAAATTTGAAAATTAGGTGAAATTAAGAAATTTTTAGTTAGTATAGGTTGAATTGGGAAGAGGACGAAAGTACATGATGATCCTAGTTGAGCGCTTATAATATAGGGTGACAACTACAATCAGCCCTTGTTTTATCACTTGGTTTAATAAATTTGTTTTGCATTTAAAGTATAAAAAAAAAAAAAAAAAAAAACACCAAGATTTACAAATTTTGTTTTAGAACACTTCTCAAATTTCTTTTGGAAATCATGCTCTTGTTATTGAGATGTGAAAGTATACACAAAACACTTTTGAAGTGTGGTTCTGACAAGACGCTGTTTCTTTGTCTTCGGGCATTTTTTATGTCATTATTTAAAAACGAAGTTTGGAAACGTTGTCAAATCTATTTCAAATTATGTGTTTTAATTTTAATCCAAAAATGTGAAGCAAAGTAATTAAACCATATAATAAAATGATTGCATTATATTATTTTTTTGACGAATTAACATCATTAGTTTGTAGAACATCACCACACTTCAAATTTGGTCAAGTTTATTTTGGTGATTTTTCTTTTTTTTTCTAAATAATCAATTTTCCCTTAATTAGTCTTCGTTTTTTTGGTTTTATCTTATTTAGGCTTCTGAATGAAGAAGTTTTAGCTTTAGTGGAAACATAGGAGTCATGGACGCATTATCCCATCCAATACCAAAGTCATTCGAAGTTCAATACAACATATAGATGTTGATAACAAAAGTGATATTCACGTAATACTCCATAAATAGAATTGGATAATGCATGATGAAACTATTGATGTTGCATACATACTTTGGTGGTTTTTGAATGAAGAGAACATGAAATGGTTGAGGAATGAAACATCCGATTATTATGGACCACTAATCTCCAAAGTTAGTGGGAAAAGACGAAGGAACAAATTACAAGTTAGAAAACACAAGTACGCATTTATCTTTAAGCTCATGGTGTTAGAGACATGACTTCCACGATATGATGTTGCCCTTCCCTAAATTATTTTATATATTATTATATACGAGAAGACGCCTTAAAGAAAATGGGCAAGTTGATCTTAATATTGCACTTGTGGATGACAATAATTTAGGTAATTTTTAACCCCTTCTTAATTAGGAATTAGAATAAGAAAGAGTTAAGGCCTTTCTGTGATAAGGTTGATTCGTTTAAGTGGAGTTGGTGCTTAATTTCAGAATTAAATTGTTGTTTATCTTGCTCTAGTTTCGGGTATTGTTTCCCATCTGTTTTCTGTTGTCAGTTTGATTATCAGTTTTCCGTCCATCGGACTTGGCTTTCGGAGATATGTTGTTGTCCGCAGACTTAAGTTACTAGGGCTATTTCGTACCACTGGTATTGTATCATTCCAAAAGTTCTATAAGATATTTCAGATGGAGAAAAAAAAGAATAAGAAAGATTTAAAAAGGAGAGAGACTAATGTTTAAAGACTACTAAGAATGTCTAAACACACACATTATAAAACCATAAAAAGGTTTCAGAAGATATATTCGCTCAATAAACTACTAGTCGTCTAAACCCACACACTATACCAATCACGTTTTCTAGTAATTAAGTCGGTCTCACGCATTTATTATGAAATATCTCGTCTAACACAAATCAAAGATACCAAAAAAATAATGGTCACTAAAACTAGTGCTATTTATAAGTACAAGTTTACACGGTCTGGCCTACTAAAATATTTTCATCGTTAAATCTAATATCAAGACAGCTAGACGAATCTTAAGACAATAAAAGAGAGGTCATTTAAAAAAAATGGTACTACAAGTAAGTGACCTTTCGTATCTTTATTAACTTTTACTTCATTAGTGTTACCTTTCGATTCTAAAAGTTAATCAACAAACATTGGTGGCTCCGAATAATATTTTCTCTTAGAAGATCTCCTAAATTTTCGTATATAAATTCATTTACACCTAGCAGAAGATAACATTTTATATGTAAAAGAAGGGAATATTGTCAATTTGGGCATTTTCTCGCCCCAAACTTTGAAAAAGAGGTTGTTTGTCCATGCTTACAGAATTGGACATTTTTGTAGAGAACCAATTGACGTTTTTACCCTTGCCCTCTGTAAAATTTATTTATTGTTTCTTCTTCTACGACCACAGCCGTATTTCTCCGATGATAATTTTTATTTTCCGGCCATAACCATTAATTGCTTTTTGAAGAAGAAAACTAAACCCTAGGATAATATTACTAAACCCAAGGGCTCAAATCATAAGCACTTATCAAATCAAAACTTCCAATTCATATTTAAATCTAAACCAAATTGAAAATTACATGTTTGCAATTGACAAATCTTGAAGAAAATTACGCCAGACAGATTGAAGCTTTTGACGGCGAGACGATTGAAGCTTTTGACGGCGATCACCACCATCATCAATCCGGAGCTCACCATCGTCATCGTTGCCAGATCTCATCATCGTCATCACCATCTCTTTTTTTTTTTTTTTTTTTTGCAATCCAGAGAGACTTGGCTATGGGTTTTCTTTGATTCGTTTGTTTCGTGAAGCGAGAACAAGCTTTTTGTGTAGCTAAAAGGAAATTTGGCTTGGATGAGAAAGAGATAACAGATGTGAGAAGAGACAGAGAGATAACAAAGGTTGTTGTGAGAAAGGAAGGGTAAAAATGTCTTTCTCTTATATTAAGAATGCCTAAATACATAATACCTTACAATCTGTCCTGAATTGATAATTTTTCTGGGGAAAAGGCCCAATCCGGTAATTAACTCTGTAAAAGAATGGATTCTCTAGTGCTAAACGCATTTGAGCAGGATGAACATATTTTGTTCGTCCTCTATTGTCACCATCAAGACTCGAATTTTATTCTTTTTAAAAAGATATTTAAATATGTTGACGATTTATAAGTGGCCACCTATCAAGTGATTGATACATCACGCTTTAAATATTATATTGTATCACTTCCTAGATTGTATCCTCTTCCTAGATAGTTTGCCCCTCGTGCGCATAACTCTCAATAAATAAATATACACCATGTTGTAATTCAAATTTGATGTGTTCGTCCATATTTTCAAACTATTTGGTTCTATTTCAAATTCTTCCGGTAAAAATATGTTTATGTAACAAGAGGTCAATAGCTCGACTGAAAAAATACCCAAAAATTTCCAAAAGATCGCATGATCGAGTAACAGCTGATATGGGTAAGAATATCAAAAACTAGTTCAGACCTAAAAAGATATATGAACTTCTGCCTGGAACTTCTCAGTTTACACAACAACAAAAAATTCCATTTAAGGTAACAAAAAATAAAGGCTAAAGGGTGACTAGAACTCTGAGTATGGTCATTTATATTTTGACAAATAGATTTTTCTTTGTCAACGTTTGTCCTGTAGTTTGGTGTATCAACAATTACTCGCAAATAGTAGATACTTTTAGTGAAATTCATTCTCATTGAGGTCTTAACTCCTTTGACATACGTTGTTAAAGTCTCTAACCGTAATCTAACAACTTGCAAGCGTAATGATTCACAAGTCTCAGATTTGTAGCCATTTCATGTATGTACCTAACCTTATGATTGTTGATCTATTTCAATACTAAATGTTTATAATTATCAATCCCTTGACAACATAAAATGTGTTGTTCCCCATGAGGACCTTTCTACCATCAAACTCTTCCAAATCAAATACTATATAACTTATCAGTGTCATATGATTATTATATCATTATCTTGTGTGTCATGTACTCATGTTCACTTCCAGTCAATTTTCTCCTTGGACCAATTTTGTTTCTCCAAATTATTTCCCATACAACATCATATCCTTATTGCCTTTACACTCTGATCTTGACTTTGATCTTTTTACACGAATCCTCTTCTCCACCTTTCCAGGTATATGTACGAGCAAATATAACAAGACTTTGATCTAATTTTGCATGGTCTACGAAGTTGAGTCATGCATTATCATAAACCCCCTTCATTGCATATAATGAACGTATCTGAAATTTTTGCACAAAAAAAAAAAAAAAAAAAAAAAGAACGTATCTGAAATATACTAAGCATTTTTACCTTCGATCAATTGTTCTTCCACCAATTTTCCTATCAAGAAGTACCTATAATTTTTGGTTCTCGACAATTTTATTGCTCTCTACATGACTACATAGGATTGGAGTAATTATAAAGTATCATGGAATTTGATGAATCCACATTTATTATTTATTCGTTTTCTTTATATTGAAATCGAATCTCCAACGTTGAAAATATATTCACATAATCAGCGAAATAATAATTTTGGAACAAACAAATAATAAAGAAGAATTCTTTTCATTCCAATTAAAGAAGAGAATTTTTCCACGTCAACTAAAATAATAAAGAGGAATTATTTTTGTCACTCTTTCTACAATAATTTTGCTTTTCCTCTCATTTTGTATAGAATTTATATATCTTATTCCTCTTACCATTCCCCTTGAAATTGGAAAGAGAAAATCTCTGGCAAAGAACGACTTGAACAGGACAATGATATCATATCATGTTAGTAATAGTCATCATCATATTATATGTGGCTGACAATGATCATGTACGTGTAAATCTGTAATATATAAACACACCTTATGGACAATAATAATGCTTAAACCGACTAGAGAACTAGAATGGACAGAGTTGCGGCAAGAATAGCTAAAATCCGTTCGCAGCTTACTAAATCTAGTTCACTATTCTTACTCTATTTCATCTACTTCTTGCTCTTCTCCTTTTTAGGGTTCTTGGCTCTAAAGATCACAAAGCCAAGAACCACTTCACGTCCTCATGACTTGGACCTCTTCTTCACTTCTGTTTCTGCCATCACTGTCTCTTCCATGTCTACCATCGACATGGAAGTATTCTCCAACACTCAACTTATCTTCCTCACTATCCTCATGTTCCTTGGCGGCGAAATCTTCACCTCCTTTCTAAATCTCTACTTTCAACATTTCACCAACTTTGTCTTCCCTCATAACAAGATTAGACATCTTGTGGGATCTTTTAACTCGGACCGTTTGGTCGATGATCACCGTAGTGACCTCGAGACTGTTACTGATCATCGCGAGGGTCTTATAAGCAAGATCGAAGAAAGGGCATCTAAGTGTTTGTACTCGGTGGTTCTTAGTTACCATCTTGTATCAAACCTAGTTGGCTCTGTGTTGCTTCTTGTGTACGTAAACTTTGTAAAAACGGCGAGAGATGTTCTTAGTTCAAAAGAAATCTCACCTCTCACTTTCTCCGTCTTCACAACTGTCTCCACGTTTGCAAACTGCGGATTTGTCCCCACGAATGAGAATATGATCATCTTTCGCAAGAACTCGGGTCTCATCTGGCTCTTAATCCCTCAAGTACTGATGGGAAACACTTTGTTCCCTTGCTTCTTGGCTTTGCTCATATGGGGACTTTATAAGATCACAAAGCGTGACGAGTTTGGTTACATTCTCAAGAACCACAAAAAGATGGGATACTCTCATCTACTCTCCGTACGTCTATGTGTTCTTCTTGGAGTGACGGTGCTAGCATTTCTAATATTACAGCTTCTTGTCTTCTGTGCCTTTGAGTGGACCTCTGAGTCTCTAGAAGGAATGAGTTCGTACGAGAAGTTGGTTGGATCGTTGTTTCAAGTGGTGAATTCGCGACACACCGGAGAAACTATTGTAGACCTCTCTACACTTTCCCCAGCTATCTTGGTACTCTTTATTCTTATGATGTAAGTTTCTTTCAATCCTCTCCTCATATATTGATGCATTTGCATGGACTCAAAATATTTAGATTGAAAAGTGCACTATATTTCGACATATTTTCACATATGTAAAATGTGACATGCATATACATAGGTGAAATTTACGAATAAATCAACTAAAACACTTGAGATAGTGTTACTATAATACAATCCAATACTATAATAGGTCACGACATGAAAGTTGGCTGACACTTAACATATCCTGCATGCGCATATTATCCCACATAATGTAGTTTGGAAAATTATTATATCATTTACCTAACTTATGAAGCAAACATTTTCCTAACTATTATTGTTTATACTATACCAAAAAAACACGTTTATTGTTTATTTAAAGATTCTTTAGCACGTAACGCCAATCATGCATGGTTGGGTGGTAGAACCAAAGATTTGCATTAGTTTTAGTGCTATATTTTTGGCTGAATCCACCAATAAATCAGCTTAGAAAATGAAGGCCTATTTTATTTGGTTCACTCCTATGGATTGAGGAAGTTAAATTCGAGTCTAACAATGGTTGGCAAATAATTTTTTTACATAGTTTGAATACCTAACTAATTTATAAATTTTGGAGATTAGTATTTATTTTGGTAGATCTTCTGGTTATAGAGAATACTAATAATAATATAAAAATTGAGCTTTTGTGGAGTATATTAATTTTCTTTCACTACAAAAAGGTCAATGAATTGGTCACGGTTTCCACAAAAAAATTATAAAAAAAAAAATAAAAAAAAAACAGAAAAAACAACAATTTGATTCTCAAGTTTTCCACAAAAACATTAACGCATGCAGTAAAACTTAAAAAACAATTTTTTTTTTTGTCGCAAAATATATTAGTTGGAAAAGTTCTTAAAGTTGTTTTTTTGAAAACGTGTTTTCACTTAGAAGAATTTTCGAATATAATATATAATATATATATATATATATATTATATATATAGTTACCAAAAAGGAACCTCCAAGAGAATATAGTAGACAAGATATATTTGATAGAGTTAATCAGAATATTTCCATGGTTTTAGATTCAGTAAAATGTGCCTTCAAGGTAGTGGAATGTCTCAGTCTCCAGTTCATCATATTCACAAAGCATTATTCTTTCTAATTTTTTTTTTTATAAAAATTGTTGGGACTAATAAGTAAAATATAACTGCGTTGACAAGGTATCTTCCTCCATACACATTATTTATGCCTTCTACGGAACAAAAGACGATAGAGAAAGAAGGAGATGATGATTCCGGAAATGGAAAGAAAGTGACAAAGAGTGGACTCTTCGTGTCACAACTTTCCTTTTTGTCGATATGCATTTTTCTCATTTCGATCACCGAAAGGCAAAAACTACGACGCGATCCACTCAATTTCAATGTCCTTAACATCACTCTCGAAGTTATCAGGTATATTTATTACATATTCTGCATCCATGATCACGAAAAAGTTCAAAATATCTTGTCTAAAAATTGGGAATCCATCTAGGTGATTACATATAATATATGTAACATTTGACAATCCACGTATTCGTAATTCACCTAACAAATAAGAGAACGTGTGTAAATAACTTTATATGAAATTTTGTAGTGTCTATAAACAGAAATTCTTACAAAAATACGGCATAAGAAAAGACAATGATCCAAACTCCTTCAATATACTATAGTTAAGAGCTTAAGTTATACTACAATCTATGTTAGGAATCCCACAATATGTGTGATATGACATAGAATAGAATAGTATATGACACTCATTACAAATTGATTTTGAATTAGAAATTTAGACTTATCAACAAATTAATTTTTGTAATGGCAGTGCATATGGAAACGTGGGTTTCACTACCGGGTACAGCTGTGAACGGCGTGTGGACATCAGCGATGGTGGCTGCAAAGACACGGGTTATGGGTTTGCAGGACGATGGAGTCCTGTCGGAAAATTCGTACTAATAATAGTAATGTTTTATGGCAGGTTTAAGCAGTTCACTGCCAAATCTGGCCGCGCATGGGTACTTTATCCCTCTTCCTAACATATCACTTTAGTATTCCTTTTCTGTGTGTGATGTACAATAAGTTTGTATGTAGTTTTCATCATCGTTATTATTATGACAATGTATGAAAAATATAATTTGAGTCTATTGTCTTCTTGTGTTTCATGTTACGGAAAAAACACCTCGAACTCTTCAGAAAATTTGTTAAACAGTAATAAATATTTGTTATGGTAATTTCAGATCTCAACAAGTTAGATGCAAGTTTCTTTCCTCCGTACTAAATTTCTATATTCAACTTTGGTAACTGGACTCATCACATATCTATCCGACCATAAATTTTGAGTTGAATAAAAGTTTAGTATTGTACAAATAGAACGAGTAAAAGAGTCTCAACACTGGCATTTAAACTTTTTGCAACAATCTAAAGAAGCACTTTAACAGGTAAGGTATGGAAGAAGAAAAATAAGGGATTAAACGTTTGAAATAAATCCCGGGTTACCACAATCAATCAGGCAAAACTGAAGGAGGGCTCATGCGTTCCTCTTGCTCAAAAAGTCGTCACCGACTGACAGATGCAAATGTTCTCCTAGAACAACAGTCACAGCAGGCAGGTTTTCAACACAGCTTAAAGTTATCTGCCATACAAGATACATTAAAATGATAAAGTAAACAGTTTGGATATCAAAAGCTTAACTAACTATCAGGAGGATTTTGAGTGGTACAAACAAACCTTCCCATCTCCGGCTTGGAACTCCGATTTTAAATTTGAATGATCCCTTGATAACAAGTATGTTTGGAGCCCGGTTGCAGATTTCACATCTCCTGAAATCATAGATGGACTCATTAAAGAGAAAAAGAGAGAGAGAATTGACGCATACATTGTGATGAGATAGTGACTCACCCGAGTATAAAGCAAGAATAGCCTCTTCATTGAACTTCAAAGCCGGTCTAGCCAAACTTATCTTATATGACAACTTTGGAGCCTTTTTGACACTCTCATCGGATGTTTCTTTTGGTGTAAATGTCTCATCGGCTATTATGACCTGTTACATAAAAGATAGGAGGATAAACATGAAGCTTCTGCCGTGCAACGAAATAAGCAGATATGGGAGTTTTGATGACTTACAGCATGCGATGGCATTAAAGTAGACAGAAGCAAAGGGGAGCCGATTGAATCCTTAATGTTTTGTTCCTGTCCAACAAACAAGAATGATGAGACAGAATTAAGGTATGTGGTTGCGGAATTTCATGTTGGAAACATAAATTTTCGTTTGATCCATAGCTGAACAAATAATTACGTACACGCAATGAAACATTCAAAATTTCAAGTAGAATTTAAGTTAGTATGAATTGAGTAACAAACCAAAACAAGTCACCTGAGAGACTAGAACTTGTTTAGAAACAGATTCATCCTCGTCCAATGATTCAAAGTACACGTCCACAGTGTCTGTTGGTTCCAGACCTGACTTTTTCCGCAGTTTCTGGATCCTATTGACAATCTACAACACAGGGAAAGAAAGCTCGTGAGCACAACATTAGCTGCTAAATCTGGAAATAGAATATTTAGATACAGAAAAAAGAAACCCACAGAAGATATACAAGTTATAAGAAAATGTATTGCTTTGGTTTCATCTAGGACTAGTACAGGATTAGACGTTATATCTTTACCTCACGGGCAAAACCTGCTTCGACCAAAGAATCATCTGCTCGTAGATCCAGAACCACCAAAACATCACCTGCATCATGATAGAAAGCAAGTATTATATGTATCCTACAAACAGAGAAGTGGTAATTAATTACGATTCTTACCATCTCCAGCGGAATCAATCTCATTATCTTTCAAATCGTCTGGGCGTTTGAAAACCCTAACAATCTGAACAACACATGAAAGATATATGTCAAAATTTTCGCTATTAAAAACATACTCTTTATGCTATCTCACAGGAAAACACCATAGCATGAGAGACCTTGATATCTTTTAGCTTTAGCAAGTGGTTAGCAATAGTAGCTTCCCCAGCCTTCTCAAATGTTAAGATATCTTTTTGAGACATTTCTTTAACTTCCTTTGCAACAAGCCCCATCGACTTTCCAAGTCGCTTTCCCAATACACTGCAGGAATGAACATGTAAAATTTCACTCTACATCTCTTTGGAAAGGCATTGAGCTCAACGGTTAAAAGAAAAACACAGACAGAAAACTTAACCAACCTGAAATCTGGTTCTGCTTTTAGAGATGCATACTTCAGAGTATCATTGCATGGTACAAGAGATCTTACGTTAAGTTCTTCCAAGACATACTGAAATGCAAAATCAAACAGGATAAATCCACATAGCTATCATTTGCTGATTTCAAATAGTCCTCAATAACCTCAAAAAATTTCATAGCTATTAATTAAAACTTCCAGAAGATAAACTACTGTTCCTGTAACACAACAGACCTCTCTTAGTACTCCTGTTATGTCATTTAAGAATTCTGCATCTGGATGGACTACAATCATTTCCCTGATACAACAAGGATAAGCATGTATGATTTTTTTATTCATGTTCCAGATTAACAAAGAAGAAACTGAAAACGATCAAGTACCAACACTCACTTTAGAGGAGTTTTCAAGGGTAGTTTGTTACGCTCACGAATGTTCCGAGCAAGATCAATGATTTTCATCATCCTTGTAACACTATCCTCAATCCTCTCCCCTTCCTATTTGAACACAAGAAGAAATATAAGTAAGCAAAAATTCAGACAACTTATATTTTATCCTTGGATATAGAGACATTGACTTGAGTCTTACCGTTCCTTCCTCTGGTGGAATACTGCAATAGTGAACGCTTTCCTCAGAACCTTTACACGCTTTCCGCAAATTCTGGTATAAAGTTTCAGTGAAGAAAGGTGTAAAAGGGGCCATCACTTTGCAAGTAGTAAGGAGCACCTGAAAATAGACAATTATTACTAATAACAAGTGTTCAAATCATGATGACCATGCAAACAAAATATCTCTGCAACTATTTTTTAGTATACATTGAATAGAGTTGAAAGAGCAGTGTGACAATCATCTTCCCCCGTACGGCCTTTTAACCTCTTGCGGTTGAATCTAACATATACGTTAGTGAGACTGTCGAGGAACTTCAAGAGATGAGGAACCACCTAAACAGAAAAAGAAATACAAAGATGTGATAAATACCACGAGACAGTGATAACGTTATTCTAATACGAACACCATATCATGCTGAAAATAACATGTAAGAAACTTACAGTGTAAAGCTGATATTTTTTCATCTCCTTGCGAACAGTACGAACAAGACTCTGTGTAGCTGAGTGAATCCACTGATCAAGAACGTTTGCTGACTGTAAAGTTGCCAGATTAGTAGGAACAAAGGGCCCACCACCCTCAGTCTCAAGTCTTTTTGCATTCTGAACAAGGAACCGATATGCATTGTACCATGGAAGGAATACATCTTTGACCTAGTGAATCCCAATGAGGACCAGAAAAATTCAGACAAACAACAAATCTGGAGTCTATAAGCAGTAATTAAATCAACCACCAAAATCACTCACAACACCAAGTACTCCTTCTTTTTTGAAGCGTAGTGTCTCAGCACGTACAACCGGAGAATTTATCAGGTACAATCGCACAGCATCCTGTCAAGGTTCACATAAAGTCACGAAGTTATGATGTATATACACTGCCACATTTTCATAGCTATGGAACATTTAACGAAAAAAGAATAAGAAGCTCAAAAACGCAGTGTAAGAGCATACAAAAGGGAATACTTACAGCCCCATACTCATCTATGACTTCCAAAGGTGGTGGATAATTCCGTAGTTTTTTACTCATCTTTTTTCCATCCTCAGCAAGTACAAGACCATTGCAAATCAGATTTTTAAATGCTGGTTTTTCAAATAATGCAGTAGACAACACCATAAGAGTATAAAACCTGTAGATACCTAACCCAAATTTAGACACTATTAATTGCATACTTAGCAGAAAAAATTATTGCTTAATATGCCTTCACATAAAAACTTCTAGAATCACATTCCATAGTAAACTGATCACACATTCCTTTAGATTCGAGTCATTACTTAATTAAGTGCAATCATTGAGGGGTAACTAAGATCCAGATCATCCCATACAATAAAAGAACAGAACAAACCCAGAGACAAAGCAAGAGAAAATTTGTTAGAAGATCTTAAAGGATATATCAATGTAGAATTCCCTTCTTGATAACATATGAGAAGTTCAGAACTGAAATGATATGGGTTCTTAGCACCTATCTTGGGTTAAATTCCTCTCAACATGATAAACACCAACTAAGATTTACAATATTAGAAGGAAAAGGTTATATTCCATTCTCAAAGACCTTAATAAAAAGCAACATTTTTTCACCATGTAACCATAATATCGATCAAATCACTTTAAATGCTAAAGCTTAACTAATATAATGGCTTATATTTCTCGCTACAGTCAAGATATAGAATGACATACCATCCACGAGTTTGATCAAGCCCTTCAGCCACAAAATGACCAGGAAAGTTATTCTCAAATAGCTCCTTGTTTTCAAATGGGTAATGGATATACGCATAAGGCATTGAGCCACTCTCAAACCAACAATCAAAAACCTGAAAAGCATGATATAAGCGTTAGCATGGGATAAGACCCCCAAACACTCATGGACTTGTGATAAATGAAACAAATTGGATCCATCTTACGTCTTCTACACGACGAAGCACACCAAACTCATGGCCACGACTAGATGGGATTGTAATATGATCAATATGGTGACGATGCAGATCAAAGACCTGCACCATAAATCATCAGAAAAACAAATGAGCATCAGACTTTTTGACAACTACATTCTCCAGCAAGAAATAAAGAACAAACCCCCACAGAGTGTCATAAAGTTGAACAGAAAATATAAGGAAGACTTCTAGAAAAATTTAGTCAGATGTCAAACGAGATATTGAGTTATTCAGCAATTGAGTAGTAGCAAATATCAACCAAAACAATTGTTGATATAGAGGAGCCGAGATCGTGACAGTAGACTTTCCCAAAGCATCAGTGAGCTATTTGCTGATATAAAGAGACGGAAATAAAACGAACAAATGCAAACAACAAAAGAAGAGACCTTGACACCAGAGAGCTTTTCAAGCTTCTCTACGGAATCCATGACCACAACTTCCTCCCCATCATCACTGATCCATATCGGAAGAGGCGTGCCCCAAAATCTACTTCGGCTGATTGCCCAATCCCTTGCATTTTCGAGCCAATTGTGAAAACGTTTATCCTGAATTGCACATTAATCGAGAAAATGTATTCATATCAAAACTTAACAAAACAAACTAGTAATATATTATATACTCAGAGTACTGATCCTTTCTTATACCGACCTTCACATAACCAGGTACCCATCTTGTCTGGTCATTGCTCTTTAACAACTTTTCTTTCAACTGCTCCACACGAACAAACCTGACAGGTCAAAACACAAACAAACTTTAAAGTCATAACCACACATGAAACGACAGAATAAAGTTCATAACTACGGTCAGATACTACATACGAAATCTAAAATAAATAAATAAAAACATGGGAAATCAAAATATCCTAAACAGTTTGGTGATTATTCTGCCAAAAAAAAAATACACAAAGATAGCTAATACAGCTCCGAAACGGGGCTGCCAGATATAATCATATGAGAATCTTAGGATCATCATTCAAGCCAGCAGGACTGATACAGGACAAAAGCCTACATCTTTAAAGCCAAAGTTCAAGGCAAGGACTAGAGAGACAGAGTGCCTCACTGGAACTAGCACTAAATGATCCAACTACTAAGACCTTAGCTCAAACTCATATGAAAATGAAGCATACCAACTTGGAACAGCTCTGTATATGAGAGGGGTGTCTGATCGCCAGCAAAATGGATATGAGTGAGTAAAGCTTCCCGTTTTAACAAGCCTGCCCTTGGCCTGAGATAACAAAAATAATATTACTTCATGAAATAAATCACCTACAGTAGAGCAATCCAATGGTCCAAAAAGCACTTAGATTCTCTAAGAACCATGATAAATCATTATGATCTGAACTGACTAATCATGGCCTATATTAGGCATCAGTAATCACCTTAACGGCTTCAATTATATCCTTGTCTGCATCTTTGACATAACAGCCACTGAAGTGGGTAATTCTCTCAGTAAACAACCCATCATCATCAACAGCAACAACTAGATTCTCCCCCTGCAACATATATAGAACATTTAACACAATGAGATAAAGCAAGATTAGTAGAGTAAACGAGAATGGGTTCTTGAAGATACTGTAAGCCTAAACAAGAGAGAAACAACAAATGAGCATCTCGTTCTAAACAATAAATCATACAGTGTAAGCCATTAAACCTCTACAAACCCAGGAATTACCAACCCAAAATATAAGATCAACTAAACCACATCTGAAAAAGCATGATATTTTCTAGTCATGTGATCAGAAATTGAAACCATGGAAAAGAAAAATAGAAAAAGAATCTGGACACCCAGTTCATGTCTGATGTTAGCAGGGGTGATAAGGAAGATGTAGTCAAACCTAACCTTTTTGATTATTTTGTTCAAAAGACAAACACGATAATCATCTTCACCAAAGGCAGGAGCACAGTGGACAATACCAGTACCACTGTCATCAGTGACATAATCATCTGCTACTACTCGAAAGGCTTCACTTGAGAAATCGCTAAAGTATTCAAACAAAGGTTCATACTTCTTCCCAACCAGGGAAGCTCCATTAATTTTTTCCAAAACTTCATAAGAATCAGCTGCACTCTCAGGTTTAGCACCTTTCGCTTTAGGATTTGCTTTCTTGGTATCACCAGCAGGTCCATTACTTAACTTGGCCTTGGGCTTATCAGTGGGAAGAGCTGACAACCGAGACTCAGCAACAACGTAGACTTTTCCAGTGTTCTTGTTACGAACCTTCACATAGACAAACTTCGCATTGACACACAAAGCAAGATTGCTTGGAAGAGTCCACGGAGTAGTCGTCCATGCCACAAAAGCAGCATTATCTTGATCCCCAATAACCGGAAAAGTCACCATGATTTCAGGATCAGGGACTTCCTGTACATACACACATTCTACCAATATCAGAGATCAAAATACACAAACACAAAGCAATCAGCTGAAGCACACAATAACAACATTACCTTATAGTTCTGACCAGCTTCAAAATTAGATAAAGGTGTCTTACAACCAGTACTATATGGCATAACCTGCAAAACCATAAACGAGTCAAAAGATCAAATCTCGATTCTTATCAAACACACATAAATGCAGGAAGAGAAAGGCCAAACAAACCTTGAATCCTCTGTAAACAAGATTCTTATCCCAAAGCTGAGCAAAAACCCACCAAACACTTTCCATAAAAGGCAAATCCATAGTCTTATAATCATTTTTGAAATCAATCCAACGACCAGTCCTAGTAATAACCTTCTCCCACTCACCAACATAACGAGTCACAATACTTCTACACTCTTCATTATACTTATCAATCCCCATCTTAATCACTTCATCTCTCCTCTTGATATTCAATTTCCGATCAATCTCGTTCTCAACAGGTAAGCCATGACAATCCCACCCAAACCGACGAGTGACATGGTGACCATTCATGGACTGATACCGAGTCACGATATCTTTAATCGTACCGGCGAGGATATGTCCGTAATGAGGAAGTCCGGTGGCGAAAGGAGGTCCGTCGTAGAAGATGTACTCAGGGAGATTCTCAGTGCGTTTGAGCTGAGTTTTGAAAGCATCGATTTCATTCCAGAATGAGAGGACATCTTCTTCTTGACGAGGGAATGAGAATTCTTTTCCTTCGCATACTTCTTCCATGGCGGAAATGGAAGAATCTCAATCCCCTCGAAATTAGGGTTTCTGCAGATTTTGTTCGGCGCTGATGGAAAATATCTCAGTCCGGCGTTGAAGTTGAAGGTTTGTTTCGGTTTTTTAATTATTATTTTAAGTTTTTCAATAGCCGAACTTTCAAAAAATGGCCGTTTAATACGTGAACTTCTTATATGGCCAATTTAAACATGAAGTAAACGTTGACCGGCCAATTTAAACATGAAGTATTCGTTGACCAGGCCAAAAACCACACGCCGTTATCTGTCATTAACAGATCCGATAACAGCCATTTAACTCTCGTTAACGATTCCGTTATTGCCTAACGTTTTGGGCTTAATCTAAACCCCGAAAATCCCCAAATTGATTTTCAAATCCCTAATTCTGAAAAATCCCCAAAATTAGAACCTTAAGGCCGATTTTCGAGGCGAAGCAGAGAGTGTTGTGGATGCTGGAGTTGAAGCTCGAGGCGAATCTGAGATTGTTGTCGGAGACGGAGTTCAAGCTCCACCGGCGGAAGCGTTTCAGAGCCAGGTGGCAGAGATAGAATTCTAGTTCAACCGAATGTCGGAGACAAAGCTCGTGGCCGGCGTCAAAAACAAAGAAAACGACGTCGATTTGGGGATTTAGGGATTTCGATTAAGCCTAAAACGACGTCGTTTTAGGTAATAACAGAATCGTAAACGGTTGTTATCGGATCTGTTAACGACAGATAACGGCGTGTGGTTTTTGGCCTGGTCAACGAATACTTCATGTTTAAATTGGCCGGTCAACGTTTACTTCATGTTTAAATTGGCCATATAAGAAGTTCACGTATTAAACGGCCATTTTTTGAAAGTTGGGCTATTAAACGACATTTTTCCCTTTTACATATATGATTTTGTTTTATTTATTTAAATGTATATATATAGAGATTCGTATATATCTATAAATTGTAGGATTAGTCAATTTTAGTTTTATTTTTGAAAATATAAAGATATAACAAATTTAAAAGTTCAGTACTCACTTATGGATAATTTTTTAAAAATCAGATATGTTCTCTCACTCGCATAAATCACACCAACTTTCTCGGGTGAAAGTTCTTAGTTATTTTTTCTTTCTGATTTTACTTTGTTAGTTTGTCTGTCTAGTTTTCTCTATGGTTTTAAAAGTTGTTTTTTTTTTTTTTTTTTTTTTTTTTTTTTTAAATTATAGATTATATTTCATTACGGGCCAAAGCCCAAAATAAGCCATGGGCTTTTACAATCCGACAACAGATACAAAATGGGGTACATCGGAAACCTAGCCGTCAACAGAGGAGTAGATCGGACCCTGGTGGAAATTCGGAGGCAGAGAGCACGAGCAGTAGCTCTGGCGAACAATTCACGACATCGCGGCAGCGTCCTCAGATCGGAATCATTGGCAGAAGTGTTCGGTTTCCGCCGCCAATCCCTCTCCGACGAACCACCATCTCCGCTACAAATCTCCCAGAAGCTCCGTTCTCCGACACTCCGGGTCCGCCGTTGACAGATCCCCTACCTAGCAATCCGTCAAGCTCAGATCTATCCCTCCTCCTTCCATATCTGGCGATTTCCAAGACCGCCGAGCAAAAACCCTCTCAATCCGGACTGGTGGACGCAACAACGCGGCGGAAAAACGGAGGTTGAAGGCTCAAAGCAACCACCCATTTACCTGAACCCACGGGAGCCATCTAAGATCCCTAAGGACCTACAGTTAACCACCAAGTCAAATCGACGCATCCCACCTTATTCCCATCGACTTCCGCCGCAACCACTTCTCCGAATTGACGGTTGAGCCGAGATGAAACCGATTCAAACCCTACAGCGTCCTCAACCATGGGTTCTACTACGATTCATCTCTTCTGCCAACCCGGAGATTCAATTGCATCGAATGAGAAATAAAAACCACACCGCCGTCGACGGAGAGAAGGCCAGGCTCACCTCTGCTTCCGATTTGCAAAACCAAGACCAAGAAATGAAGAACTATCTAACGGAAATGCAGATCTGAGAAAGAAAAAACTTTCGAGAGCAGAGAGAGAAATGCTACAGGGAACGATTGGCCTTTTTTTTTTTTGTCCACCTTGTTGTTTCTTTTTATTTTGTTTTTCCTAGAAATTGATTCTTTGATTTCATTAACCATGGTGCTTGCATAGTTTGATTTTATCAACCATGGACCTTGCGTACCTCTCTAGGTTTTTCTAATTGTTAGTTATTTGGGGTTTTTGAATCAATTTTTGAATTCTATATCATAACCTTGTATTTCACATTCGTTATTGTTCACTGTAAACTAGATGCCTCTCTCTCTCTCTCTCTCTCTCTTATATATATATATATATATAGGATTTTATGTAATGGTTTTCATTAAGAATGAAGAAAATGAGTTTGTTTCTATTTCTTTGTACAAACTTTTCTCGATTCAATGATTCTTCTGACAATCTACTATTGCAGCAATGTGGATCTTAATTGCATCAAAGATCAGAAGAATTCTTGGTTGCCAAACTCTTTTTCTCAGACGATCTTATTTCAAGAATTCTACCACACCTATCATTGAAGATTTTTTTTACGGAGGAATTCGCAGTGGGATCCAGCGTTCTACGAATCGAGACCGGGAACATCGCTCACTTTGCCACTGGTTCTGTTACGATGGACGTGGACAGCACCAAAGTTCTATCTACGGCTTGCACCAATTTAGATCCCACATTTTCTTATATACGTGTATGTTAGATATCCTTCCCTCAATCATTATATGTAGAATCCTCTCAATAACTCTGACCTTCCATTTTAATTTGCTTTCTATAATGGATTCATGATGGTTTGTTGAAAAACGCTATACACTTTCAGGTTTTCTATCATGAAAATCAATACGCTCAAGATAGTCGAAAGCATCTAAACCCCAGGTATAAGCCCTCAACCAATCAAAATATAATACATCACCAACTTGAGGTATGATAGAGGGATAACTTTCTTCTCATCTTTAGCCATCACCAAACCAGCTAGTACACACACATATACAAATCTAATCAGGTCTACATCATCCCACTCATGAGCTTCCAAAAGATGCACATTCATCAGCTTCTTAATGCAAATCTTCTTCTTTCTCTTGAGTAATTTCCTCCAAAACCCTTTATCATCTTTCCAACTATCTAAATCATTGCTAAAATCTTCCTTGTACTTAAGGCTAGTCATTGCATGAAATTCTTGCAATGAAAACCGGAAAGACTTCCTCCCAAACAAAAACCAGAGATCATATTTCATTTTGGTTATCAAATGTCTACACATTATGTTGTGTATCATACGACCAGAATAGCCTACACCATTTTCATGTATGGCAAATACATGTGCAAAGAGAGGATCACTCTTCACTTTCTCTTACTCAATTGGCAAAGCATCCTTGATTCTTGTGAAGATAGACACTCTGAGTATATTGTTAATTTGCCTCACTTGAGGCTCATTACCATCTTTGAAAAAGCGCTTAGGATACACTTTTTTAAGAGTCAATTAGGTGCATACCAGTTTTTTTGAAAGTAATTAATCATATACTAAAGATATTTTTGTGTTTGCAAGACAAGAGAGAGAGAAAAAATAGATGACCAAAATACCCCTACATTAAAAGAGAAGAGGTTAGCGATGGAGACTGGGTTTCCTGCTTCGAGATTTAAGAAACTGCGACATTCCGTGATACACTTTGGAAGCCATGGCGTTATGATCGAAGTAGCAGAGAGAGGTGCGAGGACCTCATATGTTTAGACGCATCGTCGGAGAAAATCAGATCTTGAAGTATCGTCTTCTACCCAATAAGTTTTTGGGTGCAAACCCATACACAGAGACACATGATTCTCCGATCAATTTCTGGGAATAGGAAAAAGACCGAGTGAGAAAAATCAAATTACTCAATGGATTGAAAAGGATCTGAGTATGGAGAAAGGAAAACAAATAGAAACGATTTAGGGGATTTGAGAAAGAAAAAAAAATTGTAATACCAATTAAATGGAGAAGAATACCCAGAAAATCAATCATCTTTCTTTAATTCAAATTTTGAGAGATGAAGTAAGAGGGGAGATGGAGGAAGGGAGCACGGGAGAAGAAATGCACATAAAGGTTGAAGAAGAAGGGTATTTTCGTCATATTTAGGGGTAAATTATATTATCAAAATTTACTATATTGCCACTTCTGCTTTGACTCAATTACTTTCAAGTCAAATGGTATAGTGTGCAATTGCTCCTTTTTTAATGCATGCACATAAAAAGTAATTGTATATGTAAATCAAACAAAACATTCAGATTTATTAGAAAATATATTTAACAGCTCCCATTAGCAAAAATTAATTGTATACAAAAGTACATGTATTTATACTCTTACACCTTGATTTTTCTTTCATAAATAAGCTAAACTTCTGATGTAATATAGATCAAAAACCTAAAAATAGATTCAATTGTTACAAATAGATGAGAACATACTAGCTTTAACAAATACAAGTGATAAACAGACATAAAAACACAAAATTTAAATGATTGTGGTTTATCCACAAAACATAGATGACCTTAAGTTCTTAACTTTAAACTTTTAAGAGAAGAATCAAACTAGATATACAATCAAATTAAGCACTAAGACGCATTAGTGAAACTCTCAACACAATCAAACTCACAAAAAACGATATTACAAAGAAAGAACTATCAAATGATGATTCAGAAGTAAAAAATAATTAAAAATCTACATCATCCGATTAGTGAAAAACTCAACACAATAGAAGCTTTTAGACCATATTTATGGATGGTCTCTTAACACAACTCTTAAGTTAAGATATATGTCTTATAATTAACAAAAGTCAAGAGACTTTAAGAAACTTTTGTTAGTTATAAGATGTATCTCTTAACTTAAGAGTTGTCCTAAGAGACCATTGATAATTTTGCTCTAAATCTCATAATACAACATCTATCTCATTATCATCACACTGGCTACTGAGTTCATAAGTACTAAGAGATGTGCAAGCAAAAGCAGTATTGAAAGTAAGACAAAATTTCTAGATTTTGGCAACAAAGAGGACCGAAACAACAACTTTGTCAAACACATTCATGAAATTCTTCTTTTTTTTTTTTTTTTGTCAACAGCTTAAATAAAATAGATGCTCAAAAGAGCCATTCCTGGGGAATGTTGTTTACATAAGTGATATGATGCGGTTCGGTATGAATTTTTCGTGCCAAATTATCCGCTTTTACATTTGCGCTACGCGGAATTAAAGATAAAGAAAAATTAGAGAATTCTTCCTTGTCACTCTTCAAGTCTTCCAAGTACACTGAGAAGGCCGGCCATTCGGTTGGGGAAGACACCATCTTCACCAAATCTGAACAGTCTGTAAAGAAAGCTACATCTTGGTTGTCAGCACCAATCATACACTTCATCGCCCAGAGTAGAGCTTCGACTTCTGTATGTAGGGGGGATAGACTTCGCCGGATGTTTGCAGCTCCCATGGTTGGCATCTCTCCATTTGCCGATGTACAGTACCACCCTGTTCCGGAAAAAATATCAGTCTTTTTCCATGATCCATCCACGAAACACCGATGTCCGAAGTAACTGGAATCCAATGAAATCTCTCTCACGCGATTTTGAGTTACAGTATCTAAAGAACCTTGGATTTCAATATGTAGCTCAGATTGAGCAACCTGCCAAGCTTGTGCCTCTTTCTCCGCTAAATGTAGAACCTCTAATGGGTCTTTATCCACATTATCAAAAATCTTCTCGTTTCTTGCTTTCCAAATATACCAAATTATCCATGGAAATGAAGATGAATCAATCTCTGATGGAATTCTCCAGAAAAGATGATCCAAATTCGCGTAAATAGAAGCCGAGGGAAAAATCCCTGTAACCGAAGGGATTGTAGAAAGAGCCCAGATTTGTCTTGCAGGATGACATTCAAAAAGTGTGTGATTAATTGTTTCCTCCACAGCGCCACATCTAACACATCCGGTGTCACAATTTATACCTCTCTTTCTCAGATTCTCCGTAACAGGTACGCAACCTGATAATATTTGCCACAAAAAATGTCGTAGCTTTGGTGGACACTTCACCTTCCATGCATAAGCTTTCAGAGATTTGATATCTGGGCCAAAAAATTTAAGGTTGGCATCAGAAGTCTCTATCCGTGCGGTATGGTAACCCGATTTAACCGTATAATTTCCTGATTTTGTGAAGTGCCAACCAAGGGTATCCTCCTTAGTTGAGACACCCAAAGGCAAAGCACTAATCAGCGCGACATCCTCTGGATCAAAAAGCTCCGCCAAGAGATTCATATTCCAAAAGTTTGTCCGGCTGTCGATAAGTTGATTAACTTTTAAAGATGGATCAGTAATTGAACCATTACTTTTTGCTGGTCTCGGGAATTGAGCTGGTATCCATGAGTCCTCCCATACTGAGATGGACGCCCCAGAACCAACTCTTTTAATAAGTCCTTTAAGAACCAGAGATCTAGCTGACATTATACTTCTCCAACCATAAGAAGGAGAGTACGATTTTATATTATCCAATGGATTGGATTTCCGGAAATACCGTCCTTTAAATACCCGTGCAAATAGTGACTCAGGAGCCATAATCAAACGCCATAATTGTTTAGCCAGTAACGCTGAATTAAAATCATCCACGTTCCGAAATCCTACCCCACCTTCCGATTTACTACTACAAAGTTTATCCCAAGCCATCCAATGCATTCCCCTCGATTCACCGTTTGAGCTCCACCAAAATTTTGCGACCGCACTCGTAAGTTTAGAAGTTATTGATTTTGGTAGTCTGAAGCATGACATAACATATGTTGGTAATGCCGCAGCTACCGATTTAATCATAACTTCTTTTCCGCCTTTCGATAAAAACTTAGCCGACCAACCATTTATCCTAACCTGAAGTCTATCTCGAACAAAGGAGAAAATCTTTGTCTTAGATCCACCAAGGCTTTCCGGTAGACCAAGATAAGATCCCATGCCACCAAGATTGTGGATACCCAGAGCCGCTTTTATTTCTTCCTTAATAGACTCATCAACTTTGTAGCCAAACTGAAGAGATGATTTTGAAAAATTAATTTATTGCCCTGAAACCGCTTCATATTGTTTTAGAATTCCCAAAATTACCCCGCATTGTTCTTTATTGGCTTTGCAAAAGAACAAACTATCATCAGCAAATAAGAGATGAGATACCGACGGGCTAGCTGTGGATACCTTGATACCTGTAATCAAGTTTTCACGTTCCGCTTTCATGAAATTCTTCCTTAATCAACAAAGTCACACACACATATATATAAACTTACATGAATCATAGAGCTAAACGACTTAATAAATCAACATGCAATTAAAATTGAGACTTCTCAATCTCACGAAATTGAGACATCTAAAGGAATCACACGAATACCAAATTTGTATTTAGCATCATATTTTAGATTGATGTTTTTTTTTTTTTGGTGAATTATTTTAGATTGATGTTAATTAGTAAGAAATTTACCATCAAGCAATAACAGTGGGCCTTATTAATATAGGCCCAATTCAAGTATGTATTGACGAAATCCACGGCGAAAGAGAGAGCGAGAGGGACGATGAGCAACAGAAGAAGAACCGGAGACGATGACAAAGGACTGCTCTGGAAACTTCCCCAAGTAAGGATCAACGACATCGGAAAAGTTGGTCCGGCCTTTGGACTCGGTTTCGGTTGCGGATTCGGTTTCGGCGCCGGTCTTATCGGAGGTAAATTTCTAATTCCTCCCAATTTTAATCGCCGAGAGACTCGCGAATCGCTCGAAGCTATTTTTAGACAGTTTATTGTGATTGATTGATGAAACAGGTGTCGGATTCGGACCAGGAGTTCCTGGATTGCAATTTGGTCTTGGTTTTGGAGCTGGTTGTGGAATTGGTGTAGGATTTGGCTATGGTGTTGGAAGAGGAGCTGCTTATGATCACTCTCGTTCTTATTACAACGTTGGAAAACCATCTCTGTGAGTATTTATTTGTCTGCAGTTAGATTTCTAGTTTATTTGAGATTGAAGAAGAGGATTTTGAATTGGTGATTTGTTGACAGGAATGAAGTTGATTCACTAATTGATGAACTTGTTGTTAGCACCAAGAAGCTTGTGAAAGCTACGACGAATGAAATCGACAAGTGGATAAAATGATGAACTTAAGCAATTTTTAGCTTTTGTTGAAGCTTTCACTGAGTAAATGGTAGTGTTTAGTTTGTTCTTTGATCAAGAATGTAGACCTGGGGCTAGTGAAATCTCGTTTTTTGTACAATTTTACTTATGGTATAAAGATGGATTTGCATAATTTTCATGGCAGATTTATCATCCTAGTGCTGATTTTTGGTGCTATGAATTGTTGTTTACATATGGCATAAAGACTGGATTCAAATATTTTACATCGCAGATTTATCGTTGTAGTGCTGATTTTTGATGCTATGAAGGGTGAGTTTTAGATTTTGCCTAACTCAATATAAAGAGTTAGAATGTGCGTATAGTGGTTCAGTGATCTCAGCTCTAGGGCCAAGGGCATAGATTCATTATAGCTCTTTCGATTCTACCGTAATACCGTGTGTGAACACTTCAATAGAATCAGTTGATCCAATTCTCGTGTCTTCTATGTACATGATCCTGCGGCTCAATCGCTTCAGTTTTGATTCACATGATTTACATGTTATAGACTTGTGGGAAAACTCCTTGCAGAAAGGAGTATGTTTTCTCTTTTCTGGGACTAGTGGGATGATTCGGTGAAATCTAGATATCAGATGCTAAACCAAATTCTTGTTCTCTTTTGGTGTAGAGAGTATGATCACAACTGTTGATCCCATACGAAAATCTAACCGTCGAGCTTGGGCGTTTTACGTCTATACGCAAATTCCGGTTGCCGTCAACATTATGGTAATAAACAGGACCATAATGATTCCAAATGTCCTAAGGATTTTACTGAAAACCCCAACTAAGACTGTAAGAGAGGCTTGTGGATGACATTTAACAGTTGAGATTTCATATGTTTGAGATTCTTGTAACACATTTTGCAATATAGGTGAAAGCTTAGCCACACAAAAGGAGAAACAGAGGATATGGATAAAATAAATTATCCAACAAAAACCAATCTAAAAGCCACATCAGCATCAACAGCCAATCAGAGAACAGAATCATATTTCACATTTTCAATTCAGACCAATCAAAATCCTGAACGAATCCTACTCTCCACCTTATAGCAGCAGTTTCGTCTCTTCCTCCTCCTTTCACTTAGCTCTTCCTAGTGTTAAACCAGAGTAAAGCTTGAAAGTTGAAACTTTGGGCTAAAAGAATGGCGTCTTTGGGTGTGTCGGAAATGCTTGGTACTCCTCTTAACTTCAGGGCAGTTTCAAGATCGTCTGCTCCGTTGGCATCAAGCCCGGCCACGTTCAAGACTGTTGCTCTGTTCTCTAAGAAAAAGCCAGCTCCTGCTAAGTCCAAGGCTGTCTCCGAGACTAGCGACGAGCTCGCCAAGTGGTATGGTATGTGTCTTCTACTTCTCTTTTCACAATCATATTTGCTCTGTTTCTCTATGAATGTGTTTGTAATTGTGGCTCTTATACAGGTCCTGACAGGAGAATTTTCTTGCCTGATGGTCTTTTGGACAGATCAGAGATCCCAGAGTACTTAAACGGTGAAGTTGCTGGAGAGTAAGACACTTCTTCATGTCTCTCTTTGAATGCTTAGTTTTGGTTTCTGTGCTTAAGGTTTATTGGTCTGAATCTGAAATTGCAGTTATGGTTATGACCCATTTGGTCTTGGAAAGAAGCCTGAGAACTTTGCTAAGTAAGCAGATTCTTTTTTATCATAAACCTTTTTTTGTTTGCTTCGAACTCTATCTATCGAATTCGGTGTTAAGATTGGTTCTTTAATGAATGTGGTTGTAGATACCAAGCCTTTGAATTGATCCACGCCAGATGGGCTATGTTAGGAGCAGCTGGTTTCATCATCCCTGAAGCTTTAAACAAATACGGCGCTAACTGTGGCCCTGAAGCTGTCTGGTTTAAGGTTCTTGCCTACTTCTAATCTTTATGAACATATAGATTCTATAGCAAAGCAAGTATGTGTGAAGTGATGAGATGGATCTTATTGGAATACTGATGCAGACTGGTGCTTTGCTTCTTGATGGAAACACATTGAACTACTTTGGCAAGAACATCCCAATCAACCTTGTTCTCGCCGTCGTTGCTGAAGTTGTTCTCCTCGGTGGAGCCGAGTATTACAGAATCACCAACGAATTGGTACATTACTCTCTATATTTCAGTTATTTTATATTCAAGTTCCTCATGTGAAGAGGACTAATCTTGAACATGAAAACAAAATGGTCAGGATTTTGAGGACAAGCTACACCCTGGAGGTCCATTTGATCCTCTAGGACTCGCTAAGGACCCTGAGCAGGGAGCTCTTCTCAAGGTCAAAGAGATCAAGAACGGGAGACTAGCCATGTTTGCAATGCTCGGTTTCTTCATCCAAGCTTATGTGACCGGAGAAGGTCCAGTTGAGAACCTTGCAAAGCATCTCAGTGATCCTTTTGGAAACAACTTGCTTACCGTCATCGCTGGAACTGCCGAGAGAGCTCCCACTCTCTAAGCCATTTCTACTTTTTAAGAGCTTCCAAAATGTACACTTTGTTCGATTGGAACTCCTTTTGACAATGTTAAAAAACTTCCATCTGAATCTTCTTGATATATTTCAATGGTGCTTTATCAATGCTTCTAAGGATATACATAGTCACCCATTGGTTTTATATTTGGTCATTTGTTGTTACCAAGAAAGTTCTGTCACAATTTAGTCACACATTGCAATTTTATCATTAGTGGGGTTTCGAGTGTAGGGTTAAAAACTGTCACAATAGTCAAATATTGTGACGGAATTTGGGAGAATAAGTTAGTTAACAACATTAAATAGCATATGAAACTCTTACAAATTTATCACAACTAGACATTTAGGGGGTGTTATTGGTTCCTAATTTCCAAGGAATTTTGATGACTTTAATCAAATCCTACAAAGTCAATAAATAAAAGATTCTAAACTATTGATAGAGAGTTTTTTATAATCTTGTTGATTAGTTTTTCATAATCTTGTAAAGTTTCTCAAACAATCTCTCTATTTTGATAATACTTTTCATTACTTTCTATGATTTTATTTTGTGAAGAAAAGTGTACAAAGTCATGAACCAATAACAAAATAATTTAATTCATTAACAGTCAGAGATTCTTTTGTTTTAATTGAATAACACAAAATTTTTACTGACTTTATAAGAGTATGAATCTAATAACCCCAAATTTACGATGATTTTAGATTACTTTTTACAAATCTTAAATGAATAACACAAAACTTTAACATACTTTTAAAAAATCTTGATTGAATAACAACATATTCTACATGACTCTTTAAGTCACTAAAACTCTTTTGAAATCATAAACCAATAACACCCCCTTACTAATGTCAAAAGACCCATCAAGCAAAATGTCGCAACACTCGGCCTTTCCCCAAATCTCTCCTCCCTCATGTCTTTCCAGTGTAATCTTCGCACACCATATTTCTCTTTTCTTAATAAAACCATCTTCCACCAAAGAGAAGTATCAACTATCTACCGCATCTAACAATGCAAACCTGAAACTCTTGAAGGGAAAGTTTTCGAGACCCTTCACCATATTAGAACACTCATAAAAAAACCAAGAATATGAGTTTATGACATTGGTGAAGCCCAACACAAGCCCATGTAATCAGGTTATCTAACCAAGTCTTTTATAGACTTACTAGATCATGACCCGCACGTACGTGCGGGGTTTCATGTTTTAAAAAATTTCTAACAAATTTTAATTCAGTATTGATTATTTTGTTATTTTTAACTTTTTATGTTATATATTTTAGTGTATTAGATCTGGATTCACGTACATGTAGAGATATTTTTATAGAAATTGTTATATAGATTTTAAAAATATAAAATATTTTGTTGTGTTAGTGAACTTCGTAATAGTATAAATATTATAAAGTTAGAGTAATGAACAAAATTCAGTTGCGTTAATGCATAATTATATTTTAAGATCCGGACTAATTTAGTTACAAAAGTTAAATGGTGTTACATTTTTATTTTCTTAACTAATCAAAACAGTTCTAACAGTTTGATTAAATATGTTAAATATGATATGAATTCGGTTTTAGTTTGGGTTATTTCATGTATATTAGCTAGGCGTAACTATTTTGGAACATAAAAATATCCCGTCCGGTATCTGTCATAAATTCTTTGTCCTATAACCTGTCACGTATACGTAAAATAAAAATATTATGGTCTCATATATGTCATAAATAGAGTATGTGTAACTGAAAACGTATGTACATGGTTATGTGTGTAAACAAATTTATTTTATATAGTGCTCAAAACCCGAACTCATGCCAGTTGGGTATTTAGTTTGATTTTTAATATATGTTCCCCTCCCATCTCGTCTCGTAATTTCTATTTCCATTTTATTCCATTAAAATCATATTCCAAATTTTTGTTTGCTTACCTTTAATTACCATACAATATTACAAAATATATTGTGAGTTTTGCGGATTAATATGTATGCTGTTAAAGTTACAAATATATTATAACAAATTTATTAATGTTTCTAGCTAAATTTTGCATATTTTTCTTTTCATTGTTTAATCATAATTAATTCGATTTTTGGAACTAAAATTAAAATTTGAGATACATAAAAGGGATAGATGACAAAAAAAAAAAATCTATAAAAGAGATATGCTATTGCTGTATAATTTGTTTTGAATGCAAAATATATAATTAGTTCACATTATTTCGAAAACTGTGTGCAATATATTATGGATTTGTTTAAGGAAGATCCGGTTGAGAAAAAAAAAACACAAAATATTTCGAAATTAATATGTACAATCTTTTGTTTAGATATTTCCGAAACTTGCTATAAACGAATGCCATAATGATTATTACTTTAAATTTATCATTATTTGAGTTTATTTCATAGTAAATATAAATATTTGTTAATATCTAATATCGTTTTTTTAGAAATTGTGAAATAAAATTTTTTTTTTTATTTCAAAATTTGTGAAAATATTATAACAAAACTGAGTCTTAAATATTTGTATTTATTTTTTTTCTGAAATTTCAAATTCAATATTAAAATACTCCATTGATAAAACTTTTTAAACGATAGTGTTTTTAATTTTGAATTAAAATGGTATTATTTTTCTTTTTATTTTTGATATAGAATAGTTTATTAGGATTGGTTTAGATAAAATTTTAGTTGGATATCAAATCTTAGTTTTTCAATTCTCATTGGTTAACAACTTTTTAGAAAAAAAAATTAAATTTTCGTCCATAATTAATATGAGAGAGAAAGTGAGTTTAATTTTTTGGAAACTAATAATTACTTTAAAGAATTATACTATTTTTTATTTAAATATATTATTTTGTGATTATTATTGTATCTTTAATGAATTTATTTTAAAACAAAAACTAATGGCATTTTTGTAATACTTTACACTTTATAAGGTTATTTATGTTTGAGTGCTTCCCAATTAATAGTATAGATATATAGTTATATAATGAGAACAATGTTAGTAACATAGAGAGTCGTCAAAGAGGAGTGAACCCAAGTATTCATCCCTCTTTTTTAAACCGATCAGAATCTGTCACCTAATAAAAAAAATCATTTAATTGTAAAATCTAATTTGTCACCAAACCGAAGTTATATATCGGTTTGGGTTAATTAGGAAGGGTTAGAGTTTAAATTTTATAATTAAACGAGGTTAAATATCGGTTTGGGTTTATAAAAGAAGATTAGGGTGTAGAAATTATAATTAGAAATGATTAAATATCGATTTGAGTTTGTAAACGAATTTAGATTTTACAATGAAACGAGGTTAAATGTCGGTTTGGGTTTATAAAAAAAGAATTAAGGCTTAAATTTTGTAATTGGATGAGAATATATGTCGGTTTGGGTTTATAAAAGAGTGACTAAGGATTAGATTTTACATTTAAATGATTTTTTTTAATTAGGTGGCAGATTATGATTGGTTAGAATAAGAGGAGCTGAACTAAAGAGTTCTTTTTATATGGATAATATTAATTTTTTTTTTGTCAACCACACATTAATTAAAAAGAAACTCCTAGATTGGTTGCCCAATTAGGAGAAATAGTGTCTACAAAAGACACTTCAGAAAATAAAAGTCTAGATGAACGGGCTAAACAGTCCGCTTTAACATTAGATAAACAAGAAATAAGGGAAAGTGAGAATAATATTAATTTTTATATTGTTTGTTTTTATTAACTGACAGATTCTGATTGGTTAGAATAAAAGAGAGTGAATAAAAAGGTTCATCTCTAGGAATGAACTCAAAAATTTTCCAAATTAGTTTTTCAAATTAAATGGAAACCGTTAAGCAAAAACTAGTTTCCAACAAATTCAGGGAGATACACAGTAAAGTCAGGCTATCGGCTTGCTCGAGGGATGGCAGAAATGATTGAATGGGGCCCACATAGTAAAATTTTACAAGCACAAGCTTGGAAAGTCAAAGCTCCTCCAAAAATAAAACATTTCTTATGGAAAATTGATGCGGGATCCTTAGCAGTTACTTCAAAATTAGCACATCGAGGGATTCGTTGTGATATTACCTGTAAAAGATGTGAGATTGCAGGGAAAACAATAAAGCATGCTTTATTTGAGTGCTCACATTAGGCCTGGGCATAAAATCCGAAATCCGAAAACCGATCCGAAACCGATCCGAAAAATCCGGCTCCGAATCCGAACCGAATAGTCACAAAACCCGAATGGATAATGAATTCTCCTATCCGAATTATCCGAACCGAACCCGATCCGAACCGAAAACCGAATGGATATCCGAAAACCGAAAATAAAATTATAAATCCAAAAATATTAGTTATATTTAGGTATACTTTTATAACAAATAACAAAAATATCCAAAATAATCTAGATATAGGAAAGTTTTTAGTTATATTTGTTAAAATTATACATATTTTTGGAAAACTTAGCCAAATTTTAGTAAGATTAAACTATTTTTTATTTAAATTGAACATTTTTTTAGTTTATTTTTACTCGAAAAACAATCCGAAACCGATCCGAATCCGACACTATCCGAACCGAACCCGATCCGAATAGTCATAAAATCCGAACGGATAATAAAATCTCCAATCCGAATTATCCGAATCCGAATAAATCCGAACCGAATCCGATCCGAAATCCGAATGCCCAGGCCTAGCTCACATTCAAAAAATTTGGTAATTATCCGAAATACCTATGGTAACAGGTAGCTTTCCACTCAGTTCGGATTTTCGAATCTAGACTATACCTTTATTGGAGGCTACCACCTCCTATGGATGGGGAGGAGAAAACTTACTGTTATGCTTAGATTTTGTGGTTTATATGGAAAGATAGGAATAGAAAGGTTTTCAAATCAAAGGAATACAATTTGAACCCACTGACATTTTAAATCACGCATTGAGTGAAAAATTAATGTGGGAAGAAGCTCAGGTGGAACCGATGGAATATAGTACTATTACAGAAATTTTAGAAAGCCCAATTCAATCTATAAGATGTCGGATTGATGGCTCTTGGAAATTCTAGGATCCAACTATGGGTTTAGGATGGTGGTGTTTTCAAAGAATAGATCAAACGTTGCTGCTTGTTGCAAAGTGCCTTCGAAGATGTCTCCCCCCCCCCCCCCCCTCTCTTTACTCAGAGATGGAAGCTTTAATTTGGGCTATGAAGAACGTCCTTTTAAGTAGGATTGATTGTCAGGCGTTTGAAACTGGTTGTTCTGAGTTAGTCTCGATGGTATAGTCACCTGAAGATTGGCCCGCTTTCGCCAATCTGCTAGATGTTTTTGAATTGCTACGTGTCTCCTTTCCCTTCTTCTCACTTTATCTTATTTCTCGGTTATGTAATGTTAAGGCGGACTGCTTAACCCGTTCTTCTAGACTTTTATTTGCTGATGTTATTTTTGTAAACTCTTTTCCTCTTAATTGGACAACCAATTGTGAAGTTATCTTTTAATGAATGTGTGGTTGACGAAAAAGAAAAAAAAAAACTGGATTCCAACTTTCCCTAGTTAGGAAACCAAAAAAACGTAAACACTTACTTGGAAAATATGATTGGATTTTTGGATTATAAAATCCAATTAGTAAACTAAACTATGTTTAACTAACATGAAAATTGAAGAGTTTTAAAGATTACTCATGCGTAAGTCCCTCACTTTACGAACTCATTCTACAACGTATCCTTTACAGATATATATGTCCAGAAGTAAAGACAAAGAACTATAATATCTAAGTGAAGGATGAATGAAGGCATGGAAGCAATAACTTGTGGTCGACGAGCTTGAGATGTACGGACAAAGACAGAGGTGGTAAGAGAGATTCAAACAAAGAAAGAGTTGGGGTTTGACATGGCCATACAAGCTTTTAGAGTTTGACTCTATATGTGAAAGTGAAATTTTTAAAACTTAAAATATGAAAGTGTAGAAGCAAATTCAGGAACAATTCGCTGTTTGGATCAGAAAGCTGTAGAACACATCAAGATTCTATAAGCTGAAGTGGATGCGGAAGCTGACGTGACAAAACTAGAGACATGATATGACATGTCAAAGACGCGGGAGCTAACTTAACGTGGAGTTTGAAGATGGGAGTTGTTGTAAAGATTCACTAAATATTATCGACAACAAATAATTAAGGAAAATATAACATTGATGAACAAGGTTTATCCATTAGTGCAGATTTACGATTTTATTAGGATTAGGGTTTTCATGTGGCGTATATATAGTCTAGAGAAGCCATGAGCGTTCGCTAACACTCTAGACTATTGTGGTGATATTTGTAAACTTCAAAGCTAAAAGAATAAGGCTTAGAAGGTGAGTGTTCGATTAACTCATTTTGTGTTTCATGGTTGGGTGAATAAGATCAAAGTAGAGTTAGGCTTAGACGTGTTCTTAACCGGATTTTATCTATTTGGTATAATATGTTAAGTAACTTCACAAATAAACCGGGCCTTGTGGCCTAGTGGTAAAGGGGTCACAGCTGTGACTTCCGCCACCAGGGTTCGAGGCACGGCCACTGGCAGGTTTACATAGGGGAATTGCCAGTCTCGTGGGATTAGTCTTTGGGCCTAGGAAGCCTTTGGGAGACCCGCGGTTATTCAAAAAAAAAAAAAAAAAAAAAAAAAAACTTCGCAAATAAATATATCCTTGTTAAAGATCATCTTATTATTAAGAACAAGTATACAAGCGGTGGCCTTGGCGTTTTCCAAGTTAGAACTTAATTTGTTGTGTTTATTGTCCTCTGTACCGTATCAGAATGTACGGGAAAGTGAATGTGAAATGAAAGTGAAAACCAATCACAATGTTGGAAGAATGAGGATAAACATAAAGGCTAGGGAAAGAAATAACCTAATTTTATTCATTAAGTTGTCAAAACAATCCATTAAAACATTTTCAAATTCTGAAATGGTAATAAAAAACCCAAAATAGTATGTGGGGATCCTCAGATTTTGTGAGATTTGATTATCCTATATATACTTAATTTGAGGCATTGAATGTTTAAATTTACATATTTGGATTCTCGCATCCTTATCTCTTATCCTTAGCTTTTCTTATATAAGACCACAAGTGCATGACTCTCTTTTAGCACCACAAAGAAACATAAAACAAACCCAAGTGAGAAATAATAAGTGAGAGCCATGAGAAAGGTGAAACTTGCTTGGGTCTGGAATCAAAACTCCGAAAAGCCAATTTCGTGAAGACGCTGAAGGGGCTTGTGAAAAAACTTGTGAACTAACCATATTAGTCACTCATCTCACTTATTTTCTTCATGATTGAAAAAGATCAACCAAGCACATGTCACATAGAATGGTTACTTCATATGTTTTTTTTATAAGCCCCTTTAGCGTCATCTTCTTGAGAGTTGCTTTCTGGCTTTTTTTATTCCAAATCCAAGCACGTTTAACCCTTTCTTTTGCCGCGACCTTTACAAAATATCCAAATCTTGTACAATTGAATTGAATATTTGTTGACGTTGAAGTCAGTTTGTTAGTCTACTTGAACATTTTCTAATTTTAAAACTTGGTTAGTTTTTCCAAGTTTATATAGTCTTATTAATATGTTTTGATGTAGTGGTAAACTTGTACGTTTGTTTTTCTTTATTTGCGTTGATATTAAATTAATCTCGTTTATTTGAGCATTTAAAAAAAAAAATGAGAATTCTCAGTAGGTATAAAATTGAACTAAAACATTTTGACTAGTAACCAACTAACCATTTTTAAAGATCAAAAGGGAATGTACAAAATAAAACGGAGGAATGGAATAGGAAAATATTTGACGAATGATGATAGAAAATGCAAAAAAAAAGTAAAATATATCTTTCTCATGAATTGTAACCAAACGATGAATGAAATTTCTGTTTTTTTTTTCCGACTTTTGTATAATTTTGTTAATATGTTTTAATATATTGGTGAACTTGTACGTTCGTTTTTCTTTATTCACATTAAAATTAAATTATCCTCTGGTAATTTGGTTTTCATACAAGAATCCTTCGAAAAATTATTTAATATCAATATAATTTTTTTTAAAAAAACATACGATTTGACAAGAAATTCATCTCGAAATGAATCTCATTGAAAATTATATTTAAATATATGAATATATAACATATATATATAATGAATAAATAATATTTTATTTATTTATATTTTCTTAGATTTTGATTTTCAACAATTTTAGAAAAGAACATTTTTGTTCTATTGTTTCTCATTTGATGAGGAATTTAAACGGAAGGTGAGGATAAAAAAGTTAATCTTTAACGGTAAAGAAATTGAAGAATAAAGAGAAACAACACATTTCTCCTCACATTTTTCTTAAAATATGGTTATCAATTAAAACTTAAGAGGTTGAGAGAGTTTTTTAAAATAGTAGATAGTAGATGAAGTAATATGGTTAATAGAGGATCTAACAATTATGATATTTGAAATCTTACACAAATATGAGATGGAACTATTCTCATTTAACTTTTACTTTCGATATAAACCTATACTAATATGCCAACAATATGTTTAGCTAGGTGTTAACCATGGAAATACTCTCTTTGGCTATTAGATATAAATTTTTTATGCCATTATCACTAAATATGATTGTCACAAGGTTTTGTGACATTTTCGAGACGAATTTTGATTTGCTATGTATATGTTATGAATAAACAAAATTCAACCTAAATATGTCAAAAAAAATAATCATCATGATTCATGACTCAAAATAAGCTCAAGTTCTAGCTTGTAGCAATTTATTTGCATTGCATTGCAAAACCAAAAGAAAATAGCGATATATGAGTAGAATGAAGTTATGCACTAATCAGTATTTTTATTATTCATTCCAACAGTAGATATAATATTTGGGTTTTGTGAAGCAATTTGCTTCCAACAAATAAATAAAACACGACTCAAGAACACACACACATACACACACAAATCAGCACTTATATTGTCTTAGACTCATAAGACAGAAATATAAACATCTATTTAGAATAACCCCAGAAATCCATCTCACTGCGCAACGTAAGCTGGTTCGTCGCAGGAACTGGCTGGACAACAGACGAAGAATTGTTGTTACCATCCTCATACCTAATCCCTCTAGAGGAATCTTCATTTCCCATGTGACAAGTCACAAGTCTATCCATCATTGCCCATTCACCTAAACCTTGTTGATGATTATCATGACTAGCCACTGTCTCACAAGTACCGACCTCTAAACCCGGCTCACACGCTTGCTGGTATTGTAACCCTTCACTAGCCGCACTCTCACAGTCCCTTGCAAGACCTGAAGAGTAGTCAAATCCAAGTGAAGGTGGCTTGTGGAAGATTGGTGGGTATTGATGAAGAGCAAGGTCAGGTTTGTTGAGTTCAAATGTTGTGGCTCCGTGGTTACGTACTAGCTGGTATGGACTGTCTCGGTGCATAAAGCTACGAGCTTGAAGTGTGTGGTTGTTGTTGGATGCATCATGGTTGTGTTGGTCCGATGAGTTAATGCTTGTGCCACCTTCATTTACTACCTTGAACAAATTTTTCTTCATGAACACTCTACATACCACCCATCCATCTTCCTACAAGATCGTATAAAATATGTTGCAAATGGATTAAATTTCTTTAAAATTGATGGACCAGCTTCCTAACCAATTAATTGAATTTAACGCATCATGATTTACAATGCAATCTCATGCTATTTTAAGGCTCTGTCCAAATTTTAAATCGGAAAATTGTTGTAAGAATATTTTACTAATTAAAAAACTTATTTATCATATACATATTTTTTTAAAAAATAGTTCTTCCGTTTTTTTTTGTTTCATGTTTAAGGTTTTTACACACCGATTAAAAATTTATGTAATTTTTTTGTTTATTTTTAAATGAAAACATCATTTATCATCTACCTAAACATGATTCATCCAATAGTAAAACCATATACAAAATATAAATCATCAAAACTAATAAAAACTAATTAATTTTGCATTGAAAATTAAAAACATCATCTAATTTTAAAATAACAATTCTCCTAAAACATAAAATGGATGGAGTATTAAAAAACATAGTATGGAAGTCACAGATTCTGTGCAATTGCACTGTTTGAATAAGGACAATGATATATATAATAATTTAAATACTGCTCAAATAAAAGACATACACTAGGGTTGGCTTGAGGATCATCAGCGTCTTCAAGACGGTACTCATGCATGATCCAATCAGTCTTTTGGCCATGAGGAGCTCTTCCTTTGTAGAACACAAGTGTCTTCCTCATTCCTATCTTCTTGTAAGAGTTCCTTATGCACTTGTCACGTCCCGTCGCCTTCCAGAACCCTGCGTGAGTAGCACGGTTGGTCCTTGACCCTGTCGGATATTTCCTGTCCTTGTGGCTGAAGAAATACCATTCGTTCTGCGGTGTTGACCCTATCTTGCATCTCTCTGCCAAAGAAAAAAAGATAACATACAAATTAGAGAATTGGATAACAATGACTGTTCGTGTATATATATCTAATAATCAAGAAGTGGAGAAGAATAGAACTATCAAGATCTCAAAAAATGATATCAATTAATAACAAGAAATGATATTGTGATTTGTTATTGATTAATGAGTTGAATAAGTAAAAGAGTACCTTGCAAATCCCAAGGCTCAAGCTTGTTTAAGTCAACCTCTCTGATGACTTCCATCTCAAACTTTTGGTAAGAGATTTTCTTCTTCAAATAGTAATGGAGAAGCTCTTCGTCCGTCGGATGAAACCGAAAACCAGGTGGCACTCCTCCGTTCGACGACGAACCCATTTCGATTTACGTTTTCCTTCTCTTGTCTCCAATTAAAGACAGCTTCTTAAAACATTTAACCACTGCCTTTCTTTCTAAGCAGCTACAAGTTCTTGATATATATTTATATACACACTCACACGTAATTGTCAACGGAGTTAATTAAATGGGTACATAAATGTACGATGATGATGCAAGTTGATGATGCATTATGATGGTGAAGTTGACGGCCGGTGACCACGCCGCCGGAGATGCTCAAAAAGCTATCGTAAAAAGCAAGACTCGCCGGAAATTAATATGACTTTTATTTTATATAGTGTCTCTACACGCCTAATGTTGCATTGTGTGGTACACTTGCGTAAAATCGACTGCTCCATGTGTCTCTACGCCATGTTGACTTATACATACATTTATGAACGATCCCGAGACAAAGTTTAAACACTAAATTACATTAGTATTAAATTTTTGATTGCTCCGTAAGCAAGGGTTTTGTTTTGGAGAAGGAAATTGTTTGAGAAAAAAAGACCCATATATGGATATGGGGATCAACCGGGTGCTTGTCTCCTGGTGGTATAGGAACCTCGGCTGAGGCATCCGCCACCCGGCTTCGAGTCCCGGCCACTGCGCAATTTACCTGCGGGGCGCAGCGCCCCAGACCACCAGTTCCAGGGGGCCCTTAAGTGGAGGCTTAAAAATCCCAGAGCTCGGGCTTAGGCCCAGTGGGCTAGTCGGATCACTGTGTGGTCTGGACACTGGGTTATCAAAAAAAAAAAGGATATGGGGATCTTCAACACGGTCCATGTTTATGTATACACTAAGTTATCAATTAAGAGGAACAATATACAGAGAGATATGAAATTAAATAGAATGAATCATGAAGAGTCATTATATGAATATATGATGCATTGGCCAATGGCCATGGTTAGGGCTTTTTTTCCGCCCATGTGGGTTATCTATGACCTCCGATTCTTTCCTATTTATTTCGTTTCTGTAACTTTTAAGCTTCCTATCTGTTTTGTTAACTTGACCCATTGATTCAAGCAAGCAATAAACACATACATATTTATATATGGGTAAGATATTGTATATCAAATCGGTGATAAAAAAAAAGAAGCTTAATTATATTAAAAGAGATGTTGTATATTTTGAACATTGTCAAGAATCAATCATTTATTTACTTCAACTATCACTGAAATTATATGTAGAAAGTGTCTAATTACCCTTAGAAAGGGTAATCTTGGAACTAAAATAATTGAAATCAAAGTCAATTTCAATTTGATTTAAGGAAATATAAATTATTTCCTTTAATTAGTTTAGAGGTTTTTCAAAGATTTTCTTAAAAACTCTCCTCTCCCCTCATCAATGAAATTGGTTTTATCTAAAAAATCTATATTTTTATATATTACTAAGTAAGATTCCGTGTCATGCACGTGTGTTATTTAATTTTACGAGAGAACGATTTAAAAAAAAAAACTCAAAATTTTTATATTGAATCTTGAGATGTCAAAACTAAATTTGTAAATGCGCTAAAATATTTTAAATTAAAATAATAATATATATATATATAAATATCATGTAATAACACAACCTTTTAGTGTATAAATAAATTTACAAATTAAATTTCAAATATTTTAACGATTTATACATACAGATGAAATTGCATTTACGTCATTCATAAATTTAGACGTATAGATTTGCGGTTTTAAGTTAATTTTTATAATATGTAAAAGAATTTGTTGATGTTAAAATGCATATACTATATGTTTATATTGTTTAGTTTTCAAATGAAAAACACAATGCATTTATAAAAAATATTTCTATAGAAGTTTTCTTATTTGAAAATTCAAGATATTTAATTTTGGTAAGTTTAGTTAATAAAAATAATTAGTGTATAGAATTAAAAGTGTTTGGCAAGATGGTTAGTAAAATTAAATAAATGATAAAAAAAAAAAAAAGATGAGAATAATTATGGACTTGACACATAAGCACCAAAATTCTTTTTTAATGTATAGAGGATATGAACTATGTATTGATTTAATTATTTTTAAAATATGATCAAACAAATATACCTTCATTTAATTTAAATTTTTTAAAATTTTGGTTAAACTCTGGTAGCGATCCGACATGGCGACATAGAATATTAGACGGAAAAGCTTGGCAGAGTTTGTGAAGAATTCACTACGAAAAGATTATCTTCAATCACTATTTTGCACAACTCCCTAGGCAAAAGGATAGCCTACATCTTTATGATCCACAGACTATAAGTTTTCCCATCACACACCAGAATTACATGCAAGTTCTACTTTCTACTTAGCTACAAGCCTTAAGCCTACAAGTATGAGTCTTAGGTTTACCTGTTTAGTTGTGATCACTCTGACTCATTTTGTGCCTTTGATTTCTTTTCACTATTGTAGGTCACCGAGAACTATTAGCTCTGACACCACGAAGGATTTTGCTCGCCCTCTTAGCTTAACCTTTTTTCCTTAGCTTTACCTTGATTCATTACATCCATATTTATACTATTTCTTACCTTTTAACCTACTTGGTTCCTCCATTATTATACTTAGAATCACACATTCAAACTACACAAAAGATTCTCACTTAGATAGTGAACCTTCAATAACACAACATGATAGCCCATTGGCCTTTTTCCTCTTTCTTTTTCTTTGTCTAATTAATATTAGGAGTCCCTTCAGGGATATCCGATTAAAACAAATTAATATCGGGAATTTTCCATTTTGGAAATTCTATTTTTCATTTTCTAATATTGAATATGTGACCAAGAATATTAGAAAGAATTATATTTTTATAATAATAATTTTTTGTTGTTTAAACCGAAAATAGTGGTTATAATCACAAGGATTGTGTTATTTTTTTATTTTTTTTAGTATCAGAAATAAATAAAAATTCTTTTTTAGAATATTTTTTGGTCAATGCCGGTCAACGCCTGATTCCGATGGACATGGTGCCGGATCAATATAATCGTGGTGTTGACCACATGTCGTCGTATAGTTGGTATATGTGGGCATGCAATGTATTTAGTTCGTGTAGTTGACTATACACTAGGTGCACAAAACAAATGCCAAAAAGAACATGATAAAAGAGATGGTCCAATCGAATTCGGCTTATTGGGTCATAGTGGGCTCGGAAGACAATGGCCCGTAATCCTTCCACCGTCAAGAGCGGGAGGTAGGTGCTGCTCTGTGAAACCAGCCTCAAGCGGTCTCCCCCACTCTAGAAGACATGAGACCCGAGCCTTCGCTCAAACCCCATACCTCAACTCCCAACTTGGAATGGGCGGGCCAGAATATAGCACAACCCGAACCCGGCCCAATGAGATCGACCCAACGTCCCATCAACTTATTGTCTCCACTTAGATCACTAGCCCGCGTTACTAAACTCGCCATACTGTACACATTAACTTCACTATTATATACAACAACAAAAAGTTTTGTTCTTCTGATGTGGGACAAATAGCTATTACTTATTAATCGTCTTTTAATGGAGTTCTCGTTTCCGGTTTCCAAAGGGAGCAAATCAGAAAATTGTCATGTCATTCTCAGGAATTAGATCTTTGGAGCTTGTTCGTATCAAAGGCCAACACTTTCGACCTTTTCCAATTTTGGGTTTGTGGCTTGGTCACGTATATGTTTGAACTAGGGTGTATGAGCTAGTGAATGTAGCAAGATTATATAGATGTTAGTTTTGATAAGATTCAATTCTAATTTCTCGAAAGATCCAATCTTTGCAATAGTTTTGGGTTTTTAAGCTAGTAGCAAGAAACTTCCTAAAAATCTTGTGGGTTTGTCACACCATAAAAAGGAAAAAAACCAAGAAAGCTAATCTAGGGAGAGAGAAGTAAATTGACAGAGGATAAATCCACTACTGTTTGCAAATTTTTTTTGTCATTTCACTCTGATATTGCTCCTCTCATTCAGAGACCAGGTCATTCATTCATGTTGCCTTTGGAGACCATTCTGGTTCTGAGCCATTGTTAGTGTGCTATCACCTAAGTGAAAAGAGATAATAACCAAGAAACAAGTAAGATAAGGGATGACAAAAGAAATTTAAGGTATTGTACAAAAATATTTGTATTGTTGGAAAGCTACTTACCACTATCTGAATGGTTTAAAGCTTCAGATTGAACAGGTATTCAATTCAGAGGATCTCTTTGTGTTTGGTTTGTCTCTTGTTCATGATGATAACGATGACGTTGTTGCTGCGGTCTTACTCCTTGTAGCCCGTTGTTGTTTGCTTCATATTCAGGTGTTTGCAGCTCCAATGGCAGTTCGTATTGTCCATATTGGTCATCTAGCAGGTGCTCGAGTTGCGTCAGTTGTTCTGCTGTTGAAGGATCCATCTGCTGGAAATTTGGGACGCTATTTTCAATATCGTCTCCAAACTCATCTGTAAATGTAAAATGGTCAAATCCCGCAGTAGGTGCTTTTGCAACGGTTAGAGCTCTAGTATCTATGGGAAAGAGAAAGGACATTGAATCAGACAAATGCTTAAGTAGAAGAGTTATAAAAAAATTAGAAAGGAAGATTAAGTCTTTTCTTTACAAGCAAGATCATTAGATGTTGGGCATTGAGCAGTAGCTGCTGGTGCAACGGCTGAATATACATGATCGTAATCTATGGAGGAAAAAAAAAAGAGTGATTCGTACAAATGATTCAATGTAAAAGGGTTTAAACTATCAAGGATAAAGAGAGAAAGGTTGAGTGTTTTCTTTACATGCATTATCAGAATCTGTCAACCGTTGATCATTAGCTGCTGGTGCATCGGTAAGAGCTCCAAGATTGGTACCTATGGAGAAAGAAAGTAGAGTAATTCATAAAAAGGCCCAAGTAGAAGTGTTAAACAAATGAGAGATTAAGAGAGAAAGATTGAGTCATCTTTACATGCAGGATCACTATAAGGAAACCATTGATCATTAGCTGCTGGTGGAACGGTAGGAGCTCCAAGATTGGTACCTATGGAGAAAGAAAGTAGAATAATTCATAAAAAGGCTCAAGTAGAAGTGTTAAACAAATGAGAGAGTAAGAGAGAAAGATTGAGTCTTCTTTACATGCAGGATCACTATAAGGAAACCATTGATCATTAGCTGCTGGTGGAACAGTAGGAGCTCCAAGATTGGTACCTATGGAGAAAGAAAGTAGAATAATTCATAAAAAGGCTCAAGTAGAAGTGTTAAACAAATGAGAGAGTAAGAGAGAAAGATTGAGTCTTCTTTACATGCAGGATCACTATAAGGAAACCATTGATCATTAGCTGCTGGTGGAACAGTAGGAGCTCCAAGATTGGTACCTATGGAGAAAGAAAGTAGAGTTATTCATAAAAATGCTCAAGTAGAAGTGTTAAACAATAGAAAGATTAAGAGAGAAAGGTTGAGGGTTTTCTTTACAAGCATGATTATTTGGTGTAGACCATTGATTTTGATGAAGATGATTTTGCTGACCATCAGGAATCGGCAACCGGTTTACTACAAGACAAAAAAAAACAAAGGAAGCTTTAGAAGTCAAAAGTGAAAGAAATCGAGTTTTTGCTAAGCTGCAATCATGACCAGTTGAACAGTTGTAGTAAGAGAGAAAGGTTTGAGTATTTTCTTTACAAGGTAGATGAACAGTTGTAGTAGACCATTGATAATGCTGAAACTGATGTTGCTGATCATTAGGAATCTGCCACTGGTTTACTACAAGACAGAGAAACATAAGGAATTCTTAGATGTTAAAAGTGCAAGAAATGGAGTTTTCGAGCATGACTCTAGTACCATATATGTATGTCGGATTTTACCTTTTGGACCATTTGTATCATCTAATACCAACGTTGCCAAGCTTGAAGGACTCACCTCTGACATATCAGCTACATAATGCAAAGAGTTATCAAACAAAACAAACCTAATTTTCAAAAAATTATTGAACTTTAGAAATATCATCAGTAGAAAGATTTACGAGTATTAGCTAGTTTCTCCAAGAGATGAGCTCCTTCAGGATCTTGACGAAGAAAATTCTTGAGTGTAGCTACACAAAGACACAAAAAATAACTGAAGCAGTTCATAAAATCAATCAGTAAATAATCCATAAGAAGATTTTAGTCCTTGTTACGTACATGATGCAGTATTGATATCAAGAGCTCCATGCTCGACCATCAGAGAAACTTGCTTTCCAAGTAAACTGTTAAACATCGTTATTTGACGAGCTAATTCGCGTTTTAAGTGGTACTTGTTGAAGAACTCTGGACTCTCTTTCTGAAGCTGCTCCCATACTAATAAAAGAAACAGAATTCGATCGTTTATAAACAGTCCACTTGGCAATATAATTTTTTTTAAGAAATTATTTTCAATTAAACCACAAATAAAAGACATTTAATTATATTCACTTAATTCACAATTTAATATAAAACTGAAATTATATAAATTATGTATTAAATATATACTCCACTCAATTTTATTCAACACACAATCAATTAGAATTGTAACTCCCATATTTATTTTTAAAAATTGTAACTTCTATCATTTCTCATCCTATAAATACTCATTTCCTCATATTTTCATTCTCTCATTCTCTCATCCTCTTCCACTATATCTCAATTTTTTTTTAATTATTGTTTTGTGTTTTTTATTTAGGTTGTGGTTGTTGTTGTATGGGTTAAAAAACTCAAATTAAATATCATTGTAAAAGCTTAATTTATAACTTATATCTCTCATCCTCTTCCTCTTCCGCTATATTTCAAAAAAAAAATTATTATTGCTTTTTGTTTTTATTTAGGTTGTGGTTGTTGTTGTATGGTTTAAAAAAACTCAAATTAAATATCATTGTAAAAACTTAATTCTATAATTTAATTTCTACATTAGTTTTTTGATTTTTTTAAAGATTCATCTCCATTTTATATTTTAGATTATCATCTTATAAGTAATCATTCTCTCATCCTCTTCTACTATATTCATGTATCTAATTTTTTTTGTTATATGGGTTGAAATCAATGAAAACATCATTGTAAGAATTTGATTATAATTTTTTTCTCAATTTTTTTAGTTTCTAACACCATACTAGATTACACCTATTTCTTCCTTAATTATAACATTTTTAATTTTGAATTAACATATGTAAAATAAAGTTTTGATGGCTATAACAAAACAATTGTTGGTGATGGAAAGTTAAAAATATAAAATCTAATCATCGCACAACAAGGGAGTGAAGTTGAAAAGATCCATCTTCATTATTTACGTTGGATTGATTATTTTCTAACATATTCATGTATTTTTTTAGTTATTCAATATATAATGAAATCAATTATTCTAATACATTTATCAGATATTTTTTCCTTACCTCTTTCTTATCTCGAATAAATTTTTGTAATTCATTTTAGTATATGTATCACTATATTTATTTTTGTGATCCAATAGATAATTATATTAAGATTTATTATAATGTTTATTTTATATAAAATTTGAGGTTTATGTGTTTTTCAAAAACAAAACAAAATTTGTTAAACAAATTTGGTCCTGAAGATTAAAAAGAATATATGAAATTATATGTTTAATGAAAATTATATTTAGTTAGCAGAAAATTAGAATGAAATCTAACACTCATACTTAAATAGAGTGAAATATAGAAGAAAAAAAACTATAATAAAACAAATTTTTTTATTAAATCCTATTAACATGACACTATTAGTATGAAATCTAGCAATAGAATTTTAATTGATGAGTAGAATTACAAAACAAAAATCTTCTATCCTTGGTTTTTTTTTTTAAAAAAAAACTTTAGATTGAAGTTCATATGATTTTATAAGAAAACAAATTTAGTTTGCCACTTACAAAATAATATGAGTTTGAACTATTATGTGGGAGTTTATATCAACAAACAAAGGAAGTATCTGTGAGTTATATCAATAATTTATTTTGTAATATATGAAATGTATTTACTAAAATATAAGCAAATGTAAAATATCAAATCGTAAGAGCCGTTTAAATTTCTTCTAATTATACTTATATTGAAAAAAATTATAGAAATTATTTTAAAATTATTTTTGAAATGATAGCATTCTTATCCTCTACTGTGTAGTTTTGATTATTTTCTTACATATTCATGAATATATTTTCTAAAATTATGTGATCTTTTAATGAAATAAATTTTGTAAGAAACCTCTTATTTCTTACGTTTGTTTTAATATAATCATAGTAAATATATTTAGTTTTGTGATCTAACATGTAATTTTATAAATACCAGTATATCTATTTTTAAAAGTTTATAGTTAAAATTATTATTTTCCAACAAAATAAATTTACCAAAAAACAGTTATATAATTGGTAATCCGAATTAGTAGTAAAAAAAATAAAAACCTATCACTATAACTTAAATTATGTGAAATATGAAAAAAAAATAGAAAAAGATAAAAATTATCTTTTAGGATTATTGTTTAAAATATAAAATATATGTGATAGCAATGTTTTTTATTGAAATATTATATAATATATAATTTTGTCTTATTTTTATATTTTCTTAAACTTTTTTTATCATTGACACAAAACATAAAATTATGCAACAAGTTGCGAGTATCGCGGCTAAACAACCTAGTACTAATAAAAGAAACATAATTCGATCGTTTATAAACAAGCACAAAATCGATTCAAATAGAAACAGAGATTATAATATATATACTTGGTTTGGTGAGATGGTGACTAATCTTGTGATTGTCCTCCAGATATGTCACCGTTTCCTCCAAACTCATGTACTTTTGAATACATGTCTCGATTATGTTCTTTATCTGAAACAGAAAAACAACAATCACACGATATGAGCAAAGTAGGTCACAATAATAAGCTTTAGAGATCATGAATGTTTGTGTAGAAAGTATCAATACAAAGTCTATGATCTGTGAAACATCACGACTGCCGCTGCAGAGATTGTGACGACATGGATAGCTCATAGCTTTGGAGAGAAGCTGGAAAAAAAAAAAAGATATGAGTCTTTTTCGAGATTGAAAAGTTAAATATATATACAAGATTCACGATTCATTTTTTTGTGATTGGATATTTAGTTGCGAGAATATTTAGTGAGATGATGACATAAGTCACATAACGACAAAATTTAGCTGCGGGAATATTTAGTGAGATGATGACATAACGACTATTTAGTTGCGGGAATATTGTTTATTAACAATAAAAAAAAAACTTCTGTTGCTCCACCGTATCTGTTGTTGTTTTCTAGCAAAAACTTCTCCCCTCTTCAGCCGGTTGACATTGTCACCGTCGAGACGAATCTCCGGTGAAGTCCATTCCCCCACTCTGCCGCGATTCACCTCTGTTTCATCTTTTCCGACGAGTTTCTCTCATGTTCCTCAAATTGTTTTATGCTTGTATCTCATCGTCGCTGAAAGCCATTTTTATGAGTGGCTTGTCGCTAAAAATAGCTCTGGAAGAGAACATTCTCTGAATTCCTCCACTTTCAAAATTCAAAACTCTCTCAGGCTCCATTTTCAAGACAAGCTTCATCAACAAAACTTGTCCATTGAGCTTTTGTTCTCGGTGATGTTTTACCGTCGCTCCTCCTACAACCGTGAAGATCAAAGCCAATGGAATCATCATCAGCATATGGGAGCCCCGCTTCTAACATTTTATCTCGCCATTGCCGGTTACCATTGTGGCCTCTTTTCCGGCGACCAAGTCACGAGCCGCTTGTCTAACCTAGCCGGCAGATGCTCCATAGTGACAAACCTTATATGTGTTTCTCTTTATTAGATCAAGTTTTAAAACGCTCAATCTTTAGGCCATCAAAATCGAATGAATGTGAGAGACCTTTGTCTTATTCCTCCTTTTTGGAGAGTACAGTTTCAAATTCCTCCATATGGGAGAGACCCTTGTTTCTATCTCTTCTTTATGAAGACTCTAGTGGCTTTAGGAGAGGTTTTAGTATCTTGTACCTGAAAAAATATCCGGTTACAATGTTTTCTCGGTATGTTTGCTTTGTGGAAATGGAGACAACTTTTGTTGGAAACCGACTACTTATGCTAGTATACGACTTTGTTGGAAAAGAGATAAAACTTTTGTTTACATCATCCATACTCACTGGCACTAACCTTCCTAGCATCTCCTTGCTTGGCTCGGGACCTTGGCCTGCAATTGTGTGGCTTCGAATCCTCCTCTTAACCGACGTCTTCAGGCGCATTATTGGAAGTTTAAAACTGCTTGGAATCTTCTGTATCCCTTGCAGCAATGGTTATCATGGAGCTTGGCATCCTCGAAAAGGACAGCCCCCCGCATCTACGAGAATCCTTCCTTTCTGGTGGCACTCTTTATCACTAGGATTTCTATTTCTTCAGTTGTAGTTCTTCAGCCTAGTACTTTGTCTTGTTGTTTTAAGGCCATGATGTTGTATTTAGCTTTCAAAACAACATACCAAGGTTATCTATCCTCCTGTGTAAGTTTATTTGTTGTTGTTCTGCTTCTCCTAGAGGGGAGTTTGTATGCCTTTAACTTAATATAATGGAGTGTTTGAAGTAAAAAAAAAAAAAAGAAGATTGCGACGACATGGATCGCTCATAGCTTTGGAAGGAAGCTAACAAAAAAAAAGATATGAGTCTCTTTCAGGAATGAAAGATTAAATATATAAAATTTAAGATCAGTTGCGAGAATTTAGCGAAAACAAAACTTTAACGAAAAAAAAAACAAAAAAAATCATAAATATTGAACTAAGCTAAGCTTTAGCTATATTAGTTTATAACTTCCAATAACTGAAACTAAGCTATAAGCAAAAATAAAACTCACACGAGGCTGAAACTAAACCAAGCTAAACTATCCATCCTCCCCAAGATAGAAGTGGCTTAAGCCCATTAGCCCAATACAACCTAGTAATTATAAAAACTAAATAATATTTAATTAGTTCGTAGGAATTTTGTAGGTTAATATCTATACTAGTAATTTTGAAATACATATTTAGTAGGTGAGTTAAATTGTTTTCGGACATAAATGGTGTCCGATCCGATAAGAAATTTTTTTCAAAAAAATTTGGTAATTTAACCTCACTCTTACACCGGTATTTGCCTAAAAGTCGGATACAAATATTACCGAAATTAGATCGTATCCACTAATTATGTTTCTATATTTAATAATAAAGATATTTAGAAGATTTAGTTCTGATTTAAATTTATGCTTCTCCTTTCATGTTTGTTTGATTATTTTTTAACTGTTTTGAATTATCATATAATACATAAAGTTTAAAAAAAAATTCAATTTTTGTTCTGCATATATTGTGATTCGAAATTTTAAAACGAACATATATTACCCAATTAATGAAAAAGTGCATGTTCAACGTCCGACATCGGCTAAAATATTTAGACAATGATTCAGAATCATATAATAAATAAGATCAAAATGAATCCAAATTCGAATGAGCAGAAACATTAACTTAACAAGCATCCAGATTTAAAAGTTTGTATACGGGTTAATTCGGTTTTTAGTTAAACTGTTTCATTTTACTGGAAATATTATAATTGATATATTTGAAACCAATAGAAAATTTATAATATTATGAACATTTTTACATATAAAAATAAAAAGTAACACGTGATAAATTATATTGCGGGACGAGGTTTTATGGTGGCATGGCGGAACGGGTTTCAAAATCAACATTAATAAAAAATTTAAATAACATTAACTCGCCGCTTGAATACGGGACGGATTAAAATCAATAAAAACCCTCACAAAATTTGTCTTCCACTCCGAAAATTCCACGTAAGAAAACTAAGTGCCGCAATATGAAATATGTTGCACACGCTGTTCTATGCGCGTGATAGAATGATGATCATCTCTTTTAACAGACAGCCACCAACCACCATCATCGGCTCGACACTAACGAAGAAAAGAAGAAGAAAGTGAGAGAGATAGAGATAAATCCGGTTTACTCGCCTGCGGTGTTTTACGCTCTCCGCTTATTTTTTCTTCTCCATGATTTGATTCTTCTCATGGGTTTGGGGTTTTTCATGAATATAATATTATGAACATTTTTTGAACATATTAAAAAATTAGTACGAGACGGATTATATTGCGGGACGTGTTATATGTATATATATATATATATATATATATATATATATATTTATATCTTATTTTAGTTTAAGTTCAAAAGCATATATATATATATATATATATATATATATATATATATATATATCTTATTTATAATATATATTAGTTTCTCTTTAGACCTTTAACTTTGTGAGACTGATTTTGTCACCCAGTTCTGATATTTCTATTATCTATTATTATTATTATTATTATTATTATTATTATTATTATTATTATTATTATTATTATTATTATTATTATTATTATTATTATTATTATTATTATTTTTTTTTTTTTTTTTTATTATTATTATTATTTTTTTTAATCTTATAAAATCCATTGTTGTAATTGTGCTCTTTCTACCTGTTTTTGATATTTCTTAAATAATTGTTTTATATTTTTAATAAGTGCATAATGTTTGTATTACTATCAAATGCATTTATACATTTACTTTCATAATTTGTTATATTGTATTTATGCAAATCTAAAGTTAAAGGTATACATAATTATATTTTTATTTTCTTGTCAATTTAAAATAAATCATAGACGATAATATTAAGCGATATTTTAACATTTTGTTTAGTTTCACTTATAAGCTAATCAAATATTAATTTAGTTATTTTGTTATCTATATTTACATTTTTGGAGTACACTTAGCAAATAAATCCTAGAGTTGCTAAGTATTTACAAAGAATGCCATTGGCATTAATTATTTAATTTCGAAAATTTAAATCAAATATATTAATTACCAAAAATATCTTAACATAATATCTTAACCATAACTAATCATTTCCATAATATCTTAAATATATTAATTAATTTTGACAAAATCAATTTTTTTAAGTAATTCATTTTTTAAATATATTTATTTTAATGTACATTAATTAAATTATGGTTACTATTCGTTATTTTACAAACTCATTTTGCTATATTACTTATTAATTATTATAAACCAAACTCATTTTGGCTATAAATAATTTGTTTAGTTATAAATTAGATTAACTCCAAAAAAACATTATTACCAAATATATAAATATTATTTATGTCTACGGAATAATATGTTATTTTAGATTATTATTATTTCATAAGGTTTCAAATATTATGAATATTTTAACTTTATAAGAATTTTAAATATTATTAATTTTAAACTTATAAGGAATTTAAATATTATAAATATTTAAATTTTATAAAACTTTTAAAGTATCTATAATATTTCAATTCTATAAAAAATTTTATATATTAATAACATTTGAACTCTATAAAAATTATAAATATATATACTATAGAGACAATTAAAAAGCAAACTTTTAAATTTACTCGAATTTTATGTCTTCTAAATAAAATTATTATTAAAAAGAAAAATAACATGATGTTTAATTTCACGGGACGGGATTATATGGTGTGACGGGTTTGTGTCGATATTAATACGGAACGATATATTACGAGTGAAATCTTAGAATTAACAACCAAAATACAATTATGAAGTTTGGGTCGATATTAAAACTTTTATGAAGTTTCAAATATTATAAATATTTAAACTTTATAAGAATTTATAAGAAGTTTAAACATTGTAAATATTTTAAGATGATAAAACGTTTAAAGTATTTATAATATTTAAATTTTATAAAAAGTTTATAATATTAATGATATTTGAACTCTATAACAATTAAAAATATATATATATTATGGGAGCCATTTAAAGCAAACTTTTAAATTGACTCAAATTATATATGTCTTTTAAATTAAAATATTATAAAAAACAATAACAAAATAATGTTTAATTTCACGGGACATGGTTATATGGTAGGACGGGTTTGAATCAATATTAATACGAGGCGGTACTACGAGTGAAATCGTAGAATTAACTATCAAAGTACAATAAATGCTAAACAAAACAAACAATATTAACAAAATAAATTCAACTTAAAATTTCAATTTTTAGTTATCAAAAATCGACCCGTGGGTTTAATGCGGGGTAATATATATAATAAGTACATTTAAATCAAACAAAACAATAGATAATTTTCAAAAAATTTATAGCCCCGCGGTGTACCGCGGGTTAAAATCTAGTAAGTAACATTTTTGATTAAAAAAAACTCAAAAATGTATGACCTTTCAACTTTCATACAATTTTAGAAATACCAAACATATTGATTTTAAGTATGTGATAAGATTCATCACTATATATTTTTTTTTAACTGAAAAATGTATGAACTTTCAAGTTTCATACAATATTAGAATTACCCAACATACTGATTTTTAATATATCAATTTTAAAACTGAAATGTTTCCAAGATTTTAAATAATATCAATCTTAACACTTTTGGCTAAATTCAAATTATATTATTAGGTAAAATAATAATATAGTTTTATACTTATAATATTAATTTATTTGTATTTAACTTCAAAAAAATTATTCATAAATAACAATAAATATAAATAAGTATGTATTGAATGAACAATTTAAATAAATTATAATATATAAATTCTATTTAAATAGACGCTTAGGTGGACGCTGATGTGGATGCTGATGTGGATATCATAGATAGAGAGAAAACTCTCCTGTTATATATATATTTCTAAACTTGGAATATGTGGTCAAGTATTATATTATACGCCGTGTAGTTGGCTATCTTTTTCTCTTATAATTATGCATTCGTAGATAATTTTGAAAAAGTGTCATAAATTTTACCTTCTTTGATGTTGTTAAAAGATTTTTTTCTAAATTCACTAGGACACTAACGTTATACTTAAGTTAAGAAATCTAATTAAATATGGTTTTCTAGATTTTGAGATATCATTATATCGTCGAGCATGTAAGAGACCTATATGTGGATTTTTTAATAGAAGATAAAATTAGTTTACATATAATTATTTTTCAATAAATGAGAATATAACAATCAAAACGAACAATATTGTGGAAGTACATTTGGCCCATTCGTTAAGAGTTTTATGGGGTTCAAATTCCAGATAACGCAATTTTTTGCAGATTATCAGTGTAAAGTTTATTGGCAGTTCCAAACTACTCCAGGTTGTTCATCGTGGTCTCATTTGTTGCAGGGGAAGCATGTCAATCGGATGTCGTACATATATAACTGAGTATTACGGGAAAAACTACATCGTAGAATTGTTGTTCGTGGAAGCCATTTATCGTACTCGCATAAATTGCAAAAATAATGTACAACATAATAATAGGATTAGATCAAATATTTCTAACAATGATGTAACAAATGAAAAATATTAAAAATGATAATAACCAAAACGTGATTTTAAATCAACAAAACCAAAACCAATATCACCATAATCAACACCTCCATATAATCAATATCTTGTGTCGCTAACAACTTAATTTCGAACATGGCTTAGTTGTATAGATCGTTTGTTTAACTTTAATTTCAATGGTTGATGAACTTTAAATACAAAACTCAATGTAACAATTTGATTTCATCAAACAACATCTACATGTACTCACTCTACCTCACATAAACTACCTACACACGCAAAACTTCTTCAAACGCAACAATAAAAATTGAGAGAATCTTTTGGATCAGTTGGTCAGTCAACATCAAACACTATTTCCATTTGTACATTTTCTTACTTTTAGAAATTGTCAAAAAAGTTTTTTATATCCAATTCAACCCCAAAAAATAGTACTTTTTTATTTATGTCCAATTCAACCAAACCAAGTCTCTATTTAACCAAAACGGTACACAATAAATGCTTCTTTTCATAAAATCTCAACTTCCTCCAAATTTTTCACATAAAATTACAACTTTTAATCAACCAATAAAACAATTTTGATTTGCCCATAAGAAAACAGAAAGAGAAAAGATTGAAACTTCGACAATCTGAGATTGTAATTGAGCGGGACCAGTATCGAACGAACCAGAAAGAGATTTGATTCCTTCCTCATCTTTATCCCTCAGGTTTACTCCTTTGACCTCATTTCTAGGTTTTCGAATTTGGGTAACGAGAAAGTTTTCATTTTTCCGATTCTTTGTGACTTTATATAAGTTTTTGATTTCTGGGTTTTGTTCTCTGTATTCAATTAGCTCTGTTTGACGTATCAAAGCAAGAATCTTTAGAATGACGACCGATTTTGATGATGCTTTCGTTTCTTCAAGACAACTCCTTTTGCTTGCTTCGATTTGTTTCGGTGCTCTCATGTGCAAAATCGTAAGTCTTTTTGACCCTTTTCATGTATCTTTCTTTAGGTCTTATATGATGTTGCAAGATTCTTGATTTTGTGTATTCGTTTTGTTTTGTAGGTTTATGACTTGACTCGTTTCATAAGTCCATTGTTCTTCAGTGTTTATGGAAACCTCAACGACAAAGTTAAAATGGAATGGAACAATAGGTTTAGATTCTTTATACCCTAATTCGAGTTTTTTCAATTTTTCTTTTGTGGATTGTGTTTTGAGATGTTTTGTTTGATTATTCTTCCACAGGGGATTCTCAACTTTCCATGCTGTTTTTACTTCTGTGGCTTCAATTTACTTCTTGGTGATATCTGATCAATTTGATGAGAATGTTCATGGTGATTCGGTTATCAATAGTACAACGAGGTTATCGGAATCTGTAATGGGGGTTAGTTTTCGAACAATTTGCTAGTTACATTCACCGATGAGGATGAGATCATCTCTGATGTCTTTAGTGTATTTTGCAGATCTCCTTAGGCTATTTTCTAGCAGACTTAGCAATGATCTTTTGGTATTTTCCTACTCTTGGTGGTATTGAATATGTAAGTAGGCATCATATAATACTTTCCTTATTCATCGATAAATGTCGATAAAGAGTTGGCATTTAATGGTTGATGGATTGGTTTAAGCTAATTGTTGTTTTGTTTCCCTATATAAGGTTTTTCATCACCTCATATCGATGTTTGCGATCTTTCTGTCTGTCACAAGTGGGCAAAGTCAGTTCTATATCTTCTTAGTTCTCTTATCAGAGGCCACAACCCCGTTTGTTAATCTACGGTGGTAAGTTTTTCGGATTTAGAAAGTCCCTTCACAAATTCTGTTGTTGCTAGTTTTAATAATGCGCCGCCTCTCTAAATATCAAACGGATTGATTAATGGCAGGTACTTGGATAATAGTGGTCAAAAAGGCTCAAAGGCTTACACGCTGAACGGGATTGCCCTGTTCTTGGGTTGGCTGGTACTGTTAAATAGACCAAAACAAATCTCCCGTTTCTAGCATATGCGAGAAATAAACCGAATGTCTCCGCTTCTTTTACAGGTTGCGAGGATCCTTTTGTTTATCTACTTCTTTGTTCACATGTACCTCCATTTCCATCAGGTAAGTTCATTCCTGAGCTTTTTGAAATCGTGGCATTTTCGAGACGTGAATCTAACAAGCTTTTTTCGCGTAAGCAGGTGAAGCAAGTGTTTCCACTGGGATTTTACAGCCTTCTTACATTGCCACCGGCTCTAGCAGTGATGAATGTCCTTTGGTTCTGGAAAATCACCAAAGGATTGATCAAAACACTCTCAAAGACGAAAACATCGGGAATGAAGAAACAGTGATGGTTAGAAAGCTCTGCTTGCCCTGAAAAAAGATTTTCGATTGCATTCACTTTGACCTATCCATGAAAAATTGATTGATATTCATGTTGTGATTGTCTCTGATGCCGTTTGGGTTTATGAACAAGAGTGTGCAAGCTTATGGGGGGATTTGTATATTCAAACCTTTCAGCTGTTTCTTAGGTATTCAACTTGTAAAGTTAGAACCAGAATCAGTGTTTCACTCACATTTTCATGATGTTACTGTTACCAATCGCAGAACGGTTTAGGTCCGGTTTGGTTTAAACCGGCTAGTACCAAATATATTTAGTACTTACTAACTTAGTAGTCATCCACTTTTCTTTTTGCTAAAAAAGATTAACAATTTAGGGATCAACCATAACCTATAAGATAATTACTCACTAATCATATATAAACACACACAAAACAGAGACATTAAAGTCTGATTAAAGAGTTATATTAACTATTAAGTATAGGAAATCAAATCTTGTGATAAAAAAATTCTCCACCAATCCTAATTATGAATGACTGTCTCTTCTACTTTTTATTGGGCTTGTTAAAATATCTTAATGGGCTTATTTGATCCATATCTTTAGTGGAATACTGGAATTCATGTCCACTTTTGTGCTTGTTGAACTTGAACCAAATCTTTAAGATCGACATTTCACAAAATCTCCGACATAAGAAATAGTTCAGTCAATGTTGTAAACAATGTTTTGCAAAGAAACTCTTACACACACAATAGATTTTATTAATAAAAACAGCCTCGTCACCGAGGTAACATACAACAGCAAACCAACAAAGAAACCCAAACCACACATAAAAGTGTATTATTACACAGACATAATTTGACAAGTTTGCATCAGATATATATAAACCGATGCCAAGCGTGGACTTATAGTCACATCGCCTTTTATTCTTCACACAAGCTTCCAAAGCTTTTCATATCATTACATAATCATACAAAGCAAAAGACTTGTAAACAAGTCTCTCACTCACTTAACGACGAAAGCTCCTAACCTGACGAGGCGGGTCGGTCTCGCTATCGTTAAGTTTGACACCTGTGTAGACGGCTGCACCAGCTATGGCACCAAGTGTAGGAGCCACCAGATAAACCCAAAGTGACCTATAGTTTCCTGATGCAACGGCTGGTCCTAGAGTCCTCACGGGATTCATAGATCCACCAGTCGATGGCCTGTCAAAAACCCGAAGTGTTTTAGAAACTTTTATTTTGATGCAATGATTCTTAAAAATATGAAGCTTAAAAAGCCTTTAATATGAACATACCCTGCGACTAGAATGTTGAGCATGACCGTGGCTCCAACAGCTATACCTGCCAGTTCTCCAACCTGCTCATTAAACAAAATGAAAAAAAAAAGAAAAGAGAATTTCAATTAATTAGGGTTAGCTACATAAATTACTACCACTTGCTAATCTATATAGGCATCGATTAGTTTTACTATATTTGTGTTTATTTACGTATAGAGGATATTATAATAATGACCATCCCGGCCCATAACAATTTTTTTCTTCTCTAAAAACGTTTTTGGATATGTATAAATATCGAAACCATAATTTTTATAAAGAAAGTCTTACAACATAAATGTAAGTTGTAAATATTGTATTTGTATTTAAATAGTTAGAGACTATCCTGATTATAATATTTAGTATCCATAACTTTGACTATTATTTTAGTAAAAATTAAGTTATGTAAATTATCAACGCAAAACCATAAAATGTAAGGAGAAATTTCGTTTGCTATATTCCATTCGTGTTTATAAGTTGTTAAAACGAAAATCATTAATAAAAAAAACTCAAATATGTTTTTTTTTTTCTAAACCGCAAACGTTATCAAAGTTCAAACTCAAAAAGGTTTAGAGAAAGAGAGACTTACGGCACGAGTGTCGGTAGCGACGGCAGTGACAACAAAGAGGAGAATGAAAGTGATGATGAACTCAAGAGCAAAGGCTTGTCCAACGCCAACAGATGGAACAGTGACACCTCCGGACATAAAAGGATGGAACACTCCTTTAAGTGCAAATGAAGCACAAATGGAAGCTGAGACTTGAGCCGCTATGTAAGCAGGCACGTGAGCCCAAGGGAAGTGCCTTAGAGCTGCGAATGCTATAGTCAGTGAGGGGTTTAGATGAGCCCCTGAGATGTGACCCGTTGAGAGTATTATGATCATCACTGCAAGTCCTGCGCATGCCGCGTTACCGATTAGGGTTTCTGCTCCATTGTATTTCTGGTCCACGATTGGACCGGCTGTCGCGGTGAATATCAAGATGAATGTTCCCACGAACTCGGCTCCAAGCTGCATTACACACATATATACATAAGATGGCAATGATAAACAAGTGCTAGAGAAATAGAGGCTATAGATCGAGCGAAAGTCCAAAAATAGCCGTTTCTTGAAAACTCTTTATATGAAGAAAACTTTTCTGATGCGTCCATGTTGTTCTGTTGTTCACCATGATAGAAATCAAAGTGAAAAGGATCCTCTATCAATCCATAATTTATTTTTTTGATAACTCATAGTAAATTCCTAGACCTATGGAGGGGTCTAGGACTAATCCCTTGGGAGAGGGTGTTCAACGAATAGGGTCTTTCCCAAGTTTTCAAATGGGCCGTAAACAATGGACTCATACCCATGTGGCCGAAGGGATAAAACTGAGCAATTATGCGTCTGAAAAAATCGATCCATGGCCTAGACCAACAGAACCGCTTTTCCACTAGACTAGAACCACTAGCCCACCACCTCTGGTTGAATCCATAATTTTCACCAAACCCATTTTGTATATATATTGTTTTTTTCTTATATATGAAAAGTTTAGCGTGAGGGATCAAAGTTTATGTCAAAGAAGAGTGTCAAAAATATTACGTTACATTTTTACCGACCAAACGTCTTGATTTCAAGAAAATATATTCATCCATAGAAGACCATTAAAATAGTTTCATTTCGGTGAACAACTTTTAAAATGAATTTTTAAATAGTTTCATCGATAATGCTATTTTTAAATGAATTTTCATGTGTAATGCAAGCACTTTGTATTTTGTTTTTGTTAGTATCAATTGATATAGAGAAATATTCTCTCCGTTCTTTTATAGGTAATGTTTTAAGTTTTTAATTTTGTTCTTAAATAGATGATGTTTTTAATTTTTAGTGCAAAATTAATTATTTTTATTGGTTTTGACGATTTATATCTATAGATTATTTTTTTGTTGCTTAATTAGATAATAAATAATATTTTAGTTTAAAAATAAACAAAAATTAAATAATTTCTTAATATATGTGCATTCTAATAAAAAAATAATTTATTAGTAATCAACTAATTATTAACAATACAGTCAACGGTTAGTAATAGCGTGTGATCTGTCATATCCGTGTCCTCGTCAGTCAGTATCAATCAATCAAAATATTAATCATAGGTTATATGAGGACGAAATATCATAAATAATTAACACTAATCATAACTTCATAAGTAATGTAGATCTTATTAATTAACTATACGGAGTAATATTATTGGTTAATGATCAAACGCAAGAGCCGTGGATTGCCTTAAAAAATCCATCCGGTGGCTGCTTCCGTCATGGACAGAAAATAAAACGCTCACAACAATTAAATGAATCAAAAAACCTAACCAAACCATACGTAACATAAATCTTTCACAATAACAATAGTAAATTGACGTAATATTTAACTAATTTGAATTCGTCATTACAAAACAAAACCCATTAAATCTAATAATTTGTGTGACCGTTTATTTTTCTTCAAAACAAAAACAAACCATTATATTGATGCAACTTGCGTGTTTAATTTTAAAACCAATTAATGTTATCGCAGTCAAGACTTATTAATTATCTCATTGTCACAAGAACAATAAACTAACATATATACAAATATACAATCCATAAGATTGAAATATGAGGAGAGTCGGTGTCTATTGAATAAATTAAGTTGAGTTCGAGTGGGCCTTAATTAGAGAGTTATACTATTATTTTCTCTTAGTTTTTTAGACTTATTTTGTTTGTACATCTATTTCACTCTCTTTCTATTTGCCAGTTCTGATTTAATTCTCGGTTGCGACTGCTAGTTTATGTCGTGTTACAACCTCCTCCAAGTGTGACGTAAACCCCTATGATCTTTTTCATTATCTTATCTATAAATAATAAAAATCGGTTACAAGAATAAATAAGTATTATCTTTTGGTCACTGCTTCTCTGTATTTCAGAGCTTACAAAAACCATAAATTACGATCGATTTGTGAGTTTCCCTATATAGTACATAAATATATTAATATTATTGTCTCGATCTTCATTATTTTTTACCCAATTGATCAACTCGTTTATTCAATATTTTCCCAACGTGAATTCCTATGTATTCTATAATAAACGAGCCAAATATATGAGAATATCCTTATTTTGTAAAAGTTCTAAAGCTATTGAAAATTTAAGGCTTACGTCAAGTTCCTAGAAATTTAATAAATGTTATTAACTCATTCATATTTTCTTCATAAACTTTTGATAACACTTTATAAATCTATTTTTTGTTTGCGAATAATATGCAATATATGCGGTTATGAATTCGCAGTGTGATGATATCAATATTATTACCACAAACCACTAAGATACAAGTCGATTTTTATCATGGTAATTTGGAATAGAAAAAGATATACTAAGAGTAAAATAAAATAAAAAGAAGAAGATGGCTAACCTTGCGAGTGAGGGAGACATCAGGAGAGGGAAAATCGGTGAAGCATGTGTCATGTTGACCCCAAGTTGATCCCATCACCGGCAAGCATTTGCATCGAGGTGTTGGTTTCCGATGATCGAACGACATTGAATCCACTCTCATCCCCGTGATCAACGGTCCTCCCGGTGTTCCCGGAGTTCCCGGCGTTGGAGGAGCCATCACCACTACAGAACCCACCTCAGCCTCCGGTGGAGCCATTCCCAATATTTGTTTTTTGGTTTTTTTTTTTTTGGTTTTAAATAAAAGTACTAAATTCTAATTTTTTTTTTGTTTTTTTTTTGGTGAAGGAAATAAATTGATAGAAACGAAATTTACATGATTTGAAGTTTTTATAAATTTGTGTTTACACTTGTGTTTTAAACTTCGCCAGGACCGGTGTCACCAAACACAGGTTAAAACTAAAGAGATCAATAAATGAGAAAACTCATCAATCGATCAAATTAAAACTTTTTTTTTGTTTTTTTTGTAAGAAATGAAACGAAAATGGTGCTAGGACTTAAATTTACATGCTTTCAAGGATTTTTATAAAGTTGTTTCTACGTTTTAAGAAGAAGAACAACAAAGATAGCCACCTTACAAAAAATAAACCAAACTCAGAAACCGAATCTTATAAAAAGCAAAGACAACAAACTCATAAAGATGCGTACGTTAACACTGAACAAAGACTGATTCTCAAAACTGTGGTTCTAAATAAAAAGAGAAAGAAGTTGGAATGAAGAAGAAGATGATGGGTTTGGTTAGTCTTTGAGCTTATGTTATATTTATATGTGTTTGTGTTTTATATAAAAAAAAAGAGATTATTAATTATGCATTGAACCCAAAAAGATCAATTATAAAAAAAAGTCAACTCCAATATCTTATTGCTTTTATATAACAGCTTCATTCATCTACTGACTCTTTTGAGATTTTGTTGAACTGCTAAAGTCACCGGTGCCTTTGTCACAGGCATATTCGTTACCGTTGGATCTTAGTCATCTCTCCGTGTGTGACGGTAGGAATTGCACATGCGCCGTGAGGGTATCACTCATTCGCCAACCCACGACCCTCCAATAATTCAATATTAAAAATTTTCTTAAGTCTAGGGAAGAGCGCTTGATTCGTGTAACAATATTTAAAGAAAACCAATTTCAGTTTTTTTGTAAGGGTAACTTAAATTTAATTTAATACTAGTATAAACATTAAAAAAAAGAAAAAAGTAATGTTCATTATATTTCATACTGATGTTTTTTCAATAAATGTTTTTAATATTTTATTTGATGTTTTCACTTCATAATGTCAAAATTAATTACTCTTTTTTATTATTTATATTAGGTATTTTGTTTTTGATTTTTTTTTGGTGTGAAAGAGGGAGAAATCTCCCATTATTTATTATAAAAAATCAAAGTCAAATACAAACTTGCCGTGAAATGGCAGTACCACGAATATCATCTAAAGCAATAGAAGCAACACAACTAGGAATAGATTCAAGTAAATGAAAACCTAACCGAAGAGAGAACGCATAGTTTGCCAACCCGTCGGCGAGACGATTAGCTTCCCTATACACATGTGAAATACGGACAATCCAGTCCCTTGCGATAAAGCCGTGGCACAAACGTACCAGGAAAGACAAGGGATGAGCGTCGCTTATCCCTGTCGTTAGAAAACCCACTACCATCTCCGAGTCTACATCCACTACTACACGTGTTGCCCGTCGCTCCCAGGCCAAGTATAGACCGTAGTAAACTCCCCAAAGTTCCGCCATCGGAGCCGAACAAACTCCTATATGCAACGCAAATCCCACCATCCAGCTTCCAGTCATGTCCCGCAGCACACCTCCAGCAGTTGCTTTACCCGGGTTCCCGTGTGACGCGCCATCAGTGTTAACTTTTACCCAGCCATCTAGAGGAGCAGTCCACGAGATCTGCCTCTCCACACGACTTGGCTTCTCTCGCGACTGTCGTTGGGATTGGTGAGCCTCCGTCACCTCCTTAGCGAGATCCTTGACAAACCGAACTCTATCCCGACATTTACCATTCCCACCAAATACGTTTCCGCATCTCCACTTCCAGCCCCACCATAAGGCCATACTAAATAGTGTTGACCAGTCTCCACTCTCCACTATTATTCCTCCACTTAAGTTCCCCCACAACCATTCAAGAAGAGTCATAGAGAAGAAAGTATGCCTTAACCTCGCTGGGATGATGCGAGTCCAGATTCCCTGCATGGCTGGGCAATCCCGCAAAATGTGAAGGGTATCCTCCTCCCCACTTTTACAAACTTGACAGATTGATGAATCACAAAGATGTCTCCTGAATCTTTCCGCATTAGACATAACGGCCTGATTCCCGACTAACCACAAGAAGACTCTAACTCTCTCTGGAGCTACAACTCGCCATACTCGTGCCCAGAATTTTTCCATGTCAGGTCGCGGGTTTTCATCTCTAGAAACCAGTTGGTAAGCCGACCTGACCGTAAATTTCCCCTCCGAGTTCTCACCCCAGCTAACTCTGTCCTTCGCACCTGTGACGCTATCCACTACCAAAGCCCCTAACCGGAGGCGTGTATCATTGGAAGTAAACGGAGTAATACGATCCAGTTTCCAACCCACTCCGTCCTGCCATAAACTCTTTACCAATTCGTTCTCCCGCTCCGCTGGTAACTCACCCTCCACAAGCTCAATTAGAGGTTTATGCATTAACCATTTATCCTTCCAGAATTTAATTTCTTTACCATCACCTAATACCCAGCTCTGACCCGGGAAAACTACTTCTCGAATTCCCATGGCCACGCTTCTCCAGGTCGATGACCAGTTACTAGATGGCTTAGTCCATGCCGTGTTATGCATATCCCCAATCTTATATTTGCATCTTAACACCTTGGCCCAGAGACTTGTGCGATCCTGTAACACTCTCCAACCCACCTTTGCTAGCAAGGCCTTATTCATATCTGCTGCCTGCTTAATACCAGCTCCTCCCTCACTCTTAGGTAGACACACTCTTTTCCAAGCGATAAGGTGTTGTCTCTTCTTTTCTCTTGTACTGCCCCAAAGAAAACTTCGCGAGACCTTATCTAGTTCCTTCAATAGGGACTTTGGCATCGAAATTGTGCTCATTGTGTGTATTGGAATTGAGTTAAGAACCGCTTTTGTAAGGGTTAATCTCCCTGCAAGACTCATACAACGCCCTTTCCAGCCCGCAAGCTTAGAAGAAACTCTTTCCAGTACTTCACCAAATGTTTCCTTATTCAAACGTTTCTGCAAAATCGGCATACCAAGATATTTTCCGAGATTCTTTGTCGCCTTAATCCCACTCTCATCAGAGATTAGTTTCTTCATATCCCTGGACACATTCTCAGAGAAGAAAATCTTGGATTTCTCTAAGCTGACCTTCTGACCTGACGCCCAGCAAAACTTCTCCAGAATACTCCGTAACACTCGAATCTGAGTAACTGATGCCTCCGCAAACAATATTAGGTCATCTGCGAAACAAACATGGGAGAGAGGCGGGCCTCCGCGTGATAAGTGAATTGGTTTCCATGTTTTCCCAATAACCGCTTCATCTATCATATGGCATAACCGTTCTAGACATAACACGAAGAGATAAGGGGAAAGAGGGTCTCCCTGCCGTAACCCCCGTGCCGGTTTAAACGATTCCGTCTTCTCGCCATTCCATAAAATGCTCATTGACGGCCCCGTTACGCACTGCATAATCCATCTAACCCAACTCTCTGAAAGACCCGCTGCTACCAAAGTGTCTTCAAGAAAGTCCCATCTAATGCGATCGTACGCTTTCTCCAAATCCAGCTTCAATAGCATCCAGCCTTTACGACCTTTTTTCCTCTTCATGGAGTGAACAGCTTCTTGAACAACAACTATATTGTCAATGCTCAGCCTCCCTGGTATGAAGCTCGATTGGGCTGGTCCAATTAGCTTAGCCATAACTGGTTTTAACCGTAGAACCATAACCTTTGTTATCACCTTGAATAAAACATTACATAGGCTGATTGGGCGGAACTGTGTTATCATCTCCGGCTTCATTACTTTAGCTATCAACACCAGAAGAACATCATTTAGCCCTGGCGGTAATACCCCTGATTCAAAAAACTGCAGCACAAAATGTGTCACCGATTCTCCCACGATATCCCAGCTTTTTTGATAAAAAACAGGTTGGTACCCATCAGGCCCAGGAGATTTAAAAGCTCCCATACTTCGCATTGCTATCTCAATCTCTGATGCCACAATCGGGTTGCTCAATTTTACCTTCTCCTCCCGAGTAAGACGCTGAAACCCATTATGTGACAAAGCAGGTACTGTTTGACTCACGTCCTCCATTGAGTAAAGTTTCTGATAATAAGAGTTAGCTAGGGATTCCAACTCCTCCGGATTAGACACCCATTGCCCTTCGTCATTCTTCAATGCTTCAATTCTGTTTTTTCGACGCCTGATCACCGTGGAAGTGTGGAAAAAACTTGTATTACGCTCTCCTAGCGCTATCCATTTCTCACGGGACTTTTGGAACCAGATGGTTTCTTCCTGTTCCAGCACCGTCTCCAACTCCTTAATGAGCTGATCTTCCTTTTCCAGCAGTGCATCGGTCTGATACTGATCCAACTCCTCCTGTATACTTGTGATCTCAGCCAACAAATTCTCCTTCTTTTTGTGAACATTCCCAAAAACATCCCTGTTCCAAACTTTCAACTTCACCCGCAGCACCTCCAACGCTTCCGGCGTTGTCATATCCCTCCTCCATGATGATTCTAACAGCTCTTTAAAGCTTCCATGGCTCAGCCAGGCTGCCTCGAATCTAAAGGGTCTCCGGCTCGGATTACATGTACCCCTGGGACTCAGCTGAAGGTAGAGTGGGGCATGATCTGAAGCCAAAAAAGGTAAATGGGAGACTGTTGCTTCCTGCCATTTCAGTCTAGCCTGGGGACAGCAGAGAATTCTGTCTAGCCTTTTGGCTACAAAGTTCTGTTGTACCTTCCCTCTTCTCCAGGTAAACTTATTACCTTTAAATCCCATGTCTATCAAAGACTCTGCATTTATCCAATCACCAAACTTCAGGGAGTCAGCCGAGAGTCTTCCATTACCGCCAGCCCTCTCATCAACTCTCACTATAGTGTTGAAGTCACCACCCACAATCACTGGACTATCAACACCTTGTAGAGTATTATGAAGTTGTTCCCATAAGCCACTCCTTCTATTTGTACTCGGAGCAGCATAAACCACAATAACATGTGTCACTTCGCCTCCATTATCAATCTGGGCGTGGATAAATTGATCCGTGGCTTCAATGATCACCACTGTCCCCACTTCCGACCGCCATAGTAACCAGAGTCCGCCACTCTGCCCCGCTGCGTCTACCTTATACGAATTCTCAAACCCCAGCCCGCGACAAATGCGACTCGCATTTTCTCCTCCGGCGTGAGTCTCGAAAATAGCCAACAGGTCAGTCGCATACTTCTTGAGCATATAGCGGATCGATCTACGGAAGTTGGGTTTGTTAGCCCCCCGGCAATTCCATAGTAAACAATTCATGATAGCTGTCGTAATTTGATACAGAACTACCGGGGCACCCTGTTATGCCTGAGCACGATTTGTCCCTTCCGACGACAAATCAGTTTCTAACCCATTCACTCGGAGCATCGCTTCATCGGCAATAACAGGTCTAGCGCTCTCCTCCAGCTCCTTCGAACCCGACCCTGTTATCACCGTCTCCGGTATTCCACCTCCCGTCATCATAACCATTCCGCCTGGCCGACCAACATTACCCATCTCGACTCTCAATCGCTTCCCGCTCGCGGCCAAGACTCTATCCTCCATCAAAGGGCCGAATACGAGGCCTCTTGAAGGTTGATTGGTCCTAACTGACTTGGGCTTAGGCCCAGATTCCAAACTCTTGCTATTTTGAATTCTCTTCTCCTTCGGCCCATTTCTCGGCCCAGTCCTGCCTTGCTCAAAACTCAACACCGGCCCCTTATCCTTTCCTTGCGAGATACTCTTTCCTTTCTGTGAAGCCAAGGAGATAATCTCATTTTCCTTATTCGCCTCAGATCCGGAGCAATTCATGCTTTGATTAGGGGGAATATCCACAACATCTAACCCGCCAAATCTGTTGGAAATATTAATATTTCCAGTATCTTTCACGGATATTTCCCGAAGATTACGTCCTGATTTCCCTCTTGATCCTCCTGCGGATAAGGAAACTCCACCTTGCGACGGTCCTGGTCGGCGGCCACCCCGTCGAACCTCCGTAAAGCCATCCTCCGATTGTGATTTTTCCCGCACTGGCACAGTTTCCACCTGAGTTACAGGAACTACACTCTCCCTTTCTACTGTAACCCGTGGACATGAATGCACCATATGCCCAAACAAACCACAACCCGAACAAATGTTACTCAGACCTTCATATGACACGTAATATCTCTCCCCATTGATCACGACCGACCCCTTTAATGGCTTCTTTAGGTCCACTTCTACACAGACCCTAGCAAACCGAGCTCTTTCGAAATTCAACGTTGTAAGATCCACTTTAACTGGCCTTCCTAAGCCCCGTGCAATTCCCATTAGGATCGTTTTGTGGTAAAAATTGACTGGGATGTTAGACAACCGGATCCAGACCGGTGTAGTAGCAATATCATCCTTCAATGGGTCGAAACTTGGAGACCACGCCTGCACCATGAGGTAGTTCCCGAAAACTCTCCATGGTCCTCCAGTAAGAGCCATCAAATACTCCTCCTCTGATTCGAAGCGCACCATGAAGAAATGTCGTGGGAGATCCATCACGTGCATAGCCCCTTGCGGTTTCCACAACTCCCGTAACCTCCTACTCAGGGCTGCAATCGAAATATTCTTCCCAAGCACCTTCACAATCATGCATTGCTTCCATAGACCATTCATCACATCCAAGACCTCCTTTCCAATTGTAATCACAGGCTCACCGTCCTCCCCATCCGGAAAATCCAGGCTTACCCTGGCAGCCACAAACTCTTCATTCAACACCGCCTCCGGCGACAACCTCCCACCCGCGTTACTCCCCACCACCTTATTCACCCACGACCCCCCTACATCCGGTGGATCTGGTGGCCTCACCCGCTGACCAATATCCGTCATGGTTGTGTCTTCCGCACTCGTCCCCAAAATCGCCTCTCCGCTCGCCTCTCCGCCCGACATCTCTACGTTTCCCCGATCCCGGTATTTTGTTTTTGATTAGTGCGATAGTTTTCAGTTTTAAAAAATGAATTTTTATATTAAAAAATAATTTTTGTGCAGAAATCTTAAACATCATTTATATTAATATATATATAGGAAATAGCCAAATATAGGTGTTTGAGTTAAATATCTTCTTCTATCTTAACTAAATTTTATAACACAACATGTAACGGCCTAAAGCGATCTCCTTAGATATAAGCCTAGTGAAGAGGCATTTGTTTTTCTCTGAAAAACTCTTGACTTTTGTTTTTTTTTTTTTATATCGAAAAGACTTTCCAAAATAACAAGATTACTAGTATTAAGTAATTGAAGCCCTTAAACGGCCTATGAATTTCTGCATTTATATTGGATAGCTGAATCCAACACCATACATGATCAAAAACTCCACCAGCTTTGGAAATTGCAAAGAAAAGAGGAAAACTGTTTTGCCATTCAGTGTTGATCATAATAGTTATGGCAAAAATTATGTATTGTTTGTGTTAATAGGTATTATGTTGCAGAGTATGAAGTTTAATTTTAAAATTGTGACATAATATCACATTTATCCTATACTATTATTTGGGGAGTACACTTTATAAGAAACCCTTAACTAACCTTCTCTTTTGTAAAAAATTACATGAGAATGTCATTACAAATTTCTTCTTTTAGAACAAATTTCTTCAATTTCTTAAGGATAAACAAGTAAAATACTAATTTATGTCATTTAATTAATTTAATTAAATTATAAAACGAAAATCTGTTATTAATTTTTTTTAAATGACCAATCAAAATGAATATATAAGATTTGATATCTAACTTACCATATTAATTTGTTATTAATCATTAAACTTCACCTCTCATCTTTATATGATTATATTTATATAAAACAAATAAATCATCATATCACCTATATAATAAAAAAAAAGTAATTTTTTCTGCATATGCCAAGATTTGAATTTTTAAAAACGCATATAAATTGTTCCATCTATAAAGAAAACAATTAAACGGGTCAAAAATTCAGACTTGAGTAATATATTTCTTTTACACAAAAATAAATTGAACAAAAATTTCGACTGAGCAACGGGTCAGAATTTGAATATTTATATTCGATTTCATACATTTATTTTTTGAAATGTATAATTTTATATAATTCAATAAAAAATTAAATATTTTAATTTGCAACATTTAAAATAAGTTTTACTTGATATTTTTAGAGAATATCATCAATACTTAATAGTTCAAAAAGTTAAAAATTATAAATACTCTAATTTGATTATTTTTTAAAATATTTATAGTAGGTAGCGGGTTAAATATAATATATTATATGATGAAATGAGTTTTGATCCTTATAACTATTTGAATAGTTATATTTAATTTCATATAATTTGTTTTTTGAAATTCAAAATTTATAAACTACAAAAAAAAAAGATTTTAATTTGGAATATTTAAAAATAGTGTAGAACATTTAAATATGGTTTGACACTTCTAAATATTTGAAAATTTGATTCCTCGAGCAATTTTAGAATTAACGAATAATTGATTGTGCACGCAATATTTTAAAATGAAATATTGAGTTGAGATTCTAAAATAAAATATAGACTCTACGCACAGGTTGATTTTGGTATTATTATATACTAAATAAAAGTTTATAACATATTCGATTATGCAAATAATTGGTAAATTCCGTAATTATAAATCTCAAACAAATTCTGTAATTAGATTAGCTCAAACAAATCTCTATTTCAACAACCAAAGAATTATAAATTGAAAAAGAATTTTCTAAATTAGTTCAAAATAATAGCTAATTTCTTAATTAATTCAAAATAATCTATGTTTTATATGCGATTCATTTATGATATTTTAATTCTAACTAAAATATATGCAAACCTATTTTGTGGTTGTTAACATAAATTAACTCATTGTTCAAAAAATATTACTTTTTAAAAAATAAAATTATTTTCCATTTTCATATCTTAAAAAAGAAATTATCCATAATTGAGTATTATAGAAAAAAAATCTATATTTATTCTAATATTGTATATAGGGACTGACAAAAAAATTAATATTTTTTTACTTTATATTATAATATGTTAAAACTTAGTTCTAATATATATATTATATAAATTTTGTAATAAATAAAATTTAACCCGTACTTTAGTACGGGTGATGATCTAGTTTATAAATATAATTGCCTAACAGTGACTAACATTACTTGCAAAATGCGATACCATACAACACAATTACACGCGTTTATCTTTAATAAGTTAACATACTATACTTAATTAAATGATGACAAAAAAATACATACAAGATTGTGGTGTACCATATATACAAATGACATTGGTTATTCTCTAATAAGATTACATATAAATATTGTGCTAGTTTTATAAATTATATACCATTTTGTGTGTCAAGTCACGGAAAAATGGTTAAAATTATCCTAAACAATTTGCAAGATGCTTTTTCCAACCTAAATTGTGGCATCACGCATTGATGAACCTAAACCAATAAAATTTTTAAATTACCAACCGGAACCAATAAAATTTTTAAATTACCAAACTGAACCATATAAAAGCTGTTGACAAAAAAAAAAAAAAAAAAAAAAAACTGAACCATATAACTGTTGGCCGATTTTTACATTGACTTTCACGGTGGTGAACCTATATGTATCTTTATTTATGTCTATACGTCTTTTATCTACTTTGTTGTAAGTAAGAATTATCGAATATCAAACTTTTTGGCAAAAACACTTTTTATAACTTGTACTGTAAGTGTAACTTCCATTTAAAATTAATATACATATGTAAGTTCGAACAAACAAACAAAAAGATTTCATCCCAAATTCAATTTACTATAACTTTGATTACTCCTTCTCTTTCAAAATGTAAGACATTTTGGAGTTTTGTACGCAACTTAAGAAAAATTATATTTTTAATTTAAATATTTTTTTTATTTTAAAGCATTTAATAAAAACAAAAAACATGTTATACTAGACCTATTTAATAAAAACACACAATTAATACTTAGGGGGTGTTATTGGTTTATTAATTTGTAAATCCATATAGAATTTGGAAATCTCTATTAATTATGAAATCAAGATATATGGATTTTGAAATAACATGTGTTTACCCATTGATTTGAATCCTTCTATTTTTCTCTTTCAATTCCACTCAAATCCATTTAAAACATAATTTGGATTCTTAAATTCAAAAACAAATGATTAAACGAATAACAAATGATTTCAACTAGTATTTATAATTCATAGAACCAATAACACATGATTTTAATTAGGATTTTAAAATCAATGATTGAATAACAAATGATTTTTGTTTGGATTTCTAATTCCTTATAAATCCATGAACCAATAACCCCTCCTTAGTTTCTTTTGAATTTTTTAATTATTATTTTATATTAGGATGTCAAAACGTCTTACATTTAGAAAAAAAAAAAAAAACTCAAAACGTATTGTTTTGATTTAGCACCCAAAAAAATGCATTTAATACAATTCACCCTGTTTTCAAGAAAATAGAAGTTAAAGATATATTCCCTTAATTTATTCCTATGACCTCTTTCCTTGAAGGTTCTTAAATTTTTTTTTTTTTTTTTTTTTTGGGGTGTTGTATACAAACTATACCGTATTAGTATAATATTAAAGTGAATGATTATTCCGAAACGTGGGGAGGAGCTTCGTGAGTTGTATTATGTCAATAAAAAGGGAGATTAGTCAAAGTGATTATTGCTTAGTTCTACATAAAGCAAAGCAAAAATACTTGTTCCATTGATTGTGATTCTTGGAATAAATTTCAAATAATTAATTAAGGGTTTAATTACTTTAGTTACTTTAACTAGACATACAAAAAGAGATTCCTCCGACCGTCCAAATTAGCCTATTTTAGGGTAATTTTCAGACAATTGGAAAAGTAATTTAGTGGCAGAGAATGCTTGCTTTCTCATTCACCTTTCCTCGTCTTAATCGATGTATTTTTTTTTCCCTTAAATATTGTCCATTAAATGCTTGCTATCGCCAGAGAGGAATCATCCTTCACAGTTCACAGAGTTCATTTTTTTTTCCTTGTTTGATTCCTTTCGCATGACATGGCCGTTTTCTAGTACATGCATTCATGCAAGTGGAACGTTCATATAAACCTCCATTATAAAATAAAAAAATTCAATTAATATGTTCATAAATTACGGCCTGTAACTTTTGAGTTTGTAAAGACTGTACATATAAATTTAAGTTCTATCATTTTTTATAAACTAGTATACTTCATAAAATAGTATATCTCAAATTCTTTATATATTAATTGATAAACACTCTCAATAAAAAGAAATTATTTTTATGTGTGATTTACAAGAATGTCACAGTGATATGTCGCGTTTCATAAAGTTTTTTAAGAAATTTAATTAATAATTAAAAAAAAAAAAAAAAATTTAATTAATAATCTAATCTTTACTAGACCATTACAAATAGTGTCATTGTTGTTACATATATATATATATATATATATATTTCAATAATTATGGTATCAACAATTAACAAATACAATTAATTAACATGGGCATATATATTTAGGAACTAAATGATATATAATATTTTTAATATAGCATAAATCATGATAAACATTAATATATAATAAAAATCTTTATTATATGTTCCATACCTATATTTTTGCAGTATTTTATGTAGAAAACATATCAAACTTTTACATATATTGTTTTACATTTTTTCCAAAATCATTGAAATTTGTAGATGTGAGTCCATATGTCTTTTGAAAATATTTAGAACAATATTGTATATAGATCAATTAGTAACATTTTGTTTATTACAGAAATTTATTATATCATACAATAAATTAATAATACGACATCAAATTTTGTAACAAAACTATAAAATATTTATTTAATAATCATTTTATTCCGTACATAGTGCATGTAAACGATCATGTAACTTTTTTTAACATGACTTACAAATAGTTACGTTTAAGGGGAGGGAGTCAGCTGACCCCCATAACTTTTCTAAATTTTTTTCTTTCTTACAACCTTATTTAATTAGAATTTGTTGAATTATTTGGCTTAAAGTATTATTATGACCCCCATAGTTTTAGTTCACATTCACCCATTACACCCCTTAGTCAACCTCTTTTTAAGTAATCGTTAATTGGCTTTAATCTATATATAATAGCAATCTAATAAATACCATTTGCACATCTGAACGGTTGCGTCTTTTTATCGCAACTTTCCGTTAAAATATTAACGGTTATTTTTTCGGTTGTGTTTTTTATTGCAACTCTTCGTTAAAATATTAACTATTACTTTTTTGTTGACGGTTGTTTTTCGGTTGTGTCTTTTTATTGCAACTTTCCGTTAAAATATTAGCAGTTACTTTTTTTGTTTGTGTCTTTTTATCGCAACTTTCCGTTAAAATACCGACGGTTATTTTTTCTCGATTGTGTCTTTTTATTGCAACTTTTCGTTAAAATATTGACGATTATTTTTTTTCGGTTGTATATTTTTATCGCAACTCTTCGTTAAAATATTAACGGCTAATTTTTTCGTTGACGGTTATTTTTTGGTTGTGTATTTTTTATCGCAACTTTCCGTTAAAATATTTACGGTTATTTTTTTCGGTAATATCTTTTTTTTATCGCAACTCTTCGTTAAAATATTTACGGTTACTTTTTCGTTGACGGTTATTTTTCGGTTGTGTCTTTTTATCGTAACTTTCCGTTAAAATATTGACGGTTACTTTTTTCGGTTGTGTCTTTTTATCGTAACATTCCGTTAAAATACCGACGGTTATTTTTTCTCGGTTGTGTCTTTTTATTGCAACTTTTCGTTAAAATATTGACGATTATTTTTTCTCGGTTGTATATTTTTATCGCAACTCTTCGTTAAAATATTGACGGCTAATTTTTTCGTTGACGGTTATTTTTTCGGTTGTGTATTTTTTATCGCAACTTTCCGTTAAAATATTTACGGTTATTTTTTTCGGTGATGTATATTTTTTTTATCGCAAATCTTCGTTAAAATATTTACGGTTACTTTTTCGTTGACGGTTATTTTTCGGTTGTGTCTTTTTTATCGTAACTTTCCGTTAAAATATTGACGGTTACTTTTTTTCGGTTGTGTCTTTTTATCGCAACATTCCGTTAAAATACCGACGGTTATTTTTTCTCGGTTGTGTCTTTTTATTGCAACTTTTCGTTAAAATATTGACGATTATTTTTTCTCGGTTGTATATTTTTATCGCAACTCTTCGTTAAAATATTGACGGCTAATTTTTTCGTTGACGGTTATTTTTTCGATTGTGTATTTTTTATCGCAACTTCCCGTTAAAATATTTACGGTTATTTTTTTCGGTAATGTCTTTTTTTTTATCGCAACTCTTCGTTAAAATATTTACGGTTACTTTTTCGTTGACGGTAATTTTTTCGTTGTGTCTTTTTATCGTAACTTTCCGTTAAAATATTGACGGTTACTTTTTTTCGGTTGTGTCTTTTTCTCGCAACATTCCGTTAAAATACTGACGGTTATTTTTTCTCGGTTGTGTCTTTTTATCGCAACCTTTCCGTTAAAATATTGACGGTTATTTTTTCTAAGTTGTGTCTTTTTATCGCATATTTTTGTTAAAATATTGACAGTTATTTTTTTGGGACAGTTCTATTTGTTCAATTATAGTCATATTTTTATTTACTTTACGGTTGTGTCTTTATAGTTGCATCTATTTATTTAAAGTTACGTCTCTTTACTATATTTCATTGCATTTTTCGTCACAACTTTTTGTATGAAAAGTTGTCTATTTAAATGTTCGTGACTTTTGAATTCTATATATTTGTCCTTCTTCCTAAGTATAGTTCTCAAATTTTTGTTCTTTAACATAGATTATTAGTTTCATAATACATCCAAAAATAATAATATGTAAAATTGCTCCAAATTTTGTATGCTCTAAACTATTTCTAAACATACATCATTTTAATATTAAAAGCACCAATTCACGGGTGAAGTTTCTTAGTTACCCACAAGTCGTGCTGAGTAGCGACTCCATCCCAATTTTTGGTTTGGACCCGCTAGAATTTCTCATCTCTATATTATAACTCTTCTTTATGTATTTTTCACTTATAAATAATTTTAGATTCATAAAAAATATTTTAAAAGTGTTTTTAATCATAATTCTTCTTTTTTACATTTTTATTCATAAATAGTTTTAACATCTTTGAAAAATATTTACGATATAAATTTAAAACATAGTTAATTTTATGTAATAATTCAAAATTTTTTTAATATATTATCATAATAATTTAATATATAAATACACTCAAATATATTTGTTGAAAATGAGTTCCACCGCGATATCGCGGGGGTTCATAACCTAGTATGTTATAAATACACAATATTTAATTTTGATATTTTCTTTCATAGATGTTCATGTTTTCCTCTTTACTTGTTTTATTTCTCATTCTCTCTATATATAGATTAAATTCTTATATATACTTTTGATTTTTTTTTAAACAAAACTATACATTAAATTTAGATAAACGGTATATATATATTTTCAACAAAATAAGATAAAACATACATATGTCATACGACTCTCTATCTTAACAATGTTTATATTACTTTCAACATAGAACATGTTGAAAATTATGAAATTACTCATGTATCTTATACAAAAAAGATAAATAATGTTTCAACTATATTATTTTCAATCTATACTGTTTGGCATTAATAGAAATGATGACATTATTCTTAGTTATTATTCTATTGCAGAAAAAAACTAATAGTAATAAATATATATTTTGTTAAAACCAGCAACTATTTTTTTAGATTTTTTTTGGCAACAACATTAAATTTTATTTCAGTTTTAATAATTAATATTGTTATATATTTATATCAATATATGACTCCCGTAAAAGATATTTCTAGTTCCGCCACTGAACGAACTTGCTACAAACACTACGAAAAACTCGCTGGATTACGTCAGTTAACCAAAGTCATTTCGTAAAACGACGTAAACTTTTGAATTAGAAGCAATTTTACGTCGGGTTACTAAACCGACCAAATATTTGTTATCAATATTTGTGTTTTCTTCTATCGAAAAATTAAATATTTGTTGATAAATCATGTGGGGGTCCCATTAAAGAAAGGTTTATTACATAAATCTAGCAGAAAATGTTTGTATGGTTTTATTTTCTTATGCTTAGAGACTTTTATTCACTTCTTCGTAAATGACGTTAAAGTTAAAGAATTTTAGCGTCATAGAATATTAAGTCGGTCTATGAACTGACGGTATAAGTGTTAAGTCATTTTATAACCGACGTTATGTTCAATATTAAACGACGTAATTTAACGTGTTTCTTGTAGTGAAATACGAACTTCAAAATTTTCACATCGGAAACTTTTTTTTTTCTTAAGCTCATATGGAAACCTATTATTTGACTTGTCCAATATTTAAAACAAGTATCGTCGCCGACCTGTGTCCGGTCATTCGCATCCATGTCTAGCAGCTACTCAGCTACCATGACCACTTGCCACTTCCTGCCATTATTGATGACCACCATTAACAATTATAGTAAATCATTTAGCCGAAACTATAGAAATATATGTCATCAATAGCTATATATAATATATAACTAATCCTGTGATTAGAGATTAATCTAATGGGTTCAATGTCTTTTACTGTTTTAGAGACAGAAGAATTCACCTTTACCTGAAAATTCTTTTGTTGTTTTGCAATCGAAAACACCAACTTCTATTATTAGGTTATTATAGGCCAGTTGCACGAAAGAAAAAATGCTAATTAAGTATGTCATACAGTAATGGCATGATATTGTTATTTAGTGACCATATGTTATTAACAACCCTTGCAGGATACATTAATTTATGCTAAGATATTAACTGAACAATGGAAATAATTGCATGATCTCTGTTTCGGATGTTGTTTTATAGTGATAATTTACATTAGTTTGAAGATTTATAAAAAAAACAAAAGTAATGGAATAATAATGAAATAATTGCATGATCTCTGTTTTGGGTGTTATTTTATAGTAATAGTTTACATTAGTTTGGAAATTTATTAGGTTTTTTTTCATAGGTTTTGTGATGATTTGGAGATATATATTTTTGTAATGAATTAGGTATAACCGCATGTTGAAACCATGTTCTCTAACTTAAAAGGAACTAGTTTTTAGAAATATTAGTAGTATATGACCAAAATCTAACCAAAAAGACGAAGAAGAATATGACTAAATAAAACTTTCAAGAATTTTTATTTTATTTTTCCTGTTATTTTATCCAAAATGGCTTTTACATGTTATAAATACAAGAGCTAAATCCGTAGAGAGTAGAGACTACGTACCAAGAGAAAGTGCCCGAAGAATGGTTACTTAGAAAACAAATGCTATCTATTACCGTTAATATGATAGTCTTTTTTTTTTCCCTCACTGATTATAATAGTCTAGTGGTCATCAATGTATTAATTTGGTATATGACGCTTACGTAAGAAATAGTCAAATACAATATTAGTTGATTTTCATACTTTATAAATTATTTGTAATTAATAAGCAGCAATGTTACAAAAATACAAAAATAGTAACCACCACGAGTGGAACAAATCACTTGAATTGGCTAGAAAAGGTGTTCAAAAAAAAAAAAAAATTGGCTAGAAAAATACATCACTCCTAATTGAGGATATATTTGTAATTTATATGCAATGTTACAAATGGTATCCACGAGTGGAACAAAAAGTTGAAATGAGAAGAATATGAAAGTACAGTAGAATGAATTATATAGTTTTTGTAATGATATTTCACTTGATCAAATTGGTAACTTCATTCTTATGATTGCAATTCAAAGTATCTAAAAAGAAAAGAATACTAATGATCCAAAAGGGAGTTTTTAACTAGGTTTCTTTGTTGTTAGAATCGGAAAACCTCGAACTAAAAGCTAGAGTTATCTCCGAAATATGTGGAATTCTTGCCATTGAAGATATATATTCACAATAGAAAACCATGATTAAAATCGGAATAAGACTATTGGAACATTGGTTTTCCTACTTCAAGATAAATCCATTGGACTAGCTTATGATTTTAAACCGATTTTTGTTTTATCATATTTTAAACTGTTACATAAATTATGCAGTTATAAAAAATTGTATCCAACATATTGAACAAATATTGATTGAGGTTCACGCTTGATTCCACTTAACTTAAACCTTTGCAAATGTGAATTACTCATATTATACTATATAACAAAACTGCATCCAACATTTTGAACAAAGAAAAACAAATATTGTTTGAGGTTCATGATTGATTCCACTCAACTAAACCTTTGCAGATATAAACAATGAATTAGTGGTATACTATATTTTGTTGCGGTCCATAAAATAGAAACCCAAAAGACAAGTTTCCCATACCAAAAGAAAAAAAAAAAAAAAAATCCCCCATACCATAAAGGTCGAAAACACAAAAGTCACTTGAGACATAATGATGTGATGACTTTGTGTATTTTCTCAACCATCCAAAATGGCCGAGAGAATTGAGACCCCTCTTGACATTACATCACATTTATTCACTATTTAATCCAACTCCATTCAATGAGATTCTCTATTCAATTATTCAACTCTTCGTTCCTTTTCCCTATTCGCATGCATCTCTGTCTTTTGACTTAGAACCAACCTATTGGGGTTCCTATTTTATCAAATCATAACTTTTTGATCAACTATCGAATTATTTTATTTTCTCCATTTTAGCATCACAAAAATTTGCAATTTATTTGGTGCATGTGATATATGTACTAAATATTCTTAAGCCATTTATTAACAAGTCAAGAAATGAGCCATTCACAACTAAAACTTACTTTTGGATACTTGTCAATATTCTAAAAATGTTCTACGCTAACTAGACATGAGACTATTGTATAGTATATAAGTAACAAAGTTTTTGACTTGATACAAAAAAAATACGAAAAAAGATTTGTGTATTTTTATGGAAATCGAAAAATAGTAGTATACTTTTATGAAATTTTTTCTAAATAAAAATATTAAATAATAGTCACAAAATCACTAGTTTCTCACCATATACACATACAAGGTTGATCGCACAAGTGACAAGCCACAGGGTGTTTATAAGCTAAATCAATCAGGTACATTGTCGTGCATGTGTGTCATTACCAAAAAGGCCATCATGTCGATTGAGACGAGTAGGACCCGATTTTTGGTAAGATTCCAAATGCAATCCCGCGACAAAGTCGTCAAAGAGAACAGAAACATCGACAAATGAGAAGACATTAGTCACACATAAGACATATATGCACACATCTAGTCAAAATTGATGTGTCCAAATTATTGAGTCTAACAATACAACTAATTTGAGTATTCAAAATAATCAGCTTACTCTCTACTTATTCATCGAGAATAGAGTTTGGGAAACGAAGAATCATTTCAACCGTTGTTCAATAAGATAAAGGTAGTGATTATATATCCTTGGAATCTAGCAAAAGAAAACATAAAAATTAAAAATCTCAATTTCAGAAAAGCTAGAATAATTAAGAGGTTCAAAAAGAGGGAGAGACGCAACTGGAATTGACTAATAGCAGACAAACAAACAATTGTGCATAAATTAATGTCACTATTCAACTTTTTGTATTTTTCATTTCTAATATTGTGCAAAGTAAAACCTAATATAATGTGCATGGTTTGATAAGGTTTAGAATTATGTTTGTATTCGGATTATAACCAAAAAATTTGTTTTGATCCTTTTTCTTTTATCTTTCTGGTTTGGTTCATATTCAAATTCTTTTTTTTCGAAGTTGAGATAAAACATTTTCATATAAACCATATTAAGATATAGTTTGGTTTGATTCGGATCATATCGATTTCTCCGGATTTAACATCATAGACACTATGATCTTGAAGATAGATAGTGTCCTATACAAAGCACCATGTTCAAAGATCACATGAAACTGGAAAACAAAACTCTTTAAAAACAAGCCCATATCTCACTCTCAAGGAAGATCCATAATGGGTTTCTTCTTGGGCTTTCTCTTCCTTTGACTTTAATTTCAAACTTCAGGTTTCTTAGCTTATTAGTTATTTCTCCTACAAAGGCCTTTGATTGCTGTGTTACTGTATCTTGAAGAATCAGAACCTTTATATAAAGTCACATAAACTTTGCTTCATATTCACAATGTCATGCTTCTACTTTAAGCTTGACTTTACATTACATTGACATGAAGAGAAGTTCTCTTTCTCTTTAAGATTTCTAGACAAAACAACAATAAAACAACGGATCAAAAACACATTTCCTAGGAAATCTATATATATATAATGAGAGAGTTCTCTCTCCATCTAAGGTGTCCACATCAACATCCATGTCATCACATTTTATTATTTTGGTAGGATCCATATATCTTATTTATTAAGAAAAAAATATTAAAATAAATTAATTCACATACTTTATATTATTACCCTCCATTTAAAAAAAAAATTACAAAAAAATTAAATATGAAAAAACGGAAAAACAAATATAAAACAGATAATGAATAATTATATCTTACTCATATTTAAACATGAAACTTTTGAATTGAGATTGGAGAAATATAAAATAAGATAATTATATCTTAACATATAATGCGTAATTATTTTTAAATAGTTAGTGATAAGAAAACGGAAACTTATCATATATTTTAATGGAACAACAATCACTTTTAAGAATTACAATTATTTAGTACAATAAAGAAAATAAGAGTTAATAAATACCAAATTTAAAGGTTCTTACTTAATAAAAAAAAGTAATTTATTTCTAAAAAAAAAAAATTAAAATTTGAGAATATATTTGTTAAGGTTAAAGTATCAATTCCTTATACCGGTTAAAAAATAAGAAGGATTGAGTACATATTATTGTTTATAATTATAATATAATATAAATAGTTAAATTAAGAAATTTGTCTATATTATAAATGTTTTCTTAATTAAAACGTGGAGGGTTTTATATAAAAAATGAATACCTAAGAAGAAAAACTAAATAGTAATCAGTGTTTAGAAAATTAACATAGAATGAAAAAAATTAAGGTGATTTGAAATAAAACAAAGACCTATGTTTTAGTAATGGTATATTGAAGAGTTTAATAAAACTGTGTAATAATAATCTAATCGAATAATAAATTGTGTAATAATAATATTTGAGAATGCTATTTGGAAATTAGAATATTAATGGTATATTGAAGAGTTTTTTAATTAGAAAGAAGAATGATTTTGTTTTTTTTTTAAATAAACGTATTTTAAAATTAGAATAACCGGATTGAGGACGAACGGCGAGGTAGACAATGATTGTGGTTGATTTACTCTTACTTTGTTTTGTTATTTCAGTTCCCCTGTTTTTGTTTTACTCTGTTTCTAGCAAACTCTTTATTTGTTTCAATATTAAGACGACAAAAAAAAAAATAGAATAACTTATGATTTCGTAATTTACATATTTTAGAAAAAATCAACACTAAGAATACTATCTAGAATCATAATATACGTCAAATTATGTATGTGAAAAGAGAATTTTATATCTTTCAAACAGTCAAGATAAATGAAAAATTTGACGTTAAAATCCGATGTTTGTGAATAGCAATGAGTTTATATATGAGATTTGTTGTATACAAAACAATTTTACATCCACCAAAACATGGTCAAAAAAACCTTATGACAAAACATTTCATAAAGTTTTCTGATGTTCACTTTAATAAAAAGATTATGCAACTTATAAAAAAAGAATTGAGTATTCAAAGATAGGAAGGAGAAATGATATACGATATATCTTGAGAACTAATTCACAATCGAGTATATTATATATGAGTCAATATAAGGCGAAAAGAGAGTAAATATCGGGAAACAACGAGTGAATCATAGAAGATAACGAAAGAAATTGTAATGAAAAGTGTGAATTTTTTTTTACTATATTGGAAAGATAATGCACATGAATAAAGTAAAAAATATCAAAATTCAAATGATTAGATTTATACTCAAAGATTCGCATTGATAAAAAAATTAAATAAAAATCCCGCGCAACGCGCGGGTACATAATCTAGTGTTGACAATTAGACAAAATGTTATTTCCTTCTTGCTATTCACAAAACAAAACAGAGTATTTACATGGTTTTTCCTTCTTGCTGGTTTTCCAAAATGCACACCAACTTTACAGTGTTGTTCACGCAATCCTACCACGCTACAACGAAAACCGTGGACGCCCATAACTCACACTCCTTTACCACAACCGAGGAAACTCAAAGACGGGATTTCCTTTATTAGAGTTTCCGCTACATGAGTAGCGGAAGGTCTTAGAGATAGTTTGCTACTGATGCAAAGCGCAGCAACACTCAGCATTGTCTTTACCTCATCGATATCAAGACTGTTACTTAACAACCTCGGGTCCAAGAACCGTCTCACTTTGTCTTCTGCTATGTCTACACTTGAATCCAAAATCTCATTCATAAGTGGAGCAGCTGTATGCACCAGCATCTCGCCTCTCTCCGCGGAAAACGCTTCTTTTCCTGAAACCAACTCAAGAACCACAACTCCAAACCCATACATATCCATCTTCTTCGAAGCAATCCCGGTTTTTAGGTAGTGAGGGTCCGTATAACCCGGTGATCCCACCATCCTCACTTGTCTGGATCTAGGCGACATCGTAGGAGGCTGAACCATCGAAGAGAATCCAACTTTAGCTGACCCGAAATCGCAGAGCTTACAATTAAAGTTTTTATCTAGGAGTACATTGGAAGCTTTTATGTCCCCGTGCACGATCTGCGGGGTACATTTCTCGTGAATGTGTTCAATAGCTTGAACTAACTGTAACGCAATCGCTACACGGTTCCTCCATAGCAAGACTTGCTTGCTATTGCTTTGGAGCTTCTCTTGTAGATTTCCTTGAGGAAGATATTCAAGAAGAAGAGCACCATTTTCCTCTGAAATACAAAGAAACAGAACATAAGCCTATACGCAAATATATCAAACAACATGATAAAACAAATAAAGATCAAGACTTTGATTCTAAGAGAGACTTAATAACTACTGAATTTGATCAAAAAGATCCAAACTTTGCAGAATCAAGACAACAACACAATTGATCAAACACCAAAATTGAAGAATCTATGAGTTATCAGAAGCAGTACCTGAATCATCGAAATAACCGAGAAGCTTGACAATGTTAGGATGTTGAAGACGGAGTAAGATATCAAGTTCAAGTCTAAAGATCTGATAAAGACGGTGGCTACTAACATGAACCTTCACAGCCGCCTTGTCAGAGCCAGAGAAGCGAGCCATGTAGATACTACTATAGCCACCAGAACCAATCAATCTAGAGAAATTGGAAGTAAGAGTTTCCACATCATCCCAGCTATAACAAGTCACACCAGATTCTTTGCTTGTGGGTTTGTCGGTGATCGTCTTGGAAACATCAAATCTAACGCAATTCAAGAAACAAGCCATTGCAAAACAGAGCAAAACAGAGCACAACAGAGCAAAACAGAGCAGAACAGAGCACAACAGAGAAAGATTGAGTCTTTCTTTGATTTGGGAGATGGGTTTGGTTAGGGTTTTGTAAAAATGTAACTGCAGACAAAGGAAGAACAAGGGGATCGAAGAAAGTTATGGATTTGGGGACAATGAGTGATTGTTGGATTTGTAACGAAGGAAGAAGGAAAAGGTTTAGACTTTGGATTGGGAGGCAGAGTTTGACTGATTATTTATTAATAAAGCAGCCATTTTCGATGTTGAATGAAACCTTCCTTCGAAGTAGCTAGCTCTCTGACGTTCTAACTACTACTACTCTTCTTTCAAGTTTTGTCTCTTTACTTTTTGGGGCTAAGCAAAACATTTAGCACATTTCTTTTTCTTTTTATTTGTTTGTTATTAGGAAATGTAGTGGAAAATAGTTAAAATATAAAAAGTGATCATGTCACTAGGGGTGTCAAAATGGGTTAATACCCATGGGTTACCCGAACCCGCCCATAATTTTAGTGGGTTTGGGTAGAATTTTTTTACCCATATATATAAATGGGTTTTAGTGGGTTACCCTATTAGGGTTATGGGTTTAATGGGTAAAACCCATTAGGGTCATGGGTTACCCATGGGTTTCAAAACCAAAACTAAAAAGTAAAATTTATATATATATCTATATTAATATATTATGTAAAATTTATATAAATATATGTAAAATATCTTCTTTTCTTTACAACTATATATGTAAACTATCTAAAATAACTATTAAAGTTTACATTTTACCTAAAAATAAAAGTAAAAAGTAAAATATATGTATAATATCTAGATTTTTTTAATTTATTATTTAAAAACTTTTGTTGGTTTACAATTTTATGTTATTTTTTTGGATTTTTATTATTTATATATTTTATTATACATATATATGGGTACCCATATAACCCATTAAGCCAATGGATTTATACAATAATGGGTTTGGGTATGTAAATTCAACCCATATAAATATATGGGTCGGGTCAAACCCGTCCATTAAACACTCGAACCCATATGGGTTTGGGTCGGGTCGGGTCGGGTTACCCATTTTGACACCCTTACATGTCACGTTCTTCTCCGTTGAAACGTACACTCTCATGTCAAGTTTTTTTTAAAATTTCACATTCTTTAAGAAATAATATATAATGATAATTTTAACCTTTTAATTTTTTAACATATTTTAAAGAGTATATTATTTATTATTGTTTAATAAGGGTAAAATAGGTAAACAGTTTTAAATTTGACATTGGAAACACAAAACTTCTATCTATGTGGAACAAAGTTTTTTTCTAAAAAAATCATCTTTGTGGGACGGAGGAAATATAAAATACCAAATTACTCAATAAAACTAGTGTTTCCATAATGCTTCGGTGTTCGGTTCTTCGGTTCCATTTGGTTCGGTTTTATTCGGTTCTTCGGTTCCATTTGTTTCGGTTTTATTCGGTTCTGGTCTCTTACGATCCATACAAAAACCGAAAAAGTTTCGGTTCGGTTCAGTTCGGTTCGGTTCGGTTCAGATACTTTGAAATCCGAACTCCAATGGATATCGGTTCGGTTCGGTTCGGTTCAGATACTTTGAAATCCGAGCTCCAATGGATATCGGTTCGGTTCGGTTTTGATTATTTTACCCAAAATACCCAAAAACACCGATATACCCAAATATCTGAAACCCTAATTGACAAAATTGTAATGGGCCAAAATATATTAGTCCAAAATATCAAAAACTTAACAAAAATCTATTGGATTAGAGGTTGGAACAAAATGTATTGGGTTTAGGTGTATGTTTGTAGAGGATTGACCAAACATTTTCGGTTCCATTCGTATACCCATGAATATTTGGTTCGGTTCGGTTATTACCCATATCCAGTGGATAATGTGAGATCCATTCGGGTATTTAGTGGTATCTAGAACCGAATCAGAATTCTTTTTTCGGTTCGGTTCGGATCTTCGGTTCATGTTTTTATACCCATGCCTAATGCTCCCAATGTAATATTCTTTTTTTTTTGTTGAAATGCGATATTATTTTAATCAACAAAAATAGGTTAATTTACAAACAAAAGAAAGGAAAAACTGAAAAACGTTTTGAGCTGAGCTCAATGGAATCTTGTTGTGGAAATATTGTTTAGAAATGTTATGTAATATTTGTATACATTAATAATTTCAGTTCTAATTCTACATGTATTTATTTGAATTTATATGTGATAATTGAATTTAAAAGAATATAGTTGAAATAATTAAATTTAATAGAATTATTTGTAAGATACATAAGTTACAGGAACTAAAAAATATATGAGAAAGATTTTAAGATTTTGAATAGTGCACCCTCAATTTGAAAGTGTACATTTCAACGGCTATGCAGTGGATAAAGCGAAATATATTTAACCATCTCGAGAAAGCCAATAGAACCATATATATGATGAACAGTTACATTTTTTTTTTTTTTGTAAATGCTCAATAGTTTGTTTAAGCAGATTGTCGTGTAAATTCATATACATCATTTGAAAATGTTTTAAGAAAGGTCTTCATCACTCGATCTAGATATATCCAATATAACAATAAATATGCATATGATCAGTTCAAATTATCCCTAGAGCTATTTAAATTATTTTTAGTTATACTATTAAAATTAATAATTTTTTTAGAATTAAATTTTAAATATATAATTTATATTCGTAATAAATTTAAAATAAATATAGTCCATATATATATATATATATATATATATATCTCAAAAATATTAACTATGAAAAATTTAAAAAATATTTTTGAATTATATATAATTAAAATTCGTAGTTAATATTAAACCAATCATTATCCAAAATATTTACTACATCAACCCAAAATCTAGATAATTTTATTATATAATTAAAAGTCAAAATTTATATCATAATTATTAGTTTAGTTTCATCATTATCTAATATTTTCGCAAAATAATAATAAAAAAAATTGAGTATATAATTTTTTAATATGAACAGTTTAATTTTGAATTTTAAATAATATTTGTAAAAACTAACTAATCAAATTATTTTATTTTCGTTTTCTGAATTTTTAGTTATTAATTAAGGACAAAAATGTCATTTTGAAAAAAGAATAAGATACATCTCAAATTGTTAAAACTTATAGTATACATTTCAAATTTCCAATAAAATTTAGGGTATACAATCCAATTATTCCTTAAGAGGTCCATGCATTATTTAGGGGTCAAATCCAAAAGGACTCAGAGATTCACGCAGAAGATTTTAAGTTTTCAAATTAAGCTAAACAAAATTTATTGTAATATTAAAGACGGCAACCATAATTGCAACCAGATAATTAGTTAAGGTTTTAATTAAGAAGTTCTCGAACTCAAAACACAAAGATTAAAATCAATCAACTCTCGTTGCAGGGATTATCTATGCCTAGACCTTAGAATTCTAAATCTCTTTGCAAATTCAATATTTTAGACACGCGTTAAACTCATGTTTGATTAGTTCACAAAATCTTTAAACCAAATTTCTTTGCGAATATGAATTTTGTTCATCTAGGATTATTTTCAGGAAATCAATAACACTTTCATGCCAACCAATTATCCTAAGATCTAGATTATAAGTGATCAATTTAGAACTAATATTAAATCAACTCCTTATGAAGAACTTATAAGATTACCCTAACATTTTTGTCTAAATCAACAATTCATCCTTAACCTTTGAAAACTCCTAAATGTAATAAGCAGATTACTCAGACATAATCAATGAAACACAACTAATAGACTGAATAAATTGCTTTAAGAAATCATATGAAGAAGTAAGGGAGTTCAACATCTTCTCTCTACGAGTGAGTTTATGATTTATCTCTAAAGCTCTCTAGACAAAATCTCTCAAAAGTTGGTGAATATAATAAGCGTAGGAAGATGACTTGTTTTGAACGGAATGGTCGAAAACTAAAGAAATAAACCGTGTTTTTAGAAAAAAAAAATTAAAGTTCTTTGATAAATGTTTTTTTTTATTAATCTAATGATTAATTTTACCAATCTTTAGGTTTTTTGATATAGATTTAAATGATCCGATATAATAAAATAATTTTTCTGAGAAGCTTCTAAATTTTATTGTACCATATTTTAAATTTTACACGGTCGGAGAAGAATCATTGTCCCAATGGTTTTCATTTCTCTTTCTAAGAAAAAATAATTTTTGGCTCCAATATTTAAATAATGTCGTCAAATCAAAACGTTAGATCTTCTGTCACTTTCTTTGTCTTTTTCTTCAGATAAAACGTGAAAGATGCTATTGTAGACCAAGTAACCATTCTCCATAAACCCTACCAAACACCGACAGTCTAGTCTTAAATTTAATCACACACATCTTATAATATAAAGTATGGTTTTTAAAGTTAGTAACTTATAGGATCGTGACACGTGGCAAATCTATCGATCTTAGATTTTGACACGTGTAAAACAAAAATTTCCTTTTTAAAATAATAAAAAAGATAGTTGAAAGTAATTATAAATTTAAATAATTTTAAAAATGTAAAAGATCATTATAAGGATAATTGTAAATAATTAATATTTCTATAAAAAATTTAAAAAATTTCAAAAGATAATAATAATAAGGAAATTATTCGTTTTATATAATTAAAATATATATTTCAATTAAACAAGAAAAAATTCAAACAAATTTATTAAAAAGGAAACATATGTTATTATATAACTAATATGATATATTTTTGTTTCTCAATGTTAGTAATTAATAGTTTCATGAACCGTTATCAGTCAAAGATTTTATCATGTGTCATGATTTAAATAGTTTTAAAAATATAAAAAGATTATAATAAGAAAACTATATGTATAAATAAGGAAATTATATGTATATTTTCCATAAAAAATCGAAATTATAAAATTATGATAAACGTTTTATTTATAAGTTACTACCTGTACAAGAAAAAGATTTTAAAATAGAAAAAAAATTAAGAAAATTATACAATCAATTATTAATCCTATAAGAAAAAGGATTGTAAATAGTTACCTTTAAATAAACAAATACATTATCTCATATTTTCTCATCAAGCAAACTAATTTCTTAACGATGTTATATCATATCAATTATAGAAAAAATATTTCGAATCACGATGTTTTCTTAAAAATAGCATATGATATTCAAATCTAATGAATATATGGCAATTGAGGCAAATTAATAATGATGAACAGCGATAGACATAGACTAGAGTTATTGTCAGAGAGGCTTGGTCCAATGTCGGAGGAGATAAAGAAGGTGGAGTAATAAGAGAAGTTGGGAAAAGAGGATAAGAGACGGTAACAGTGGTGTTGGTGTTGATGATGGTGGTTCAAGCTTGGTGGTGGTAGCGGCGGTAAATATTGATGAAGGTGGTGAGTCGGAATTAGCGAGATTCGGTATTGTTGGTGGTGGTGATTGTGATAGTAGTGAGATTTAGTTGTGGTGGTGGGTCAGAATTGTGAGACTCGGTGGTGATGCCCGACAAATGCGAGAAATGTAGATAGGGAAAAAAATAAATAAAGATATGGTGGTGAAGAAATCCGACGAGAGGGAGAGAAGGAGAAGAAAGAGGAGTTCGAACAAAAATAAGAAAAATCTAATGAGAGAAACATAGAGATTTGAGAATTAGAAAGAAGAGGAAACGAAGAAATTAATAATATGAGCAAAAAAATGACAAAAACCATGTAGCAAATAGATAATGTTTAGACTGATGTTTTTTTTTTGTTTTTTTTTCAGTCTTAAGTTATTTAGTGTATATTCTCTAATTCTTTATAAAGTTTTCTCTTTCTGTTGAGGATATTTCATATTATCAAGTAAAGTTACATGACATGGATATAGACGGTCTCATATTTTCTCTTCTTTTATTGTCACAATTTTATTATGACGTCAAACTTTTCTAAACAAAATCATATATTTACGTATCTCATACTATATGTTTACATATTATACATATATCGTTCATATATTTACGTAACTATATAGTTTTATCTTTTCTTATTGTCATAGTTTTGTTTCCATCTTGCCCACATTGAAATTATAAGATGTAACACACTCTTCCGATGGATATAAATAACTTATTAAAATTCAATAATACAATATATGAATATTTATGACTTCATAACTTATAATAAGAAAAGAATTATATAATTTTATAAATTGAACAATATTTATATTAGATGATTTAATAATTAGTATAACATAATTACAAATAGTGTTTTATATTATGCATTACGCTAATAAATCTATATTTAGAAATAGTTATGCTGCATTTTCTAAAATATATATGTTTATATATAGAATTTTAGTTAAGCTTACAAAAATAAAATAAAAAATGTTCAAAATGATAATCTTGACCGGCAATACGTGCAACGCACAGGTCCATATCTAGTACCATATAAAGTTTTAAGAACTAACAACTGAATTAAGTAGCTGCTAATTTGTCTTATTTATATGGAAAATGTTTGATAGTCTAATCATATATATACAATTTTAGAGATTTCAATACATTATTAAAAAAATATATAGTCAGCATTATAAAAATAGGCTATTTGACGGTTTACTCACCCTGGTAGACTAATCTATACTAGTATTTTTGCAGTCACTTCGGTGACGGGTGGGTAAAAATGCTTCCGGGTTATTTGGATATCCGACCCGTTTCAAAAAATTCTTCACAAAAAAATTTGTTGGGTCGGGTTATATTTAACCCCTCATACACCGGATATTCCATATTTAATAATTTAGATATTTAGAAGATTTTATTAAGATTTATAATTATGATTCCCCTATCATCTTTATTTGATTTGTTTTTAACTGTTTTGAATCATCATATAATACATAAAGTAAAATTAAAAATCAATTTTTTTTTCTGCATATACTGTGATTCGAAATTTTTAAAACGGACATATATTATCCAATTGACGAAAATGTGTGTTCAACGTTCAACATCGATTAAAATATTTAGACAATAATTCAGAATCATATCATAAATAAGAACATTAATAAAATAAATGAGTTTTTTGGCCGGATGGGTTTGGCGGGACGGGTTTTTGAATCAACAATAATAAAAAGATTAAAATATCATTAATCTACCGCTTCAATACGGACTAAATCCTTATTTTTTTTAATACCACAAATATTAGACATATTAAATTATTCTCATTTAAAAAAGATTGTATAAAACCAAAAATTGTCCCGTGGTATAATGTTACTTAATAACAATATTTATAAAATTTTAAAATATCATTAACATGCCGCTTTAATACATATTAAATCTTTAGTTTATTAAAATGTAAATGTCTTAGAGAATGATATGATTTGTAAACTTTTATATATAATAAATAATCATTAAATTTTAAAATAAAAACAAATCATGGGACGGGTTAAGAAATTACGGAACGGGTTATATTTCGGAAATGATTTATATGGCAGACGAATTTGAATCAATATTTATATACCGCTTTAATACGGGTTAAATCCTCAGTTTATTAATAATTGTCTCGTGGACTCGTGGTATACCGTTAATTAAATAATAATTGTAAACTATAATATAAATAAATATGTTATAAGGAGATACAATCTAGTTGAATGGTAAAAGACTAGATAACTTTCTCTGGTTATCAAACTTAATATATATATATATATATATATATATATATATATATATATATATATATATATATATATATATTATGGGAAATTGTTAAAAATGCCCCTTTTGGTGTGCCCCTTTTAAAAAATGCCCCTTTTAGATGTCCATTTTCAAAAATGCCCCTTTTTAAATATGAAAAATTTATAAAATTTTATTAGGTTTATAAGGTACTTATGGATGGTAACTATTACTTGAAGACTCGATCCAAGTATTTATAAGATTTTATAAGGTGTTTTAAAAGGTTTTATAAGATATTTTAAAGGTTTTTAAAGGTTTTTCAAAGGTTTTACAAGATATTTTAAAGGTTTTTAAAGGTTTTTCAAAGGTTTTAGATACTTATTTGTGTATGTTTTAATAATGTTACATACACAAATAAGATTTTTAGATACTTATTTGTGTATGTTTTAATAATGTTACATACATATTTGGGTAAATCTTATATTTTAGGAGCATTTTTTATAAGGTTTTAAAGAAGGGGCATTTTTGAAAAGTGGCATTGAAAAAGGGGCATTTTTGCAAAAGCCCCATATATTATTTAAGTTTTATGTCACTTCAAATGTGAGATTCGTAACAAACATCTTACATTTATATATTTGGACCGATCTACGATAGGATGCTTGCGCGGTCGAGGTGTCATTGTGATATGATCGAACTAGACGAAGAAATATGAAATTTCGGATTGTATTGCCTGCGGTACAATATAGTTAACACTAAAAAAATGTTGAATTTTATAAATATTAAATAAAAGAACATTATTAAATCAAATTATATTTGAAGCCAAGAAAAAAAGTTGAGGACGAGACAAAAATTTTAACGCTTTTACCGCTATCCGTGGATCCATCTTCGTTCGACGGGCGGTTAGCTAGTCTGAAAACTTGTTTACCAACTCTACAAATTACCACATAATTTTTTCTATATTTTGTCGTTACTTACACGGTACCAGGAATCAGTTCCTGGTCAACTATTCTGAAATTATTCTACCTCATGCTTAGCTCTAAAGTTCTGAAAGGATTGATATACCTCGATTTTTACCGGTTTTAACTATGTTTTAGGTATAGGTTTTAGAGTCTTTTTGTTATTTCTAGAGTCTTTTCTAGTCCTTTTCAGGTTTTTACACGTTCGGGACCAATTTGGAGATTATGGATCATTCTGGAGCAAAACCGAGAAGTTATGCTGCGCGAACAATCCGGAGACGAAAATACGTGTAGGTGTCGATCGACACCACCCCTGGTGTCGGTCGACACCAAGATCTGACGGCAATTCAATTTCGCAACTTATTGAAGTTATGAAGATTTGCAGATTCGGTCCAGAACTTTCTCTTATTTTTAAAGAAGGCTCAACACGTTTTTAAAACTTATATATATAGTTTTAAGGTCATTGTTTAGACCTAAGCTTGGAGAGGCTATTCTCCTTTTCTCTTTTGTATTTTGGGAGCAAAACCCTGTGGAGACTCCTTTTAGAGAAGATCTTTCTAAACTCATCTCTTTTATTGAATTTCTTTATGCTTTCTATTCATAATATGTTGTTTGTTTCAATCTCCATGTCTGAGTAGTTTGCTTGTTAGGTTTAGGGATTCTCATTAGGGATTTAGATGAATTAGTAGATCGATAACCTGTTAGGATAATATCTTTGGAGTTCTTCACCTAGATTGTTCTTAATGCTAATTCTAGAGTAATTAACTAGAATTTGATCATAGGATAATAGGTAGATTCGAGAGGTCATCTATTACTGGAACTATCTTAGGTGGGCAGAAATTACTAGATTCATTCGAGAGGTGGTTTAGGAATATCTGTGAACAAATCAAACCTGTTATTAATCCTAGTCTAATTCTAGGAGTTTACATTCGAGAGGTGGAACTTCCTGATATTAGGTTTAGTCAGTCAATTCATACGAGAGGTGGTTGGCTATAAATTAGTGATTTGAGTTCTAGAACCGTTCGTTAATAATCCTAATTAATTTGCTAGATCTACTATTTATTTATTTCTTGAGAAATCCCTAAGCTTGACGTTTTCTTCATCTGAATTTAAAACCCGATTTACTTGCTTTGCTTTTATTTAATACTAGATGTTTGCCCACGCGACGCGTGGGTTATTGTATACATTTTTTCTTTATGTAAAACAAATAAATAAAATATATTTTGTAAGCAAAACAATAATAATAACGCATACATAAAAATAACAGATGAATGAGATAGTTAAGAGATCAATATATAGACTTAAGATTCTCACTTAATATTTTCGAGATTACAACTTGGTTCATTATATGTTTTACTTGCCTTTTTCCAAAGCATTACTAAATTTCAACTACCAAATGATAAATGACTATTCTATACAATTCAACGTCTACCTCCACCATCAACACTCTTAGAATATTGCCATTCACTTGAGACTTATGTTGTTTCGAAGCATACTCCATTTTTCTTATATTTCTTCTCTTCTTTAGTCTTCTTGATTTCTTCTTAATCTCTCTGCAAGAATATCAAATTTATTTGAGTCAACCCAAATTTAGGTTAATATAGATTGAATATAATGAATGTTTTCGGCAAAGAAAACCTACAATAATGCATCTTCTCTACTCTCTTCTTTTGAAAGACATCTAAAGTAGCACAAACGATTGACCGTGCGTAGGATTTTTTGGTTTCATGTCACCTCCTCTTCACAATCTCTTACAAAAGTAACAAATATATATATATATATATATTGAAACACCATTTGTTGAATTAGAAGAGAAAATATTATACAAGTTACCAATAATAGAAAACTTGGAATATGATGGTTTGTGAGATATGTGTCTTAATATTTATAGGGAATTTTTTTGTAATAAAAGCATATTTACGTTAGATAACTTTGTAACTTCCACAATCATGTTTTGTTTTTGATAAAACTTTCACAATCATGTTTGAATGTCATTTATGAGTAAATTTAATTGTATTTATATCATAAATTTTTATGTTACATTCCAAAGAATTCATTGTGAAGAATTTATTTTGTATTAAATGTATTTAAAGAATTGTTTCAATTTACAAGTTAGATTTTAAGGACTAAACGTTACAAAATTGTGTAATCTTTTATATTCTTTTTAATTTTCAAATTAATACAATTTTCAACATTTTCCATTAGTTTTATTGTAATCATTACTACTAACATTAATTAATATGGAAGTTACATCAAAAATTGTAAACATAAATAAATATAAATCATTTATTTCATTTATAACATAAATATAATTATTAGTATGGAGGTTACAAAAATGTGAGGAAATTCATAAAATATATTTATTATAAATTATTACTTAAAACTTCAAAATTATTATATGGCAATGATGTGGATGCCAAGCAGCCCAATAAACGTGAATTTATTCTTTTTTTATTGTTCAACTATGATAATAATTTTATTTAGTATATTTGAGCATTCAAGGTAAAATAAACATTATTAGTGATAAAAATGAAAATGTACAATGATATTCAAATATTTAGTCTAAGTTGCTGATATAAACTAAATCATAACCTAAAGTATTTTACAAATTATTTTGTAAATAACAAATTAAATACATTTCCTATAAAATCATATGAACTGCAAATAAAAGCTTTCAAAAAAATCCCAATGATTAGTTTCATTGTTTAATCTCTTTTTATATTCCCCTTTATTTAACTTATATTTATAGGTTTAATTCTAATGATTTCATCTTTATAGTACACGCTAATTGGATATGGAATATCAAATTTTATATATATATATATATAAAAAAATCCTTACACTACAAAATTTGAATTAAATAAAATTTTAATGATCTTTATATTATTATATGTTGAATCAATAAAACTAAATATATTGATGAGTATACTAAAAAATTGTATTACAAAACATTATTACAAAATTGAATTAAATAAAAAATAGTCAATTCACAATTATATTACAAAACATTATTTCGTTAAAACAATGCATACTCTTAAAAATAAAATAAATATACATGAATATGTAAGAAATAATCAAACATTTAAAGTAAAAAAAATGAAGATAGTTTCTTTAGCTTGATTCTCTTATTGCGCGATGGTCGGAATTAGTATTTTTGAATCTGCATCAATAAAGTAATTTTATTATAGCCATCAAATTTATAATATACATATGTAATTTAAAATAAAAATATTAAAAAAAACAAAGAAAGAATGGGAGAAATACATAAAAACAAAGAAGAAATAAAATTGAAAAGAATGTAAAATGTATATTAAACAAAAAATATAACCAAACTCTTACAATGATATCTTAATTGAGTTTTTAACTCATGCAAGAGCATAAACAAAACAAAGAGAATATTTAGGATTTGAGACATAGTGGAGGAGGATGTGAGAATGGTTATTTATAGGAAAATAAGTGATGGAAGTTATATTTCTAGACTAATTAGATTATAAGAGTTACAATTATAATTATAGTGTGTTTAAATGACAATGAATTGAGAAAAAAATAGTCAATTCACAATTATGTAATTTCAGTTACAATTGAGTAGTAAAGTGTAGATTTAAAGTATGAATTAATATATATGATTAAATGTGTTATATTTTAAGTTTAATTGAAAATAAATATTATAATTTTAAAAATGCCAAGTGGACCAATCATGGGAGAGTGAAACCCTACTTTTATATGTATGATTCTTATTTTTCTGTTTAGCTTAATTCAAAACCTGTTAGTCTATTGTGTGAACACGAGAGCTTTGTAGAATTCGACCCTAAAGTACTGCAATTGATCTCTTATTTGAGAGAGTAGTCTTAGGTCTTAATTTGATTCACATCAAGGATATTTGACCAAAAACATAAGTGTTTTTCGGTAAATTAAGCCTTTTACGATGATGAGAATTTTTTTGCAGCGGACGAGAAATATGCTCAAATTGGATTAAATCCTCCGCCTTTTGCTTTCGATCTTTTATCTTCTTCACCTAAACAAAGCCTCAACACATCTAAGTTGAAGACGAGTGAAGAACGAAGAAATTTAAGGTTAGAATATTGGTTAACCACTCCGTTATAATGAATCGAACCAAACTGAAGATTAAATAAACTAATCTAATTATAATTCATGCCGATTTATTATTGGCCAATAACCGAAACCGAACCAATTTCCAGTTTGGTTCGGTTCAGGCAAATCAGTTCGGTTCGTGCAAATCCGTCAGATTTTCATCCCAGGCCTATATAGAATCATGTGACATGTATGGGTGATAAAGAAGCCATTTTTATGGAAAACTAGAGAAGAAGATAATAATTAAATCCAGCTAAAAATTCAAAATTGATTCTTTTTGAACCAATGTGATAATGTTTTTTTTTTTTTTTGGGTAGGAAACCAGTGTGATAAATGACAAGTGGCTACAAGTGATAAAATAAGGGAAAAAACCCGAAAAAACCGCCATCTATTTTTTTTTTGGACGTTTAATACCTTTGTTTTTAAATTTGGAATAAAAATACCTCATTTAGTTTCGATTGCCTTTTAAAACAATCGTTTTTTTAAACTTGGTAATTTCGAACCCGAGACTTAACAGTCATCACTGAACGTAACGGAACTAGTTAACAGTGTTAAACTTTAACCCCACGTGTTTATATAATTATATACCATCTGTTTGCAACACATTATGAGAATGTTAATGTAGCTTGGTGGTAGCGTGTGTCTTTTTGAAAGCTACAAGAGCTGGGTTCGAATCCCAAACCTGTTTTTTTTTTTTTCCTTTGTTCTTCACTTCTTCCTCTCAGATCAATGTCGAAAGAATCAACTAATCATTTTTAGGAATCACATCGGATTTGAAAACAAAACCATGATCTTATGGGTATTGTGATAATACATAAACAATTCAAAAAACAACCTTCAATCGGATTGGTAAACAACTTTAAATCTGAAAAAATGAGAGATTTTTGATATTGAAAACTGGAAATCAAATTACAAATCTCCTCCTTTGCATCATCGGAGATCTCAAAGGAAGAAGTCGTCGTCACCACCGGAGAAGAATCGAAAACCGACGCGCAACCACCAGCTCTTGAGGTTTACAGAAGAAATTATTATTTTTTTATTTAAAAAAAAAAAGAAAAAAAAAAAAAGAGGTTGAAGAATCGAACTCAGCTCACGAGGTATACAAAACCAACGTGCAACCAACAGGCCACATTGACATTCTCGAAAAATTTTGCAAACAGATAGTATATATTTATATAAACACGTAGGGTTAAAATCTAACGCCGTTAAATAATTCCGTTACGTCCAGTAACGACTGTTAAGTCTCGGGTTCGAAATTACCAAGTTTTAAAAAACGATAGTTTTAAAAGGCAATTGAAACTAAATGAGGTATTTTTATTCCAAATTTAAAAACACAGGTATAAAACGGCAAAAAAAAAATAGATGGCGGTTTTTTCGGGTTTTTTTCCCGATAAAATAACCTCAATAATTGCTTATAAGAATTTATAGCCATTCATTTTCACAACAGCTGGTCGTCAGCTAAGAGTCCACTCTTCTCTACTCGATCTATTACTAACAGAGATCTAGCTAAAAGCATAAACAACTCTTCCTCTAAATATTCATTGGAAGAAAAAAGCGATTTCGAGAAAAGGTGAGTCATGTTGATTTTATTACTTTTCTTTCTTTAGTTTTATGTGGAAGCAATTTCTCGGATCTTTTTTGTGCATTTGATGTCTTCTAATCGTCTTTAGTTTATGCACATCATAATATGTAATATTCATCGTGCACAATAGAATATGTTTTACCTTGTGATGTGAAACAAAAAATTATCTTTTTGAAAGATCTTAAATTCCTAAAAAAAAAAAAAAAAAATTTAACTAAGATTCAGTTAACCATCTTAGAAATTTAACACTTTTAATGATTCACAACAACAACAAAAAACGAAAACTGAGAATTATAATCTGAGTCCGATCCAAGACCTAAGTAAACTTCATATTATATCTACACAATATTTCTAAACTTCATATTATATCTACACAATATTTTGGAAGTTTTAGTTAACTGTTACAAATTGGAAAATATGAAAATTTAATGGCTAAGGTAATGAAATATATATTAGGTCATTTAGTCATCTTAAGTCCAAGTCTTTTTATCGCTATCTAGCCTTTGTCTCAAAGCTCTCATGGAATCTATATCGATCTACTTTATCTATCCTTTTGTGGCATGGGGGAATGCCCTTCTTTGTAATGTTTTAAACTTTGGGATCTTTGAATCCTTCTTCTCTTTGTACTTGGAATTGATTTGAATGAATGAAACCAAGAATTTGCTCAAAAGAAAAAAGAAGTCCAAGTCTCTTTATATTGTACAGGCATTAAATAATTTTGACATATATTAATTGAGTGGTTTATTAATTGTTTTCATTAAATGTGTTAACTATTGCAAAAAAAAAATATCTAAAATGATTTGCCAAGTAACCCAATAAGAAGAAACTTAAAGTATCAAATTTAAACCTTCAGAGTCTTTATCTTCAGCTTTTGTAATTTTGTGAAGTATTCATGTATGCTAATAATAATAGAAATGCAAGTAGCCAGTTTGAAAATCAATGAGAGGATGGTTCCTTTCCTTGCTATGGTTTCCTCTTCATTACCTCTAATTTAATACTTACTCACGTTTCCTCTAAAACAGGACAATTATGGTTGACGCAATTGTATCGTTCGGTGTTGAAAAGCTTTGGGAACTCGTGAGCGAAGATTATCAGCGATTTCGGGGAGTTGAAGAGCAAATTACTCAGCTAAAGAGTGATCTGAAGATGTTAATGTCCTTTCTGAGTGATGTGGATGCAAGGAAACAAACAACTGCACTTGCAAGAAACTGTGTGGACGACGTAAAGGAAATAACGTACGATGCTCAGGATATAATTGAAACATTTCTAAAGCGAGAACAAAGTGAAAGAAGTGGCATCAAGAATCACATGAGAAGTCTTGCTTGCATTCATAGTGGTCATAGGAAGAGTACTGCCTTAGAAATCACAAGCATTAGTACGAGAATCTCCAAAGTGATCCAGGTTATGCAGACTTTAGGCATACAATCGAACATTATTGAAGGTGGGTATTTGCAAGCTCAACAGGATAGAAAAAGGGAGATGCGGCATACATTTCCTATTGAATCTGAAACCAATCTTGTTGGTTTGGAGGAAAATGTTGAGAAATTGGTTGAGGAATTGGTGGGAAACGATAGCAGTCTTGGGGTATCTATAACTGGCTTGGGTGGTCTTGGCAAAACCACCCTTGCCCGGCAAGTTTTTAATCATGATAAGGTAAAAGGTCATTATGATGGACTTGCGTGGGTGTGTGTATCGCAAGAGTTTACACGGAAGCATGTGTGGGAGACCATCTTGAAGAATCTTAGTCATGGAGATTACGTTGCTAACATGAATGAAGACGAACTTCAGGAGAAACTCATTCAATTGTTGGAAACAAAAAAGGCTTTGATCGTCTTTGATGACGTATGGAAAAGTACAGACTGGGACACAATAAAGCGAATGTTTCCAGAGAGAAAAGGTTACCTCTTTAGTACAATATACGCTTAAGCTAGATTTTTTCGTTTTCTTTTTTTACCTTTTAAGGAAGATAATCAAAAGGCCCACAAATTGCTCATAAACACTTATGTTGGTTAATTGCAGCTGGTTGGAAGGTGCTGCTTACTTCTCGCAATGATGATGTACATCCACAATGTGTCACCTTTAAACCAGAAGGCCTAACTCTTGACGAATGTTGGAAACTTTTACAAATGATAGCATTTCCTAAGAATGGCACAACTGGTAAGCTTTACATAAACCGACCATATATCTATATATATAATTATATATACATAAAATCAAACTATTTTTTCCTCAATTTATTTTCACAAAATTCCCTCTTTTATGTTTGCAAAAGAAAATAATAAACAGGAAAAATATGAGTTTCGTATTAAGCTTCCTGCTGTGCAATAAATTAATAAATTAGAAAAAGGAGCAAAAAACACTTAAATATATATTGCAAATTGTTTTTCTGGGTTTTTTTTAAAACTCATTTTCTATTTCTTTGGGGTTTTCATTTTAGAAAATGCTAAGCATAGTGACATAGTGTATAAACCAATAGAAAATTACAGAGCCATTAAAAGAAAACTAAAGTAAATTCAGCGAGATCAAGCAAACAAAGGTAAAAAGTAGTGGAGGTAAAAAACAAAGGTAAAGACTATAAACATAAACAACCACAGATGAGCCAATATTTAAAGTTGTGGATCACGAGTAACACACTCGAGGAAAGTCAATCCACTTCCATGGCACCAACTACTTCGTTAATCACTTAGTTGAACAAAGCTCATATTTTCAAATTAGGCAGTCAACAAGCATAAATTACAAATTCATTTATCCACGAAACACCTTAATCACAATTGATTGGCGAAGAATTATAAGCTCATTCTTTTTGTCAAAACATTATCACTTGAAATATTTTAATAATTCTAAATGATGTCAATAACAATACGTAAAAGAACCGAGCCCACTAAATCACTAAAATCAAAATCTGCGAGATTTTTCTTTTGATAACCAAAATTAATTTACCATGATCATGCATGATTCTCTCATCCTTAAGAAAGCCATCTACGATATCTCAAACGCGTCTAGTTTCACTATATCTTAAAATTAAACATCCAACGCTAATTGATATTTGACTGCATAATGTTGTGTAGGATATATAATGGATAAAGATATGGTAGAGATGGCTAAGGAGATGATAAAACATTGTGGAGGACTACCATTGGCTGTCAAAGTGTTAGGAGGGTTGTTAGCTGCCCAACACACACCACGTCAGTGGCAAATGATATCTGAGAATATTAAATCTCACATAGTTGAAGGGGGGATTAGTTCCAATGATGACGATAGCAGTTCACTTAATCATGTTCTGTCTTTGAGCTTTGAAGGATTGCCTAGTTATTTGAAGCACTGCTTACTCTACCTAGCCTCTTATCCAGAAGATCATGAAATAGATATAGACAGATTGTCTTATGTCTGGGCTGCAGAAGGAATAACAAATACTAGGCATTACGAGGGAGCTTCCATTCGAGATAATGCGGATCTCTACATAGAAGAGTTAGTGAAGAGAAATATGGTTATTTCTGAAAGAAACATGTTGACTTGGAGATTTGAAAATTGTCAGTTGCATGACTTGATGAGAGAGATATGTTTGTTAAAAGCCAAGGAAGAGAACTTTCTGCAGATTGTTAGTGATCGAACCTGCAGCTCAAGCGTACACTCTCAAGCTTCTAGCAAATCACGTAGACTCGTTGTGTACTGTACAAATACTTTTAATGGAGAGAGGAAGATGAAGAACTCCAAACTTAGATCTCTCTTGTTTATTCCAGTTGAGCATTGGTTTACGATGAGATCAATAAACTTAATGGAGTTACCATTGTTGAGGGTTTTAGATCTCAGTGGAGCTCGTTTTAAGGGAGTGAAGTTACCCTCTAGCATTGGAAAGCTCATCCACTTGAAGTATTTGAGTTTAGAGTGGACAGATGTAACTCATCTACCTTCATCTTTGCGGAACCTGAAGTCGCTGCTCTATCTTAATCTAAATACCTCCATTCTGACTGACGTGCCCAATGTCTTTAAAGATATGTTAGAACTGAGATACCTCTGCTTACCATTTGAAACAACTAGTAGGACAAAATTGGAATTGGGTAATCTACTCAAATTGGAGACGTTGAAGAATTTCTCAGCAGAGCATAGCAGTGTGACGGATCTTCACTGTATGATAAGGCTAAGGAGTCTCCATATCTTAATCAGTGGTGAGGGGTGGCATATGGAAACTTTATCTTCAACTCTAAGTAAATTGGGACACTTGGAAGATCTTACTATACAATCTCCCGAGAATTCCGTTCATCTCAAACACCCGAAGTTGATGTTACCTGATGTGCAACATTTTCCTTCTCATCTTACAACCATATCTCTACAATATTGTCGTTTGGAGGAGGATCCAATGCCAATTCTAGAGAAACTGCTACAATTGAAAGTGGTTTCTTTATGGTGGAACGCTTATGTTGGGGGGAGAATGGTTTGCTCCAGTGGTGGATTTCTTCAATTGCACAAGCTTTCAATATGGGAACTAGAGGAATGGGAAGAGTGGATAGTAGAAGAAGGCTCCATGCCACGGCTTCATACTCTTGATATTGGATACTGTAAGAAATTAAAGGAGCTTCCAGATGGGCTGAGATTTATCACTTCATTAAAGGAATTGACTATCCACACAGATCAAAGAGAATTTCAGAAGAAAGTTTCCAAAGGAGGAGAAGATTACTATAAAATCCAACACATTCCTCTTATTCAATATGACTGGCCACTAGAACCAGAAGACAGCGAGGTAATAATATATTATTTTCCCAGTTCAATAATCTGAGAAACAATTTCATAAAGAGAAAACGAATGACGATGGCTTGACTTCATTTTTTGATGGAAAACAAATTTGATTATGTACATTGTACAGTACTTTCATGGAAATTTAATCAGTTATTCTCTCTTTGTTTTTCAGGTCAATGAATATCTTCTCCATTGGATAGTGAGGCTATATATATATACTAGATCATCACCCGTACTATAGTACTGGTTGAATTTCATTTATTACAAAATTTATAAATTTTATGTTTTATAAATTTTATGTTTTAGAATAAAGTTGTGATATATTATAATAGTAAGTGAAAAAATAATATTTTTTTGTCAATCCCTATATATAATATTAGAATGAATATATTTTCCTTTTTCTATAGTATTCAATTATGGATATTTTTTTAAGATATGAAAACGGAAAATAAGATTATTTTTTTAAAAAATTAATATTGTTTGAACAATGAGTTAATTTATGATAACAACCACAAAATGAGAGTGCATATAATTTAGTTAGATCAAAAATCAAAATATCATAAATGAATCGCATCTAAAACGTAGATTATTTTGAATTACTTAAGAAAATTAGCTATTATTTTGAATTAATTTAGAAAATTATTTTTTCAAATTCTGATTCATTGGTTGTTGAAATAGAGATTTGTTTGAGCTAATTACAGAATTTACCAATTAATCACATAATCAAATATGTTATGAACATATATTTGGTATATAATAATATCAAATTCAATCCGTGTGTGGATTCTATATTTTCATTTTACAATCCGTATGAAAATATTGCGGCACAGTCTATTATTTATTATTTTCAAAATTGCTTGCAGAATCAAATTTTCAAATATTTAGAAGTGTCAAACCTTATTTAACTCATCTCATCATAAAATCTTAAAATGCCGTCTGTTATAAGGATCATAACTTTCTACTATATAATACATTACATTTAACCCGCCGCCTACTATAAATATTTTAAACATATCTTTTTAGAAAATCAAATTAATGTATTTATAATTTTTTTTATCTTTTTAATCTATTAAATATTTATGATATTCTTTAATATATTAAATTAAACTATTTAAAATGTTCCAAATTAAAATCTTTAAAAAAATTTATTGTATTATGTAAAATTATGAATTAAAAAAATGATATGAAATTAAATAGAAATATTCAAATAGTTATAAGGATCATAACTCATTTCATCATATAATACATTATATTCAACCCGCCGCCTATTATAAATATTTGTTTCAAAAAATTAAATTAGAGTATTTATACTTCATAAATTTTTGATCTATTAAGTATTGATGATATTAAAAAAAGGAATATATTACTCAAATACGAATTTTTGACCCGTTAAATTTGTTCTTTCATACAATGAATAATTTATATTCGTTTTTAAAAATTCAAATCTTGGTATATGCGGAAAAAATTTACTTTTTTTTTAGGGAGACTCACAAAAATGCCCCTTTTTCAATAAAAATGCCCCATTTGGCTGTCCATTTTAAAAATACCCCTTTTTATATACAAAATGACTAAATTACCCTTCTTTTAATAAAAGATATCACAAATATATAAGGAAAACATGAGAATGTGCACACATCAAAATTACAAATTTGATTTTGTAAAAACTTGTAAAACCTGTTGCTTTGGCTCTTCCAACATATGTCATGTCTTGTTTTAAACTTCCTGAACGGATTAATGTCCGGAAAAAGACTTAATGAACGGATTAATGGTTGGTCAGCCAAGTATCTGTCAAAAGGTGGAAAAGAAACAATGATTAAGTCTGTTGCTTTGGCTCTTCCAACATATGTCATGTCTTGTTTTAAACTTCCTCAAGAGTTAATATCTAAGTTAACAAGTGCTATTTCAAACTACTGGTGGAGTTCCAATGGGAGAGATCGTGGACTCCATTGGCTAGCATGGGAGAAAATGTGTAAGGATAAAGAAGAAGGAGGTTTAGGATTTCACTCCCTTGATAAATTTAATGATGCCATGTTGGCTAAACAGTATTGGCGTTTAATCCAATATCTGAACTCTTTAATAGCCCGAGTGCTTAAAGGTAGATATTTTAGAAATGTTCATCCTTTACAAGCAAAAAAACCAAACTCTCCATCGTTTGGCTGGAAGAGTATTTTTTCAACAAAAAAACTAGTTGAAATGGGAGCAAGATGGAATCTAGGATCTGGCTTTAATCTATCGGTATGGCGGGATTCGTGGATTCCAAATATTAACCCACGTCCTGCAAGAGGCAGAGGAAAAATCCTCCATCCAAATCTGATGGTTAACCATTTAATTAATCCGGTATCTAAACAATGGCACCTACCTATTTTGCAAGAATTTATGGACCCGGAAGATATACAAATCATTAGGGGTCTCCCTATAAGTCAAATGTATAAGCCGGATAAGCTTATTTGGCATCATACAAACTCAGGAAGGTATACGGTAAAGTCAGGTTATCGGCTTGCCCAATCTATGACAGAAACGATTGAGTGGGGTCCAAGTTGTAAATTGCTACAAGCACAAGCATGGAAAATCAAAGCTCCTCCAAAAATAAAACATTTTTTATGGCAAATAGTTTCGGGATCCTTGGCAGTTACGTCTAAACTAGCTCATCATGGGATTCGATGCGATATTATCTGTCAACGGTGTGAGATGGCCGAGGAAACAATTAATCATGCGCTCTTTGAGTGCCCACATTCTCGAAAGATATGGGAGTTATCCGAGATTCCCTTAGTAACAGGGTGTTTTCCTCTAACTTCGGAATATTCAAATCTAGATTACCTCTATTGGAGGTTACCACCTCCTCTGGAAGGGAGGGAGAAAAATTACTGTTACGCCTGGATTTTATGGTTTATATGGAAAGATAGGAACAGAAAGGTTTTCAAGGGCTGTCAATCTGAACCCATAGATATCTTAAACCACGCTCTGAGTGAAAAATTAATGTGGGAAGAAGCTCAATTGGAGCCGATTGAATCTTCAGCTATTAGGGAAGCTCTGAATGATCCAATACAAAATATTAGATGTCGGACTGATGGCTCATGGAAATGTTCGGATCCAACTATGGGTCTTGGTTGGTGGTGTTTTCAAGGAAATGATCATACCATACTACTGGGTGCTAAGTGTCTTCGTAGGTGTCCCTCCCCCCTTCACGCGGAGTTGGAAGTATTAATTTTATTATTTTTTATTATTCTTGATAATTCTATGTAGTTAGGATTGATTTATTGCATATCCCTCATTTTATGAATCAATTTATATTGTTACGCTACGGTATTGGGTTGTAAATAAAATGTAACTAAAATGAGTAAATGACTAATTAAATTGAATAAACCGTGTAAAAGTTTTAATAAATTGATAAGGTAAAAGTTTGAAAATAAATAATATCGAAAATAATGAGTAAGCGGATACATTTTTAACATAGATTAATATTGAATATTGTTCATAGTGAATGTGTAATAAATGAAATGTTACTAACTAATTTATGTAAAACTATGTTCCAAATATATTTAAGAAACATATGGGCTCACATATACATTTAGATGTTTTGTAATTTGTAACAAAAAATAGAATGTTATATATGTTAAAATTCTAAATGTTTTTTATAAAACATATAAAAAATATAAGTACAAAACATATAATAAACATTTATATTATATATTGTTCATCATGATTTATGCTATATACTTTTTACTTGTTTCGTCAATATATATAGTTTTTATTAACTAATTTCCTTTATTAATTGCTAATCTCTTAAATATAGAGGGAAAATATGCATAAGTACCACTAATGGCATTATATGTAATTAGTCTAGTAAATAGTGGACAATTATTAAGTTTGCTGAGAATTTCTCTGGTTGCGACATGTCAGCATGGCAGTCTTGTAAATCACACGTGAAGGTAAAGTTTTTTATTTAAAATGCTTCTCAATTAATATATAGGGGATTTATCAAATATCAACTGCAATAGAGATTAGAGAATCTAGTTATCCACTCGATCTATATGATGGCAACGATAAATTCAGCGGTACTTTGAAGAGATACTAACAAAAGAAACGCAAAACGTGTAGGTTTGTTGTCAAGCATACACCCAACAGTCCTCATTTGCTAAGTGCAACAAAACGAAACACGCCGAAATAGTTATGTTTTGGAGAAATAAATAACCAATGGAATAATGCGATGAATCACCAGCATATAGAATAAGATAAAAAGAGAGAGAGATGAAGACACCCAGAAATATAAACCTAATATACACATTTATCATGACACAACAGTTTTATAAACACAAATTGTCCTATGACTTTCCATTGAACTACACACATTTTCTTGGTGAGCATAGGACTCAAGTTTAACATATAGCATGACATATCACTCAGAGATACACACATTACCGTGTCTGAAATTAGTCCGCAGAGGGAAAAAAATACAAGACCTCATTTTCAAGTAAGTGCAAATCTGTAAAATAGAGCCTTTGAACCTTACAAGTTACAAGCATCGAATAAGTTGACCTTAACATTTGTCGAATTTGAGAACTAATACTGTATGAGAAGTGCAATGAGACATATGTTCCAAAACAGAGTTATTTCTCTTTTCTTGTTCACAAAGCATCTCCATTATATGTTTACATCCATACATCTTACGATAGCTCTAGACGACATACAAGGTATATCTCCATTATACATAAACAAGGTTTTTTCCAAAATAAAATTTTCAGAGATGGAAGAAAAACCATACAAGCAGGAGAGTGAAAGAACAAGACATTCATTACATATCTTTGTTGGACAATCAGACGAGTCTAGGTGGAATTTAGAATCCTATTATATCAATGAAAACATCTAATGATTCAAAACCTCAATAAAAGTTAAGCTCGCATGTTGTTGAAGCTCGGGAAGAACGTGTCAACTCTTTTATCATCTTGAGTTTTGGAAACAAGCGTGTATCAGATAAGATTGTTGCATTCCTTAAGCAACAAGCATTTTTCATGATGTAAACCGCAATATCTCTGTCTTGTGGTCTTCCTAAGTATTGTGTCCAGGTGAACTTTTGTAGACTTGACAACATGCATTCAGGAACAGTACTCGGTTGATTCCACGAAAGCATATCAATATTCTCATAATTCTGAGATCAAGGAGAAGAATCAGATTTAAAAAAAAAAAAAAAATGTGCAATAGAAAACAAATAATAGTTAATCGAAGGAACTTACATCCATTTCGGAGAGGCACGTTAGTTCTCTTAAGTTAGGAGAGTCTTTCAGGAACCGGACAAGGAGATTAGATGAATACTCTTTCCCTACAGATAGCGTGAGATGCTCAAGGTGGTTGAAGATAAAACCGTCACCAAACATAGCCTGCGGACGAATAGAAAAAGTATTAACAGAGAAATAAAAAGCGAGATCAAAGTCTTGCAGTTGGTAGATTGAAACTGATTACCTTTAAGGATATTGTTAGGTACTTGACAGAAGTGATTGATCCGATAAGACTCTTGGGATCAGCGGATTTAATATCAATATATGCTACCGTCAGCTTAGGCATATTCCCAATCATACATGGGTGACTATCATAATTAAGATCCACAAGATTGAAATACTCCAAAGAAGGAGTATCTATGACAAACTCATCTAAATCACATTTATAACCTATATAGAGTGACAAACGATGCAAAGATGGGACAATAATAGTAAACTTTCCCAAATTTTCCGGATAATCTAAAGCTACCAACAGATCTTCAAGAACGGGGCATTTAGATAGAAGCCGCTGAAGAGATACTTGATCGAAGTATCTAACACTTTTAAGTTCCAAAGTTTTGAGAGAGGGAAGACAAACCATTCGAGGAACATCCAAGAGAATCCCGCCATCTAGTCTCAAGATCACGAGCGATTTGCAGGTATACAAGCTACTTGGCAATATGTTTTGCTTCTCCGGATAGTAAAAGCTATCAATCTCCAGCTCACGTACATAGCGAGAAACTGCTAATACAACCCACATTTTGACATCTTCAGGTTTAAAATGTGAACCACTTAACTCAAGACGGAAGCTTTCTATAACCGGAGCTCTATGTAACGGCAGATTTCTATTAAGAAAACACTGTAAACTCTAGAATTCAGGTTCTGAATAATATATATCACCGTAATCAAGTTTTGTCAACCACATCCAGAGAAACTCCCATCGTTTCGACAAAATGCTAATTGATACAGCAACTCTAGTAGGAGCAAACGACAGTATGTTAACCAGTACTTCATCAGGTAACCCACTGATTCTGTCCATCTCTTTACAACAATCAAGAAAATGTCACCCACCCTGAAAAGCAAACACACAATAAAAGACTCAAAAGGATTTATCTCAAGCCAACCAAACAAGAAGAAACAAAGAGGAACAGGAGAAAAACCCTAGAAAGTTATTCCAACAAACACAAGATAATGTTCTGAAAATTTATAGTTCTGAAAATGTAACAGACCCTGGAAAACAAACACAAGAAAACACAATAAAGACTTGTATCTCAAGCCAACCAAACAAGAAAAAAAAAAACACAGCCACACAGAGGAACAAGAGAAAAACCCTAGAAAGCTCTGGAATGTTAGGTGATGTGTCTTTCTCCAGTGAAATGGAGGCTCGATTTTTACAACAATCAAGAAAAATTCACGGACCATGAAAAACAAACACAAGAAAACACAATAAAGACTCAAAAGATTTGTCTCAAGCACACCAAACAATTGAAAACATAGTCACACAAAAGAACAGGAAAAAAACCTAGAAAGCTCTGGATTGTTAAGACTATTTGCCGTGAAATTCAGTAAAGGCTCGATTTTTCCGCTTCTGAACCGGAATTAGAGGTAAATCAAAAGAGCCTGAAGAACTGTGGAAGCATTTCTGGAACTTCAGAATCACAGAGCTTCGTAGTGACTGACACTACACTTAACTGGGTTTAGGGAATGGTTTCATACTCAAATGGGCCTGGTCCTGGGCCTGAGACTCTTTCTTCTTTTTCAAGGGTACTTGTCTCTTTTTTTTTTTTTTTTTTTTTTTTTTTTTTTTTTTTTAAAGGATACATACTTGTCTTATTTTAACATCTGACACTATTAATAGATTTTGTGAGTTTCTTTAGATGAGGTTGACAAAGAATATGATAAGGCACCTTTCCTAGTGCAATGCGAGTGTATAATCTTTGGCGTTGATATCTGTTTTGTAGAAGCATGGCGACACCTTGCATCATAGCCCATTGCAGGAAAAGATGGACTCCTCTCTGTAGAGGATTGAAGTCATATAATATTTACTTTGTGAACTTTTAGTCTTCATAAAAAGAAAATAACTCTAAGCATTACCTGTTTCTGGACACAGTTTGGTTGACCTTTGATTTCCCATGTGAGGCTGACAAGGGCCATAGCCATGGCACAATAGTGATGATATAGCCACCTGCAAAACCATATTAGGTTCAGAGTTTAATTCATCACTCCCAACCGATGACATAAGCCAAACGAAACACCACTACATGAATACAAATATAAGAGATACACTGCATAATAACAATACTAAACTCCCACCCACTGAGGACTTCATGGAAGCTAAAGTTCTCTATTTCTAATCCTGAAATATATAGAGATCTAACGTCTACTTGACAAAACCATATAAGCTACTGTTCCTGGTACACATGTCTATGCTACTATACCAAATGAAAGAGACCCTTTCGAGGAGAAAATCCCCATGTTTGCCAATCACCATGCCACATGATATTTTACAACATTCAAAGATAGTCATCATTTGCTAACTGCAAAAAATGAAACACACCAAAATAGATCCATTTTGGAGAAATAAATAAACATTAGAATAATGAGAAAAATCCGCACCAATTGGTTGGTTGATATAGAACTCAAGATCCAGACAGTAACATGACACTACACTCTTAGAAACCCAATATTTTCTAGACTTTCATTAAACTACACATGTGCTTGGTTGAACATAGGACCGAAGTTCAACATATAATGACACATCACTCTGAAATACACAAATTACTGTCTCCAAAACTAAAATTAATGTTCTATGGCCTTCACTAGCGACGTATGAGACACAAAGCACACTCCAAATTCAAAGAAATTGACAGCAAGGGCAACAACAAACTTCCAAGATCATAACAGTCATAATCGAACGATGAGGGAACATGTAAGAGTACCATGGACGAATATCGCTCCCCTTAGCTCTTCATATGTTCTCACGCATAGCCAACCCAGCATAGAGAACCAACAGCCAAGCCTAGTAAAAAGGATAAAAATTTACACTTTAATCTCAAGAAACTCCAACACAGACAATGTTCAGGCAACTCAAAATCAAACTCTAAAATTACCTCGTAGAGCTCGACAGGAAACGCAGGCAAACATCCAGATCTAAGGATTAAAAGTGTTGCAGGGAAAACAAGGAAAAGAAGAGCAGTCTTGTCCTGTTCCATGGCAACAGTAAAACAACCACACTGAGATAAAATCAAAAACATGAAATCGACATTAAAGGACACATGCAAACAAAAAAATACTAACTCTGTAGCTATTGTATTCTTCTTTAACTTTGAGCTGAACATCTTTACGCAAAGCTTGAAACTTTTCTGTCGACATACTAGGTATATCTCCACTATACATAAACACTTTTTCTGTCCAAAACAAGTTTTCATAGATGGAAGATAAACCATACGAGCAAGAGAGTAGAGGAACAAGACATTCGTTATAGGATCTTTGTTGGACAACAGACACGTCTACATGGAAATTAGAATCCTATTATATAAATGAAAACATCTTAAAAACTCCCATCCTCAAAGTCGAGTTCGCATGTTGATGAAGCTCGAGAAGACCGTGCCAACTCCTTTATCATCTTGAATTTTGGAACCAAACGTGTATTAGCCAAGATTTTTGCAGTCCTTAAGCGACAAGCGTTTTTCAAGATGTACACCGCCATATCTCTGTCTTGTGGTCTTCCTAAGTATTGTGACCAAGTGAAATTTTGTAGACTCGACAACATGCATTCAGGAACAGTACTCGGTTGATGCCAGAAAAACATATCAGTATTCTCAAGATCCTGAGATCAAGCAGAAGAATTAGATTTAAAAAAACGAAATAATGTGCATTAGACAAAAAACAATAGTTAATCGAAGAGACTTGCATCCGTAATGGAGTGGAGCATTAGTTCTCGTAAGTTAGGAGAGTCTTTGAGGAACCGGACAAGGAGATTCGATGAATACTCTTTCCCTACATATAGCGTTAGATGCTCAAGGTGGTTGAAGATAAAACCGTCACCATAAGCAACCTGCGGATGACAAAAAAAAGTATTAACAGAGAATTTTAAAAATGAGATTAACGACTAGCAGTTGATAGATTGAAATTGATTACCTTAGAGGATATTGTAAGCCGCTTGACAGATGTGATTGATCCGATGAGACTCTTGATATCAGCGAATGTAACATTGACATATGCTTCCATCAGCTTAGGCATATTCTCAATCAAATAGGAGTTGCTATTACTACGATCCACAAGCATGAAATACTCTAAAGAAGGAGTATCTATGAAAAACTCACAATTATACCATATATAGAGTGATAAACGATGCAAAGATGGGACAATAACAGTAAGCTTTTCCATATTTTCATGATAATATAAAGCTACCATCAGATCTTCCAGAACGGGGCAATTAGATAGAAGCCGCTGAAGAGATGCGTCATTGAAGAATATCACATCTTTAAGTTCCAAAGTTTTCAAAGAGGGAAGACAAACCATTCTTGGAACATCCAAGAGAATCCCGCCATTGAGTTTCAAGATCACAAGCGAGTTGCAGGTATACAAGCTACTTGGCAATATGTTTTGCTTCTTCTGAGAACTATAAATCTCCAGCTCACGTACATAGCGAGAAACAACTACTAAAACCCACATTTTGATATCTTCAGGTTTCAAATTTGGATCACTTAACACAAGACGGAAGCTTTCTATAACGGGAGCTCTATGTAATGGCAGATTTCTATCAAGAAAACATTGTAAACTATTGAATTCAGACTCTGAATAAAGTTTACCACCAAACTCAAGTTTTGTCAACCACATCCAAAGAAACTCCCATCGTTTAGACAAAATGCTAGTTGATACAGCAACTTTAGTCGGAGCAAACGACAGTATCTTAACCAGTACTTCATCAGGTAACCCACTGATTCTGTCCATATCTTTACAACAATCAAGGAAATGTCACCGACCCTGAAAAACAAACACACAATAGACTCTAAAAGATTTATCGCAATTCGCATGCCAACCAAACAAGAAAAAAAACATAGTCACGCAGAAGAACAGGAGAAAAACCCTAGAAAGCTCTGGATTCCGTAATTCTCCAGTGAAAGCTCTGGATTTTTTTCGCCCGGAACCGGAATCAGAAGGTAAATCAAAAGCTCCTGAAGAACTGCGGAAGCATTTCTGGAGACTCTACAGTTCTGAATCGAAAATGGGAGAAAGAAGAAGAAAGGTCTCAGAAATTCAGAATATTCATCACAGAGCTTCATTGCGACGACACTAGTCACTACACTACACAAGTGGGCCTGGTCTTGGGCCTTCTTTTTAAGGATACTAGTCTATATTTAACACTATCATCTTCAAGATCCGACACTTTTATCAAATATCAAATACAACATAAATTATCAAATATCAAATGCCACTTCCATTTACACAGAAAAAGGATGTTCAGAGTTTTCGTGGCCTAAGAAAACAAAAATGTGTGAATTGCAAAACAAAAAAAAAAGACAAGTGATTTTAACAGATGAGACCTGTGAAGTCTAATTAAGCTCTGCTCTGCTTTTACTTCTCTTCATCTTTGCCTTAACTCTTGATTTTGCCATCAGTGTCTCTACTGTGTTTATGAAGTTCCCAACAGCCATCACTACCAAAAGAATACCACAAACCATCACCTGAAAACGACATTAACGACAACGCTCTCAATAATTCTGTTACTTTTACTCCCTTCTCTATTGAATAGGATTTGTCGGCTTATACCGGGAATAGACACGTTGAAAAAAATGCCACAAGAGTGAAAATAATTACCTGCCATTCATTAACAACTCCAGTTACTGTTTTTCTTAACAACAGCAGTCCAACGTATGCTTCAAACACCTGCGTTTTAGCAAAAGTTACAAGCATTGTTAAGCCTAGTACATTACACAGAAAATCTCAACATTACCAGCATGAACCGCGCAAAGTTTTTTTTTGGATTGTTGTGGAAAGAGCAAAGAGGTTCTACTGTACAAGCCATCTTAAGAATTTTGAATGGGAAATTTTGACTTCCGAATTTATACTTGCGTCAATACAGAATCTATAGTTTTGAATGAGGTTCTTTGGATCTCCAAAGCCATAGAAATGTTCGCAGTAGTACAAAGAATGAAAGCATTAAAACTAGTAAACCACTTTAGCCTGGTGCACGGTAGAGCAAATGAAACACTTTAAAATGTTTAAGCATAAACTTGATTCATACATGTACACAAAGAAGCTCACCTGTAAAATGAACAGTATAGGACATAGCAGCCATAATTGTCCATCAACGCCAGCCGTTTCTCCCCATACGACATCCATTCTCTTAGCCTGAATATTAACCACAAGGCACACTTTAGAGCTACTTTTACAAAAGCGGATAGAAGTTTGGACTGATGAGAAAAAGTGTACATAATAAGGCACCTTTCCTAGTGCAATGCGAGTGTATAATCTTTGGCGTTGATATCTGTTTTGCAGAAGCATGGCAACACCTTGCATCATAGCCCATTGCAGGAAAAGATGGACTCCTCTCTGTAAAGGGTTGAAGTCATATATAATATTTACTTTGTGAACTTTTTAGTCTTCATAAAAAGAAAAAAACTCTAAGCATTACCTGTTTCTGGACACAGTTTGGTTGACCTTTGATTTCCCATGTGAGGCTGACAAGGGCCATAGCCATGGCACAATAGTGATGATATAGCCACCTGCAAAACCATATCAGGTTCAGAGGTTAAAGTCACCCCAACTTATGAGAATATTTTGATACAAAGCCAAACGAAACACCTAAATTCACTCCCCACAAAAAGCGGATTCCACGGAAGCTAAAGCTCCTAAATTTACCCATGAAATATTCAGATATTCAATTTCTACTTGACCAAATGATTGACCAATATACTCAGTGTACTCTGAAGAGGCACCAACAACATTACTTAAGTTATGTACCCTGAGTTTCACCAAGCAATACATATCCTTGGTAAATATAGGTCAACATTATCATGGTACATCTATATCCATGCCCTATAACTTTGTATATATTACGTAACAGATGCACCAAGAACACTCCCAATTTACCAAGAGCAAAGAGAAACTTAAGAGACCATAACAGTTATAGTTGACTGACTAAAAGAACCATGGATGGATATCACTCCCACTGGTTCTCAATATATTCTCTCGCATAACTAGCTACATCAATACAGATAAAGAGATCCTCTTTGGGTGGGGGTTTGGTATGTTATTAAGAGGATTCAATTGAAGCCAAAGCTCTCTGTTTAAACTCAGAAGATATATAGAGATCTAAACCATATAAGCTACCCTTTCCTGTGCACATGTCTATGCTTCTAATTTCTACCTCACATGTGTTTGGTAAGCATAGGACCTAAGTTCAACATATAACATAACAAATCACTCCGGAATTAAAATTTATGTCTTATAGCAAAACCTGCAGTCGGTAAATAGGTCTTCAGAGCACGACACAAAGAACACTCAAAATTTTATGCAATCAACAGCAAGAGCAAAGACAACCTTCAGTAACAGTTGTAAAAGAATGAAGAGAGAGTACCATGGACGAATATCGCTTCCATTAGCTCTTAATATGTTCTCACGCATAGCCAACCCAGCATAGAGAAACAACAGCCAAGCCTAGTAAAAAAGATAAAAAAAATTCACACTTTAAATCTCAAGAACTCCAACACATACAATATTCAACCAACCCAAAACCAAACTCTAAAATTACCTCATAGAGCTGAACAGGAAACGCAGGCAAACATCCACCCCAATAATAAGATCTAAGGATTAAAAGTGTTGCAGGGAAAAAAAGAAAAAGAAGAGCAGTCTTATCCTGTTCCATGGCCAAAAACAATACTCATCAGAACACAAAAATCAACATTGAAGCACACATGCAAGCAAAAGAAAAAAAATACTAACTCTGTAACGATTGTATTCTTCTTTAACTTTAAGCTGAACATCTTTACGCAAAGCTCGAACATTCACAGGTCCACAAAACATTCTCACAAACCTTCCTGCTTCACTCAATTGTGTGAATCAAAATTGAATCCGAAGAAGTGATCATAGAGAAAGAGATAGAAGAAACCTTGAGGTTTTGATGGTAGAAATGAAGATGTTTCTCCATCAACAAGCATGCATCTAGCACGATGCAGATCCTCTTCAAGCTACAAAATATAAAAGCAATTTCAGTAATTGATGAAAACGATTCAAAGAGAGATAAGAGATTTAAGAAGAGAAAATTACCTTTTCGACGAGTTTAGGATCGAGATTTTTGTTGGAGACGAGAGTAGAGTGGAGACGACGGATAGAGGAATCAACGGAGGAGGCTTTTTGACGGAGAGAGAGCTCTTGTTGAGAAGAAGATGAGATGAATGAAGCGGCGGTGTCATGAAGCTCCTTGACCTCATCTATGATTCGTTTAACTTCTTCTTCGACTTCCATTGATGTTTGATGATTGCGAAAGATGAGATCGGATTACGTTTTGTGGGAAAATATCAGAGATTGGATTTGTGGAGATGAAGAAAGTGGATTTGATTGAAATTGGTTTGTTCTGGAGAACGCAAGAAGAAGAAGAAGAAGAAGAAGATGACGAAATGTTTGAATCTATCAAAGTTTCTAGTGTTTGCGTTTGAGTGTGATTATCGGATTAACGAAAATAGCATCAATCACACGCTTGTTCACACCCACACCTTTATTTTTGTTTTTTCTTCTTTTATCTTTAAAAAAAAAATACAATTTAGTCAAATAAATGATAATTTTTTTTTTTTTGCCTTCACATTGCTAAGCTTTAAAATTCTTAGGGAGTCTCTCCAACGAAGATATATCATCTAATCTCTAAACTATTTATTTTTAAATTTGACTATTAAGAGTTCATTACTATTAATCAGTGTTCTAAAAAGCGGTTTAGGTGGTCGTTTAGACGGCGCTAGGCGCTCAGGTGATACCTAACCGACCGCTTCAACCGCCTAAAATTGCATAAATTTAATTTCAATGTATTTTTTTTCAATTTTCAACTACATAAATTTTAGCTCTATATATATTGTTTTGTTATGACTTAAATAATTTTTTTGTCTAATTTTTGTTTCGATTTAAGATTTTTAGTTTTCTAATAGATAGTTTTATATGATTTTTTTTTATAATAATATATTTATAATGTGTTATAATGTAAACGTCTAAACCGCCTAAAATCTCCTAGGCCCCGATTAGGCGTTCTAAGCGCTAGGCGTTGAGTCACCGTCCGTTTAGTGCCTAGTGCTTATTTGAACACTGCTATTAATTACTCTTTTAATGGAAAAATAAACATCAAAATAAGTTTGAAGAGCCTATATGCAATTTGTGCATTATTAAACCATCATCAAAATAACTTCAATTCAAATCTAATATTATTCTCAAAATCACAATTGATATTTTTTATAGTTTCCATCATTGTTTCTTTCCCACAATCAATTAATTTATAATTACAAAATTAATGCGACTAACTCAAACAAAAGGTATTTGCTAGAAAATGGTTGAAAATAGCAAAAAGAGAAAAGAAAAATGAGAATACAATTAAATCATAGAGTTTACAGTGATACTCGTGTTTATAAGTCAAATAAAACATTGAATTGTTTTTTATAATAAATAAAAAAAAACTCTAGTGTTTAAGTTTTGGTTCAATTTCAAATTTTCAGAAATACCTATAAATAATTAAAAGTAGTTTAAATAAATTAAACAACAATTCAAAACAATTATAAAGACCGTAACATATAAATTACGTAAGTTACTTCTTAAAATGTTTCAATCTAAACCTAATAGTCATTAAACATGATTTAAAAAGAAACAAAAAACAGATAATTTTTTGTAAATAAAATAAAACAACAACAACAAAAGAAAAGGAGAGTGAAGAGCTCCAAAAGACTTGGAACACTAGTTGTTGTTGTTGTTGTTCTTGTCAGAAGGTTGGCCAGTCCAATAAGTTTTAACAGCAACAAGAATCTTCTCAGGATTAAAAGGACCTTTCTCATGATCCACTATTTGACTCTTCCACTTCATTCCCTTCACTATCTTCTCTACCTTGTTCAATGTCTCCACATTATCTCTCAACACAACTGTCCCTTCAGGTCTCAATATTCGATCCATCTCCAACAATATCAACGTCAAATCACACCTAACAACACACAAAAACATTCGATTAATCGCGTTTTACGGATATAGTTTTGAGTTGGAAGTCCACGGAACTTTACCGGTGTTCGTATAAGCTGAACAATCCTCCTGCGTGAATCATATCATAAGTTCTTGGATATGTTGAGAATCCTTCACACCAATCTTGATATGTTCCGATTAATCCACGTTCGTAGATCACACCTAATGTTTGTTTCTCTGCATCGACTGGGACAACGTTCATGACCCATGAGGGATATTTCAGCATGGAAGCAGCGAATCCGCCGAGGAAAGCGTTCATGTCCACTATGTTCCTGAATCTTCCATGTGAAAGCTCTGGGACTATCTTCTTGTAATGTGTTATTCTCTCTTTCCAAACCTCATTGTCTTCTCTGAATTTCTCCGCGTTCATGTCTGGTATCGTTCCTCTGATGATTCTTGGAGGAACCGCGAATGCTCGGTCTGGCCAATCCTCGAGTGCACCGCCTGCTGATTCATCTGGATTGTTTGTTTCTGGTAATGGTGTTATGCAAGTTTCCAAGTCTTTGTACCTAAAACAGAGAAACCAAGTTTTGCCATTGTTCTTTCACAAAGTTAAGACTACATTTTGAGATGCGAATTACCAAGCGAAGTCGGCGTTATCTGAGCTGCATATCGGAGGCGATTTATTGTTTTGTTTGAGCTTTTTACACTCAATGTGATTGAGAGGCTTTTGCCAAATGGATAAGTCACCTTTTTCAGTCACTTTCTTCCAACAAAGACTCTTTGCTACATCTTCTATTGAATCTTGCTCTTTCTTCAAATCCTCCTCTGTTCTCTCCCACCCTCTCCAGTACTGTTTCCAGTTAATCGGTGGTCCCGAGAGGATCCAGTAACCGCCCGGTCTTAAAACCCGATCAACCTCCATTAGGTACAAACCATCTGCAAAAGAGTTTAGTGTTATGTTTCTTCCTTAGCTATGAACAAAGAAATGAGTCAAATCAAAAGTTTGTCATTACCATTTTTAAACCAAGGGATCAAACAACGAGAACAATGAGCAAGATCAAAAGCTCTAGCTGGATAAGGAAGCCTTCTTGATCCCATAATCCCGATTATCGCAGGAACTCCACGTTCTAGCGCAAACTGTACCTGAGCTTCATGAGTATCTCTTGGAGCAAAAGACACAGCCATAATGTCTCTCTTCAAGAGGTAAGCACCAAAACTTGCAACCTAATAAAAAAAACAGATATTAAAATTAAGCAATGAACGAAAGAAGTGTATACTCTTAAACTGAAGAACTTACACCACATCCAGTGTCAATAGCTGTTCTGATTCCACCATCAGTAAGAGGAATGAGCCTAGCAATATCATCAATATAAGCATCGGCTCCACGGGGAAACATAGTACCGCCACCAGGGAATCTAAACCGGTCGCCTTCTACTTGAATCCAGTTTTGAACTGCTTTCTCAACACTGAGTTCCTTGTGAGGGATGTTGTCATACCAAGCATAGTCTCTGCTTTGTGGCCATTTGAAAGGAATCTTGTAGTTTGGTGGAGGAGGAATCAAACAATAAAGAAGCTCATCTTTTGAAGGACAATGTCTTTCTCTATATTTCATCATGTTCCTATCGAATCTTCTTCCTCGTTGTCGATCTTCACAAGGAGTGTACTCACTGAGAGATAAGTCACATGGTTCAAAGTACTTGATGGTTTGGTTTGTTTCCTTTAACTCAATCTGATTATGGCTTTTGAAGTCTAATTCAGCTGACTCTGAAGATGAGGAAGAGGAAGAGGAAGACGAAGAAGAAGGATTCGATTGCGTCTCGCATCCGACTTTCGAGTAAGAAGATGGGACAGTATTGGCTTGCCATGCACCTAAAACATAGAACAAAATGCAGAGTCCACTTACACCAAGAATCAAAGTTAGTTTCTTTCTTCTTGCTTCTGTTTGGTGATGATGACCACTATTCTCTTTCGCCATTCTTGTGTCCAAAGACTGAAACTTTATCTAAGGTAGAGATTGAAATTGAGACAGAAACAGAGAAGAAAAAAGCAAAGTTACAAAATATGGTTAAAGGAGAAGGACATAGTGGAATTTTTTGTTAAGATATGTCAAATGTGAATCATCATCATCATAGAAAGTAATGTGATAAGATTATTGAACAAGAAAGAAACAAAAACAAAAATAAGGTAAAAAAAGAAGAGATTTGTCTCTAATCTATAGCAAAAAAAGAGCTAAGAACAGTTAATTTAGAGAGAAAATAGGAGTTTTGACCAAGAATAACCTCACTTTCCTCTATAGACTCCTTTAATCTCGTTTTACCATATGTATACAAACAAACATTGCAATGTTGAATTCAATGAAAACCTTATATATGTATATAAACATTTATGAATGGATATTCAATGAATCAATCACAAGATTTTTGATCTTTTTTCCATGTTGTGATTGATAGAATAATAAATGGGCTACATTTTTCTAGAGAAAATAATTTGTATTCTAACAAAATTTTGTCTGTCACACTAAAGGAATGTTGATTAGTAACATTGATATCCTTTAGATGGTAGGTTTTATGGACAGTGTTCAAACTTGAAACCATTTTTCATGTAATAGATAACTCTACGCAATAGATACATATAGAAATGGAAGCATCTAATTATGGAGTGTAGTTTTTACCTTGAAGGCAAGATCAATTGTTGGAGACTTTGGAGTAAAATTGGAAGCTCTTTGCTTCTTCCTCTACTTTTAAGTGTGTAAACAAAACCATCACTAGACGTGTAGAGCCAAATCTTGTTGGAGGAAATCAAGGTAAAGATCCTGAATGAAAATACTCTAGAAATTGGTTTCTTATTGGATCAACACTAAGGCCATAAAAGTTCTATGGCTTAGGTGGTTATCTAATGTCTTGGGAGCTTTTTCTATTAAAGAGTTCAGATATCAATTGATTATATATTACAAGCTTAAGTAGAATCAATTTGATAACTTTTAAGGAGGCACAAAAACAAAGCCAATCAAGTAACATTATCTCTGTCACTCACAAATCCGCAAACCAGAAACCAGATTGAAGAATATAGGGACAATAGAGTATAAAAGATGTTTCTAAAACTTATGTAGGAAGAGAGTAAATAAAAGACCAAAGATAAGAGGATAATGAATTTGCATTCATCAATGATTCAAAACGAAAAACAAAACTACAAATCCATAAGAAAGATGTAAAACAAAAAGCTACAATAATATCACTGTTTCACCATATAAAATCTAATATAGCATTTTCAATAGCAAACTTCATTCCTCAACGGCGATCTTGCCTTTCTCGCTCACATAGATACCATCAAGAAACTTCCTAATATCCTTCTTCTTCACATGACATTTCTGCTCAACGATCAACACCAACCATCAATAGAGAGTATTAACAAAGTCAAAGTCTGCAGCTTTACTTTGCAAAACTAAATCAAACCATCACAAAGAAGATTCAACACCGTAACATTCATTTTTCGTTGTTTTTACAACATTTCAAAGAAACCCATCTGATACATTTACCAATATTCTCAATGCAAGATTTCATAACATGTAAGGCTTTAAACAGATCAAGCAGTAAGAAACAAAGACAAAGTCAGTAGCTTTATTAAACAAAACATGACAATACAATCAAAACCATCACAGATTAGCATGACAACAGCATTTCCAAGAAACTAATCTTATAAATTTACCATTTCTTCATTCTCAATGCAAGATTACATAACATTGAAGGCTTTAAACAGAACAAGCAATAGGAAAAAAAGACAAAGTCTATAACTTTATTAAGCAAAACATGACAATGCAATCAAAACCATCACAGACTAGCATGACAACAACATTTCAGAGAAACCCATCTGATAAATTCACCATTTTTCATTCTCAATACAAAATTTCACAACATTTAAGACTTAAAACAGAACAAGCAATAAGAAACAAAGATAAAGTCTGCAGCTTTATTATGCAAAACAACCTCAACACAATTTAGCACCATGACAACAACATTTCCAAATAACCCAAATTCTCATTCTCAATGCAAGATTTGACAACACTCAAGCCTTAAAAACAAAACAACCAACAAAGAAAGTACCTGATTGATCAAAGCACAAGACCGTGACACTAGCTCAATATCATTTCCCTCAAGAATAATCTCATCCTTAACCTTCTCAGACCGAACAATCTTAACACCATCCAACATCTCAACCTTCCTCACCTGTTCATTCACACAAAACACATCACTCTCAAATCCAACACCAAAACTGAAAAATCAAACACACAAAGGACAAAACACGAACCTTTTTCTCACCAAGGAAGTTACGAATCTCAATACTCTTATTGTTACCATCAATAGAAGCATTGATAGGAAAATGAGCATACACAAACCTCATTCTATAAAGAAAACCTTGAGTAACACCAGCAATGAGATTATCAACATGGCTTAAAGCAGTTCTAATCGAAGCACTTGTCTTACGAGAACCAAACCAAGAATCAATCTTAAGCTGACGTTTTCCAGTGACTTCGTCTTTAATCAACTGGAAATCGAGATTGAGATGCTTGAAGTCACGAGTGAGTTTACCTCGTGGACCTTCCACTTCAATGACCTTGGCGTTTACCTTAATGGCCACGCCGTCGGGAATGTCCATCGTCTCAGATGACAAAATGGTCTTCATTTTTTTTCCTCTGAGTGGGAAATTCGGAGACGACGACGACGGCTTGAGGTTTAGGGTACAGAGAACCCTAACGCTTATATATAGGTCGTCTCTAGGTTTTAATCTGAGAACATTTTCTTTTAAAAATAATTTAGTTTTTTTAAACAAAAATTTATATTCATAATAATAAAAGATAATTTATCCTTAAATTTTTGTTCTGTCAAATTTTATTAATTTCAAATCGAAAATGCAAATTCATTATATTAAAATTTTAGAATACAAACTATTACATAAGCAAAAATATATGTTAAACAAACACTACAGTTCCAATTGCTTTAACTTGAAATATTAATAATATTAAAAATATTAATTTTAATATGAATACTAATTAATTAAAATTTGGTATAATTAATTAGTCTGATTTTTATAAGATTTTCTAACTTCATGGAGAACAATTTAAATTTCATCGACCATACAAACGTTTCGAACATCGATATTGTATCAACCATTTGAAATTTTGAAGAGTTGGTTTAGCCCATTGGGCTTAGGGACTTAATGAGTCCATGACTATTTACTTTGTCCAACGACTATTTCAAACATAACTATGGGCTTTTATTCAAGTTACTAAAACCAAACTGAATAATATTAGCTTTTATTACTTTTTCCCCTTTCGTAATTGTGAAGTCATTTTTGATCTAAATTTACTAATTTAGAATAGAGGGATCATAGATAATTTAATACCATAGAGATTGAATCTGATGTGGAATCCGGTCATTGGTTTAAGATAAAATGTTTTATGTTTTGATAATGTAATTAGACAATAGTATCATAAGAGAGAACATAATCTTTAATAGATAAGGGAGTTACAATATGTAAATTTACTAAAACTATAATCAAAAGTATTATAGTTTTGGAAAAACATCTTACATGTACAACATTTCTCTTGTAGAAGGTTGACGCCAAAAACTCTTTGTAGCTACTCTCTTATTAATTAGTAAAGAGATTTTAGTTATGGAGATATAGTAAAACTTAGCAATCATAATCACATCTACATATACGTTCGCCAGGAAAACGTGAGGTTAAACTTGGACGGTCAGAACATTCACAACGTACATCATGGTTTTTGATGTGTTCTTGACAAGAACACATCCTAGTAAGACCCGAACCAAAGTGTTCTTGTCCTAATGTTCTTGTCTTTGAGAACCAAAGTGTTCTTGTCTTAGTAAGTGATCTAGATGATCCTCCATTAGTAAATGATGTGTCACAATCCTTACTACTTTTGATTCTAGTTTCTAATATTAGTGATAAAAAAATTAATTGTTGTTGAGTCATTTAGATCAAAAGATAATTTGGAGAAAGATTGAACCTTTTGGGAAATGTTAGAATTAATACACATTAGGGTTGACATTTCCAGTTTCCTTTATCCGGTTATGCTAATTTAATCTTACCGGTTTAATCTCATTACTTTGTATATAAACATTTTTTGTAACACATTCTTTGATTAATGAGAAGTAAACCATTTATTTAGATTTCTTTTATAATATGGTATCAGAGCAATTTCCGCTTGGTCTCTCCGACGAAGCCTAACAAACTTTTCCGGTGATCTTCTCCGAACGATTTCGTTTCTTTCGATCGATCACATCTTCGTTTTCTTTCTCATTCTTCATTTCTCAAGCTTTGATCTCTAACAATGGCAAAGAAAGGTGCCAAAATAAGGGCTCAAACTTTTTCACCTGATTATGTTTCTACAATTGCATCCAGGCAAGCTCAATCTCCAATTCAAGGCAATCTTAGAGCTGCGATTGTCAATCGTAGAAGCTCTGGTGTTACTTACACGGCTGGTGACTTAGCTGTGAATATCTCCTAGTGATGAATCCTTCGATAGCTCTCACAATCCGTTCTTCTTACATGCATCATTTTCATCCAAGTTTAACTGTTGTTTTGCATACTAGATGGATCGAATTATAACACCTAGAGCTAAAGCCTATATCTTTTTAGGATATCCATCAGGGTATAAAAGTTACAAATTACAGGAAAACCTCTATAAATTAATAATGTCGGGACCGAAAAATTCTATTAATTTATAGAGGTATTAATTTATCGATAGATTAATAATTATTAATTTATAGAGAGATGATTCTACTAATTTTGTAATTTCTTAAGAAAATATTATATCTGAAAAGCAATTTTTTCTTTATAATCAATATCTTTGTAAAACAAATTACAAGTAGAAAAGCAATTACTAAGTTTAGAAAATAACACAAAAAAATTTCGATGTAGTAAAAATATTAGAATTAAATTCTACCATGAATTGATACAAATTGAAGAAAAACAAACAATACTAGAGTCATATTTCATTAATTTATCATATTAAGATATATATATATATATATATATTGATAAATTCACAATTATTAATTTATGATATTAATAGGACCAAATGTTTACATAGAATTTTAAAAAAATTATTATTTGATTAATTTATCGATTTGTGTCAGTTTTTACACTAGTCCCAACTCAGATTCGGAAGAATTTATTAATTTATAGAGGTTATTAATTTATCGAGTATTAATTTATAGAGGTTTTACTTTATTGGACTTGGAGAGCAATGTCATTTCGATTTCAAGACATGTCATTTTTAATGAGGATATTTCCCGTTTCTATCTTCTACATTGACAGAAGATACACAGACTTTCTTTTCTCATATTCCTTCTCCTGTAATTCCTGATGAATCTTTGCCTTTTGCATATTCATCTTCTGATGCACCTCTTCATTCTGATGTGACATCTTCTGAGAATTCTTCATTCTGATGTGATATCTTAATTTTTTTTTTTTTGAATAATTAAGAGATTCTGGGAGTATAGGAGAACTACGATCTCAACATTAACGGAGAGATACTTATTTAAAATCAAAAGTAATATAATTTGAAAAACCATTAAACCAACCTGACCTTTTTCGGTAAGGAAGAATCCAAAAACCGTTTATATCTTCTATACTATTATTCATTGGTGAAGAGAATTTAATTATAGAGAGATACACTTCTCCTCCTAATTGGGCAACCAATCAAGGAGTTATTTATTAATTAATGTGTGGTTGACAAAAAAAAAAAAAAAAAGCTCAGCATTCGTGAAAATATTTACACAAATGGTCGGGAGAAAGTGGAACATCAAAACATCTGAAATTTCCTACGCGCATATTTTTTGGCATGTTAGACAGATTGATAAAGTCGTTCAAGCATGTGAATATTCCATTCTTTCCGCATTTTCCACGAAAAGATTTCTTGAATTCGCACAGCCGTTTTCCCTTGGATTCTACTTCTGTTGTGTTATATCAACAAAAAAATATTGTTAAAATGAAAAATATTTCGACAAACAACTAATAATATACAACAAGAAGGTAAAGTTACCTTTAACATGGCTTAAAACAAGGTATGCGAGAACACAATAAACCATAAACGAAACACCCCACTTCATGACTTAGAAAATGATAAACTTAGGTACAAAACCTTATAGCTTGTCGTATTCTCGTCTGAATTTTTTTTTTTTTCAACAATACCTCCTATTAATATACTAACAGACGATATGGCTATTAATTAGGAAAAGTAAGAAGATAAAAAAAGAAATAAAAAAAAGAAAGGTGGAGCCAAGTCTACGAGATCATTGGGATCGGTCTTTATTTTAGAAAATTAATCTTATATAAAATCAGTTTTTTTTTTTTTACGAAGCTGCTTGGATATGAAAACCAATCAACCAGGTCAAAATAATTGCTAAAATCCTATAAGGTGATTTTTCTTTATTATCCATATTGCATAACAAAATTAAGAATATATCACTGTAGTGGTAAGACTATATACATAGCACTATAATAAATTTGTCCAAGTGATCTCGATGGATCCTCCATTAGTAAATGATATGTAACAATCTTTACCACTTTTGATTCTAGTTTCTAATTTAAGTGTCTTACCGAAATTTTGTTGTTGTTATTGAGTCATCATTTCATATTAAAAAATAATTTGGAGAAAGATTGAACTTGTTGGAAAAATTCAGTCATTTAAGGATGAAAACGTGTTTCTCATACATAAAATTCAGAAGTTTGGCATTTGTTGGAAACCTTTCCATATTCGGATTTAGCTCATATTTGGAGACAAGATACCTCTTTGAGTTAGCTTTCGTTTGGCGATAGTTTGAGATCATCTTCAATGATGGTTTAAAATTTATGGCTGAATTATAATCTTAGTTTAGGGTATTTTCTCAAAGAACTCTTATTATTATTGCTGGTAGTGTATGTTTTAACTTATTTATAACTATCAATCATATTTTTATTTTAAAATATGCATAGCTAAAACTTAGATATATATATATATATATATATATATAAAATTACAACATCCAACAAAGCTACAATAGAAGATGTACATTATAACTTAAATTCTATAGTTACAGCTCAATCTATCATCCACTTTGTATGGTACTACTTTTTTTGATGTCACCACCAAAGAGCTAAAAACATTTTTATATATAAAAGGATTATAGTCTGGATATTAACCAAGAATTATATTTATTTGAAAATCAAAAGTAGTATAATTTGAAGAAACAATAAACTAACATGACCTTTCTCGATAAGGAAGATGCCAAACTCTCAGGAAAGCTTCCGTCTTATTATTGGTAAAGTGATTTTCGTTATAGACAGATAGAGAAAAACTCAGCATTCATAAAAATATTTACACATACGGTCAGGAGAGCCTGGAATATCAGAACAATAGAAATTTCGTATGGGAATATTTTTTGGCTTGTTAGGCAAATCCATAATTTTCATGAAGCATGTGAATTTTCCAGTGTCTCCACACTTTCCAGGAAAAGGTTTTTTGAATTCGCACATCCGTTTTTGCTTGGATTCCACTTCTGTTGTATTATATAAACAAAAATATTGATAACATGTAAAATATTTAGATAAACAATTGATAATACAAAAAAAGAAGCAAAAATTACCTCTAACAGGGCTTAAAACAAGGAGTGTGAGAACACAAGAAACCATAAAGAAAACACCACATTTCATGACTTATAAAATGATAAAAAACAAAATCGTCTCTCTTAGCTACAAAAACCTATAGTTTGAAATATATTAGTTTTTTTTTGTCAACAACTCCGACTATTTATAAAGATACTAACAGACAATAAAAATATATTTTGCTATTAATTAGGCAAAGTAAAAACATAAAAGATAAAGGTGGAGCCAAGTCTACGTGAGCGTGAGCGGTGGGATCGGTCTTTATTTTAGAAAATTTCTCTTATATAAAAATAAATTTTCTATATTTATTTTACTAAACTTGGATATAAAAATTAATTAATTAACCATGTCATCAATATAATTACTAAAAACCTATAAGGTGAGTTTTCTTGATAAAATTAAATCAAGTTGTCGATCCACAGTCTCCCAAACGAAAAGGAAACTCTGTAATTTCATGATTTCGATCTATATAAAAAATGCAGGTTAAAAATAATGAATTAATAGAGATGTTCCAAATGGAAATCGTGGATGTGTAAGGAAAAGGGATTTGAAAAAGATTTCTAGTGTGCCAAAATATATAACATATTTTGTGAATATTCTAACAATCAAATGATTATATAATTGAAGCAATCAAATTTAATTAGAGAAAATCCTAAAAGAAAACCATCTATTTTTTATTTAGACGTTTAATATCGGAACTGTTCAGTTAGAATAAAATACCTCATTTTATTATATGTGGTCTAAAAAAAATTTTGTGTTTAAAAATTAAACTGTTGGTGGATTCGAACCCACGACTTTATGTTACGTTCCCAAGTGTCAGGAGTAAAACTTTCCATCGTTGGTATTGTAAGAGATCTGAATGTTGTGAAAAAAGCTGCATATCATAAAGTTGTTCGAGCAGTCATTTATCATAATCGCATATATTACAGATAGATATATCTGTTAGATTAATCATCATTTGTTACATGATTAGATCAAGATATTAATGAATAATATAACAAACGATTATAAAAAGATATGATTATTCTAACGTGTACATACATATATATACCACACTGTTTCTTTCCTTTTCGTTGATCACAACTTTTAAGTACTTGTTGAATAAGGGAATATTGTAAGAGTTTTTTTTTTTTTTCTGCGTTTTTCGGACAAGAAGAAGAATATAAGAATTCTTCGGATCGGACATGAAGCATATACATAGTTGTTTCAATAATTTCTTATGAACGTCAGAACGTGTACATATGCTTTTCCTCGTCATAAGGCCAAACCCTGCTTCTAACTAAAACAACATTAATCTTATACATAAAATAAATAAAACACAAGTGTGCAAGAGCCTCGACGTGTGTCTAAGAGATCACGAGATTTTACAAAGAACTTTGGGATAACATTAAAGCAAGGTTCAACGCCAAGATCGGAGTGAGAGTTCAACAAAAAAAGTTAAGGATTTTTACATGCTTTTGTAAAATGTGAGTGTTTTTTTACATATAAGTGGTTAATTATACAATAATAATTTAAATTAAAAATAGTATTATATTTATTCTAGAATCAAAGTAATCTACTTGGTAAAAACATATTTTTTTTTCAAAAAGCACGACATGCTTTTTTCAAAAAAATTCTTCATAGCTCCTCTCTTAGTAATTAGTAAAGAGATTTTAGTTTTGGAAATATTATAAAAATTAACAGTCATATTGACATCTACATACACGCTCGCCAGGCATACCCCGAGCTAAACTTGGACGGTCAGAACATTCGCAACGTATATCACGATTTTTTGGCGCACTAGGAAGCTTTTTCATGTCACTTACGCAAGAACTCTTTCCATTATTTCCACATTTTCCAGGAAAAGGGTGTGTTGTGTTGCACCCAAACTTTTTCATGGCTTCAACCTCTATTGTGTTATCATCCACGAAAAAGTTAGACTGTGAAAATACATATACAAACAATTGATAACACAAAATAAGAAGAAAAAAATTACCTTCAACATGGCTTAGAATAAGAAACATGACACCACAAGAAACCATAAACAAAACACCATATTTCATGACTTAAAACATAAACAAATCGTCTCTTTGAGGTTCAAAAATTTGTGATTTGTCTTACTTTCATAGAAAATAAATAAGTTTTCTTTGCCAACAATCTTCATAATAAATATACTCAAAAGTATAAAATTATTTGTGGCTATAAAATAAATAAATAAAAAAGAGAAAGGTGGAGCCAAGTCAACGAGATCGTTGGTATCGGTCATTTAGAAAAAATCTTCAAAATGAAATTAGCTTCTCTTTTTTTTTTGTCAGGTTTAATTATCTTAAGTCCATTTCCTTTCTGGTGTGTACTCTCCTATCATTAATTTCATCCTTTGCCTCTTAGTATAGTTATTTGCTTTCCTTGTATAGAGCTTTGATTCCGTGGAGATTCTGTCTTCCACCGGCTTATATTGTAATTCTCAAAGCATCTCACCATAATAATTTTAATCTTAATCAGATGACCAAAAAAAGAAGGTAATATTTCATGTTGTGCACATTTTAAATAATATTATGAAAAATTCATAAATTTAATTACTGTAAGACTTATATAAATTTAACTGCAGTAAGACTTAAAAATTTCATTCGGACATGCATGCATATATAAAAAGAAGCAATTTCTCATTTTCTTTGTTTGTTTCAATAATTTCTTATGAACGTCAGAACGTGTACATATACTTTTCCTCGTCATAAGGCCAAACCCTGCTTCTAACTAAAACAACATTAATCTTATACATAAAATAAATAAAACACAAGTATGCAAGAGCCTCGACGTGTGTCTAAGAGATCACGAGATTTAAGACCAAAAAGCTGCTAACTTAGCTTACATATCATCATTATCTCAATTTCTACATATTCCTTTCCGTAATTAAGTTAGTCTCTTGTTTACTCATGTCGCAATGTGTCTCAACTTCTCCTATCTCCAAAGTTTTCATCTATCTTTCTCTATATATTCCCATTATGTATATATTGTATCCAATCTTTCCAAAATCTCCGATCGTAGTCGTAGATGTCTTCCTTGATTGTGAAAAGTCTCGGGTCCATTGTCTCTATCATTACAAGGATTTTCTCCTTTCGACGCGGTCGTTATGTGTCTAATCCAAGAACCACTACACATATAAGCTACTTCAGGATGTCTAGGAAACGTCCACTCTCTTTGCAGGTTATTTTTTCTTTCATTAGACATACATGCCCATTCCGCCACCACAACTAAAATCATAGGCATGACCATTTTGGTTTTCGGTTCGGTTTCGTTTGAATCCTTTAATTTGGTTTTGATTATATATGATTGTTACCAGCCAAAATATATTCAACTTTGTTTTGGTTTGGTTTGTTTTTCAAATCAATTCGATACATACACAAATAAATGTAGTTCATATATAATTAAGATTATTTTTTTTTTTTTTATTATCATAAGGTATCTTACATAATATTTTAACTTATATATATATATAAATAATAAAAATAAACTTATGAAAAAGCGAGTGAGTACCGGTCTATTTGACTACCATGTTAGATTCTGGCTTGGATTGTACTATTTGAGTACTAATTGTAGAATGGCTTTATAAATATTTTTGGGTATGGTTATAATATGGCTTAGATCTTCATCCCTATATAATTGGTCACATAATTGTGGTTACATAGATGCATTTTTTTTTTATAAAAAACATCTTTAATTGAAGGTATAAAAAGATTAGCAAAACAAACGTTTTTTTTATATAAACGAATCGTTGATGGACTATACAATGATCTAGGCGTCTACGATTTGGAAAGCAGATATATGTTGAAACAAATGGTTTATAAAAATGTACACTATGTACCATGGTTTGTCTCGATTTAAATGTCAATTCCTACACAATCATCTAGCTTTCATGTGTCCATAATTTAGTAATGATCATTTCGATACATGGTATATACGATACTATTTTTCATGTATATATCCAAAGTTTCTCATAAGAAAACTAAAGTTTTTGAGTTTGACATCCGCGGAACGTGGACTACTAGACGGTTGAGCTCAAGGTCAGAATGTGTTGCACCGGTTGCGTCAAGATCGTTAGGAACGCAATCTCCAAACTCCGAGGTAACAACTAATTGCTTTGCTTAAAATTTAAAGACAAGATTAGATGTAATGAATTTGATTAAAATTACAGGAGTTGATTCAGTGGAGGTGGATAGAGAGTTGGGAAGAGTGAGAGTGGTGGGTTACGTTGACAGAAACAAAGTGCTCAAAACCGTGAGACGAGCCGGGAAGAGAGCTGAGTTTTGGCCATACCCTGAGCCTCCACTTTACTTCACATCTACTCAAAACTATTTCGTAGATCCTTCTAAAGAGTTTAAAGAGAGCTATAACTATTATAGGCATGGCTACAATGGTACGGAACAACATGGTAATATCCCCATAGGTTCTCGTGGAGACGATAGGGTTAGTAATATGTTCAATGACGATAACGTTAATGCATGCCGTCTCATGTAAAATACATGCATAACGACTTGAAACTTGGGAAAAAGTAAATTATAATTATATGATAGTTCACTTTAAAAGAATAAAACTAAGAGAAGTCCGATGTTCTCTACTTGTAAATAGGAAATGTCATTTTATATATAGTGGTTGAAAATATAATTCACTATTGTTTATAGATTTATCTTTATTCGCTTTTATAAATGTCATTTCATGGTCGTTGTTTTCAGTTTGTAATATGTTTTTGTTTTATATATCGTTTCTATGTGTAATGTGTTTGATCTCCATTTAAGTTAATTAATTTTATTTATTTTTTGAATTTTTGGTCTCCTCAAAATGTGCTTTACAATAATAGTATGTAAATATGAAATTTTTGGTCTCTCAAGACACATTTTTTCTGAAGACTTTAAAAAGTTTTTTTTTTTTTGAAGACTTCTAGTTTTGAGTTTTGAGTACAAAATCTTTTAATAATTTACAGTAAAATGTTGTCGGGTTAGTCTTATTATTGAATCCATTTTCTTGAGAGAAAGTAAGTTATCAGCAAAGCATAAATACATGTGTCCCTTGCTTATCCTTATGCTGCAGAATAATTGTTCCAATAGACTTGGTTAGTTGGTTAGAAAAATAATTCGGACACTACTAGAAAACAAGTATTTAACATCAATTATTTAGCATCACCTTAAAAATTGACGCTAACAACAAAAAAAACCTCGGACACTTCTTCGATCTAAGTTTAGTGATAATATCCGATAATTTCAAAATCGGAAAAGTTCAAAAAAAAATTATTTTAACTCACGATTTGACGGTCCAGTTGAACCGGCCGTATAATGGTTCACGAGAATCCATTTGATTTTAAAAGTAAAATATAAAGTCTTAATGTATTTTAATTATTTTAGTTATATATATAATATATTGACTAAATTATTCAATTCTTGATGTTTTATATTTTTAATATAAGTTGGTTGTCTTGACCTCAAGATGTTTTATTAGTTTATTCTCGTCATTAGTGATCGACTATTATCTTAGTATTTTTTGTTCAGTTTTAGTTAGATTTAAAATTTTTAATCACTTTATAATTATTATTATATTTTATATTAAATATAATATGATTATTTTTAGTTTTATAAATATAAAACTAATATAAAGTACATTAAATAAATTTTAATCAATTAATCTACGGTTGACCCGGAAGGTAGTCCGGTTTACCTAAACCGTCCGTATCGGTTTAAAAAACATTGGTAACCACTTTTTTATTTTTTTTTTGGACAAAACATTGGTACAGTAAAACCTCTATAAATTAATAATGTTGGGACCATGAAATTTTATTAATTTAGAGAGGTATTAATTTATCGATAAATTAATAATTATTAATTTATAGAGAGATTTTACTAATTTGGTAATTTCTTAAAATATTTATATCTAAAAATAAATTTTTTTTTTATAAGCAATATCTTTTAAAAACCAATTACAAGTAGAGAAGCAATTATTAAGTTTAAAAACAACACATAAAGTCATATTTCATTTAATATTTTAAATATATATCATAGTAATTCATATATGACATATATAAATTTATATCATATATATATATATATATATAAAGTTAAATATGTATATATATATATATTAAGTTAGATATACATATATATATATATATTGATAAGTTTATACAATTATTAATTTATGATATAGATAGGACCATATGTTTATATGGGATTTTCAAAAAAATTATTATCTTATTAATTTATCGATTTATGTCATATTTTACACTGGTCCCAATTCGGGACCGGAAAAATTTATTAATTTAGAGAGGTTATTAATTTATAGAGTATTAATTTATAGAGGTTTTACTGTAATCACTAATCACATAGATAGCAGAGTGAAAGGTGAAGGAGAAGGTTGAAGCTCGTCTTCTCTGCAAAATCCATTCCCTTGTTCGTTTTTATCCACAGATTTTCGAATCTATAGAGAAGAAACATGAAGCAATGTGATCGTAGTCTATCTTCTTTTACTACTTCGTTATCATCTTCTTTCGTTGCTTCTGAATCTGATCCTGAAGATTCTTTATGGAATGATTTCACTTTCGATTTCTCATTCTTGACATCCGAAGACCAAAAGATTTGTCCCAATGATGCGACCACTGTTCCTAAAGGTGATTTGTTTTTTGTCTTTCTTCAAATGTTATGGTTTTGTTCCTTGTTATGAGTTTCTTGAATCCTTAGGAGAGATTCTCGTATTTCAATTTTGTGGTTTTGAGCTGAGATTAGTGTAATGTGCTCTTCTATGACACTTGTGAATGTTTTCTTTGGAACTCTTGTAGCGAAAGAATCGGGGCATTCGGTTTTTGGAGTTACTAGTATACCTCCAGTAGCTAGGAGTGCTGACATAGCTAACGATAACTCTGATTTTAATGGAGTAGAGAGACGGTATTCTTGCGCTAGGGACGAGTCAGCTTGTTCGGGGAAGTTTCTGGTGAGAAAAGATAGCAATTGCAGTCCACTCTTCTCTAAAGTGTCAGCGCTGCGGATTGAATGTACCAACGGTTCTGGTATTGACAAGAAGAATCTATGCAGCGCAAACAGAAGTGTACTATCTGAGAAATCTTCGATACAAGATGACATTGAGGTGGATTCTTCTTGTTGGAGAAGAACACGGTCTCATAACACTGCGGCATTAGGTGTCAAGTCTTTGAACTTCAGGCGTTTTAGCGATGATCAAAATTGTATCTATGGATTGAATCCTTTGGCACCTCAATATATACCGTCCAATGGTAAGAAGAACCTAGACAAGAATGGTAGAGTCTTTGAAGAAAATTGTAGTTTTTCTGAAGCTGGCATTGAACAAGGTTCCAACCAAAACACTAGAAGAAGCGTCCTTATCCATGATGTAGATGAAAGTTTGGGTTTAGTATCTCAAGATAGTCTTTCAAACACTATGAGCTTGTTAGATATTAGCAACGGGTTCCAAAAGTCTACGAAGCTGGATCCTTTAGCCCCTGTTTTCGTTCCTGCTTGTGCAAAACGAAGTGACGTTGTTAATGAAAGGCATGGTGCAGCAGATCACATGATAACTATGGAGACAAATGTTGGCTCAACTTCTGGTTTAAGTACTTCTTCAGACAATAAGGTTGAGACACATTCTTCAGAGGCCGACCGCAGTTTAAGACATCGATACTCTAAAAATATTCGTGAATGCGGAACATATCCATTCAACCCTCAGCTTCGGTCTCAAGTTCAGATTTCTGAGAATACAAAACTGGATATGACCAGCAACAAGTCTCATGGTCGGAAGAAACTAAATCCTCTGGCCCCTCAGTTCTCACTAGCCGATAATAAACAAAAAGTATATGGCTGTGAGGAAAACCAAGCTGCAAATGATTTACCGGCCATGGTAAATGGTTCCGTGTTGATCTCTCCAATTGGCTCATCTTCAAGCGATGTGAGAGCTTTATCTGACTTTGGCGATGGAAACGGCTGTTCCACATCATCACCATCTCCAAAAGTGGATGTTAAGAAACTCCTTACGACGATTCATGAACTGTCAGAGTTGCTAACACATGTACACAGTTCAGAAACTTCAGATACACCAAATGAGCAATATCTTGATCTCATCAACTGTACTGTGCAGAATCTCAACTCGTACATCAATAACAAAGTTCAGGAGCATACTGGGAATCATTCAAGCGCTGTACACAGTTCATGTGATTTATATTCGTTTCCTAATATGCGTAAGGTATGTTCTCTTGACCATCGAAGCATTCTTAGATTTTTAAAGCATCAGTGAATTCAGGGAACACCTAAACACATATGAAAAGGAACATTATGCGGTGTATCTCTACTGTTCAGTTCCAAAGTTTTGTTTACCTCCCCTTAAAACATTCAGCTAACTGTTTTGTTTTAACAATGTTCGCTTTCACCATATTTCTCTAAGATTCCATATGTTCTCTATAGCAATCGATTAGAGACCATCAGCCACCAAAGGCGAAAATTACGATTGCCAATGTTGATGTTAAAAGGAAAGAGAAGTACTCCATGGTCTCAGGGGATATGGTACCAGATTCACATTTTCGATTTGGTGTGATGAACAAAGAAAATGGCTTTAGCAAGGTATACTTAGTTTGTAGTATTGTACTTATATACTTACAGACATGATATTGTGGCGTTTTTCAAACTATAGGTTTGACAATGTGCAGGTTATAGGGAATCATCATCAAATAGAAGAGCAAATCAATCCAGGTGTGTTTTTATAAAAGTTTATGGCTCAAGGCTAAAGCAGATATGTCTTTTAAAGCAGATATGTCTTTGATGGAGTACGAAAAACGAAACATCTCTTTCAAAAGCAAGATCTTGAGCAATTAGTAAGGAGTTATAAGGTGCATCAAATCATCCCAGTTCTTATTTCATAGCAATAATGTCAAAGATCGATTACTTTTTCTATGAGGTCCTCTTGAGCGTTTGCTTTCGATTTTCCAGGTTAGCGAGTATAAATTTAAGCGGCTGAATCTCACAGCACAGCCTTAGAGACTAAGGTCTGTGTACGGAATTTACGAGGCGGTGTTACGATCTAGAGAAGTTTTGCTAGCAAGTGTGTAGATATAAAAGAGTGACACTCATGTCAATTCTAGAGAAAGACTTGAATCTGAATTCTGTGTTGTTGAAACGTTATACACAAACCTAGCTTTGTTTCTTAAAACAATTTTGTATGAAAATATGTAAAGAGATCACTAATCAATCTTTCTTACTAAAGAGTTAACAACATTAGACATAAAAGTCTCAAATTATAGATGTGAATCAACATTGTTTATGGCTCAAGAGGAAGAGAAAAAATAGCCTTAAAAGTGGAGTGACACAGATAATGTTCGAGAAAATTGCTAACTGAATCAGAACTGAAGCAACGGAAAAAAGAACCACCGGGAGTTTATGCAACTCAACCTATGTAGTGAGTTCCATAATGGCGGAAACAATATCTCCGTCACTGGCTTTAAGAGCCTTAACAGCCTTGGTCCTCGTGACACCAGCTTGAGTCATCACAAGATCAATGTCCTTAGCTTCAACACCAGTCTCATCAACATCTTCGTCGTCCTCCTCCTCTTGTGCAACCGTGGCTGCTTCAGAACCATCGGTGTTGGGGATCATAGACGCAACATCTGGCATCTTGAACTTCTGAGCAGCTTGTGCTTGAAGCTGAGAGCTCATGTCATCAATCTTAGCCTCACCAAATATCACATACGTCTCAGAATTGGGACTCTTGAAAACATCCGGCTTCGAGATGACAAACAACACCTAAATGATACAATAACATACAAAATCAAACATCACTATACAATAATGAAATATCGATTATAGGATTGTCATCAAATTAAGTTGTTACTTACATTCTTCGATCTCTTGATAGTCACTCTGCTAACATCAGTAACAGGTTTCATTCCAAGTTTCAGCATCGCCTTTCGGCTTTTCTTCTCGCTTCTACTTTGCTTAGAACTCTCATTCTCACCAGCTCCTTCACAACAGAAGCAACAACAACAACAACAACAACATCAAAACCCTAAAATCGCAACTCCATTGAAATGTCAATCATAGCAAAACCTAATCCAGACTCAAACAAATCGAATCTTTCACAAACGAGAAAGATATTCAAGTTTCTAAAAGCAATTGATTCAATCACAAATCCACAAAATGATTCCAGAAACATCTCTAAACAATCAAAGCGAGAAGAACAGTAACATACCATCAGCAATCTCATCGTCGTCGTCATCAACATCATCGTCGTCTTCATCTCCATCTTTCACATCCTCAACAACAACATCGTTCTCCTTCTGCTCCACAGCACAAAAAAATCGTCAAAATCGAAAAACATAGTCTCTCTTAAAAACGAGAGAAAACGAAAACGAACCTGGAGCTTCATCTGCTCTTTAATGGCATCCATAAGAGCCTCCTCATTCACTTCCTCAATAACTGGTCCTGGCATCTTCTTCTTCTTCAACCTCTTATCTTCTTCTTCGGAGGAAAAACAAAGAAAAACGAAAACCCTTAAAACAGCGCAGCGAAACTAACCCTTTTTTCAGTTTCGGTGGCGATGAATATAAAGAGGGCGTAAGATAGTGCTTTGGGCTTACCCTATCGTTTAATGGGCCTTATAAATAGCTCGTTAAGGTTTCATTAATTAGCCCATTGGAGTAAATACATTAGCCCAAATACTTCGTCTTTTAAAATATATTAGCCCAAAGAGTTTTGTCCACCAATTCTTATGTCGGTGTGTACTTGCATTGGTAAACACAAAGACAACCGACTTTAGTGCATAGATATCAGACAAAGACAACCGATTTTAGTGCGTAGATATCAGAGTCGTTTAGATTTTAGTGCATAGATATCAGAGTCGTTTAGCTTAGAGACAAAATTTGATAAATAATTAATTCAAAAACAATTTGTTTTTCTATTTAAGTAAATAAATAAATAAATTAAACATATATATCTGAAGTTGAAAAAATTCACGAAAAACCGGCCTCTGTTTTTGTCTTGCGTGTGGATAGGTTAGTTGACTTCTTAGACAGGAGAAGGAACAAGTTAACAGACATTTAAAACTCGACATATGAAATGGCGTACATGCAGCTAGAAAGAACAAATTGACATGCATTTAACAACAGCAAAACTAACACTAATTGCTTGCTTCACAAATTGGAGAAATTTCAACACACTATAAACATATATTACACAATTTTAATATATTTTTACATGTAAACAAATATATGTTAAATTACTGGATTTATATATACATGTAAACACATATATAAAGAGCGTTATTAATGAATCTACTTAAGATCCGGAATTTTTTTTGACAAGATCTGCTGAAGATCCGGTGACAATTCGATAAAATCCGGTGAAGATCCGGTAAAAACTCGACGAAAACAGGTAAAATTCCATTGAAAATCTTATGAAACTTATTATTCCAATAATATTTCGGTGTCTAATTGTGCTATGTTTGACGGTTTAGGATACAATAGTCGTAATATATGTTTAATTTGTAGTGTGTATACAAATATACAAATGTTAATAACATTTTATATATGTGTTTACATATATACAAATATCAATAATGTTTTATATATGTGTTTATATATGCATACAAATGTTAATAACATTCTATGTATATGTTTATATGTATACAAATGTTAATAACGCTTCTTATATATATATATATATATATATTTACATGTATACATAGATATAATAACTTAACACTATAATTATTTTTAACGCTTTATAAATGTGTTTACATGTGTACAAATATTAACATAGTACAATATATGTTTGTAGCGTGTTAAAATTTCTTCAATTTGTGAAACCAACAATTAATGTTAATTTGGCCGTTATTACATGCATGTCAGCTCGTTATTTCTCGTTTCATGTACATCATTTCACATGCCAAACTTTAAATGTCCGTTAACCCGTTCCTTCTCTCGTCCAAGAAATTAACTGAGCCTATCCCACACGCAAGGTAAAAGTAGAGGCCGGTTTTTTGTGATTTTTTTCAACTTCAAATCTATTTGTTTTTTTTTTTTTTTACTTAGATAGAAAACTAATTGTCTTTGAGTTCATTATTTATAAAATTTTGTCTCTAAGCTAAACGACCTTGATATCCATGCGTTAATGTTTGTTTACTTTAGTTTATCAATACAAGTACAAAAACACCAACATAAGAATTGGTGGACAAAATTATTTAGGCTAATATATTTACGAAAACGAATTATTTGGACTAATGTATGTTAATTTATATTACTTTTGATTTTGTGAAATTGACTTACAATTTATAAAGATAGAAGATAAATGTACTAAAAATATAAAGAGTTATAGAAGCCATTTGTTTATATCTTGCGTTCGTGCATCTTGGCATAGTTATATCTTGCGTTCGTGGCATGGTGTGCTAAATATTTTCTACCAACTCTTAAATCCGTTTTCTTTCTCTTACATTGATAAACCAAAGACAACCAATTTTAACGCATGAACCCAATCTTACTATGTTGACCTAAAAGTCTCTTAATTGAATTATCCAAGATTGAATAGAAGTAAACAAAAAAAAAAGAAATACCCATTTTCAATGTCTTTAGTGAATTAGACAATGCAGCATTTGTTACCTTTGTACAGGATGAGAAAATGAGGGTCTTATGGGAGAAGAAGAAAGCAAGAGCAGCAAGGGAGCTTAGCCAAGATTGGAGGAACACGTTCCTGCTGAATCTCCAAAGGTGGGAGGAGGAGGAGGAGAAGAAGGCGCAGGAGGAGAAGCGGTAGAAGAAGAACGAATTAGTGCATGTTTCATTGTATAAAATTGATTATGTATTTTTTCCGAAGTATCAACTTCAGCATTTGTTACCTTCATTCTAAAAAAATGAGTCATATTAAGCATAAAAGAGTCATGAACTACAATATAAATTAATAATATTGGTATTATAATATTTATTTAATATGTAGTAATTTAAGTTTGTTTATTAATTTATCAAAAATTGTTTTAACATTTTTATCGCTTCAAATTTTACATGAAATTTTAGAAAAATATAAATTGAGATAATTTGATATAAATAAAGCTAATATTTTGTAAATTTTGATTTCAACGTTTCAAATTTAGAAAAAAACTATCTTGGAGATAAAGAAGAAAGGTTATAAATAAATTCATTTATTGAAACATATGATCTCAACTGTCGCGTTTAATAACTTATAAAACTATTAAACAAAAAATCTATATTTACAACTTGAAAACTTACAAAAGTTTTTGACTACTTTGATAATAAAGTTATAAACAATACTAATATATGATAGTTTGAAAACACAAACAACAACTGTTAAAATACAATAAAAATTAGAGACCATCTCAAACGAAAAGTTATTTTCTGAAAAATCATTAACTATACATTTGTGTTTTATCTTTTTTATATATATATAAGTTATATGATTATTAGTTATGGATAATAATGGAATCATATATTTTATATAAGGACTTTTTGAAAATTATTATCTAATTATCTAATCTAATTTTATTAAGTTTGATACTTGGAATTATTTAATTACTTTATAATATATATTAAGGATTATTAATCTATCAAATTTTAATTTTATAGAAATTTTACCCAACTTTATTAACTCTCGTTCAATGATGTCACATAGTTGACCAAAGACACAACAATACAATATCATTAAAATCATTTCATAAATGACGTACATATAAGTTGAAGTTTATTAAATGTTGTGTTGTTTCTTTTGCCATCATGTTGCTTACGTTACGTTTTCAAATGGCGTTCATATAAGTCAAATTAAAATAGATCATTTGTTTCATTATTTTCTTATTTTGTCACATACATACAAATTTGCTACGTTTTTAAATGGCGTCAGTGCACATGCAAATATGTAATTCAATATATCTCCTTTTTCACATACATACATATTAATTAATCTGTCTTATTGTTTTAAAATAAATATTGGTATGATTATCAGTGTATGAAGATCTTGTCAATTGTTAAGTTTTGCAAAAGTATATGAGAAAAATTAACACAAATAAGAGTTTAATAGGAAAATTTTATAGTTAATGACCGGAAACTTCAATGAGATTAACGAATATCAAAAAAAAAAATGGATGGAAAGCTAAAATCAACATCTTCTTTTGTCTCTTTTAACTTAATGATTCGATATTTTAAAAAGCTATAACTTTTTTTGTTATGGAGATCAATTATTATGGAGGAATTATAAAATAAATAAACATATTGTTAGATGTAAGATTAATCGGACTCTGAAAAACGAAGATTGACAGAGTTTACTTTTTTTTTCTAAAGTTTTACATATGTAATAAAATAACGTACTTATATGTAATAAACTCTACCGATCTTCGTTTTTTACGAGTCCGATCAAACCTACATCTGACGATGTGTTTATTTATTCTACAATATCTTTATAATAATTGATCCCCGTAACATGAAATTATATCATTTTTGAAATATTGAATCATTCGCTTAGCTGTGACAAAAAAAAGATGATGATTTTAGCTTCCAACCCAATTTTCATGACTCTTGGTAGTCTCATTGAATTCTCCGGTCATTAACTATAGAGTTTTCCTATTAAATCTTATTTGTGTTAATTTTTTCTCATATAATTTTTCAAAACTTAAAAATTAACAAGATCTTCATAAACAAATCTATAGTCAATTTTAAAAATATATAACAATAGTACTAATTAATGTGTATATATGTGATAAAATGAGATCTATTGAATTATATAGATTTTCCGGTGTACTTACGGCATTTAAAAACGTAATTAATCTGTATGTAAGTGACAATATAAGAGACAAATGAAAAAATGATCTATTTTGACTTATATGTACTGCATTTAAAAACGTAACGTAAGCAACATGACGTCAGAAGAGACAACATCAGCATTTAACAACTATGACTTATATTCTAGATTCAAATAATGAAATTCAAATTTTGTTATGTTAATTCAATTTAAAATATTTAATTATCAAGTATTTTTTTGTAAATCTGAAATAATTAATTATTCAATTTGAAATCCAAACTTACAAAATATTAAATATATTTCTAGCAAATTATCTCAATTCATCTTTTTCTAAAATTTCATGTAAAATCTTAAGTGATAAAATACAACATTTTTTTTATAAATTGATAAAGAAACTAAAGATAAATATTTTAAAATACCATTAAATTAACGTTTTTGTTTCAAAAGTACCATCTTTAATATTTTTCTTTCAAATATACAAGTACAAAATTTTTAGTCCAAAAATACCACAAAACTGAAAAGTATTTTTAAGGTTTACTTTTTAGGTTTTAGGATTTAGTTTTGAAACTTTAAACTTTAATTTTAGTTTTGTGGTATTTTCGGAAAATATATTTTAGTGGTATTTTTGAGAAAAAAAACTAGTGGTGGTATTTTTAAAACAAAAACTCATTTTAGTGATATTTTAGAAACTTTCCCTAAACTAAAATTACTATAAATTAAATAAATATTATAGTACCGACACTATTAAGTTATAAAGATTTTACTAGTAGTTCGTGACGTCTCAAACCTTAAAACTAAGTGTTTTAGATGTCGTTATGGAATTGTCTATGTATGTGACTCATTTTGAGAATGAAGGTTACAAATTCTGAAGTAGATACTTTGGAAAAAACTGCAAACATTCTCGTCTAGAATAAAAATACCTAACAAATTTCATACAACCGTTTTGTCTAATTCACTAAAGACATTGAAAATGGGTAATGTTTTTTTTTCGTTTACTTCAATATTTGATCATTTCATTGAGGAGACTCTTAGGCCAACATAATAAGATTAGGGTTCATGAGTTAAAATTGGTCTTCTTTGGTTTATCAATGCAAGTGAAAACAAACGGGCTAAAGGGTTGGTAGACAAATGTTTAGCACACCATGCCATGAACACAAGATATAACAATTTGCCTAATTATTCAAAAGCCCTTCCAATTCGTTATTTTTTTGTAACTTTACATCTATAAAACTAATACCACTTAGTTAATAGTAAAATTCAAATAATTTGTAAGAAAGTACTAATTAGTAGATCTATTGAATTATAGTTTGTCGATGCACTGATATAATTAAATAGAATTAGCTAAATACTTTAGACCAACAACCGCATTTAAAAAGGTAACTAATATGTATATAAGACAAAATAAGCAACAAATTTAGAAAAAAAAAAGAAAAAAAAAGACCAAATTTGGGAAACAAATGAAAGAGATGACGTCAGCAACATGATATCAAAACTCTAAAAAGACAACTCAACTCTACAGTGTATACCACATAATTTTTACATCAAATTATAACATTGATTGCAATTCAACTTTAATAACACTTGTTACCAGTCTGAGCCGATGAATAATCTTTTGATTTAACAATCTTACAAATAACAGAACTCAAAATTATAAATCAAACATAACACATTGTAACTCAAATTTAACATCAAAATATTTAGTTTAGTTCATGATTGGTAACAATTTTGAGTTATCTATGAGTTATGTCAATAACTCAACTTAACTCAATGGTACTCATTTTACCAATCAAACTAAATATGGGAAATAAATGAAAGAGATGGTATCAGCAACATGATGTCAAAACTCAAAAAAAAAAAGACAACATTAGCATTTAACAAAGTTTGACCCCATTTTTTACACTTTAACTTTATATTCTAGATTCACATTGTGAAATGGTATTCAATGATTTTGCATTGTTGTGTGTTTTGAGGTTAATGATGAAGTTGGGTTACCCACATCACATCATCACATCGGAGTTCATATGTTATCATCTATTATAAATTTATGGTAACCGCAAAATCCTTAATATGTACTAGCTATAAAATAATTTAATTATTCTATACAAGTTTTTTTCTGCAAAAAAATCCCCGTCATTCTATTACTTTTTGTAATTTTACGTTCCATTTCTAAAACCTGCAAGTTGACTTCACAAAGTCAATAATAATATGTAATTAATACTTGAAATATTTTAATTATTTGATAATGTATATTAAAGAATATTAATCTATCAAATATTAATTTATAGAAATTATATCTTAAATATATTTACGCATCTCTATGTGTACAATATATGATAATATATGAACTCAGATGCGGTTATGTGGCATGGTTAACCTAACATTATCATTAACCTCAAAAACACAACAATGCAAAATTATAAATAGCATTTCACAATATATATCTAGAATATAAAGTTAAAAACTTAAAAAATGGGGTCAAACTTTATATAATGCTAATTTTGTATTTTTTTTTTAGTTTTGACATCATGTTGATGATGCCATCCCTTTCATTTGTTTCCCATATTTAGTTTTTTTTTTTTCTTAACTCATTTTTTATTTTATCACATATATTATGTAAACATATTTATTACTTCTTTAAATGGGGTCGGGGGTCTAAAATATTTAGCTAACTTTAACTACACTAGTGCACCGGCAAATCATGATTAGTACTCCTTTCAAATTTCTGTATTAAAATGACTATTGTTTAGATTTTCAATATTTTCAATATATATTTCCAGAGAAAATACATAATTCTAAACTAATCAATGATTTTTGGGAGATAATTTCATATACTTTCTTAATTATGTGAAAATTATAAAAATGATATTTATTGAGAAACGTATGTAGTGATAATAGTCAGAATTTCTGTCCAAATTAAAAATTTGATTTGAATTTTACCTTGCCATAGGCTTGATTTGAGATGAAAACAAACTGATCAACGAAAGTAACACAATTGGCCAATGACTGCAACTTCAAAAAAAAAAAATCACAAACATAAGTTTAGAAATTCGAAATAACACTTGATAAAGTTCATAGTGTTCAATGCTGAAAACTCTATATCGATCCAACTCATTAAGTATTGTGAACTAGTTAGATTTCAGTTTAATGTTGGTTTGATTTAATGATTGCAAACGAAAATTCAGAAATGATAGATTTTAGGTTTAGAAATTAAATACCTTGTGAAATATCAATTTCATTAAGTTAACAGAAAGATACTTTCGTCTAAAAAACCAATGCATGCATTCGATGACGGCGACACAAAAGATTGGGTTGGAAATGGAGATTAAGTTTAATCTATCTCTTGGTATTCTTGTGAGGAAATTGATTTGGCTACTAGATTGGGGATGGTTCGTTGGTGGTTTTTCGATTTGGTTAATCATGGATCAAAGAAATTTCTTATTTTTGTAGAAAAAATTTGGATCTGCTCGAATCAAGGCTAAGAAAGGATTTGATGGGTTGTTAATGGCAAGAAATTTGGAATCTGTGTCTGGGTGACTCTACTCAAGATGTATCATCCTAGATCTGTTGATGGATAAGATTTTGAGCGAGAGTTGGGTTGGGGAGATGGATTTTTGCGATTGACGGATTTGTTTTTTTTTTGGATTGTGTCATTGTGATATTCTCATGCAAGCAGCCCTGACCTAATATAAATAGGGATCCTTGGGAAAAAACTTCTTATGGCCCTTGTATTTATTTTTTAGCAAAATAAATATATTTTTCAAGTTCTTACTTTTTTTAATTTTTTTTAAAAGCTATAATTTAGATTTTTCTAGTAAAATTTTCGGGCTTAGTCATTTTTCTATAAACTTTGGACCCATTTTATGTATAATTAAAAAAAAAATTAGTAAGGCCGGGTCTATTCTAAGGCTTAGAAAAATAAATCACATGGGTGTCTCGGCCATTGCCCCTATGTCCATCCTAGTTGGGCCGGATCTATGCTCAGGTTCAGGGAAAGGAGAGTTTAACAAAGAAGAACGTTTGAGAGTCATGATCTCCTTGGTCAATCTTAAACATAGGATTCGTAGAATCAAAGAATTTTGATTTAAAATGGAAGGTCTCACGATTTTGTTGACGCATGAAATTTTTTTGGAATTTTTGTCACCGACCTTAAACCAAAAACTTTTGTTCTTTTATTTATAGTAGATCGCTTCATCATGATAAGGCTCATTTTATTTGTTTTTTCAATTTTTGTAATTTGTTCCTCAAAAAATTATGTCATCTTTCTTCCCTTCTTCCGAAGCCACCTCAAGAGAAGAAATATTTGCATTGCCCTACGGAACATTATTTCACTCTATCTACCATGAAATATAAATTCTACAATTTTTAATCTTTTCAACAAACACCGTATTAGGAAAATGTTAGTTCGATGTTTACCTGAATCAATTGCCGTAGGAAAACCATCTTTTCCAACCTATATTTTATCGAATCGAAATTTTCGATTCCTTTTACCTATCGAATTTGAACAATCACTAAAATCGGTTTTTGGTCAGATCCAATTATTTCCAAATCTAGAACAAATCATGCCCCAATTAAGTGTAAATCTCCGCTAGACCCGCCCGCAAAACTCAGCCGTATATAACTTACTATAACTACTTTGAGATAGAAAGTTTTGTAAATAAGAATAACATCTTTTAGTTTCCAATAAAAGTAAAAGAACCGACTTCTTGTTCTTCCATATGACATGTTGATAGTCTTCTATCAAGTGTTCCTCTATTCCCTGACAGTTTCAACTTAAGATCTTCACGTATCAGCCTATGGTATCGAGAGTGTCACCATCCCTTCTTTGATTCCCTCCTTAGCCTTATGAGTATGTGTACCTACAACTTTTTGTTTTGATATCACCTACAAATTTTTGAAACATAGCCTTAGCCACCAACCCGTTTTCCCGGAGAAGCCATATAGTGGAAAAACATAGTATTTGTTCCTTTATTTTTGTCGCCAAAAGGTTTGTATTTCAGGTTTCTATTAATTTTGAGAATAATTTTCTTCATTGCCTTATTCGTATTTTCAATATCAACCTGAAAAGAATTAGACTATTAGAGAAGTGAAAAATACCTTTTGAGTTACCACTTTCGTCAACAGAAAAAACCCTCCCCTCTTTATCAATAACCTCTTCATCAGTAGCGAGAACGTGATATCCCCTCCATCCAGATATTCTCCTTCATATCCAGTAAATTATATGTGCTTTCTGTTAGATCATTATCCTGCATCTCAAGAACATCCTCCATTACCAAATCATTCTAGCTAGTTCCCACCTTCATACCCTTAGAAATCTGAGAAATATTTTGAGGAACTTGAGATACTTTTGATTTTGGTTTAGATTGGTACAAAGACTTTGTTGTTTGTTCTTAGACTTGTGCATTAAATGTCTGAGACTTGATCTTATACACTTGTCCTATTAATTTAAATTATTGTCGATTGTTTTCAGACTTGAGCATTAAATGTTTTTCAAAAAACATCTTCGAGTGCTTCTTGTAAACCTAATAGTTCATTTATTGGCACATTTTTATTTACTTTCCAAACATAATTCACGAAAATTTTGAAAATTTTCCATGATAACTAATCCACAATTTTGTAATCTAGTAAATGCAGTTTTAAACATCATTGATTCGGATCTTCAAATTGAATATCATTTAAAGTCACATTTTTCGAGAAAAACTTTGCTTTCTACGAAAAAGTATTCTTATACATGCACATACCCTATTTTTACCTTCTAGTAAGATTTTCTCTAACTTGAACATTAAATTTTGTTTCGAGAAACATCTCTAACTGCTTACTAGAATCATGATAGTTCATTCATTAACATATACTAGGTGAGTATCCCACGCATACGCGTGGGTTTGAGTCATAGTTTTTAAATTTTAAATGTTTACTGTTTTTTTTTTTTTTTTACTTATAAAACTACATTAGATTATTAGACATCTTCATGTCATTACATGTTTTAAACTTTCATATATATAAATCAACTACTACTCTTGTAAACCTCGTTATGTATTGGAAGAAACCGATGGATTTTAGCTTCGTAGTGTTCAAAGATGGTGACCTTCTCATATGCGAAATTGATAGGTAAAGCCACCTCCTGATATAAAAGCAATTTAATGACATTATTCCAACAAAATTTACTTATACGAGCAAATAATGGTTTGGAAATCCAAACCAAAATCAACCGATCAATCACCAGTGGAAATAGAAAACATATAGAAAGACGATTATGAATTTGAGAAAAACAAAATCTCACTAAATACTTCTAAACTGTATCGGAATTCACTACACTATTATTACTACAACATTACGAAAAAGGGCAAAATTTTCAAATTCGGATACTAAACAACATTTAATTTATTTTGTTAAATTATAACACAGATAATTACTTTCTAGAAATTGAGCATTATGAAACAAGCAGAAAGATTAAATAAGAAATCAAACGGAGGTAGTTATCTCGCCTCAGTCGTCGGCTTAGTCACTATAGCCATGTTCATTTGTCAGTTGCTAGCAACATTGACCAACGACAACAACCAGCGATAGTGATCAAATATTATTCATTTGGTAGTCGCTGATGGCTAGATTTTTCAGCGATCTACAACGGCCACTCGTTGCCTGTCTTGCTCAACGAAGAAGGGGAGAAAGAACCACCACCATGCCTGGAAATTAGCTGCAAAATCAACTTTGAGATTTAAAGTGGAATTGGGTTTAAGTTAGAATTTGAGGGTGTTGAATTCAAAATCGATCAAGAAGAGGAAAATAAAAGGCAAACGAATGTTTCTAACGTTCTGTAGACGGCCTATTTTTAATTTCATAATGGATCAGTCCACTTAACGTGAGTGTGTGTGTTTTTTTTAGCGAGGTAAACGTGAAGTTTTATTTGCCCACTTAGACAAGCTTGGGTTTCTTTTTCTCTTTTTCCCTACGTTTCTTACAAGTTACAACTGTAGGCATATTTTAGCTTGGTTATTTCGACAAATAACCAAAGATTTTGCTTCATCGTGACTCTTCTCCTCCATTAGACTCTCACAAACCTTTTCATCATTTTGGGGAAATATACCTAATATTTGAAAGTCATTCAAGAGCAGGGTTCATAAGTAATCAAACTACTATGCCTCTTCTTACAATTCACTCATTGCATAATCTTTTGACTATATAACAAAGATTTAAAAGAGAGAGAGATAGATACACCCACAAATTCAACCACACTGTTACAACGTTAATTAGAAAAACACAGTTCAAAAAGTGTACACCTTGGTCTTCGTCGACAGCTTGGGCGCCTTTTGATTGACCTCTTCCTCTCCTAGACTAATTTTGTAAAGGAGTTCCAAAATTGCTCTTCTTTTTCCTCATTTGGACAAAATTTCAATGGAGTTTCAGTGTTGAGATCGGAAATCTTAACAATGGAGTAACCCGAACCACTTACAATTGCTTGCCATCAGGAATAAACGAAACACAAAGAACAGCTTTTGCATGACCTACGATTTAGCACAAACCATAAAATCTGAAATAACCAGCAGACACATTAGCTAATCTCTTACTAAAACAAAAGACAGACAAAACCTTGAACATTAAACTCTTAGTGCTACTGCTCATGGTGCCAAGAAAGTCCAGTAACAAACCATAAACATAAACCTTTTAAAAAGATAAAAATAATCCAAAAAATCAAAACGCCAAAGAAAACAATCCTAACCTTGTGTTGTGTGGTCGATGACAACAGAGCATCATCAGCCAAAAATTATGTTCTCACGAGTTCTCTCTTGGAAATCCAACAAACCGATCTTGGGTCATTTGACTTCAGCCTAGGGTTCGTCTGAAACTCCTCTCAAGTTTCATAACCAGGAAATCCACGAAATATATATCATCACGCTCCAAAGAGCTCACATCCAATCCGTTGCTTTCGATTTTGAGTCAGAGACCGTGACCGTTCACCAAAAGTGAGAATTAGTAAAAGAACTCAAGAGTCGACATAAAAATAAACAGATACCATCTAATGAATATAACGACTAAAAACCCTAGAAACCATATGTATCAACTGAAATTAGAACCTACGTTTTCTACTTTATAAATGCAAAATTCAAGATTATTTTCGAGTGGTCGCTTTGTGATCACGCGTTCTTCTCCAGAAAATCTAGAAATTGGATCTGAAACCTTCGGATCAGTGGGCGACTAATGGAGAAATTGGATGTTATTTGTGCCGACGAAGGGTTTGAGAAAAGAGATCAATCAAGTCTTCTATAAAGCGTAGCCATTGAATTTGCCAATCTAGCACTTCACTAAGATTTTCGAATCGATACTCGGATAATGAATGTTGTATTCTGGGTTTAACCCTAAATGATCAAACAAAAATCGTCCGTTGAGCAAACATGACGATGACCCGAGAAGCTGAGAATTAGCATTGGAGCAGTTATATCATCTTCAGAGGTGAGGTGATGGGTCTCGAACGTTTAAGCTTCCCAGCTTTTTTTTTTTTTTTGGGACAAAACTTCCCAGCTTCTAAAACGTAGAAGAGGAGGCGAAAAGGTAAGGATTTTATTCGTCAACATTGTTTGTCGATATGTTTTGGAAAAACTAAAAATGCCACTTGTCATTCTTTGGAGTGCTGACGTGTCCATCATATGGAGAGTGTTCACCTCCTTTCATATATATGATTTATCTACTTTACGACGTTAATCACTACAATTTTGAAAACTTTTCGAATATTAACTAACCCACAATTTTTACCCTAATAAATACACTTTAAGCGTCACTCTTTCGGATTTCGGAATTGAATCACATTTGAACTCACAATTGTTCGGAAAACTTTTGTTTTATATTTTTACTTTCTTATCGATTGTTCTCTAACTTGAGCATTAAATACTTTTCGAAAAACATCTCTGAGTGCTTTACGGAACCCTAAGAGATCATTCATTGGCACATTTTTTTTACTTTCACGAAAAAATATATTTATAAACATTCAATATTTTTCCGCCAACATAATCTTACACTTGTCTTATTAGTTTAGATTATTGTCGATTGTTCTTAGACTTGAGCACAATATGATTTTTGGAAAATATCTTTAATTCGAGTGATTCCCGGAACCCTAACAGTTCATTTAATGACCCATTTTTATTTACTTTCCAACCAACAAAGCACGAAATTTTGAAAACTTTCCGCATGATAACTAACCCACAATTTTATAATCTAATAAATGCAATTTAAACGTTGTTTATTTGGATCTTTGAATTACATATAATTTAAATTCACATTTTCTAGAAAAACGTTTACTTTCTATTCACATTGTTTATTTTAACGCCGTTATCAATTTATGCAATTGTCCTAAGGTTCTAACTTCTTGTCGAATCTTATTTGACTTGAGCATTAACTTTTTTTCCCGAAAAGCATCCCGATCGGGTGCTTTCCAAAATCCGGACAATTCATTCACCGGCATATTTAATTTACATTCCAATGATCAAATCGCGACAATTTTGAATTTTTTTTTGCATAATATATAACCCAATTCCCTTTCATTAAATAGGTAGCTCACTGGATTTTATACGAACATTACCCTATCTTACATAGTTAAAAAACGTAAATAAGTTAGTTAATAAAATAAATCTTTCATATATTAGTATATTACCATCTAATATTTCTTTATTCAAATTTTAATATATATTTATCAGCTTGCATGCAAAACTTGTTCTTCTTTCTTTTAACTTTTAGTAGTGATATACTCTTGGCACACATAAAGATAAGCGTTACTAATGACTCAAATATGTATATAAACGTTACAACTTTTATATTAATTAATTCATTTGTCACTTTTTTTTATACAGAATCATCAACACCAAGTGCTGTTTTTTTTTTAATATTTATATATTGATATCAGTGTTACAAAAATGGAAAAAAAAACTTTTTGTTAATAATTTCTTTAATAATTATTTTGTCTCTTTATGAAAAACTTTTTTTTTTAAGTTCTAGTAATACATTGTATACAATACACAAAGAGAAAGTTACAAATGACAAAAAAGAAAAAGAAAAAAAGATAAACGTTACAATTTCTTTGATTACCTTTTTTGAATGTAAAAGTAAAATTATTGTATTTAAATGTTATGTATTTTCTATTTTAATAATTTCAATTTTAATTGAAATTATTTGAATTTGTATGAATATATTTGTAATAATTGAATTTAATAGGATTGTTTGTAACTTGTAAGATATATAAGCTATAACGACTAAGATGAAAATATGAAATTTTATAGAGTGTGAATAGTGTAGAGAAAACTGCCAATATCAATCCTAACTATTTCCATGCGTCTTTTTTAAACCCAAACTCTAATCCCTTGCACTTATTAATCCGAACCCACATAAATTTTAAATAACAAACCTGAACTATGTAACTATTAGCCAATTTCAACATATATCCGTAAATAATGTAACAAACATGAATTATGTAACCTTAGCCAATTGAATAAAAAGAATGATTCAGATACAAAAAAAATATATAATTACAACTTAACAATTCTAATCGACAATAACAAATACAAAAAAGACTATGTTGAAATTGGCTAACAATTACATAGTTCAAGTTTGTTATTTAAAAATTGTGTGAGTTCGGGTTGATAAGTATGTGGGATCAAATTTTGGATTGAAAAAACCCGCATAGAAATAGTTGGGGTTGATTTCGGCCGTTTTCCCGAATAGTGAACCCTCAAAAAATAAAGGTTTAAAGGTTTGTTGGAGTTCAAAAAACCCCTAAATTTGAGAGTTTGAGGGCTTATTGAAGATATGCTCTTACTAATATATTGTATACCAACAATAAAAGTTACAAATGAGAAAAAAATTAATTTTGAAAATAAAATAGATAATCATTAATTCTAATATTATTAATTCGTTATTTTTCCTTTTATTATTTATTTTGACTATCCATAGTTAAATCGTATCCGTAGATAGCCGAAATAGGATTTTGTTTTTCCAAAGATAAAGATTTTTTTCCAAAAAAACATCCTCGAGTGCTTCCCGGTACCCCGACAATTCATTCATTGGCACATTTGATTTACTTTTCAACGATCACGACAATTTTGAAAACTTTCCGCATAATAAATAACCCAAAATTTTATACGGCGATACTATTTTACATTAAAATTTAAATCCGTAAAATGTTTTATTAACTATTATATTATTATTATTGACAAAAAAAACTATTATATTATTAATAAATTATTAGATGAAAAACATATATATATATATATATATTATTTAATTAATTTAATCTTTTATATATTACTATCACATATTTATTCAAAATTTTATATATAGTTATTAGCATGCAAACTTGTTTTTCTTTTTTCGAACCCACATAAATTTTAAATAACAAACCAGAACTATGTAACTGTTAGCCAATTTCAACATATATCCATTATTAAATAATGTAACAAACCTGAATTATGTAACCTTTAGCCAATTGAATAAAAAGAATGATTCAGATACAAAAGAACAGATAATTACGACTTAACAATTCTAATCGATAATAACAAATACAAAAAAGACTATGTTGAAATTGGCTAACGGTTACATAGTTCAAGTTTGTTATTTAAAAATTGTGTGAGTTCAGGTTGATAAGTACTGGGGTTCAGAGTTTGGATTGAAAAAAACCGCATGGAAATAGTTGGGGTTGATTTTGGCCATTTTCCCGAATAAAGAACCCTCAAAAAATAAAGGTTTAAAGGTTTGTTGGAGTTCACAAAACCCCTAAATTTGAGAGTTTGAGGGCTTATTGAAGATATGCTGTTACTAATATATTGTATACCCAACAATAAAAGTTACAAATGAGAAAAAAGTAATAGAGAAAACAAAATAGATAATCATTAATTCTAATATTATTAATTCGTTATTTTTCTTTTATTATTTTTTTTACTATCCATAGTTAAATCCTATCCGTAGATCAAAAAATCTTTTTTTTTTCCGCAGATAAAGAATTTTTTCCAAAAAAGCATCCTCGAGTGCTTCCCGGTACCCCGACAATTCATTCATTGGCACATTTGATTTACTTTTTCCAACGATCACGATAATTTTGAAAACTTCCCGCACCCAAAATTTTATACGGCGATACTATTTTACATTAAAATTTAAATCCGTAAAATGTTTTATTAACTATTATATTATTATTATTGACAAAAAAAACTATTATATTATTAATAAATTATTAGATGAAAAACATATATATGTTATTTAGTTAATTTAATCTTGTATATATTACTATCACATACTTATTTATTCAAAATTTTATATATAGTTATTAGCATGCAAACTTGTTTTTCTTTTTTTAAATTTTTAGTAGTGATATAATCTTGGTACACATAAAGACAAACCTAAAAATGACAAAAAAAACGTTACAACTTTAATTAATTCTTTTGTCTCTTTTCTATATGTAATTATCAGCATGCAAGACTTGTTTTTCCTTCTTTTTATATATATATATATATAAAGATCAGTGTTAAAATATGGAAAGAAAAGAAAAGAAAAGATTGTTTTTTATAATTTCTGTATATTAATAATTTGTCTCTTTATTAACATGCAAAACCTGTTTTTTCTCTTGTTTTAAGTTCTAGCTGGTAATACATTGTATACACAAAGATATAAAAGTTACAAATGACGAAAAAAAAAGAAAAAAAAATATTAACGTTTCAACTTCTCTAATTTTCCTTTTTTAATAGGATTGTTTAATAGGATTGTTTGTAACTTGTAAGATATATAAGCTATAACGACTAAGATGAAAATATGAAATTTTTTAGAGTGTGAATAGTGAAGAGAAAAAGGCCAATATCAACTCTAACTATTTTCATGCATCTTTTTTTCAACCCAAACTCTAGTCCATTGCACTTATCAATCGAACCCACATTAATTTTAAATAACAAACTAGAACTATGTAACTGTTAGCCAATTTCAACATATATCTGTTATTAAATAATGTAACAAACCTGAATTATGTAACCTTTAGCCAATTGAATAAAAAGAATGATTCAGATACAAAAGAACAGATAATTACGACTTAACAATTCTAATCGATAATAACAAATACAAAAAAGACTATGTTGAAATTGGCTAACGGTTACATAGTTCAAGTTTGTTATTTAAAAATTGTGTGAGTTCAGGTTGATAAGTACTGGGGATCAGAGTTTGGATTGAAAAAACCGCATGGAAATAGTTGGAGTTGATTTTGGCCATTTTCCCGAATAATGAACCCTCAAAAAATAAAGGTTTAAAGGTTTGTTGGAGTTCAAAAAACCCCTAAATTTGAGAGTTTGAGGGCTTATTGAAGATATGCTGTTACTAATATATTGTATACCCAACATAAAAGTTACAAATGAGAAAAAAGTAATAGAGAAAATAAAATAGATAATCATTAATTCTAATATTATTAATTCGTTATTTTTCCTTTTATTTTATTTTTTTACTATCCATAGTTAAATCCTATTCGTAGATCAAAGAATCTTTTTTTTTTCCGCAGATAAAGAATTTTTTCCAAAAAAGCATCCTCGAGTGCTTCCCGGTACCCCGACAATTCATTCATTGGCACATTTGATTTACTTTTTCTAACGATCACGACAATTTTGAAAACTTCCCGCACCCAAAATTTTATACGGCGATACTATTTTACATTAAAATTTAAATCCGTAAAATCTTTTATTAACTATTATATTATTATTATTGACAAAAAAACTATTATATTATTAATAAATTATTAGATGAAAAACATATATATGTTATTTAGTTAATTTAATCTTGTATATATTACTATCACATACTTATTTATTCAAAATTTTATATATAGTTATTAGCATGCAAACTTGTTTTTCTTTTTTTAAATTTTTAGTAGTGATATAATCTTGGTACACATAAAGACAAACCTAAAAATGACAAAAAAAAACGTTACAACTTTAATTAATTCTTTTGTCTCTTTTCTATATGTAATTATCAGCATGCAAGACTTATTTTTCCTTCTTTTTTTATATATATATATAAAGATCAGTGTTAAAATATGGAAAGAAAAAGAAAAGAAAATATTGTTTTTTATAATTTCTGTATATTAATAATTTGTCTCTTTATTAACATGCAAAACCTGTTTTTTCTCTTGTTTTTAAGTTCTAGCTGGTAATACATTGTATACACAAAGATATAAAAGTTACAAATGACGAAAAAAAAAGAAAAAAAAATATTAACGTTTCAACTTCTCTAATTTTCCTTTTTTAATAGGATTGTTTAATAGGATTGTTTGTAACTTGTAAGATATATAAGCTATAACGACTAAGATGAAAATATGAAATTTTTTAGAGTGTGAATAGTGAAGAGAAAAAGGCCAATATCAACTTTAACTATTTTCATGCATCTTTTTTTCAACCCAAACTCTAGTCCATTGCACTTATCAATCGAACCCACATTAATTTTAAATAACAAACTAGAACTATGTAACTGTTAGCCAATTTCAACATATATCTGTTATTAAATAATGTAACAAACCTGAATTATGTAACCTTTAGCCAATTGAATAAAAAGAATGATTCAGATACAAAAGAACAGATAATTACGACTTAACAATTCTAATCGATAATAACAAATACAAAAAGACTATGTTGAAATTGGCTAACGGTTACATAGTTCAAGTTTGTTATTTAAAAATTGTGTGAGTTCAGGTTGATAAGTACTGGAGATCAGAGTTTGGATTGAAAAAACCGCATGGAAATAGTTGGAGTTGATTTTGGCCATTTTCCCGAATAATGAACCCTCAAAAAATAAAGGTTTAAAGGTTTGTTGGAGTTCAAAAAACCCCTAAATTTGAGAGTTTGAGGGCTTATTGAAGATATGCTGTTACTAATATATTGTATACCCAACAATAAAAGTTACAAATGAGAAAAAGTAATAGAGAAAATAAAATAGATAATCATTAATTCTAATATTATTAATTCGTTATTTTTCCTTTTATTTTATTTTTTTACTATCCATAGTTAAATCCTATTCGTAGATCAAAGAATCTTTTTTTTTTTCCGCAGATAAAGAATTTTTTCCAAAAAAGCATCCTCGAGTGCTTCCCGGTACCCCGACAATTCATTCATTGGCACATTGATTTACTTTTTCTAACGATCACGACAATTTGAAAACTTCCCGCACCCAAAATTTTATACGGCGATACTATTTTACATTAAAATTTAAATCCGTAAAATGTTTTATTAACTATTATATTATTATTATTGACAAAAAAAACTATTATATTATTAATAAATTATTAGATGAAAAACATATATATGTTATTTAGTTAATTTAATCTTTTATATATTACTATCACATACTTATTTATTCAAAATTTTATATATAGTTATTAGCATGCAAACTTGTTTTTCTTTTTTAAAATTTTTAGTAGTGATATAATCTTGGTACACATAAAGACAAACCTAAAAATGACAAAAAAAACGTTACAACTTTAATTAATTCTTTTGTCTCTTTTCTATATGTAATTATCAGCATGCAAGACCTGTTTTTCCTTCTTTTATATATATATATATATATAAAGATCAGTGTTAAAATATGGAAAGAAAAAGAAAAGAAAAGATTGTTTTTTATAATTTCTGTATATTAATAATTTGTCTCTTTATTAACATGCAAAACCTGTTTTTTTCTCTTGTTTTTAAGTTCTAGCTGGTAATACATTGTATACACAAAGATATAAAAGTTACAAATGACGAAAAAAAAGAAAAAAAATATTAATGTTTCAACTTCTCTAATTTTCCTTTTTTAAAACTTTATTAATACATTATCGACACAACAATAAAAGTTACAAATAGCAAAAAAAAGAAGAAAAAAAAAAAAGAGAAAAAAAATATAAAGATTACAGTTTCTATATTAATTCATATTTTACATTTTTCGTATTTTGACTAGTTAAATCCTTTCCATTAGATTAAAGAATCAATTTTTGTTGTGTCCGTAGATTAAACATGATAACAGTTTCTTAATTGAAAAGGTTAGAAGATGAAACAAAATCAAATTCATATTTGCCAACGTGGCAAACATCTTGCGGTGTCCTTGTCTCTATATAACACATCTATGACTCATATGGGATATGTACGATAAGTGATAACATATCTCTCTCTAGCTATATCGCTCTCGCTTCAGATTTTCACACCAATCATGGCAGCTTCTGCAACATCAAAGCTCCTCGTATCCGACATCGCCTCAGTTGTTGATCACGTCCCTTCAAACTACGTCCGACCAGTCTCTGAACGTCCAAACATGTCTGAGGTTGAAACTTCCGGCGATTCTATCCCTTTAATCGATCTCCAAGACCTCCATGGACCTAATCGAGCCAACATTATCAATCAGTTTGCTCATGCATGCTCTTTTTATGGCTTCTTTCAGGCAAGTCCATGAACAATTCACGTTCAATCTCCTTACCAATCTACTAGATTTACTTTGTTTCTTGAGTTACACTTATATTTTTCCTCGAGTTTACACTGTTTAAATCATTTTTCTCCGTTTTCTTTCGACTTCACTATGTTTTTATTGTAAGTCACCGTGTTTCCTTTGTTTTATTACAAAAGAAACTGTGTTATGTCCGATCAAAATGTTACTGTTGCATGTTTCCTTTGTTTTATTACAAAGAAACTGTGTTATGTCCGATCAAAATGTTACTGTTGCATGTTCTAGATCAAGAACCATGGAGTGCCAGAAGAAACAATCAAGCAAATGATGAATGTAGGAAGAGAGTTTTTCCATCAATCAGAGAGCGAAAGGGTGAAGCATTACTCTGCGGATACCAAAAAGACAACAAGACTCTCCACAAGTTTCAACGTTTCCAAAGAGAAAGTCTCTAACTGGAGAGACTTCCTTCGACTCCATTGTTATCCTATCGAAGATTTCATTAACGAATGGCCCTCAACTCCAGTTTCTTTTAGAGAAGTCACAGCTGAATACGCTACAAGCGTTAGAGCCTTGGTTCTGATACTTCTTGAGGCAATCTCAGAGAGCTTAGGCCTTGTGAAAGACCGTGTAAGCAATACTTTAGGAAAACACGGTCAACACATGGCTATAAACTATTATCCGCCGTGTCCGCAACCCGAGCTAACTTACGGACTTCCAGGACATAAAGATGCAAACTTGATCACTGTTCTTCTTCAAGATGAAGTCTCTGGTTTACAAGTTTTTAAAGATGGTAAATGGATTGCTGTTAATCCTGTTCCCAACACTTTTATAGTCAACCTTGGTGACCAGATGCAGGTAATTAGGACACAAATTGAAAAAAATTACTTTGTTTTGTTCACTCTCTTTGTACTAACTTTATGTGCTTATTTTGTTTCTCCTCTTAGGTGATAAGCAATGACAAATACAAGAGTGTGCTGCACAGAGCTGTTGTGAACATCGACAAAGAGAGAATATCAATACCGACATTCTATTGTCCTTCTGAAGATGCTATGATTGGTCCAGCACAAGAGCTGATCAATGAGGAAGAAGACTCTCATGCTATTTACAGAAACTTTACATATGCTGAGTATTTTGAAAAGTTTTGGGACACAGCATTTGCAACTGAGAGCTGTATTGACTCGTTCAAAGCTTCCACCGCCTAAGATAGTGTACTTTAGAATCAATCATGGTTATGACTATGTCGGTCCTTAGTTCTTGATTGGAACTCAAAAACCCATTTTGTGTTGCCATTTCAAGATCAGTAGTTTTCAAAAATAATAGATCTGCTTGGAAAAATAAAATAAACCGTTCTTGTAACAGTTTGAACTCATGTGTTTTTATATTAAGTACGTTTATACATATTGTAGAAGACATTCAAGGAGGAGCAAAGTAGAATGAAACACAGAAATCGATCTCGCGGACTCGAGGGTGCTCATGTTTGGCAGATTCTTGGCTTCAATCAATGCCTATTGTCCAAAAAATAAATCTGTTTAAACATCATCGCTGCTGAGAAGATCCAATGTGGATTTCGTATTGAGGAAAGTAAATCCCTAAACATAGTGTCCCTAGTAATTAGTTCTTACAACATATGACTTTCTAGCTACAATATTCTTGTCCATGTTATATACTCAAAACTAAACGAATCACATATATTAGGTTTATTCGCAGCAAGCTAATGCCAAATGGTCAGCGGTACAAGCTCAGTCCATTTAGGCACTCTATTTCAAAGCAATTCATTTGGCCAAGAAAGTTTCCAGCGAAGATCGCAATTAAGCAACAACTACCGCGCAACATATTAACCGTGCATATATGAATTAGTAGATCAGGACTAAAACCTTGTTGTATCACTAGTCAGCCAACAAAACGCATGTATTTGGTGTTGAAGATGACATGTCATAACATAGTAATTACAGTCTCTATCTTATTTACTATGTTAAACTTCTGGTTACACTCTTGACATGTAACATGTCAAATTCAAAATATATAAAACACTTGATAAAATATATATTAATGAATTTTTAATATATGATAATATTTTCCTCCGCGACATTACAGGGAGTGGCCAAATTAACCATTAAGAGTCCAAGAATGCTTTCAAAGCGAAAGCAAGTACTAAAAGGCATATAACAGGGTGGTTTAGAACACACCATAGCAAGATCAGAGGAACCGCAACCATAACCGAAGTCGCGACAATCCCTGTCGCACAAATGATCAAATCTTTCCTTGAACAGCTTAAACTTCATCCGCATCCACTTTGTCGACTCGAATACTCTACTTCCCTTACCTTGGCTTCATCATCTTCCTCGTTATAACGAGAGATTAGCAAACCCGGTATTCCAGTATCGAACTCGAGTCCTTGCGGTTCCCAATCTCCGTATATCTCCTCTGCTCTGTGTACATCATCAAGCTTCAACAAAGAGTTTATCACACTTCGATACTCTTCATTCTTCATCTACCTTACCTCGGATTCCGAGAGAGCTATAGAGTGAGATCATCAGATTGTACTGTGAAGTTCTCAAGAGCATACCTAGCTTCTTCATCTTATCGAAAGTAGATTCGGCTTTACTCAGCGATTTTTTGCCTGAGTTTGTGTCACTCTTTAATAGAGCAGTACTGTAGATAGATTCACCTTTCAGATTCTCCGGGATGCTCTCAAAGAACTTCTTTGCTTCTTCTAATCCCAATACGTTCTCAATCAAATGAAATCGAACTGTGTAATCTTCCGGGAGGTGATTGCAGATCTTTTTGTCAATCATCCACTCTGATAGCTCTAGGGCTTTAAGAAAGCTCTTGGAATCGTGGAGCTCCTCGACACTACATCTCACCAAGGAAGGGTTTAAATGATACCCTAACTGTTGTTGTTGCCATTGCTCAAGAACCGTAGTGATTGCTGCTTTATTATCTGCAGCCGTTTCGATCCGAATCTGCAGAGTACGGTTCGTCGGAGACGATAAGGTTCTGGTTCTGTAGGAGCAGAAGAATCGAGGCCTGCTAGTGTAAGCGAGGATTCGCTTTGCGTGTTGCTGAAGATTATGCATCATGCTCATTTTTTTATGATGAAACTTAGGGTTTTGCCTAACTTTTTCAATTCAATATTTTGATTTATAAGAAGTCTGAGATTCAAAACTTGAATAACAAGTATTTACGGCATCTCTATAATATTTTTGATTGATTTATTTTGAAAACTTTACTTACATTGGTGAGATATCCGTTGAGGTATCTTATCAATATAATTTAAAATTTTATGTTCAATTTTCATTAATATTTTTTAAAAATATCAGATTACATCTTAAACATATCTATAATCTAAGTTATGAAAAAAAAATATAATACTAGAAATGTTATGGATAACAATAATGAAGTTTGAAGTTTATATATAAGCGAGAAAAGTAATAGGTAGACAAGAATTTATAATAATACCAAAATGTTGACAACAAAAATATCAAAATATAATTTTGAATTTTTAATCCTCATTTTTTTTTAAATATTACATTATTTTATTAATTACCAATATTAATTTAATATTTTGTAATAACCTTAAATAAATCAATTGAAAATAATACTAATATATAATTTGAACTTATGCATAATGGAACTTGATATATAGAAAATTTATTTTATGATTTATAAAACTAAAAAATTTAAAAATGACATTATATAAATTATTTAATTACAAAAATTGATTTATTACAAAAGATGTTGACCAACATGTGTATGAGAAAGATAGTTTGTCTTTCTCATCTAGAAGCATGGGGTTCTCATTTGAGAACTCTAGAATATTTATAATAATAAAAATTATTTATTTATTAATGGAAGTCTCTAATGTAGATGCTTAGCTAAATAATTGCGATTTAAAATTTGAAAAGATTACGAAGTTAATGGGTTAAAACCAAACTAGAATAGCATCACGACAAAAGTGGTTTTCTCTAGTCAATCTCAAGAAAGGTGTTAACAAGATGTAGTATGGTAGACTAATTCATCCCATCTACTAACCCCTTATTGTATAGTCTTGGGAAACAAGAAATCGACAAAACCTAGCCGTAATAATATTAATTAAACATCATTTATCATGTGATTTTTAAACTATAAACAGATGCATAGGTTTTTGACAAATTAAGTAGGAATGGTGGGTCTTTTTTATATCATTAAATCTGTAAAAGTTTAATTTTGTTATTGGACGATTGTGCAACTCAAAGTCGAACTATAATATTTTCATGGAAAGCGAAAAAAGTCGTCTAAAATGTATTTTATGTTATCGTATCGCTTGTAGATTTCACGCAAGTGCTTGCTGATGCTATCTTAAAGGGATCTTAGAGTTAGCATTATTGTTTTTTTTTTCATATAATATGTATAACGTTCCAATTCATGTGTGTGTGTCTATACTTCTTTTGAACTTTCTTCTTTTTCTTTCTTCTCTTAATTAAAAACTAACTGTTTCAACCACTCTACGAAGAAAACACTTACTGATCATTTTTGTAATTGTAATTTATATTAATAATTTAAAAAAATTTCGTACGAATGATACTTTCTGACGTGTATATGACTATATATTCTATCTCCACAGAAAGAAAAGGTCCCAAAAAAATAATCTATTTTTTTTTCTTTTTTACAAAAAGAATATTTTGTTGAAAACTTTTATGTTGTTTGAGATTTAAAGTTTTAAATTTCAAATTTTATAAATATACGATCCAGTGGTAAAGTGAGGTAATTTCTGCAACCTGGATTTTCTAACATATATATATACACGAATATAGCACTTGTATGTGCATACGAACATAATAAAATTACATACGAGGATAAACTAAAATAAAACAAAATATAGCACTTGTATGTGGTCTGGTGGTAGTTGGATCTGTGATAAGTCATAGATTCGCTACTTCCTGATTTCGATTTATACTATTAACACAATAAAAAAATATGTTAGAAAACATGAAATTGGACAATATGTTGTTGGTGATGGTTGTGTTGTGCGTTATTTCTTGAGTAATACCTGATACATGCAATCGTAAGGTAGTATATACCGGTTCGATTTACAAGAACCAATGGTACACTAAAGATTTGCGAGACTTTTTTTAACTAAAATTTTGAAGTTTATTTGTTGGTTTTCAGATTTGTAAATAAAAATAAATAATAAATAAATAATTAAACTTATGAATTAAAGATATTGGACTATAGGGTAATTCAAAGAACAATGATTAGTAGGATACATGAACCAAAGAATTCAACAATGAAGAATCGTTCTCAAACAAGAACACAAGTTTGGAGTAATTCTCTTTCAAGACGTTAGTCACTAAATTTGACTACTCGATTACTAAACTTTCATTTCTAATTTCCTAGTCAAATTTCCATTATCAAACAGGTTCATTTGGTTTACAATGCGTTCTAGCATCAATTCTCGTAGGTTAGAAACACATTTCTCAACTAACATTTGTTCAAGCATTATATCGAACACTTTTGATGCATAGAAAAATCTATCTTATAAAATAGGGTGATCATTCATATTCTAGCATTAAGAGTATGTAAATTAAAGAACCTAAGTATAGAAAATTTCTAATGACAATCAAACCAGTAATTTATTGAATCTTCTACTAAAAACCCCTAAAACCCAATTATGAAACTATTCACACATAGAGAAAGAGAAAAGACATATAGATGTAAAAGAAAACATGATTTGATTAAATAGATAAGAAATAGGGTTTAGAAATCTTCTAAAGAATGTCAAAAAAATGTATCTCTAATCCCAAAAGTAGTAGCTTACAGAAAATCTATCAGAAAAGATGAAGAAAAGAAAGTGTAAGTAGTCCAATAGAAAAAAAAAAAGGGTTTTAAAAACATAGAAATCGGATCCGGATCAACGGGAACAAATCGGGTCAATGATAGATATTTGGCTCTACGGTAGTTGACTCGTTCCCTTTTAAGGTCAGGTGAATAGGTCAGGCGGATCTACAAATGTTTTGACCCGCCTAACCTCTAGTCGGGTGGATAGGTCAGAAAGATCCGCAGATGTTTTGACCCGTCCTTCCTCTGGTCGGGTGGATCGATCAGACGAATCCGCAAACGTTTTGACTCGACTTACTACCTTTGGTCTGGTGAATAGGCCGGGTCAACTATTCTAAACGTATTTTCATACTCTGTAACCATCAAAATCTCACCAAATAACCATCAAAGTTTTATTTTTAAATCATACAAAAAAACACTTTTAAAATTCCACCAAATCATCACATATTTTTCAAAGTCTCTTCAAATCTAAACTACATCAAATCTTCAAAAAAACTACTGATCCAATAAAGGTTAAAAAAAATCTACTAATCCAATAAACTCTTCTAATTAATGTATTTTTCCTTTGGTAATACCTATTTATATACAACTAATTTACGTGTTCTCCACCATAGGTTATATATTTTAACTCAGTAGCTTTCCTTACAGACTGCTCCGATTTGGTGAAGATGGTGTCTTCCCCACAAGAGTGGCCAGCGTTCGCGACTTACTTGGAGGCGATTCAGAGCGACAAGGAGGAGTTTGATTCTATCTTTTTATCGTTAATTTCTAGAAATTTGAATGTGAAGGCGGATAATTGGCACGAAATGTTCGTACCCTACCGCAACTATCTACTTATGTAAACAACATTCCTCCACATTGGCTCATTTGAGCCAATCCAATAAAGCTGTTGACAAAAAAAAAAAAGTTACGTCGACCAAAAACATATAACTTTATTGTGGTTTCATCGTTGATTTATTCACTTTCAGGTTGGTAGATCAGGATTTGAATCTTTCAATAGTCATTTTAATCATATTTGACAAAAATTTTTTTTTAATTTTAGATACGAAAGGCGATCACATGTTTTTTGTTAATTCTTTTGATAAAGAGTTGTAGTTATAATCTCATCCAATACCTGGAACTAACCTTTTGGTATTCTAATTTAAAGAAGAACCTTCTGTAACAAATGAGAATTAAATCCAATGCACAAAAAAACTAACTATTTGTCGAGCTAAGTAACGAGAGCTTGTGACCTGAGTGGGGACAATAAGATGATGGAACAATAAAATTAAAAAAAAAAAACTAACTATTTTGTACTATCATTAGACCACCACCCATTCGCAACTCCGAAAGACGATCACATATTGTAGATTAAAAGACAATCTTAATCACATTTTCATCAAAGGTTTTCCTTAACGTATTTGGTGGGCATGATTTAACAGCTCAATTTGGCAGGTCAACGAATCCAAGCGTGCTTTAAACGTTATATATTTTTCAACTTAATATAAGACTACTAATCAATTTTTGAAAAAAATCAAAAAATCATAGTCATTGTTTTTCTTTGTTAATTCATATACAGTCATACAAAACATTGACAATTTATCTACTGTTTAAAATAAATAATACAATTATACAAGTGTTACTTTACTAATACTGCCGTCCGTAACACGGCAACAAAAACGGAGAATGACGTCATCATTACTGATGTCACACCTACATCACTCTATGTTCCTAATATCACTTATAAAGACATTAAACGTTACACTTGTGTATATTATATAGAATTATAGAGCATCTCTGTCCCTTTATATTTCATCTTTTGACATGATCAAATTACCAAGTCATGGTAACTTCTGCAACATCTAAGCTCTTAGTGTCTGATTTCGACTCCTCCGTTAGTCACATCCCTTCAAACTATGTTCGACCAATCTTCGACCGTCCAAACTTGTCTGAGGTCGAGAGTTCCGGTGATTCCATCCCTCTGATCGATCTCCGGGAGCTCCATGGACCTAATCGAACCGAAATTGTCCAGCAACTTGCTATTGCTTGTTCCACTTATGGTTTCTTTCAGGTAACTCCAAGTTTAAACAAAACGTTTACTCTGTTTAAGCTCTGTTTCAAATTTTCTTGTTTATTATCTTCTAGATCAAGAATCATGGAGTACCGGATACAACCATAGATAAAATGCTAACCGTCGCAAGAGAGTTCTTCCATCAACCCGAGAGCGAAAGAGTCAAACACTACTCGGCAGATCCAACAAAGACGACGAGAGTCTCCACCAGTTTCAACATCGGCGCAGACAAAATCTTGAATTGGAGAGACTTCCTTAGACTCCATTGCTTTCCCATTGAAGATTTCATCGAAGAATGGCCTTCTAGTCCCAGCTCTTTTAAAGAAGCAACAGCTGAATACGCGACAAGCGTAAGAGCTTTGGTGTTGAGACTTCTTGAAGCCATCTCAGAGAGCTTAGGCCTTGAAAGAGACCATATAAGCAATATATTAGGCAAACACGCTCAACACATGGCCTTTAATTACTATCCACCATGTCCCGAGCCCGAGCTAACTTACGGACTTCCCGGACATAAAGACCCAACCGTTATCACTGTCCTTCTTCAAGACCAAGTCTCTGGTTTGCAAGTCTTTAAGGATGATAAGTGGGTCGCTGTTAATCCAATCCCCAACACTTTCATTGTCAACATCGGCGACCAAATGCAGGTTTGGTAATTAAAACAAATCAGTTTCCTTTGTTTAACTTTTTATAGTATTTTGGGTTAAAATTCCTCTGTTTTAACACTCTATTGTGCTAAATTATGTGGTTGTGTCCACACCTTTCAGGTCATAAGCAATGATAAATATAAGAGTGTGCTCCACAGAGCCGTAGTAAACACCGAGAATGAGCGATTATCGATTCCCACATTCTATTTCCCTTCGACAGATGCAGTGATTGGTCCAGCACACGAGCTGATCAATGAACAAGACTCTCTTGCTGTTTACAGAACCTTCCCATTTGTTGAGTATTGGGACAAGTTTTGGAACAGATCACTCGCTACTGCTAGCTGTCTCGACGCCTTCAAAGCTTCAACAACTTAAAGAGAGTCTATTTTGTAATCAATCTTGAATTGGCTCTTTAGTTATTATACGTAATCCAAAAAATATCTCTATCTTCGATATATTTAATAAGGACGTTTCAAGATCAGTTTGTTTCTTATGAATATTAGCAAATTTTCCATAAAAAAACAGTAACACAAAACTATCACCACTAGTCATCTCTTTTCAAAACTAAACTGTTTTTATACAAGTGGCCCGTTTAAGTCCACGGTCTTTGGACCCACCACAATAACCTTATTTATAATTGGGTTGGCATAAATCTTAGAAGTGTTAAGTTCTATGGACTTCCAACTCAAAACCGATTGGCAATGAGTGGAGTGGCCCATATCCCTTATATATTACTTAGGATCCCTTCCAACTTCCGATGTGGGACATTATGTCCTAATACGCCCCCTCGAGATGATGGCTCTTTAGCCATTAATCTCGGAATGTTCGGGCTTAGATCGACGGCATCAATTTTGGGCCTTGTCGATGATTGGACCATCTTTGGGTCGGATCGGGTTGGACATGTGTGGATCGGGCTCTGATACCATGTTAAGTTCTATGGACTTCCAACTCAAAACCAATTGGCAATGAGTGGAGTGGCCCATATCCCTTATATATTACTTAGGATCCCTTCCAACTTCCGATGTGGGACATTATGTCCTAATAAGAAGGTCATAAGTCGCAATCATTGGGATGGAGAGAGGTGTGTGTTTTAAAGAGTTAAATGAGTGCTAAAGATTTGCCAAAGATGGTAATGTGAGCTTGGACCAAAGTGGGGGCAAAGAAGTGGTGTGGATGATTTGTTCGGCTTATGTTGGATGAGTTCGTTCGTATCCGGAGTTGCATTGCGTGACCTCATGAGGTAATCGCAATTGGAGCATTAAACATTTTGCTAAACCCTATTTTTCAGTTACTTGGATAACAAGATTCGAGAATTTTTCATGTTTGTTTTGCCTCATCTAGGTTAAATTTTTTATGTTTGAATATATTTCATTTACCTTGGGAAAAATAGAGGAATTATAATTCAAAACAATCTAGGTTACAAAGAGACGACGATCATCAATAGCAGTGATTGAATTTGAAGCGTTAGAGAGATTCGATGTTGTGGAGGAAGGAGAGAGAGGATGATTTGTCTTGTCTCTTGTGTATCAAGATGCAATGGTGATAAGTGAAATCCGGAAGAAGCTTCCATGTGGACACTGTTAACATGAGAATTGTATTGTGCAATGGTTGTCCTCTTTGTATATTCCAGCTTCAGACTGATGATGCCAGGTATGAGAGGAAGAGAGCACCAAGAAATTGCTTCGGAACCAAGAAATTGACACATACACTCTCTTTTTTTTTTTATTATTCCCATTAGTGTTATATTATCTTGTTAATTTATTTCAGGCTAGGAGTGGACATCAAAACCAAACTAAATCGAACCGAAATTCATCAATTTCAAGTTTGCACCGAATTTTATTTCAACTCGAACCGTATATACATAATGTTTTGAGTTATTCGAATCAAACTTGAATCGAAACTTAATACATTAAAACAATCTTAATTAATATATATATATATATATATATATATATATATATATATATATATACTAAAAAATCTAATAACTTTAGTTTTATTATAATTTTTATCCTAAACCGAACTGAACTGTAACCAAAAACCGAAACAAAATTAGTATCTATTTGGGAATTCCAAAACACCTAGATATCCAAAAACCCATACCGTTTGAAACCAAAACAGAATTCCCATGTCTAAACTAAATCGAGGACTGATATGTAATGACATTACTGTTGATGATCTTAACTATTGAAGTAGTACCAATACAAAGCCCTGCTTTGTTTTCTTTTTGTTTGTATATAATTGTATCATAACTGTCTAGTTCTCTTGAAAGCTTTTAACCAAAAAAAAAAACTGTCTAGTTCTTGTGTTTCTCTATCTTTTCATTATTATGTTTTAAAAATTTGCATAATTCGAAGTGTAAGTAAGTATATAAGGATTCAAAAACAAGAATACACAAATCTTTATTAGTTGGTGTTTACAAATTTTTATTTTTTTTATCCTTCGAATTATATGTTTTAAATATTATTTTTCTTACTGTAGGAAAAGTAAAAATTAGTAAGATTAGAGAACAGGAAAAGTAATTACAACTTTAGAAAAAAAAAAAGGAAAATGTTGTCAAAAAAAAAAGGAAAAAAAAAGTTGTAACTTATGACACTGATACGGCAGTTTGTTCTCTATATAAACAAACTTATGTTCTTCTCTTCTTCATTACAAAAATCCTCAAAGCTTTTCTGAGTTTATACCTGATCAATCTATATCTCTTTTCAAGTCGAGTGATTATAGAATCATGAATTCATTGTTTAGTATGTTTGATTCCTTTTGTGCAGAGATTATGAGGAACAAATTTACATCTAAGTCATCCTCTCATGGATCATCTACTTCTTCGTCGGGTGTTCAAGCCGTGTCGATGGAGAAGACAACAAAGAAGGTTTTGATGGAGAAAACACTAAGGTTTGCGCCGGAGTATGACGGGCTTCACTGCTTCGAAACCATAGTTCCTTCTTGATTATTCCACTACGATTTTTCCTTTTTTTTTTTTTTGGTCTTGTGTGTTTGATCCTAAATACAAACAAGAATAATTATTTGGATTGGTTCACAAGTTTCTTTATTTGCTCCTAGTCTTCATTATTTTTTATATTTCATATTGGTGACGATGTTCTTCCGGATCAAGTCACGGTAATAATCTAAATGCAAAACTAGGTAACCAAACTTTGCAAGAGATTAGAATTTACTAGGGTTGGGCATGTAAACCTAACTTAGTTTGGTTTTGCGAAACCAAACCATCCCTAAGTTTGGCTAATTCAGTTTAGATTCTGTTTATTTGGTGACCTGATTGGCAATAGGAAGCATGAAATTCAGTAACCGATTCACTTCGGAACAACCAAACCAAAATTTCCAAGATATTTAACAAATTTAGCCAAAATACCAAAATTGTCGAAATTTTATCCTAATTTAATTAAAATTACTTAGATATACTAAATTTAACCAAATCTATTGGAAAAATTGAAATTTTTGAAACAGAAGAAGCAATTTATGTTCAATTATATTTTAGCGCTAATCTTTTAGTTGAACCGAACCAAAATTTGTTTTTTGTTAACTTTAATTTTGATCTACTTCGGTGATATTTTGATAGAGTTGAAATCTAGCTCACAAAGTCCTTGGTCCCTTGTATCTCTACAATACCTACGTTATGAGGAAATGAACTCATGAACACTTTCTATACCAACATTCTCTCCTCTATCTTACCGATGTGGGATCTTTATCATATTTTTTCCAAGCTCAAACACCTAAGTTCGATGACGAAAAATAAAATTAAAAAAAACACCAAAATTCCAAAATTGCCGAACAAAATTGGACAGATTCTTCCACGATTTATAAATCTGCTTAGAAAATAAAAACCCAAATTTATATCACAGAATTTTAAACTTCGGCCCAAACACACTCTTTACGATCAACTTTTTCGCCTGACAAAATCTTTGAGGTTGTTGTAGTCTTGACTCTTGAGCCTTGAAGAGAACATTATGTAGCAAACCTTGACCGACAAAATCTTTTCCATTTTTTTTATTTCTAGATCATAATCTTTCATACGAGATTCTTTTGTACTTTCTAATTTCTTTGGAGCTAAGGAATCATCATAAAACATACTCTGGTTTGTTATGATGATGTGTTTGTTCAATACATTGCAATAAACTAGATTTTAGTTGACTAACCACACGATGTTTGAAATATTCCTTAGACATTGTGTGTTGGATTAAATTAAAACTTTGTGACTCTGACTATATGACGAAAGATAAGAAATTCAAACAAGAAAATCATAGAACAATTCCAAGAAATGGAAACATTCTTGGTCAAGCTCATCTAAAGGCCACATGTGTATAAATGTTTAAGGTTCCCCATTATTAGTCCCCAATTACATTCTCTTGTAATGAGTAATCATAGAACATCAATCTTTGTGGTACTAAGTTTGGTTATAATTCTCAATGGGCAGAGCAGTTTCTTGGCGCGAGCCGGTGCTGAGAGAAAGGTACTCGACAAATATATAATTTCATAATTTTAGTAAGAAACGTGAACAGAGACCAATAGACTAACAAATTTGGTTCTGGTGTGATAATGAACAGGTTCATATAGTTTATTTAGGTGAGAAGCAGCATGATGATCCCGAGTTTGTCACGGAATCTCATCATCGGATGTTGTGGTCACTTCTTGGAAGGTATGCAAGTGTTGTTTTCTCCATTGTCTATAATGTCTCAATATTTATATAAATGGTTCTTGCTTTTGCTTCATCATTCATGTTAACAGTAAAGAAGATGCCCATGATTCAATGGTGCATAGTTTTCGACATGGCTTCTCAGGTTTTGCGGCCAAACTTACCGAGTCTCAAGCCAAGAAAATTGCGGGTACTCGGTCCTAATCTCACATTTTCTTGGCATCTAAGGAACCAGACACATATATGAACATGACATCTTGATTGTCTCAATATGCCAACCTGATTTTGTTTTCCAATGCTTTTTGGAAACAGATTTACCTGAAGTTGTTCATGTCATACCGGATAGATTCTACAAACCGGCAACAACTCGGACTTGGGACTACTTAGGCCTTTCTGCTGCCAATCCAAAGAATCTTCTAAATGAAACTAATATGGGTGAACAAATGATTATCGGTATTATCGACACAGGTATGAGTGTATATGTGTACATTTCTTAAGTTTCATGTTACTATTAATTCCTTTGAGGCTCTGTCTTAGTGTTTCAATGACTAAACTGTTTTGTGCCAATGTAGGAGTATGGCCAGAATCTGAAGTATTTAACGAAAATGGGATTGGACCCGTGCCAAGCCACTGGAAAGGAGGCTGTGAATCAGGAGAGGATTTTAATTCCTCTCACTGCAATAAAAAGCTCATAGGAGCCAAATACTTCATCAACGGTTTTCTTGCGGAGAACGAAAGCTTCAACTTCACAGAATCACTTGACTTCATTTCCCCTAGAGGCTATAATGGTCATGGAACACATGTTGCAACCATCGCGGGCGGCTCATACGTGCCCAATACAAGCTACAAGGGCCTAGCTGGAGGGACTGTGAGAGGTGGGGCACCGCGTGCTCGTATAGCAGTGTACAAGACTTGTTGGTATCTTGATGATTTAGACATAACGAGTTGTTCATCCGCTGACATCTTGAAAGCAATGGACGAAGCAATCCATGATGGTGTTGATGTTCTATCTCTTTCTCTAGGCTTTGAACCTTTGTATCCAGAAACCGATGTTAGAGATGGGATAGCTACTGGGGCATTCCATGCGGTCTTAAAGGGTATTACAGTTGTTTGTGCCGCTGGTAACGCGGGTCCAGCGGCTCAAACCGTTACAAACTTGGCTCCTTGGATCATCACAGTGGCTGCAACTACTCTAGATCGGTCCTTTGTCACACCTATGACACTTGGGAACAATAAAGTGATATTGGTAACAACAAGATATTCACCATGTAGATGTTTCAATGCATTTTATTTGCAAATGTTTTGGTGATCTGTTTCTTAATGCAGGGTCAAGCAATATACACAGGTCCAGAAGTTGGCTTCACTAGCTTGGTTTATCCAGAGAATCCAGGGAACAGCAATGAAAGCTTTTCTGGGTAATATCCAATCTCTAGTTTCTTAGTGTACACCAAATCTCGAACTATAAAGAAGATCAATTCTTTGAACTCACCCTGGTTCTTGTAATGCAGTACCTGTGAGCGTCTTCTCATCAATTCTAATAGTACAATGGCGGGGAAAGTCGTGTTGTGTTTCACAGAATCACCTTATAGTATTTCTGTAACAAGGGCTGCACGTTATGTGAAGAGAGCCGGTGGTCTCGGTGTAATCATCTCAGGACAGCCAGGCAATGTTCTCCGACCATGTCTAGATGATTTCCCTTGTGTTGCTGTTGACTACGAGCTTGGGACGGATATACTTTTTTACATACGTTCAAATGGGTATTGAAAACATAGACTAACATCTTCACTACTTAAAAAAAGTAAGAAAATTAGCAACATTTTGTTGTTTGGCAGATCACCTATAGTGAAGATACAACCTTCTAGGACACTCATTGGACAACCAGTGGGTACAAAGGTAGCAAGTTTCTCATCAAGAGGACCTAATCCAATTTCAGCAGCAATCCTTAAAGTATGTCAGAATCTTCACATGTTCTGTTTTGTTCACACTCAAGATATTATCTTGCCTTAGATGTTATCAATCATATGAATGCAGCCGGATATAGCAGCACCGGGAGTGAGCATATTAGCGGCTACAACCACCAATACCACTTTCAACGACCGAGGATTCATTTTCTTGTCAGGGACATCAATGGCAACTCCAACTATTTCAGGAGTTGTTGCACTTCTCAAAGCTTTGCACCCTGATTGGTCTCCTGCTGCCATTAGATCAGCTATTGTCACTACAGGTTTCTTATATTGTTCATTCAAAGTAAATTAGATAAAAACAAGAACATAGACGATATCGATAATCGTCTTTACTCTGCAGCTTGGAGAACAGATCCATTTGGAGAACAGATTTTTGCGGAAGGGTCACCTCGGAAGCCAGCTGATCCATTCGACTATGGTGGAGGTCTTGTGAATCCAGAGAAAGCTACAAAACCAGGTCTTGTATATGACTTGGGACTCGAAGACTATGTTCTTTACATGTGTTCTGTTGGTTACAATGAGTCATCAATCTCTCAACTTGTCGGTAAAGGAACAACCTGTTCGAATCCTAAACCATCTGTTCTTGATTTCAACTTACCCTCCATCACAATCCCAAACCTCAAAGATGAAGTTACTCTCACTAGAATCCTCACTAACGTTGGCCCACTCGACTCGGTCTATAAAGTAACGGTTGAGCCACCGTTGGGCATTCAAGTGACCGTCACACCGGAGACTTTAGTGTTTAACTCTACAACCAAAAGGGTCTCTTTTAAAGTGAGAGTCTCGACCACACACAAAATCAACACAGGTTACTACTTTGGAAGCTTGACTTGGAGTGACTCTGTGAACAGTGTCACCATTCCTCTATCTGTGAGAACTCAAATTATGCCCTACTACTACGATGAGAATTGAACAGAAAAAATAAAAAACTAACCATATGTGACTTATGAGTTTGTACTTATGTTTTGTGAATGCATTGCAGTGATTAAACATTAAATTTTGTGGAGCCTATAATTGAATGAGAGTGAAATTATCTTCGTTTTCAATATTGATGTCTTATAAAAAATGAATTAAAAACATACATGATATATTATCAGGAAGGCATAATGGGGCTCTGGCAAAACTAAAAAAAATCTAAAACGTCTTAGTAAATTTTTCTTTTTAAAATTTTTGCTTTTTATCCTAAAGAATTTTTTTTGAAATTAATAGTGGATCCATGATATTTGTCTAATCATGGGATAGAGACGAGCCTGAACACAAGTCTAAGGGAGGGTGTTATTGGTTCCTAATTTATAAAAAATCTTGATAACTTTAATAAAATCATAGAATGTAAACAAATGAAAGATTCTAAACTTTTTCTAGAGAGTAATCTATAATCTTGTTGATTAGTTAATTTTCATAATCTTGTAAAGTTTCCCAAATAATCTCTCTATTTTGATGATACTTTTCATGACTATATTTTGTGAAGAAAAGTGTAGAAAGTCATAAACCAATAACATTAATAATTTAATTCATTAACAATCATAGATTCTTTTGTTTTACTTGAATAACATAAAATTTTTATTGACTTTATAAAACTATGAATCCAATAACTCAGATTTATGAAGATTTTAGATTACTTTTTACAAATCTTAAACTAATAACACTAAACTCTATGAAAACTTATACAAGTCCCACATCGAAAAATGCAAAAACAATTAGGGTTACAGATATACAGAGAAGAGGCATGAAGTGTTGCCGAGGTTGGTAACGTAAGCTTGTAATCCGAGTGGTCGGTCCAAAAGAAAAACTTCAGCTTTCATGCACCACTAAATGATGAACAAAAAATAGATAAGAGAATGAAACCAAAAACCCTAGCCGCTTAAGAAGCTCTCTCCATCTGCATCTCCACATCGTCTCTAAATCTCGCATTAGCTGGGCATGTGACAATTCTTTGCTTAGTTTATTGTTAGACTAGGTTGTTTAGCCGCGACTATTGCGGCTTGTTGCATAATTGTTATGTTTTGTATAAACAATAAAAAAGGTTTTAAAAATATAAAAATAAGACAAAATTACATATTAAACAATATTTTCAATTATAAATATTGTTATCACATATATTTTACATTTTTACAACAATCCTAAAAAATAACTTTTATCTTTTTCTCTCTTTTTCATATTTCACATAATTTAAGTTATACTGATAGATTTTTATTTTTTTGACTACTAATTGGAATTACCAATTATATAACGGTTTTTTGGTAAATTTATTTTGCTGGAAAAATAATAATTTTAACTACAACCTTTTAGAAATAGATATACTGATATTTATATAATTATATGTTAGATCACAAAACTAAATATATTTACTATGATTATATTAAAACAAACGTAAGAAAAGAGGTTTCTTCTTACAAAATTTATTTCATTAAAAGATTACATAATTTTAGAAGATATATACAAGAATATGTAAGGAGATAATCAAAACTCCATAGTAGAGAATAAGAATGCTATCATTTCAAAAATAATTTAAAAATAATTACCATAATTTTTTTTCAAATAAGTATAATTAGAAGAAATTTAAATGGCTCTTACGATTTGATATCTTGCATTTGCTCATATTTTAGTAAATACATGTAATATATTACAAAATAAATTATTGATATAACTCACAAATAATTTTTTTGTTGGTTGATATAAACTCCCAAATAAAAGATCAAACTCATATTATTTTGTAAGTGACAAACTAAATTTGCTTTCTTATAAAATAATATGAACTTCAATCTAAAGTTTTTTTTAAAAGAAACCCAAGGATAGAAATAGGGGTGTCAAAAATATTTGATAAATTTATTAGAATAATTTATTTCATTATATATTGCATAACTAAAAAATTACATGAATATGTTAGAAAATAATTAAATATCCAACGTAAATAATGGAGATGGATTTTTTAACTTCTTTTCCTTGTTGTGTGATGATTAGTATTGATATTTTAACTTTCCATCACCAATAAACCTTAAAATTTTGTTAAAGCCATCAAAACTTTTATTTTACATATGTTAATTCAAAATTAAAGAAGAAATAGGTATAATCTAGTATGGTGTTAGGAACAAAAAAAATTGAGAAAAAAATAGAATCAAATTAATTCTTACAATAATGTTTTTATTGATTTTAACTCATATAACAAAAAAAAAAAGATACATGAATATAGTAGAAGAGGATGAGAGAATGATTACTTATAAGATGATAATCTAAAATAGACAATGAAGATGAATCTTTTAAAAAATCAAAAAACTAATGTAGAAATTAAAATTTAGAATTAAGCTTTTACAGTGATATTTAATTTGAGTTTTTTAACCTATAGAGAATGAGAGAATGAGAAAATGAGTATTTGTAGGATGAGAAGTGATAGGAGTTACAATTTGAAATAAATAAATATGGGAGTTACAATTCTAATTGATTGTGTGTTGAATGAAATTGAGTGGAGAATATAGTTAATGCATAATTTATATGATTTCAATTTTCTATTAAAGTTTAAGTTAAATGTTTATAATAAATGTATTTTATTTGTGGTTTCATTGAAAATGATTTTTTAAAAAATTATATTGCCAAGTAGACTAATCAAAAAAGAGTGAAACTTTACTGATTTGTGACATCCCAGCCCAAACCCAATAAGTGGGGTCATGTTGTTTTGCTCAATTTGGACTGAATGTCAGTAAAAGTCCAATAGCCTATTAGGTTTAAGAAGCCCTAGACTAGAATCCTTATAAATATAGTCTGACAAGAAGTGAAAGCAAACTTGATTTTGGACCGAAACTCAATTAAGAGGGTGTGTTAGTTTATAATTGAATTTGCAATATGTTATTTAATTTGGTAAAAGTCGTGACTTTAGTTTGAGCAGTTTATCCCAGTTTCAAAAGTCACAACGTTTAGTTAATCACCAAAAAAAAAAAAGTCACAACGTTTAGTTTGGTCGGTTATGTACTAAGATCTGTATATAAATATGTGTTTCTTGTCTTACTAAAATAACAAGTTTCAGATTCAATAAAAGGTTCTTTCGTTTAACTTTCTTCTTTAAAAAGAGAAGAAATAAAGAGATAATTATTATCTCTAACTCTGTTTCTCCATTTTCTCAATATTCAACAAAAATGAATTTCAATACGAAAATTCGCTGATATGAATAGAATAAAAATATATATTACATATTTTTTAATTCATACAGATTTCAGATTGTGGATAATATGACAATATATTTTGTAACTAAAACTATAATATATTTATTATCAATCATTTTATCCAGTACATAGTACCGGTAAACTACCTAGGCGGCATATCGTAATTTATAGCGACTAATTTTTGTAGGGTATGTAGAAGAAATAAGAGGGTTTCAGTCATCTACTTGTTTTTGTCGTTAAAGCAGCCTTATCAAATTGAAATTATCTAGCGTTCTTGATTATTCCAGTAAGTAGAAAATTTTATATAATAAAATTGATATAGTACTGTCATCGCAATTTTCTTCAAATTTCCAACAAATAATAAAACTGATATAGTACTGTTGTGTTCTTGGTTTCTAAGAGAACTTTTATTACAGACAGAGCCGTCCCTGGTATTTAATAGGCTGCAAGCAGAAAAAAAAATTTGGACCTATTTTAATGAATAAAAATATTTAAAAAAAAACTAAGGAAAATGAAGGTAGATGGACTTGAACCATTGAACTTTTGACGCTACATGGAAGCAAATAACCAACTTTGCTACTGAAAGTTTCTGAAAAATGTGGCCGAAATTAATTTATAATAAATAAGGCCGCAAGCATGGGCTTGGCCCGCTTGTATTCATGGCCGGCTCTGATTACAGAAAACGAAAGGCTAAAAACATTAGGAACATCCAAATCATATTAAATCAAGATTGCAAGATTCTTACATAATTATACATTAAGGAAATCAACTCATAACGGAAAGGAACTTGGCCAAGGGAGAATAAAAGAAAACTAATACGTAAATTTTTTGTTTCACTGACCTTTCATTTTTGGGTTTAAACGATCAATCTTCACTTTGCTCGCCAGAAATCTTGCTCCTTAATTAAGTTACCTTAATTTCGTATATATCAATTGCGCATTTTTTTGAGCAAATGTATATATCTGAAACTCCAAGCATCTTCAAGATGATAGAGGGCATGCAACGCAACTTACACGACCTGCAAAATGGGCGAGATATACTGTTATTGAGCACCACCTCGTATAATTTGAGATACTGTATTGTGCTTCCGGGCATGAGGCTTATAAATTCTCCGAGCACACATTCTGTATGCAAACTAGCCAGTTGATCTTTACACGTGTAGAACCATGTCTGTGGATTGGTTTCTTTTTCACAAATATCACACCAATATTTACCACTAGCCTTTTCACCGTAGCATAGTGAGAGAGGATGATCATCAACTCTATGCTTTACCACTTGTGGTAGAGTGGCACATTTGAAGTCCAAGTCAAATGTACAACCATCTTCAATGCAACTAAGCACACCGTATGCCCACATGTTGCAACCATTGCATAGTTTCTTTTCACTGGGTGAACTGTAATATAAGGAATGCTCGGGATGACTTGGATGGACAAATGGCTCAGAAATGGAAGTGCACAGGACATCAAAGCGGTTACCTTCATGGAGGTACCTGAAACCATTGCACAATCTATGACAAGCACAACAAAAAAAGTCAATGGCCTCGCTTGTAGCTAAAGTAAGTCGTTCATTGTGTAGCACGTGCCATTTCTTCTTAGGAAATTCAGCACAATTTTGGTGGAGGATGAAATCGCAATCCATACAGCCATAGAAGGATTGGAGATAGACGGGATGGGTGCATGCAGTACACCACTTCTTCTCCTCATATATACCACCATTAACGTGGAGTCTTAGGTAATGCTCTTTGTGGCTGAAATGTTGTATGGTATTGTCATCTATTACCACATATGGCTCTATATCTTCTATTTCTTCAGGTATTCCTTCTAGTTCTTTTCCGTTCCATACATCCTTTCTGGTAGCACATTTCGAATGAACGACGTAGCCAGGACATTTCTGACAAGAATAACCCCCACGAGTCCAATTTACCTTCTTGTGACAAACTCCACATACAGAATTCAAAACACCAAGAAGAGAAGTACGAAAAACACGGTGATTATGCCGATTGATGTTTATGAGCCGTGGCAGAGCAAGACAGTGTTGGTGGATCGTGAAATCGCATTGAACACATATGTAAGGGCTTCGATCTCCAATCAACCCGCACGCATTACAAGTAAAAGAGTCGAGTCTTGGCAGAAGGAAGAGTTGGTGATCATGAACTTTCAAATCCAGAAGAGATTGTGGCGTTGTGTTTAAAACACAACGCATATCCAAGCTAAAGTCACACGTTGAACAATGATAAAACAATTTATCTTCAATCTTTCTTCCACAAAGACGACATTTTCCATCAGAATAGCTTGGTGATTTTCCCATAAGGAGCTTAAGAGGGTGTAAAGAGTGGCAAGAGAGGTTTACCTCTAATGGATGTTTTACCTCCGCCGATTGCCATACACAATCTATGTGGAAGTTCAAATCACATTCATGACATTTGTAAGGAAATCCATTACCAATCTTGCCACATTTAGCACCACAGTTGAACTCGATCCGTTCCCTGAAAAGGGTAAGCTTGTGGTGATGCGCCTCGGAAACGTCAATAACCTCTGGTGGTGGGTACTTGGCACAATATAGATCCACGTCAAAATCACACATTTCACAATGATAGCATACATTCCTAATAAACCTTCCACATAAATCACAATAATGATGTGGTTTACTTAGAAGCTCAAGGGTGTGAGCTGAGTGAGATGGGAGTTTGATATATTTAGAGGACGTGGCACATTTCTTATGGACGAAACAATCACATCTTTTGCAAAAATAGCCATCACTGATAGCTTCCAAGCCTCCACAACAATCACCTCTCCTCAGATCATTCCAAGGCATCATAGCATGATCATGGAACAAGGGTAGTGACACATAGGACTCGCTACATATCTTGTGGATGAAAATATCGCACCTTTTGCTAGGCCTGGGCAAAATATTCGTTAGATCCGCTTCGACTCGGTATTCGTTTCGATTCGATTTGAAAAATCCGAATATCCGTAAAATTTTGGAGCAAATCAAATAGAAAAATGTAGTATTCGTAAAAACCGGAGCAAATAACAAATATTGATTTTTTTAAAGTCAAATATCCGCTTCGATCCGTATTTTTTTATATATTAGTATATATATATATATATATTTGGTAAGAAATTTATGATATACAGTATATGCATAGCATAATATATATTTTTGGCTTGTATTTGTAAACTCATTTTTTATCCTTTAAACCTGTGTTTGTAACACAATTTAATAATTTTTATTAGTGAAGTGGAATTTATTGGAAAAAAAAATTCAATATCCCTTAAAAATAAGAAGTTGGAATCCTGCGACAATTTCTTTTTCCCAAATTTTATCTTCTTCTTAGTAGTTTTACATGCAAGCGTTTAGTTTTTTAGGGTTTTAATAGGTGCAGAAATATCGAAGCGAATATCCGCAAATATCACAAAAAAAATCCGGATATTCGATTTTCCGAATATCCGGAAATTTTCGAATCAAAGCAAATCACAAAATCAAGTATTCGGTTGAGACGAATCGAATAACAAATATCCCAAAATTTCCGGATATCCGATTCGTGCCCAGGCCTACCTTTTGCAGTAGTAGCCATCACTGTTGGCTTCAAATTCCCCACAGCAATCACCTTGCCTCGGATCATTACAAGGCATCATAAGATGCTTGTGGATCAAGGGTAATGACACTTCCTTAGAGTCCATGGCCGTAAACAACGAGAGTGGGAAGAGAAAGAAAAGTGAGATCTGTGATGTCAAAGCTATTCTAATGCTCCTTTCATGTCTTTTTCTCTCTCCACTCAAAAGTCGTTGTTTATCGCAAAGATGCTCTAGTATATTTTTACAGATATATTAGTTTAGTATCGATCGTACTTTTGGTGGTCATTGAATAACAATAAAAATAACTATTATGGTTGATTACTTAAATGTTTATTGTTAGCACAGAAATCGACATTATAATTTGAAACTACTCTCGCTAGAAATAAATAATAAAACTATCTATTTGGCTATTTCTAATAATAAAACTACCTAGTGGAAATACCCAACCTAAAACTCAAAATGCATAATTAATACCAATACTAAAGATAAAAAAAAAATATAACATAACATAGATTAACAACTTAATAATTTGGTAATGCGTTTCCAGATCCATTAAGATGATTAAAATACTAGCCAAATGTTGATGAAATGTTTAATTTATATAAAATTTGTTGATTTATTAGTTTACTATAAAATAAATGGGGCAAAATTTATAAATTAGAAAGTAAAAGGTTTTGTTAATAATTAATAATGAAATACTTAGAATATTCTTTTTGAACTAGAAAATGAAGAAAACTATTGGAAAAGTTTTGCTTCGTTTTTCCTTTTTTTTTTGAAGAAACATCAATTTTGAAAAAATATTTGAACCCAACTATTGGAGATGCTCTGAATGGCAAAAATAGTCTATCCTTTTCTTAATAGATAAGAGATTAAGGTAATAACAAAATGTGAAAATTACCTAAAATAACTTTAATTATATTAGAAATTAGGTAGAGACCCGTATCATATACTGTATGATTAAATTGTTTGATATCAACTAAAAATTTCTTTTATTAAAATTAATATATTTTCTAGGACATTTACAAAAATACCTCTTTTCTTATGTCCTTTTTCAAAAATACCCCCTCATATTGTCCATTTTTCTAAAATATCATTTCTATGTACACAATAACGTTTTTACCTTTAATGAGAAGCTAGGATTTTGAAAGAAGATTCATTTTCTCTTTTTTTCCGCCTGTAACTATTGCGGCGGCGACGATTGGCGATTTTCGTCGCATTACGCATTTTTAACATTTTATACCTGTCCACCAAAACTTAACTTTTTATTTTCTCCAGTACAGTAAAAACAAAGACATTCAATTTCGTATAAACCATGGTCTTCATCTCTTTTTTTTTCAATAGTTGTCTAAATTAAATGATACAGTATAAGTTTTGGTGTTGTGGTAAATTGTGTAACAATTTATAATGTATGATTCTACAAAAAAAAGAGGCTGTACATGGTATCATGTTCTCTGCGTCAATGAGCTTCCCAAGTTGTGAATCCATCATTATCCACATATGCTATTCTTTGAAAGAGTTGGCTTCTTCTACTTCATCAAGATATCGCACCCGTTCTTGACCAAGTGTGAACATTTTTTGAGGTATCCTACTGTTCGGCCAAAATTGAACCTGAACTTAAAAAATGAAAGCATTATACTGTCTTCTCCATTTCCTCAATGAAAACATATATTTAAAAACAACTACTTGTTTTATAATATTCCTTAGTTCCAAAATATAGACAACCAATACAACTACAACTATTTTGAAACGTATAATAGTCGACTATATATTATACAGATATATGAAGATTGACAAACTATTTCGTAAATAATACTATATCACCGTACCATACAATAAAAAGTCTACATCGAATCATTAATAGTTGTCTATTCTCTGGAAAAAAACAATCTACTACCAAGTTGGCCTACCAAACTATAAGTATATATAATCTGGCTGCGATGTTTGTGTTTCAAATTTTAGGTTTGAACCGCCTTTTTTAGTTTTCTTCCAATGAGAAGACTATTTTAAATGTGTATACGTTATTGAATCAAATGGTCGTCTATGTTCGTTTCTCCAAATATTATTTGTTTTTTTGCCATAATTTGCGCGTGCCACATTTCTTGACATTCTTCCTATACCCATAATTCATCATTGGAGGTATAATAAATTAGAGGTTTAGTATCAAACAAAAATGCAATTTGAGTAAAGCTAAGAAGCTTAAGGAACATGGTTCTGACTTCTGAGATATGAACATTACAATTCATTCAATAAGCGAGAGCGGACTGGTTCAAGATATGTTATATTATATATCTCCAAGATTGGAGTCATTCAATAGTATACTTGTATTATAATAGCCAGGAAACTAGTCTGATCTTGGTAGAGATAATTGGAGTTACTTTATATTCAAAATTTAGTATTTTAAGTAATTTAGCCAAGAAATAATTTTAGTGTTATTAATATGATCATTTTTAATCTTAGTAGAGAAAAATTCATAGTTTCTTAACATTATAAACTAATTTAGCAAATAAAAACTACTTAAGTGTTCTTAATCTGACCAATTCTAATCTATGGTAGGTATGAAGTCATTTTCCCATTCTATTTCTCTGGTTTTTCTTAATGAGTATTTATCTATGGTAGAAAACTATTTAGATTTGCTTAATATATATTGCAAATCAGTATTAATATAAAATTTAGCCAAGAAATTAAACTACTTCAATGGTAACAATTTAGAGTTAGTACTTCAAATTCAATGTGTGAAGTAATTTAGCCAATCAACTCTTCTAGTGTTTTTTGATCTCTATTTTTTTTTGGACAATGTTTCTTAATATTGATGATGATGATGAGTCAAAAGGGAAATCAATATTACTTCAATGTATAAAGTAATTTAGTAAAGAAACTTGTCTAGTGTTCATAATCTGACTAATTCTAATCTAGTCATTTAGCCAAGATATCAATTCCAAAATTAAAAGAAAAAAAAAACTAACCAAGAAACTATTCAGAATTAGTATTTAAAACTCGATGTTTTTGAAGTAGTTTAGCCGAAGAAAATATTCTAGTGTTCTTAACCTAATCAGTTTTATTCTCAGTAGAGAAGTATTCAAAGTTGCTTAATATTTTTGAATTTAGTGTTTGAATTAATTTAACTTAGATACAACTCTAGTGTTCTTATTTTGATCAGTTCTAATGTTATTAGAGAACAACTCAAAGCTGCTTAATATTGAAAATTCAATGTTTGAAAATAATTATAGATCATTTTTAATTTGAACTATGTCAAGATTAAAACCTTGACTCTCAAAAACAAAGCAACCACATGGTTGTAGAAGGAGTCGTCCTCGAATGTTAGATCTTATATAAAGCCTTTGTTTCATTGATAATCTTAAACATTGAAACATTGATCTCTTTCTCCTTTCAAAAGAGAAAAATGAGCAAAACCATAATTCTTCTGGCGTTATTTCTGTCTATAGTTCTCAATGTGCAGAACAGTTTCGTCGTCGCTGAGAGCAAGGTAATTGGTATTTATGAGAGGTCTCTATTGATCAGGGCAACATTAGCATTGACTATTTTTTTTGCTTTGTGATCAAATAGGTTTATATAGTTTACTTGGGAGAGAAGGAACATGACAATCCTGAGTCTGTCACAGAATCTCACCATCAAATTTTGTGGTCACTTCTTGGAAGGTATCATTTAGTACTTCTATATAGGAACTTTTGGAAGACATATAGATATGTAGAAATATCGCAGATAGTTTACTTTCTTGATTTTCATGTCACAGCAAAGAGGCTGTCCTTGATTCAATAGTGTACAGTTATCGACACGGCTTTTCAGGCTTTGCAGCCAAACTGACTGATTCCCAAGCCCAGCAAATTTCTGGTACTTTTAGAGTTGAAATCTTCTCTGTTTCTTGACTTTTAGACTTAAACCAAGTATTTATTTTTCTGAACAAATCAATGCCCTCTCTTGAGAACAGAACTGCCTGAAGTAGTGCAAGTCATACCAAATACATTATACGAAATGACAACAACAAGAACTTGGGATTACTTAGGCATATCTCCAGGAAATTCAGATAGTCTCCTACAAAAGGCCAACATGGGGTACCAAGTAATCGTTGGAGTCCTCGACACAGGTATGTGCATATCGAAAATATGTTTGATTTTCTTAAAGACAAGTTTACTAATAGAAAGCATAAATTATGATTACAGGAGTGTGGCCAGAGTCTGAAATGTTTAATGACAAAGGCTATGGACCAATACCAAGCCGATGGAAAGGCGGTTGCGAATCTGGAGACCTCTTCAACGGCTCGATTCATTGCAACAGAAAGCTGATAGGAGCAAAATACTTTGTTGATGCCAACAATGCTGAATTTGGAGTCTTGAACAAAACAGAGAACCCTGACTACCTTTCCCCAAGAGACATTAACGGTCATGGCACGCATGTTGCCTCGACCATCGGTGGTTCTTTTCTGCCCAATGTAAGCTACTTAGGCCTCGGACGAGGAACTGCAAGAGGCGGTGCTCCAGGTGTTCATATAGCTGTTTATAAGGTTTGCTGGCTTCAAAGAGGGTGTTCTGGAGCTGATGTCTTAAAAGCAATGGATGAAGCTATCCATGATGGTGTTGATATTTTGTCACTCTCTTTGCAAACTAGTGTTCCTTTATATCCAGAAACCGATTCGAGGGAGCTTACTTCTGTGGGAGCATTTCATGCGGTCGCAAAGGGAATTCCTGTTGTAGCTGCAGCTGGTAATGCTGGCCCGACGGCTCAGACCATTTCGAATGTAGCTCCTTGGGTCTTGACAGTGGCTGCAACCACTCAAGACCGTTCCTTTCCTACAGCCATTACACTTGGGAACAATATAACAATACTGGTATACATCTTATCCATGACAATGACAATAAAACTGTAAGACACTGTTTTTTTTTGTAATAAAAATCTAAACCTATGTGCTTAATGTAGGGTCAAGCCATCTTTGCCGGTCCAGAACTCGGTTTTGTTAGTCTTACTTACCCAGAGTTTTCCGGGTAACATTGAATTACATCATATTATATGTTTTGATCATTTGCTTGTTGAAGACGTTAAGCCCGCGATATTGCGACTTTGGACATGATATATCCTTCAATTTGCAGTGACTGCGAGAAGCTCTCTTCTAATCCCAACAGTGCAATGCAAGGAAAAGTTGTGTTGTGTTTCACAGCATCAAAACCATCAAGTGCTGCTATAACCACAGTACGCAATGCCGGTGGTCTCGGGTTAATCATTGCAAGAAATCCGACCCACTTGCTTAGTCCAACTCGTAACTTTCCATATGTTTCCGTAGACTTCGAGCTCGGGACCGACATTTTGTACTATATACGCTCCACAAGGTATATTTTCAAAATGATCACAATCTCTTTAACAAACACGTTCAACTGAACATATTGGGTTTTGTTTTTTTTTTCTAGATCTCCCATTGTAAACATACAGGCTTCAAGAACATTTTTTGGACAATCCGTGTCGACAAAGGTAGCAACTTTCTCATCAAGAGGACCTAATTCAGTCTCTCCAGCGATTCTTAAGGTAGATCATACCATTTCATATATTTCTAACCTCTTAAGATTCTCTGTTTTGTAACCGCTTCTCGGTTTTATAACCGCTTCTCTGTTATGGCAGCCGGATATAGCAGCACCTGGTGTGAACATACTAGCAGCTATTTCTCCAAATAGTTCTATAAATGATGGAGGATTTGCTATGATGTCAGGGACATCAATGGCTACTCCTGTTGTGTCAGGAGTTGTTGTGCTCCTCAAATCATTACATCCTGATTGGTCTCCTTCTGCTATCAAATCAGCTATTGTTACCACAGGTTCTTATCATCATCAAAATGTAGTTATAACAGTTTTATCATCACAATAAATTATTAATCCGAAGGAACACATTTTAACATTGTAGCTTGGAGAACTGATCCATCTGGAGAGCCGATTTTCGCAGACGGGTCAAGCCGCAAACTAGCAGATCCATTTGATTACGGAGGAGGCCTCATAAATCCCGAGAAAGCTGTAAAGCCAGGTCTCATATACGACATGACCACAGATGACTACGTTATGTACATGTGCTCTGTTGATTACAGTGACATTTCAATTTCTCGAGTCCTCGGAAAAACAACAGTCTGTCCTAATCCCAAACCTTCTGTTCTTGATCTCAACTTGCCTTCCATCACAATCCCAAACCTCAGAGGCGAAGTCACTCTCACAAGAACCGTCACTAACGTTGGACCCGTTAACTCAGTCTACAAGGTTGTAATCGATCCTCCAACTGGCGTTAATGTGGCTGTTACGCCAACTGAACTAGTGTTCGACTCTACAACTACAAAGCGATCTTTCACTGTTCGGGTCTCGACTACACACAAAGTAAACACTGGTTACTATTTTGGAAGCTTGACTTGGACTGATAATCTTCACAATGTAGCTATCCCAGTATCTGTAAGAACACAAATCTTGCAACGATACTATGACGAAAACTGATTTAAGCCAAAAACCAGATTTGTTAAGGAGAACTGCTCAAATACTTTTTACTATATATATTGTTGTGTTCAAGAAATATGTAAAGCATCATGCTGATGAATAATAATATTATCTAAGTTGTGTTATATTGATTTGTTGACGAATATGTAAAGCATCATACTGATAAATAATACTATTATCTAAACTGAATCTTGTTAAAATACTTTAGTTTATCGACTGATATTCACGGATGATGTGCGTTTGAGCAAATGACTTCTTGCTGGTTTTAGGCCAGTAAATCCTCGATGATCAAGAATCACTACTAGGGATGTTAAAAATGGTTTTCTAATCTAGGAATATTGCATGAATGTAAACAGAAAGTTAGAAACTGTAGAATGTTTTTTTCTTTTCGGCCTTTAGCTTATAATCTCCCTCAGTACCGGAGCATGCGTCGTCAGTGCATTCGGATTTAAAGAATGTCTCTCTGTCCCAAAGAGAGTTTGAACCAGGCCACAAGATAACCAACCCCCTTGTACTAACTAGGCCACCACCCTTTGTTAACTACAGAAAGTTTCAATAACATACCTAATGAAAAAAATCTGAAAAGTAGGGATTGGAGGAAATTTGGCGATAAGAATACAAAAGTAGATTATTCATCATTATTAATCATCAACGTTACATAAAGTTAAATAGTTTGATACATACAAGTATATAGTATAAGTACAATTTCACGAAAGGTTAAGTCTTTATAGGTTCAGTTTTCATCATAGTAGTTCTGCAAGAGTTGAGTTCTCACAGAGAGAGGAATGGTGACATTATGTAGAGAGTCACTCCAAGTCAAGCTTCCAAAGAAGTAACCTGTATTGATTTTGTGTTTGGTCGAGACTCTCACTTTAAAAGACACCCTTTTGGTTGTAGAGTTAAATACTAGAGTCTCTGGCGTCACAGTCACTTGAACGCCTATTGGTGGCTCAATCACTACTTTATAGACCGACTCAACTGGTCCAACGTTAGTGAGGGTTCTAGTAATAGTGACTTCTTCTTTGAGATTTGGGATTGTGATGGAAGGTAAGTTGAAATCAAGAACAGATGGTTTCGGATTCGAGCAGATGGTTCCTTTCCCGACAAGTTGAGAGATTGATGTCTCGTTGTAACCAACAGAGCACATGTAGAGAACATAGTCTTCAAGTCCCAAGTCATATACAAGACCAGGTTTTGAAGCTTTCTCTGGATTTACAAGGCCTCCACCATAGTCGAACGGATCAGCTAGCTTCCGAGGTGACCCTTCCGCAAATATATGCTCTCCAAATGGATCAGTTCTCCAAGCTACAGAGTCAAGACAATTATCAAGATCAGTATGTTCTTGTTTTTTTCTAGCAATGGAAGAAGAAGTTAATAACCTGTAGTGACAATGGCTGATCTAATGGCAGCAGGAGACCAATCACGATGCAGAGCTTTAAGAAGTGCAACAACTCCTGAAATCACCGGAGCCGCCATTGATGTTCCTGACGCCATAATGAATCCTCGGTCGTTGAAAGTTTTATTGGTTGATGTAGCCGCCAATATGCTCACTCCTGGTGCTGCTATATCCGGCTGCATTGTAACATTCACATGATTATAAACATCTTGAGGCAAAATAATCTAATGTCTGAAAAACTGAACATACTTTTTTTTTTTAACAAAAACAAAAAAAAAAAACAAACAGAACATACTTTGAGGATGGCAGGCTCAATTGAATTAGGTCCTCTTGATGAGAAATCTGCAACCTTTGTACCTACTGGTTGTCCAACAAGTGTTTTAGAAGGTTGTATCTTCACAACAGGTGATCTGAAAATTACAAGTCCACAATTAGTGGTGTGTTGATTATATTTTTTTTTTCATAGTTCATATTTTCATTTACCCTGTGGAACGTATGTAGAAAAGTATATCTGTCCCGAGCTCGTAGTCAACAGCAACACAAGGGAAATCATCTTCACATGGTGAGAGATTGTCGCCGGGGTTTCTTGCGACTATTACGCCAAGGCCACCGGCTTCCTTGACATAAGACACAGCATTTGATACAGTGGTGTAACGTTTTGATGTTGTGAAGCACAACACGACTTTCCCGGCCATTGTACGATTGGAATTGAAGAATAGAAGCTCACAGTCACTGCAGAGAATGTAATGTCAGAGAAATAATGTCATCCATATAGAAAAGATTTGGTCCTAATGAGAAACTAAAGATTTGATCTTACCCAAAAAAACTTTCGTTGCTGTTCCCTGGATTCTCTGGGTAAACCAAGTTAGTGAAGCCAAGTTCTGGACCTGTGTACATTGCTTGACCCTGTAATACAATTACCAGACTCACAATAAGACACATCTCATCAAACATTTTGTTGTGAAAACATTATGGTATATATATATTGTTACCAATATCACTTTATTGTTCCCAAGTGTGATAGGTGTGGGAAAAGACCGGTCTAAAGTAGTTGCAGCCACTGTCAATATCCAAGGAGCCGTGTTTCCGACAGTCTGAGCTGCTGGACCAGAGTTACCTCCTGAACAAACAACAGTGATACCCTTTAAAACAGCATGGAAAGCTCCTGTAGCTATCACGGCGCGAGCATCAGTTTCTGAGAAGTAAGGAAGACGATAGCCGATAGACAAGGACAAAACATCAACACCATCATGCATAGCTTCATCCATAGCTTTCAAGAGGTCAGCAGATGAACAAGTCGTTATGTCTAAGTTATCTAGATACCAACAAGCTTTGTACATCGCTATACGAGCACGTAGTGCCCCGCCTCTCACTGTCCCTCCTGCTAGGCCCTTGTAGCTTATGTTTGGCAAGGGCGAACCACCCGCTATGGTAGCGACGTGTGTGCCATGTCCGCTATGGTCTCTAGGGGAAATGAAGTCAAGTGATTCCGTGGAGTTGAACCTTTCGTGCGTCGCAAGAAAACCGTTGATGAAGTATTTGGCTCCTATGAGCTTTTTGTTGCAGTGAGAGGAAGTGAAATTTTCTCCTGATTCACAGCCTCCTTTCCAGTGGCTTGGCACCGGGCCAATCCCATTGTCATTAAAGACTTCAGATTCTGGCCAAACTCCTGCAACCTCAGAAAATGATTTATTATTTGAGATGCTAAGTTAAAGGAAACAAAAGCAACAAGAGATTAAAAAACATTGTAGGAAGAAAAATTTGCACAAATATGCACTCATACCTGAGTCTACAACGCCAATGATAACTTCTTCACCCATATTAGTGTCATTTAGAAGATTTTTCGGATTGGCGACGGAAAGGCCTAAGTAGTCCCAAGTCCGAGTTGTTTCTAGTTCGTAGAAACTATCCGGGGTGACATGGACAACTTCAGGTAAATCTGTTGTCAAAGAGGATAAGCAATGAAAATGATTTCACATGAAAATGTCAAAGAGGGTTGTTGAGACAAATGAAAATGTCATGTAAAATATTTGTCCTATGTTTCCTTTAGCCAAGAAAAGATAAGATTTAAAAACTATGTACCTGCAATCTTCTTGGCTTGGGGCTTGGTAAGCTTAGCCGCAAAACCTGAGAAGCCATGTCGGTAACTGTGAACCATTGAATTATGGGCATCCTCTTTACTGTTTGACATGGAACAAAAGGCAAGAAATAAGTAACATTTTGAGAAATAATAATACTTGATAAAGAGAAAACTACCCTTAAATACCTTCCAAGAAGTGACCACAACATCCGATGATGAGATTCCGTGACAAACTCGGGATCGTCATGTTGCTTCTCACCCAAATAAACTATGTGAACCTATTGAAACAGAACCAACTTTGTTAGCTATTTATGTTACTGGTAAAAGAATGGCCTTATATAAATATCAAGTACCTTGCTCTCAACACCGGCTTGTACCACGAAAGTACTCAGCCCGTTGATAATTATAATTACACTTAGTACCGCAAAAACTGAGGTTCTGCAACTCTTCATTCCAAGAAGAAAAGGGTTAACCATTTTTTAATCTCAAGCCACAAAGATGTAATATAATTTGGAGTCTAATATCGAAGAAACTTAAGCATTTATATAGATTTCTACTCAAGAAGAGTTTGACCAAGAATGTTTCCATTACTTGGAATTGTTCTGACTTTTGCTAGTTTGAATCTCTTTAGTTTCATCATCATATATAGTCAGAATGTAAAACCCACACACATTAATCTAAAGAATATATCAAACTGTGTTGCTTATTCAACTAAACTCTAGTTTATTACAAATGGAGCAAACACACCGATCAATAGATTGATGACATATACCAACAAGTAATTGTAAACATTGCAAGCAATGGATGTAACAAACACATTAATCAACAGAGCAATCGAATGATTTACTTGGTAATATGCTGCAAAAGGATTGCTTTTACACTCCTATACCATAAACTCAAGTGTTCATGCTCAGACAAGCTTGCTTTGCTACTTGACTACTTCTGTCGGAAAAATTTAAACTTGAGGTTTAAGCAAGCTGGAATTAGTATGAGTTTTGACCAAAGAAAAGGCAGATTCCTTAGCTAAGTTTAGAGTTTTACTTGGTAAGCTCCATGCTGATTCTTTAGCTCTATAGAAATCAGAAAAAGTCTCTGGTGTTAAAAGTTTGGTCAAAGTTAATTTCAGAACAAGATCCGAGCTTTGTCAAATCTCAGTTTCTTAGCAAATGTTGAGGCAACTGAGGCAATTTTTGGGAGTTTTCCCTTCTTTAATTAAAGTTTACAAAGAGTCAAACAGTTCAATACATACATGTATTACAGTATAAGTACAAGCACACAAATGGTTAGTCATTTTAATAGGTTTAATTTTCATCATAATAGTTCTGCAGAATTTGCGTTCTCACAGACAAAGGAATGGTGACATTGTGCACAGAGTCACTCCACGTCAAGCTTCCAAAGTAGAAACCTGTATTGATTTTGTGTTTGGTTGAGACTTTAACTTTAAAAGAGACCTTTTTGGTCATAGCGTTGAACACTAGTGTCTCCGGTGTCACGGTCACTTGAAAACCCAATGGTGGCTCCACCGCAACTTTATAGACCGATTTGAGTGGTCCAACGTTAGTGAGGGTTCTGGTGAGAGTCACTTCATCTTTGAGATTTGGGATTGTGATGGAAGGCAAGTTGAAATCAAGAATAGATGGTTTGGGATTTGAACAGACTGTTCTTTTACCAACGAGCTGAGAGATTGATGTCTCGTTGTAACCAACAGAGCACAAGTAGAGAATATAGTCTTCAAGTCCCAAGTCATATACAAGACCTGGATTTGCAGCTTTCTCTGGATTCACAAGGCCTCCACCGTAGTCGAACGGATCAGCTAGCTTCGGAGGTGACCCTTCAGCAAATATCTGCTCTCCAAATGGATCGGTTCTCCAAGCTGTCGAAAATAAATGCTTACCGAGATTAGAATGTTCTTGCGGAGCTAACTTGATTCATTATATGAAGAAGATAAAAACCTGTAGTGACAATGGCTGATCTAATGGCAGCAGGAGACCAATCACGGTGCAGAGCTTTGAGAAGTGCAACAACTCCTGATATTGCAGGAGCTGCCATTGATGTTCCTGACAGCATAATGAACCCTCGGTCGCTGAAACTGGTGTTGGTTGTAGCTGCCAATATGCTCACTCCTGGTGCTGCTATATCCGGCTGCATTCATATGATTGATAAAACCTTATGCAAGAAAATTTAATGGGTCTAAAAAGAAATAAACAAGCAAGGATTCTGTACTTTGAGAATCGCAGGGGCGATCGAATTAGGCCCTCTTGATGAGAACGTTGCCACTTTTGTACCCACTGGTTGTCCGATGAGTGTTTTAGAAGGTTGTATCTTCACCACAGGCGATCTGCAAACCAAATGAGCGAAACTTAGTCTCAGTAATATTTTCATTCATACAAACGGTTGCATTCATTGTACAAACGGTTCTGTTGATGAATATAATTTTACATTCATACAAAAAAGAAAAAGAAATATTTTCATACCCACTGGACCGTGTGTAGAGAAGTATATCAGTCCCAAGCACCCAGTCCACAGCAACACAAGGGAAATCATCTAGACATGGTCGGATAGCGTAGCCTGGGTGTCTTGCGATGATTACACCGAGACCACCGGCTCTCTTCACATAACGTGCAGCCCTTGATACAGCACCACCGTAAGGTGATGTTGTGAAACACAACACAACTTTCCCCTCCATTGTACGATTAGAATTGAAGAATAGCTCCTCACAAGTACTGCATTACATGAACCATGGTGATGTCAGAGAATTGATCTTCTTCATATATATTGCAAGAAACTAGAAATATAACATTACCCAGAAAAACTTTCGTTGCTATTCCCTGGATTCTCCGGATAAACCAAGCTAGTGAAGCCAAGTTCTGGACCTGTGTACATTGCTTGACCCTGCAATATAGTGACCAGACTCACAATAAGACACAAATGTAATCTAAGTAGAACAATTAATAAAGAGGATATATCTTGTTGTTACCAATATCGCTTTATTATTCCCAAGTGTAAGAGGTGTGGGAAAGGACCGGTCTAGAGTAGTTGCAGCCACAGTCACCATCCAAGGAGCTGTGTTTGTCACGGTAAGAGAGTCTGGGCCAGAGTTACCACCGGAACAAACAACAGTGATACCCTTTAAGACTGCATGGAATGCTCCAGTAGTCATCCCATCGCGAATATCAGTTTCGTCAGACAAAGGAACTTCAGAGCCTAGAGAGATTGACAGAACATCAACACCATCATGCATAGCCTCGTCCATAGCTTTCAAGATGTCAGCAGATGAACAAGTCGTTATGTCTGCATCATCAAGATACCAACAAGCCTTGTACATCGCTATACGAGCACGAGGTGCCCCACCTCTCACAGTCCCTCCTGCTAGACCCTTGTAACTAATGTTGGGCACGTATGAACCGCCCGAAATGGTGGAAACATGCGTGCCATGACCATCAAAGTCTCGAGGGGAAATGAAATCAAGTGAGTCTGTGGAGTTGAAGCTTTCGTTCTCTGCTTGAAAACCACTGATGAAATACTTTGCTCCGATGAGCTTTTTATTGCAGTTAGAGGAAGTGAAATTCTCTCCCGACTCACAGCTTCCTTTCCAGTGGCTTGGCACAGGCCCGAACCCATTGTCATTAAATACTTCAGATTCAGGCCATACTCCTGCAACCACCACAGACAACATTTTAATCATAGAGGCACTAAGAAGAGGAATCAAAAGAAGCACAAGACTTAAGAAGTATACTACACAATAAGCAGAGAATTAATGTACAAATAAAGATTCATACCCGTGTCTATAACACCGATGATACTGTGTTCACCCATATTAGTTTCATGTAGAAGACTCTTTGGATTGGCAGCAGAAAGGCCTAGGTAATCCCAAGTTCGAGTTGTTGCCAACTTATAGACACTATCCGGTACGACATGGACAACATCAGGTAAATCTGTTGACAAAGAGCATTAGCAATGAAAAAAGAAATCAGATAGGCTTGTTAAGACAATCAAGATTTCATGTAAGAAAATGTGAGAAGAAGAATGAGTACCCGCTATCTTCTTGGCTTGGGACTTGGTAAGCTTAGCCGCAAAACCTGAGAAGCCATGTCGGTAACTGTGAACCATTGACTTATGGGCATCCTCTTTACTGTTTAACATGGAACAAAAGACAAGAAATCTGAGTAACATTTTGAGACATTATTAAACTTGAAAAAGAGAAAACTACCCTTTACATACCTTCCAAGAAGTGACCACAACATCCGATGATGAGATTCCGTGACAAACTCGGGATCATCATGTTGCTTCTCACCCAAATACACTATATGAACCTATTATTGATGATCAAAAACAGAACCAAGAAACTATGTTAGTCTCTCTTTATGTTGTCTAATAAAACAATATTTACCTTGTATAACTCTTTAGTACCTTCTTCTTAGCTTCTGCCACAAAACTTCTCTGCACATTGAGAAATATTACCAAACTTAATACCACAAAAATTGATGTTCTATAATTCCTCATTCTAATCACAAAGTCAAAGAGATATGTAATACTAATGAAGGAGATTAAACATTTATATAGAATCTCGTAAAGACGTGATAAGGCCAAGAATGTTTCCATTTCTTGAATTGTTCTTAGTTTTATAATTAAATCCCAGTTGTTAATAACAGACATAATTCTAAAGAATATATCAAACACTGTTTGGCTTAGTCAAATAATGTCTTGTTTATTGCATTGTATGTAATAAAAACACATCAAACAGAGAAAATGAGATGGATGATTAATAACTTTAACAAGTAAAACCTTCCTAAGGTATGATTCCTTCTCAATGTTACTTCTTTGGTCAAAAAGATTGCTTCGTTGGCTAATTTCAGAGGTTTTACTTGGTGCTGTTTCTTTAGAAAAAGTCTCTGTTGTTCCAAGCTAATCTTATATTTCTTAACCGGAACTTCATTTTTAAAACGGAAAGTAGACGGCGAGAACCAGAGAGGATTCGAGAAATTCTCTGAAAATGAAGAGAAGAAGAAGAAGAGTCGCAGAGACTTGTGGAGAATGTTTGTTTAGTGAACGAGAGCTTATTGGGTTTGGGCTTCTAGAATTGATAATGGGCTTTTTATGATCCATTTGTAGACACACGATAGTATTGGACATCTCAGTGGTTGACTAATCAATACAACAAAATCTCTTACTAATAAAAGATGTTAGTTGAGGCTTCTAAAGCTAGCCACATCAGCTTAAAAGAGACTTCCTAATATCATGCCACCTCAGCATGTCAAGACTTTAATTTCTCAAAAATTCATCTCCACTTCAATCTTCAATCTCTTCGTCTCCTCTGTTGCAAAATCATTATTATCACAAAATTCAATGCAATCCACGATCTACCCCTTCCACTTCTATCGTAATCGTTTCATTTGCACTATATTTAAAGTTGGATGGTTTGGGCACCAACCAAATCAGAAGAAGATGTGAAACTAAGGAGATCTTTGTGAAAGAGTGAGCACACCTCGAGGTAAGTGAGACACGTGAACGAGAAAGTGAGAAAACAGCGTTTGTTTGCATATCTTTAACCTTTGGCGGTGAAGATGCCTAACAAAGGCAGCAGCAAGGAAAACTGGGATGAAGTAAACATAGGCGTCAAGCTGTCGACGGAGGTGGTGTGGTGTCTACTGATAAAAAGGTTTGAATTCTGTTTACTTTTAGCTAAATTTCTTCTTAAATCAACTTATTTTCTCCCAGTTAAATCATCCATGGCCCATACACTCGGAGTCACTTTTTCCTATAAATTAACAACCAAAAACCTATTTTCAATATCCCTCCATGATTGGTTTGTTATCTTACGTTCTTCATTTGTTTCTACTAGCAAACCATATTTTAACATTTTCAATAGTGGATGTGTTTGTGTTTGTGTATGATGATGATGATGATGCTGATTAAGTTTGGTCTGAATCTGTGATTTAATGATTTAGGTATCATTAGATGCAGCCAAATTTAAAAGAAATGGGCTGCTTCAACTTATCCTCAGAAGATGTTGAGGAGTTATCTTGAGCGTTACAAGTCTGTAACTTCTTTATATCTACGGAAGCATTTGTCGAAAACAATCACTTTCTTACTCTGTTCATAACAAGATATCACATATGATTATGCTCCTCTGATCATTTAGTGGTCTGCATTGTAGAAGCACTTGAACATGTAATCTCTTTGTCTCTTTCGAAATCTGAATCAGTGATTTGATGATTTAGGTATCATTAGATGCAGCCAAAGTTATCAATGTCACACCTCGATATGCCCAGCTACAAACCGGATTCAATGGCTCAGCCAAAGCAGATGTAATTGGATGGTAGAATAAGAACTCTCAGTGACCGACCTCTCGAAACCATGCTCAAAGAGTTCGAGCAATTGAAAAAAGAGTACCCTGATTGGATTCTGGTTGCTACAATCATGGAGGAATACAACAAAACAGCTTAAGAAAAGCTCACCGACCGTGTCGAGCAAACTGGTGTTGTGAGTTTTCCACAAAACTTGGAATATTCTTCTTCCTTGTCATCCTCTTTCACTTGGTCCAATATTAGTAAGAGATGTTGATTCTTCACAATAATATTTTCGAATTATTTTAGTACAAATAAGAATTAATTACTTTTTAATGTTCAAACTTTTCTTCATCACATTGCTTCAAATCTTAACCGTACCAGTGTACCACTTGATAAACGTTGCATAAGGCTACAAGTATAAGTTTTTGTTTGTTAAAATATTGCCCATCAGCGACCATTTTGTTAGAATAAAGAGCCAATCATCTTTCAAAACAATGCTAACAAGCTGCCATGAATTTTGTTAAAATCATCTCAGTTTCTCATGTAAATATTTCCCATATAAAAAAGCTATATAGATTAAAACAAGAAGGAGAACAACAATTGGAAAAGAAATTATGCAAGAGATATAGATTGAAAATACTAAATAGACCAATATAGGATCACATGAATTAAAAAATTTAAGAATAAATAACAGTGAAAAATTTATAAATAGATAAAATTAAACAATAAATTGTGTCATATGTTTTCTCTGTTAAAATGCTAAATATAGGATCACATGATTTTTCGCATATATAATCAAAAAATTAAATCTTCCCTTTTCTCACCAAAAAAAAAAAAATATTAAAAAAATTAAAACGAATTTAAAATTAAATTAGCTAACTTAAAAATATCAATTGTCAAATATATACCCGGGCGTAGCCCGGATTAACCCCTAGTACAAAGTTAATAATAGTTTTTACAACTAGAGCAATCTCCATCAAAATATCAGGAAGGTAAGAATACAATACGACGAACAATATATTGATCCAGACCACTTCAAAAATATTTTGTATGGGCAACGCTTCTCGCAATAGCAGCAAATAGGTCGAGTCATATGATGATTATTAGACAGAACGTCTACCTTTTTCTCTAAATAAAACGAAGATGAACCAGGCTTCATGTATAAGTCCCACCCAAGCAGACAATTAATGTGTAGGGTGAGACAACAGTACTCATCACACACATAAAACCGCTTTGTTGGATCTATTGTTTCCTCGCAAATTTCGCACCAATACGTCATGGTACTTGTCTCTTCCCCATAAGAAAGAGTGAGCACATGCTTATCATGCTTATACCTCACCTTTTGAGGTAAAGTAGCACATACAAAACATAAAGCAAAGTCACACTCAATGCAATTGAATGTTTCATTTGTCCTAGCATACCTGCTCTCTTTGCAAACCGAACATGTCCGTGGCTCCTCTTCTGGTTTGGATGTTAGGAATAAAGGATGCATATGACTTTCATGTACTAATGGCTCAGATATTGTGGCGAACTGCACGGGTAGCTTGAAATCACATCCTTCTTTACCACACTCGTAGAAGAAACCAGCTGTCCACAACGAAGGGTAAGCTGCACACATAACCTCATGGTCCACAATATTGTCATATCCTAGACTGAGCATATGTGGATGTATAGGATGGTATATTTGGCGAGAAAGATTTGCACATTCTTCGTGGAGAATGAAATCACATTGCATACATGAGTAGAAGTTACCAAAATAGATTGGCCTGATGCATGCTTGACACTCCTTGTTCTCATCATAATCTCTATTTGTGTTATCATCAAGTCTCAAATAATGATGTTGATGACTAAAATGTTGTATGATTCCATCGCTTATCTTGACAAATGGCTCAAGTTCTTCAATTTCTTCTTCTTGCTCTCCCTCAAGTTCTTTACCATCCCACACATTTCTTTGTGTAGCACATTTTGAATGTGCTGCATACGAACAACCGTCCTTGATGCAAGAATAGCCCCCGTAATCATTGTCGATGTTTCTTTGACAAACACCACAAGACAATCTTCCTTGGTCAAAAGAAGAGGTAAAAGAGATACGATGGTGATGCCGTGAGATCCTTATGACATGTGGTAAGTCGATACATCTTAGATGGACCACAAAGTCACAAGGGGGACACATATAGAGAGGGGAGTTTGAATCAGCCAATGCGCAGAGGTTGCAAGTTAAGAAAGCGTGTCTTGGAAACAAAGCAAGAGTATGCTCATGCCACTTCGGATGGTCTATAGATAAAACCGGTGGTTTCTTCGCACAAGCCATATTCATAGCAAAATCGCAGGACAAGCAACAATAAATTACCATTTGAAGATCTTCATCACAACAATAACATTTCCTCTCTTTACCTTCACTGAAAAAGACAAGCTGGAGAGAATGTTTTCGATGGAGATGGTATTTGATCTCATCTCTAGCCTGTTCATATTCGTCATGGTTCTTGCCGTTGCATCCTCTACAGCCAAAATAAGTAGTGTCTTCTCCTTTAAACTTGAATTTCACCCAGTTTCCAGGGAGACAATGCCACTTGCCCCTCGGCGGGAAATATTCACTCACATGAAATTTTCCTTTTTTCAATTCTACACGTACTTGAGGACACAAGGAGATAAACTTCCCCCACTTTGAATTGATAGAGCTGACGATGGAGAAGATTTGATAAACAACGGACACGAGTTCTGGCTCCGGCTCACCAAATAATGTTTCACATAGAGGTCTATCGAGGTCCCACTCCAGCTTCCTATCCGAATCCGAATCCGTAGAGATTATTTGAGAAAGAAGTGATATGAGCTCCGACAGCGGCGACACCTCGGGATCCAAATCCATAGAGTAAAAGACAGAGAATGCTTGAGTAATGAGTGACATGAACTCCGACTCCGGCTTCTGCTGCGAATGCAAATCCATTGAGCTGACCAGAGAGATTATTTGAGTAATGAGTGATATGACCTCCGAATCTGTAACTGAATACCATTTCCAATACAGAATCTTGGTAAGACTTATTAGTTGATAAATGAGTGATATGAGCTCTAACTCTGCATCCATAGTGTTGCCGAGAGAAAATTGTATCTGAGTAATATGAGAATTTTTTTTTTTTTTTGCCAAAGCATTGAACGATCAGCTTTGACACTTATTGCTCTCCCTCCACATGGGTTCTCACACTTTTCTATATTACCCATAACCTGCGGATCTTGCTTTAAACATTATTTAATATATAACAAGATAAGATTCAGATGCACCGATCAGATCATGTGTAGATTACAATGAAACATACATCTATATTTTGTTCTTAGAAAGAAAAAAAATGGCATGGAAGAGGCTTGATAATAAGCATCTCTCTGTCATTTACTCTCAGGTTCTTTGGATCAGTTCTTAAAACGTTGTTCTTATCTTAGTCGTTTATGATTTCATGTGGTCATTTTTGATCTGTCTATTAGTTTGGTTCTTTCAAATTTTCCGATTTTATATACTAATATTTCTTGTGGTTATATGCGTATTAGTAAGTGGTAAGTGGTAACCTTCACTATCAATGTGACATCAAAATTTCCTCATAGCCGTATCAATATGAGCTTCACAAGCTACAAAAGTTATTTCTATTGAAAAGTTTTTTTTTTTCATGACTTCAACTCAAAACCAATGATTACTTCCGGAGAACAAAAATCTACTTGGTGTTGATAACATCACAACAAAGGCTTCTATCTCTACACTTCTAAAGCTGTTCATCACTTGATTTACTACCCAAAAATTTACCCCCTCACCTAGAAATTTCGCTAATCAAACAATTTTCCGTACCTAAAATCCCAATGCCATAACAACATCATAGAACCTGAAGCAGAACCCTTCAACCAAACCACCAGATTTAAATCAAGAAATAATAGAGGTGTCATCATCACCTGAGATGAGAGTGAGTGAGAGATAGTAACTTCGTGTTTATTTTGCCAATTATGAGAGTTAAGGCATGACTAATCCATATCACTCCTCGACATCTCGGCTGTTTGTGTCTCTGTTTCACTTCCCACTCTTCGGTAGAACAGTACATATGCAGCTGAGTTTTTGATTTCAGATTCATTTACTGATGAAACGTGACTATCATCGAAATGATACCATTTGTTGTCATCAATCAACTGCAAGAAAAGTGACACATATGATCAGATAACAAACATATCAGAAGTAATGTCTAGTAGCAAGCAGACTGGGAACAACTGTCGGGTGGATAGAAAGTCTAGTCTACTATATGATGATAAAAAATGCATTTGTGCATATGGACGAGTATAAAAAATTCAAGTAACCAACCTTAGCGTAGGCAGTGTAGTGACCACCACCAAGTCCACCGTAATGATTACTAACGGCATATAGTTCATATAGATATGACTGGCCATTCTTGTTTTTCACGTACTTGCTCAAGTCTAGATCCTGAATTGGGAAATTCACAAACGTATCGATCTTGTTCTTGAGATATCTGCTATACGTGAACCGTTTTAAATGGAACACAAGGATATCGGGCAACTTCCACAGGTCTAGCTTTTTGTTCGCTTGTCTGTGTTCTTTGCAGCTCGGACAAAACCTAGTTCAGAATGGTGAGAAAGTTGGTCAAAGCTAAATCTTCAAATGAATATTATCAGTTTTATGTGATTTTAAGTCCAAGCTACGAGCTATACCACATATCATCCGGTCCCAGAGGTTCTTCTGCTAAAAAGGCCTCCAAACACGAAAACAGGGATATGGCTTCTTGCCTTGTCTTTTTTGCAGAGAAACTTGTTTTATGAACCTCCGGAAGATCACTCAAGTAGCTGGAATCATATGTTTCATGCTCACCCTCATTCCACTCGACTAAAACTCTTGTAATGGTACCCGGGCTCACAGAAGATTCAGACTGAAGTGGTTTAAAGTTCAAACCACGTTCATCTGTCAAAAATATCCTGAAGGATAACTGTCCATCAGATGCATCGTCTATCTCGGTATCTGGGGATGATAAACTTCCGGATGTTTCATCAGCAGTAGCATCCGCAAGGTGGCCATTGTCACTTCCGTTATGAATCTTAGACGAGGCATGGACCCTGTGCAGAGGTGACAGAAATCCAGAGATAACTGCATCAATGTCAGTTCCACTTAGTGGGTCTGTGTTGACATAAGTCACTAAAGGAGTTCCAAAATGCTTCACGTCTCTGCCTCTAACACTCTCCAGAACATCCCTGTGGAACCCAATAATTATGATCCATAAAGCTTAACAAGAGGAAAAAAGAAGAGTTCTTGAGTAATAAATAAAACCAAGCATGCTTACCTTTCCAGCCCTCCATGAAGAATCTCGAGTTTTGCTTTTCCAGATCCTTTCGGCATCTGATTTAACCGATATGCCACAATATGCTCATCATCTTTTATCGCACTCAGTGAATCCAGGGGATTCTCAAAATATCTAAAGATCTTGTGATCATATACCTGAGAGGACAATTACAGACAATCGTCAGGGATTTCAGCCCAAAAAAAGGATGAAGGAAAAATATTAATACAAGAAACGTACCTCTGCAAGTAATAGGCTCTCATCATCGGCTAAACAGCAAGCAGTACCTAATGCGGTAATGAGATCTCTACAAGATCCATGTTTAGGCACTGTTACAGTATACGGCATCGGAAGACGACTTCCATCGCAATAAAACACCGTAATTGTCATGGATCGCGTAAGTGTTGATGGCAAAGGTACAGACAAGTACATGAAGGGATCAAAAGTGATTGATATTTTTCCACAAACTGGACAAACCAGAGTTGACTTGTATTGGCCCTGAAAGAAATTGAATACCTCATAAGAAATGGTCGGGAAAATGAAATACAGAAACTTGTAGTACTTGTATGAAAAACTAGAACAGTAGAACCAGATGAACATTCAATGGAAGAAGCAATTAGGAAACGGTAACAGATACTTACTTGACAGACGTTAACTATTACAGAATCATTGCGGGCCTTATGATAATTCCAAAGCTCTTCAGCAACTTCATCATCCGGACGACTGTCAGAATCTTTAAGTTCGATGTAAGGTTTTCGTTTGACCTTATTCAAATCTTCATGCAGCCCATCCAATAAGAAAGCAAGCAGTTCCTGAGACAACAGTTTAATACATCATACACAAAACAAAACAAAACAAAAATGAAATACTGTTTTTACTGTCAAAGAGGATAACATAGAACAACAACATATTAGAGAAAATGACTAACTTGAGAATCATGCTGATTGTAACCACTAAACTGTGGAGCAAATCTAGCCAATTTTGTCTTAAAAGAGCGTGGTGCAACAGCGTTCCTTGATGACCATAATTTCTTCAACAAATCACCAAATGCGATAGCAAGCTCACCCTGGAAATTTAAGTGTTAGAATTATATTCAGAATGCATGTGAGTACCATCACATGAGGAAATAGAAACGTATCAAGTACTTACACACATTCCCAAAGGATTATCTCTATTTATGTCATCACTGTAATCTTGCAAGAAGTATTCAACAATTGGAGGTGTGTGGGCCAAACACTGAAGAGCGCTATTCATAAAGCAGGTATTTCCCAAATTACTCAATCCTGCTAATCCTCCCTTTTCTCCTTTTCCAAGAATACTCAAAGAATTGCAGCCGTCGTCTTCAGAAGTTATTCTCGGAAAGAGGCTAAACTTGGACGTAGTGGAATGACCATTTGATAGGGTAGGCCCCCCAGCAATTGTAACACGCGACCTTGAAGGTTCCAGAGGTACCAGAGCTAACTCATTTCCTGCCGAGCTCATAGCATATTGAGAGGAAGACGACCCATCAACTTCAAGAAGAATCTGCATGGAATGCACCAGTCAATGTCAAACATGGATATTAAGTGAGTTAAATGCAATTCGGTTTGTCTCAATAAAAGAACTTAAGAGGCATGCATTATCCAACAAGTTCCTCTCAACAATATATTTGTCAACAAAGATTCAAGACAATGACCCAAAATCAAGTTATGACAAAATGAAGTGCAAGTGACAAAGGTGATTCCTCAAGATTTGTCAATATAAGTATCACAGATCTCTAGATACTTACATCTTGGTCCATCTGAAGGCTAGACTCTTCCAGGCTCTTGTTAGATGAAGGATCCAAGAGTCCGTTTTTCCTCTTATGGAAATAATCCCATATGTGAGCCTGCTTATACATATCAGTGTGAATTAAAGAACACATCTCCATATAAAACAATGCGTATTTCATCAGAAACAAATCTAGACATAGAAATGAAACACACCTTTTCTTGCGCTACCCCTGTCATAGTGCAAACCTTCTCACAAAGTTCCCTTATAGAGGTCTGAAACACGAACAACCCATATAAGAAAGGGACCAAAGTGGGGCCTTATAGTAAATACACAAAGAGTCTCTGGCTATGCATAAGCACAACAAGTAGGTAGAAGCAAAAGTAAGAGCCTGAGTAGTATGATGGGGCATACTTGTTTTCCCAACCGTATTGTAGTTCTACTTTCATCTCGTCCGTCTGTCAACATAAGGCAGAGTGGGTAAACCTCTACACTATAACTCCTACTATAAAAGCCTTGACAGATCAACTTCCTTTCTATCGGAGGACCTCCGCTATACCTGAAAGAGATATGAGACCAGGTTATGCCATTAACAGTTGCACGACTATAGCAGGTATATAAGCAAAGACAATAAATGAAACAATCATGCAGCAAAACCTGGACCTTGTCCCAATCAGAAAGAAGTAGCATATAACCGAATGCTTACCATTCAACAAGTCTTTTCCAAACTTCTTGAGGAACTAAAACGTAGTCAACCCCTTCCACCAACAATCTACGAAGTTGTGGATCATTAGCGTCGCTTTCACTTTCGATAATATCATGGTTATCAATCGGTCCAGGTCTCGAAACTTCCGAGGACTCCTCACTTATACATTCATCTGTCGATTGCTCAACATATTTCTGCCAGCTTGCATACCACCTACACTAACACAATTATTAACATCAACTCACACAAACACTCATATTTCAATTCCTCACCTAAATCTTAGAATCTATAGAATTCAACAAAACAATAGATCAAGATTCATGCATGAAACTACTTGGATCATCATCATCATCATCATCAGCTAACAAAAACGCTAAAAGCAGAATCAACTAAAGAAAAGTTGAAACCTAATCCAAAGTAACGCGAACCTTTTAGAGATGACAAAATACAAGTTTCCTTCTTTCAAACTATCTTCCGATTCGGTAATCAGCTCCGATACAATACGTTTCTCATCCTCAGGAGTAGTCGGAAAATCACAGACTCCGTTTTCAATCATGAAATCGGAATTAGGGATCGTCATCTTCAAAAAGATGAAGAAAGAGAGAGAGATCCACCAATATGAAACGAAATCAAGAGAATCGGAGAGGATTACAAGAAGAATTTGAAGGAACCCTAAATTGGAGGAGAAGAAGGAAGAAGAGAGAGTCAGAGAAAGGTCTTGTTGGTTGGATTCACGATCTCTATGGTCTGTGTCTGTCTCATGTTTCCAATTTCCAAAGAAGTAGCAATTTCTTTTCTTGTAAACAATGAATTACTCTAATTTTTCTATTTTCGAACTTGTTAAATTGTTGTTTTTTTTTTTTAATTGCTTTTTTTTCTCTATTCTAATTTCTTAATTAATTTTGTAATATGTATTTGGTTAAGTTTGAAGATCGTTTGAATTTTTTTTTTTCTTATATATCAACATTTCTGTTTCAAGATTACAATAAAAAAATATATCTTTTTTTCTTTGGCAAAACATACTTGATTTGATAAATCCATAACAAGTACCGGATTTAAACAAATATCCAACACAAGATTAAGAACACCAAAAAAAAGCAACTAGCATTCTAACAAGCGAATTGTAGAGAAAGTAGATACGATAATTCGACGGAAGATCCATACATCAGACTATTGGAGGCAAGAACATAAATGTAGCTTGCCACTAGCGAGCGAATGGTGAGTCGAAGATAATTCTGCGAAGACTTCGAAAAAATGAAGATTGGTCATGATCCAAAGGCATAGTGACGTTGAAAATGGTTCTTAACCATGGGTATCACTATCACCGGTTTGATACACGCATCTTTTAAGGATATTGATAGGATACATATACACGGTTTCGCAAAGAGGGGTTCGGAATCCAAACCAAGGTTCTCTCTGTCAAATGATTGTAGCATAGATTCTTAGACACATTAAAACGATTAACAGCACTAAAGATATCTTTCTTTAGGGATAGTAAAAGATTCTTAGCTATCCTAACTATCGATGTCAAAACAAAGTGGAATTGGAGTCCTTGGCCAATCTCAGCAAAGTTAGAAAACGTCAGTAGAATAGGGATTGCCAAAGATTCATAATCAATCCTAATTTGATGAGATCGTTGTCCAAGGTCTGCAACATTATTCCCATCTTTTCTTCCGCTCAAAATTGCGAGACAACGGTCTTTGATATTTTTTTTTGTTCAACAATTTTATAAAATGTTACACTCCATCAAAGGAGGAATTGGTTACAACCGAAGAAAACGAATTTATCAAGGCTATTAGAATCGCTACACCAAACGCCAAGCGAATTACACAAAAGCAATAGATAAAAGGATAGAAAATAGCATTCTTAACACTCAAGCAATAAACATCATCGCGGAGTCCTTGAACCTTGACAACCTTAGAACTAAGAAGTGGAGCGATGCCATCTGAAGAAAGAGCACAAATAGTGATCTATTGCTCGTGATTGACACTGCAACAAAGGCAGAATTAACAATCCTAATTTCGGCTACCAAAGCAGAGGCGATAAAACACCATTTTGAATAGTATCACACCAAATTAGTGTTTCTTGGTGAGACTATTGCATTACACTAAAACAATGTCGTTTTAGTGTTCCATTGGAGAGTTATAGTGCCAAATAGAAATTACACCAAAATGGTGTTTTGGTGTTCCATTGGAGAGGATTACAATAACATTTTTTTTACCGCTTGGTAAACCAAACAAAAATAGAAACAAAAGTTACAAAATGATTTTTACTATTTATAATTAAAAAAAAAACACAAGTAAAGATAGAACTTCTACAATATAAATAACATTATCTCTAATAATTTATCGTTAAATCCAATGAAGTTGTTATTCCAAAGAGATTACTACCACTAACCTGATATGTTTATAACTAATTTAATACTATTCTATTTTTTTCTCGCACTTAATATTTTCCATTCGAAGCCATCAATTAAGCTAATTTAGTAAGTCCCATTTTAAGCTTTCAAATATTATGAGTATAAATAAAGTGTTTGAAACATACAAAGAGAAAATACCAAATAGATTTGTTTCTTCTCAATATGGCCACAATGTTCATCAAACACATCATGTTTCCTTTATCGTTGTTATTACTCGTGTTCATTGCGTCTCCAACTACAAACGCGATGCTTATCAAAGACATGTACACATTTTGCAAGGAGACAGCTGATGTGGATTTCTGCTTGAAATACATTGGAACGGACAAACGTATATTAGCCGCAAAAGACTTCAACGACGTTCTTTTAATTGCGGTAACATTAGATAATAGTTTCTAAATTTCGTTAACTATTATGTAATATTTATTTATCAAAAAGAAAGACAGATCATAAATTGAAAACCTGAGACATGGAAATCTCCTTAATAATTTTTTGAGTTCTAATTAAAACATTTTATCAGTTTTCTCAGTGCAAAATCCAAGTGAGCGAGGCAACCAAACAAATCAACAAAGTCCGTCAAAACTTTAGTGGTCCGAATGGGAAAAGACGAATCAAACGTTGTGAGATAAACTATGGGCTAGCTTCCGCTTTTTTCGATGAAGCTTATGAAATAGGAATACTAAAAGGGGTACAAAACAAAGCTCACAATGCCGCATTGGATGGCTTAGACTATGTGCGTGCATGCGAAGACGAATGGAAGATGAATGGTCCAGTACAAAAGTCTCCTCTCACTTTCTATAACACAAATATTGACAAACTATTTTCTATTATTTTTATTATTGTCCAGAAGCTTAATGGCTAGATGTCCTCTAAACGGGTCTTGGAAGGAAGCAACTCCTTGTTATGGGCAAATAGTTTAAGGCAAATACTATATCGTTGAATGCTACACTTTCGAAATAGAATTGTTTAGAGATGGTTAAGATGAAGACAAATCCAAATGACGATAAAGTTTCCCTCAACGATTTTAGTCTCCTCTATAGGAACTTTGCTAATTTGTTCTTGAAATTTATGATTAAAATTTGCTAATTTTTGTTTAACATTTTTTGTTGTTTATATTATAAAGCTTAAACTTTGATCCCTAGTGATTGATATCTCCAAACTTGGGAAACTTTTGTAGAATCTTCTCCACCGGATTTGTTAAACATACCGGATGTAATAATTACATACCGGATGACAATTTTTGCAACTTGTAATAATTAATATAGTTTTTGGGGTTTCGTTTTATAGTTTCATCATTTTCTAACATGAATAAAAAGAGAAAAAGAACAAAGGTACAACTAAAAATATTTAAAGATATAAGCTAAATTATAAGTTTAGAGGATTAAGTCTCATTTTGTTTCCGTTTTTCATAACTTTTAAGTTTAGAGCCATTTTTTGTATCTTTTTGTCCCTAGAGTTTCTCTTTAAGTTCCCATGGTTGATGGTTCTCTTTCATTTTCCAGTTTCCATCCTTTCATTTTCCTTTCTCTGATCATGTTTTATGGAATGCAATTTTTTTTAGAAGTTGTATTGGGAAATTGCTTATTAAAGGCCTTGAAATCATGTTTGATATAATTTAATAAAAAAAGATTTTTTTTCCAATAATGCCTGACTTAAAGTAATTGTTATAAAATATTAATTCAATAACCATGGATTTTGAATAATTTTAGGGGTAATTTCAAAATTTTCTTTTGTCCAATACCACTTTTCAAAAATGCCACCACCCTAAAACCTTATCAAAAATGTCCTAAAAGTCAGAGATCTACTCATATACGTGTGTATGCTTATAAAAACATACACAAACTATTTTTATAAATGTGTAAAACCTTATAAATTATAAAATCTTATAAATACCTTGTAAAACATTATAAAACATCTTATAAAATTTTATAAACTACTCGATAAATACTTGGATTGAGTCTCTGAGTAGAAGTTACTATCCACAAGTACCTTATAAACTTTATTAACTTTTTAGATTTAACGAGAGACATTTTAGAAAATTGACAGTTGAAAGGACATTTTTGAAAAGAGACACACCAAAAAGAGGATTTTCTAAATAGACAGTTGAAATGACATTTTTGAAAAGAGACACTCGATAAGGAGGATCTTAGAAACCTATTTCAATTGTTTCGTTCTAAATTACCTTTTCTTTTAAGTCATTATTTTTACTTTATTTGGAAAATACTTTCTAAAACACGAGCGACTCTAAAGCTTTTAACCTACCAAATGAGCAGAAAGCTGAATCAGAATTTTAGGAGATAAATAGCTTAAGATAGATATTCATAATGTGGGATACACCCAATTACTTATATTTAAATCAATTTTCTTCTTTTAATTGTATTCTTAAAACATAATCAATTTTCAGAGAAAAAAAAAACAATATAATCATTTATATCATCTCAGATGAAAAAGAACTTTCTTTTCTCGGTTACCGTTCTAACTCTCTTCATTCTTTTTGTGATAGGTTTGTCTCATTTTACATTTAACATGGTCTTTTTAAGAGAAGTAAATACAAATACCTTATGTTAAGAAAATAATCATTTATGTTATATAAAATTTGTTTCAAAATGAAACTTTATTTTTTTTTAACAGCAAAAATTCCAGTATATTTGCTAGACCTAGAAAACAGATACCCAAAACGTATATTTGAAATTGTTTTACATATTTTGGTTAATTCCTTCATTTTATAAACATACATATGGTCTTATTATATTAGCAATAAATATTTTGATATAAATTGCTTCAACATATTTTCTTTGCTTTTTATTTTCATTATCAATGATTGTTGTCTTGTGCCGCATATATAAATGTATCAAGCTATGTTTTTGTTTAGTAAATATTAATACTCTATAGTTTTAACATTTAAAGTAATTTTATGTGACACCTCTATATTCTTTTTAGTTACAATTATATCTATTTGTCAAAAATGTTCCATGTTTTTTTGGATAAATATGTCAAGATATTTATTTTATTTTTTATTAAAATTTAGTTTTTAGTTTTTAAGTTAAATAATATGAAAATTTTTAAATTACCCATGTGTAAGTTTCTTAGTTCTAATGTTATGTATGAAAAATAATCAGATTTTTTTTTGTGAATTTAATAATCATAATTTGAAAAACTGCAATTTAAACATGTTATTAATATGCAAAATAAAATCTGCAAAACATCTATATTTTACTAGAAAAATGTTTTTTAATTTTAATTACTAAAATTAAGATTTTCTGTTTTATATAAATCAGTATCAGGAGTGGGTCAAAGAAGACAAGTGAAACAAACATGGTGTTCTAGACCTTTACCTAACCAAACTGGGAAATGTATCATCGAAGAATGTGAGTCTAAATGTAGACAGAAGTGGAAAGGGAATGGTACAGAGGCTACATGTCGTCACCAATGCACTTGCCATTTTCGTTGCCCCTGGCTTCAAGGCCAGGCCTGACAAATATGAGGCTTAGTTTTTTTTATCTAAGTGCAATGTTGAGTAAAAAAATTCATTGACCTAATTTGTTTTATCATGTAATTGTGGACTCTCAAATATTTTGCTTTATTTACCTTTTTTAAGAAAATCTATTGAAATTAATTATTCATATATATATACAAGACTGGCTCCACAAATCTTTTCCATATCCTTTTAATCCGTGCCTCCGAAAATTAGAGGTTTAATAAGATTTTTTGATGGGTATATATATGCTCAGACCTGCATGGGCATTAATGTTTTCTTTTCCTTCCATCTATTTTGCCACAACAGACTGAAGCATTAGTCGAAATGAGAGAACACTCGATCTCATATGAGCATGTCTGGCTCATGGCTAAAGCTGATGAAGTTAGAGTTTTAAGCATCATATAAATATAAAAGAATTTTGGGGCATCGGTTTTCAGTAAGCCATTGTGGCAGAGTGGTTAAGTATTTTACTTCACTTCGAAAAGTATATGGTTCGAGTCCTTTTCATTATAAATTTCTTTTTCAACTTTGTTTTAAGTTGGGCCAAATTTTTTTTTTGCTTTAGGCATCAAATTAAGTCACTACATATGAGATGATGTCGGTTCTTTATGGATACCACTAAACTGCAGTCACTTTTCTTTTTAGATTATCTACATTAGTTGCAATATTAAAACACCATATTTTACCTTTTAACACTTCACATAATCTTCTCTCTCTCTTCCACATCATAATTCAATACTCACTATAAATTTTTATCATATACAAAAGTTTTGTTTATTAAAATTACAACACTTATCCTACCATCTTTATTTCATTTTTTTTGTGTTTTTGTTTTTAATAATTATAGATTATTAATACCAAGTAAATATCGACTAATATTAAAATAAAATAAGTAAGAGTTAAATAATTGAAAATGTATAGTAAAAAAGACTGGGTTTTTTCTGTGTCTAAAACAAATGAAATAAGTTTCTATATATAGAGTATGAAAAAAAAATCAAAAATTTGAGAGACCAATCAATACACTCAATGTGTTCAAATCAAAAATCAACTTTTGCTCTTTTTCTTTTGCCCAATCAAAGTTTGACACTTATTGAAGAAGAGCACCCACAAATTTTTCAACGGGTTGTGAAAACTTTCAACAATAATTTTCCACATCATCTTCTATTTATTTTCAACACACCATTGTAAGGTATTCAACAGTTGAACAAATATTTTAACAGTCGAAAAAAACCCTTAGGGTAAGTTTCTCAGGGAAAAATTCATTTAATTCCTCAAATATTTGTAATTGGTAGATCAATTCCTCAACTATCGTGTGTGCGCACATCAATTCCCTAAATTCTTGTTGACTACGCTAATTGAAACTTGAAAAGGTTAACGTCAAATTGTAAAACTTATAAGTTAATACTCCCTCTGTTCCATTTTATTAGATGTTTGAACTAAAATCACAAATATTAAGAAATAATAAATATATTCTCATTTATGAAAATTCAACCAATAGAAGAAGATACTGCATAATTAAAATAATTAAAAACTATTGAACTAATATAAATCATGCATTAAAAGTAAAATCTTATATAGTGGAACAAATAAAAAGGCCTAAAACATCTTATATATTGGGACAGAGGGAGTATTGAATTTGTTCTAACCTAATTTTTCGTAGCCAATGCAAAGTTGAAGAATTAATTTGCAAACATGAAAGTTAAGAATAATTTTGCAAAATTGCACATCATTTTCTTTCACATATCTAATTTTATTACAAGCGATTCCTATTAAACATTCAAGTGCTGTGTACCGATCGAATGCTTACTGATCTAACACGAGTGTTTTCACTAAACACTTAGTTGATAAAGCTGGCTGATGTTAGTTATCATAACTACCTCAAACTCTCATGTACTTTATATGAAAAAAGCATATCTGCATAAAGCAGACTCAATGCAATGCACCTTGGTATTCATTTTAGTCTTGTTCCATCAAGCTCAAAATTCTCCAAAGACTCCTTTAATTCCAGGAGATTAACGAGTTTTTAGCAGCCATAGCTCTTCAATAGCTCCCAGCTGTTCAAAACAATTCGGAAGTCTCACAAACGCTTTGTAGCCTTTCATATTCCTTAGAAGATGTTTTTGGAATACAAGAAGGAAATCAGGCCCCTTTAGTGCAATGCCTTCCAACGAGAGAGCTTTCTGATCTATTTGAAATTAATCAAGGTGAGAATTTTCAGGGAATTCAACTTCATCTATGGCAGAGAGGAGAGGCGAGGCTCGTGCATCCTCCCAACTTCCCATCACTTATGCAACATCGTCAAGTCTATGAAGCCTTCAAGATTTCGAGTGCCTACTAAGACTGAAATATCGAACAGCTCACATGAATGACTAAGATTAACTTTACAATCAAGATAAACGTGCCTTTGTTGCCCGTTATTTGTCATCTTTTAAACCAAGAGATCGACAATAGAAAGAACGTTCACTTTTTATTGCATATATTTGGATGTTGAGTATCCTACAACAGTTAGTTGATTGGAAAGACGAATGAAACCATAAACCCTTGTGGTTAAATCTGAATATAAAGGTTAAGAATCTAAACTAGTGAACATGTTAGAGATCTAAGCATTGACAAAGGGTAATTCAAAGAAACTAAATTCGTGAGTCCGAAAACCAACCAAATCATATTTCCTCCTTAGCCACATTGCGCTTATTTTCTTGTTGAACCTTAAGGACAGAAAGATCAACAGTTGCAGAGCTCTTCAGCACCATTGGAAATGTTGGACAACTTTGTCTCTCATGTGCATGAACCTCGGATATTCATTGTTCCCTGGAGCATTCAGCTGCGATATTAATGGCGGCATCACTACCAACCTTCATAGCAAGACCACTATTAATGGTTCTCCCTCGCGAGCTTTGTATAGCGTAGAATAAATGTAGGTCGAAAATACTAGTGATTCAAAGAATAAACTTAAATATCTACAAAAATAAGAAATGTTGGTTGTGTAACAGATAATGTCTCTCCTGTATCCAAATCAAAGCCTTCTTATATCATCTTCTTCCTCTTTGTCAGCAACTTTAACCTTCTTCTTAACCCGATCTTCAAAACCACCCGGCGATCCTTTCCTCCTCTTATTTATACTCAAAGTACAAAGCAAGCTCTTCTCTTTGTCTACATCACTCCGAGAATGTATCATCTCAATTCCTCTAGAACCCCGATTTCCCTTACCATCCACACCGTATTCTTTCGACATAGACAACAAAACACCAGCACAAGTATCTTCTTCACCACCAACATCACACACATTCTCCTTCTCATCCCAACAAGGAAACTCCCTATACTGAAACCTAAACTTCTTAGGCACATAACCAGAACACTTCCAAAGCTGCCGACTAAAAACCGACGAAACACATTCAAACAAAGCCAAATCACCACCAGGAACTCCTTGTACATGAACCCTTTCTTCAATTGGTATCTCAGAACAAGTCTTCAATACAACAGTCTCACTCTGAATAGATGAGTTCTCCATTCTCAACGATTTAGTAACCGATAACTTCGACAATTCATCGTCGTTCTTTTTGATCTTACACTTGTGACAAACAAACAAATCATCTCCTTTAACATAACGAGAACACCATGTATGAACCCAAACACCACATTCATCACAATCAACCATCTCTTTACCATCATCGAAATTCACACCACAAACACAATCTACTGTCCAAGATTCATCAACCCAATCTTCGTGTGGCTTCATATCAAATTAACCCCCCAAAAAAAAAAAAAAAAAAACACCTAAACGCCTAAATTTCTCTGATTCTTCCACAGATTTAGCAAGAAATCGCCCTAAATTTTGAAGCTTTTTCAAACCATTTCGTCTCTTCTAAACGACGATTGTAATGTTACGTGAAGGAGCTTTGAGATTCCTGATTGAGAAAAAAAAACGTATCTTGACGTAAATCTATGATTTCTCAACGAAGAAGACGAAGATTCACCGAAGATAGAGAGACAATTATAACGTTAATTGATTTACTAAACACTATGGGCCGACCTGGGACGTAATGGGCCGAACTGGGCCGTAATGGGCCGGGCTTAGAAGATAGATACTGCTCTTTTTTTCTGGGAAAATCTCAAATTCTTTCTTCTTTCTTCGCCGTCGAGTTTTTCTTTGCTGAAGTTGAAGTTTTGATTTTCAGATATTTTTCTTTGGGTTTTTTTTTTTAATGCTAATTTTGTGTTTGTTAATCTTGTAGTTACTTGAGGAAGGCAGTGTTACTCTCGTTGACACCAATAAATTGTTATTCCAAAATTTTTACTACCACTAACTTTTTATTAATTTATTATTGTTTCATTTTCTTTTTAATATTCTACCATTCAAATTTCCCTAATTTAGTAAGAACAGTTTTTAGCTTTCAATATCATCCATCATAAATAAAATTGTTTCAAAAATGCGAAACAGAAAATACCAAACACATTTGTTTCTCATTATGGCTACAATGCTTCCCAGACACATAACTTGTCCTTTGTCGTTGTTCTTATTCGTGCTTATTGAGTTTCCAGTCGCAAACGCTATGCTTGTTAAAGACATGCATGCATTTTGCAAGGAGACAAATGATGTGAACTTCTGCTTGAAATACATTGGTACAGACAAGCGTATATTAGCAGCACGCGACCTCAACGACGTTCTTTTAATCGCGGTAACGTTAGATAATTAGTTTGTAATTACTTTGATTATAATGAATTAGTTATTTATCTGATTAAATAAAGTGTATGGTTAGAATACAATGTTAAACAAAGATTCATAATATCCATTCACCATTGAGATTCGAGTTTTTTTTTTTTAAGGAACCATTCTTCGAAGAATGAACACACTAAAAATGAAGATCGATAATATAAATTTGAGAAATGTAAATCTGCTATATTTTAATCTTACTCATTTCTTGATTTCTCATGAAAACTTATTATCAGTTTTCTCAGTCAAAAATCCAAGTGACCAACGCAGCCAAACAAATCAACAAAGTCCGCCAAAAGTTTAGTGGTCCTATTGGAAAAGAACGGATCAACTTTTGTGAGAGAAACTATGGATTAGCGTCCACTATGTTCCAAGAAGCTTATGAAATGGGACAACAAAAAATGCTCGCATATAGAGCTCACTTAACCGCACAGGGTGGCTTGGACTATGTGCGTGATTGCGAAGACGAATGGAAAAAGAATGGTCCAATACAAAAGTCTCCTGTCACTTTCTATAACACAAATGTTGTAAAACTATTTTCTATTATTCGTCTTATTATTAGCAAGCTTCAGCATTAGTTGTACGAGAATTAACCAAAATTTTGATTTAGTTAAACTATGATTAGTTATATATGTGTGGAATAAATAAGTCTTGTTTCTAGACTTGTCACTTGGTGGAACCAAGGTTGAATAAGTCTTGTTGCAGCTTGAAAGGATGACTTTCGTTTGCATTTTGTATTCGAATTGGTAACGGTAAGCATTATAGTTACATTGATACATATATGCATATATGCTTTGATTGTTTTCGCCGTTTAAATTAATATTCACTATTTACCAAAGTAAATAACCAAGTACTAGAAGTAAAACCGAATCACACATTCAATTTTCGTTTTCGTATGAGAAAGGCATCGTGTCGATAGTCTTGTTAACTCCAATAAAGTTGTTATACTACCAAATATTTTACTGCCATTAACATTTTTACCGTTATTACTACATTAATATTCTTCCATTCAAAGCCATAAATTTTCTAATTAATTAAGTACCGTTTTTAGCTTTCAACATCATTATAAATAAAATGTTTGAAACATACAAAAGATAAACTCTCAAACATTTGTTTCTCAGTATGACCACAATACTTTCCAAACGCATAACTTTTCCTTTGTCGTTGTTTTTATTCGTGTTTTTTGCGTTTCCTATCGCAAACACGATGTCTATCAAAGACATGTACACATTTTGCAAGGAGACAGCTAATGTAGACTTCTGCTTGAAATACATTGGAACGGACAGGCGTATATTAGCAGCTCGTGACCTCAACGACGTTCTTTTAATTGCGGTAACGTTAGATAATTAGTTTGTAATTACTTTAATTATAATGTATTAATTATTTAATCTGATAAATGAAAGTGTATGGTTAGAAAGCAATGTTAAACAAATGTTCATAATGTCCATTCTCCATGGAAAATTTGCTTTATTTTAGTCTCATTTCTCAACTTCTCATTGAGACTTATTATCAGTTTTCTCAGTGCAAAATCCAAGTGACCAACGCAGCCAAACAAATCAACAAAGTCCGCCATAAGTTTAGTGGTCCAATTGGGAAAGAACGGATCAACATTTGTGAGGGAAACTACGGGTTAGCATCCGCTATGTTCCAAGAAGCTTATGAAATGGGACAACAAAAAATGCTCGCATACAGAGCTCACTTAACTGCGCAGGTTGGCGTGGACTTAGTGCGTGAGTGTGAAGACGAATGGAAAAAGAATGGTCCAATACAAAAGTCTCCTGTCACTTTCTATAACACAAATGTTGTTCAACTTTTTTCTATTATTCGTCTTATTATATATAAGCATTAGTTGTACTGGAATTATGATTAGTTTACTCATTCACACACATCTTTAATAAACTAGATTGATTCTCCGTATAATATTAAGTTCAATGAATAAAACTTTCTTCAAGGTTTTGATAAATTAGGATTAAAATGTGTGAAAATGTGACGTTTTAAGTTTTATAACAATGTCTATGATTTTACATATTCAATTAATCTACAATTTAAGTAACAAATATAAATAATATTTGACCATTGCGCAGCTCAACAATGTCTCTCTTTTTTTCGTTAATCTGCATCAAAAAAAAATTATTTACAAAGGGGCTTTCTCGGGCGCAAATATAGTGTATGTTTCATGAACTTAGAGAGACAAAAGGGTTTTTTGGAATTTTTAGAGAGCATGTGAGCAAGAGAAAAGACGCTAGATACCAGTAGCTAGTTGGACGTGTGTGAATCGATGTCTCTAAAGAGAAGCATGAGCGACTGGCTGGTTGTATCCAAACCAAGGACATTCTAGACGGTAGTCTGTTGCGGGTGGAGTCTAGAATGTCCTTGCACACTGTCTCCAGTAACCTGCAAAGACATGAGTGTAAGCTCGCATTCCACTCTTTCCAAATTAGGTATATGGATCCTTGAAGAACAATCTTCAGGATAAATATGATGGGCACATTTGGTGAGCAATCTTTTTTTCCAAACGAGGAGATCATCAAAGGGTTGTTGAAGATTCAAATATGCAAGAATATTGTAATATTTCTTTTCGAAATAGAATTTTTGCATGAACAAGAGAAGAACAAGTATGATCGTGACTCCATCTCTTGATCTCACAACAAGCATCTCCAATTAAGATGTCCTTAGTTACCAATATGTATCTTGCAGCCAAGTAATAAATTGTGTTTTGGCCATACCGTCGGGTACCAAGAAACGCCGGAAGTGGAGATTGCGGATGAGTCCAAGTGTAACTCGATGAGAACGCAGGTTTTTTGGCTGTATGATCATGGTACCAGATAAAAGTCGCAACACTTATGGAGTTAAGGTATCTAGCAATAACCTTCTTAGTTATTTAATAGATGGTTGTACAACTTCTTTCTAGCATGATTATTGGTGTCCTTCGGAACCACTAATCATTTAATTTGGTATCTCTGATCATTTTACTCTATTAGATGTATTGAATGAAGAGTTCGTCACGCTGTCACAAATGGCTCATGGCGGCATGGCGTCGATTCCCAAACCCTCAAGCTCTTAGGGGTTGACACATAATGAATGTCCTAAATCTTGTTCTTTGTATCTGTTAATTAGTCGGATATTCGATGTCCAGAATTCCAATAAAAAGATATGCCACGTTAAAAATATAAATTTACCTCAACAAATTTTCAAAAGCTCCAAATTTCATTTTTAAAAAATGCTAGTATTCATATATCATTGGGAAACTTATTTCTTAAATTTGATATTTTTAAAGGGAAATTGTTAAAAATACCCCTTTTGGTGTGCCCCTTTTCAAAAATGCCCCTTTTAGATGTCCATTTTTAAAAATGCCTCTTTTTAAATCTGAAATTTTTATAAAGTTTTATTAGGTTTATAAGGGTACTTATGGATTGTAACTACTACTTGAAGACTCGATCCAAGTATTTATAAGGTTTTATAAGGTGTTTTTAAAGGTTTTACAAGTTATTTTTAAGGATTTTTAAGGTTTTTCAAAGGTTTTACAAGATATTTTAAAGGTTTTTAAAGGTATTTAAAATGCATTTATAAGGTATTTATAAAGTATTTATAAGATTTTAGATACATAGAAATGTAGTTTGTGTATGTTTTAATAATATTACATACATATTTGGGTAAATCTTATATTTTTAAGAGCATTTTTTATAAGGTTTTAAAAAAGGGGTATTTTTGAAAAGTTACATTGAAAAAGTGGCATTTTTGCAAAAAGCCTCTTTTTTAAAAGTAAATCTTGTGATTATTTTAATAAAATATGCAATCTATATTAAGAGAACTATATTAAGCCATTTTTTAAACCAATTTTTGGTCCCTTGGACAGTCAGTGACATTAATGTTTTTTTTTTTTTTTTTTTGAAAACTAGTGACATTAATGTTTGACTTTACGAATTTCTAAATAACTCAATGGGTAAAACCATTTGTTAGGTGTTATATAGGCTCAATACCACCATGTAATGTAGTGTGATATGGTTACCTGACAAAGGAAGCACTTTTGTCATATAGCCATCTCACAAGTTGTTGGATTCTACAAACAAGTTGTCAAATGCTTATCAGGCCTAATTAGTCATTCAAGCTCATATGAGTTTCTCTCTCATTTCCTTATGGAATTTTATAAAAGTTTTGAGAAAATTTGGCATTTTTGACAAAATTCTCATCATATGTTCTCATTTTAGATAGTATGACCATTTCTTTATTGGTCAATTGACATTTTTAATCATACGGCTGACATAGACCATCATCGAGTATATTGTTATTAATACATCTATTTTTAATATTTCTTTCTTTACTTCTTTTTCTCTTTTCTAAAAACGACATTGTTAATTTCAAATATCTCTGATATACATACTTTCATATTTAGTTATGTAAATATATCAATTTTCGTCGGTTATATATAGATTGGGAAATTTTTTTGTAAAAGAAGAGCGAGTCTCATGCTTTTATAATCTCAGATAATCAAGCAATCTGAATCGAAATATAAGGGCGTAGATATCTTAAAATAGACCTATTCTAATATGGCATACATTCAACTTCTTATATATATATATATATATATATATATATATATATATATATAAATATATATGTGCCTTTTTATCTTTCAATTTCATTGTTAAATGAACAATTATTTTTTGAAAAAAAAAAATAATTCATTTATATCATCAATGATGAAAAACTCCTTCTCAATTACCTTTTTAATTCTTCTCGTCATTCTTGTGCTAGGTTTGTATTTTCACTTGTAATAGTTTTTATATCTATCATTTTGTCATTTTACATAAATGATTTTGGATACCATATTATTTCTTTAAAACATCAATTCAACTATATTTATAAATTTGTGTCATAATTAATTTTCACTATAACATTCCATCATATTGAGTGTAGCTCTTTGTCAAAAATTTCATACTGGACCTAGAAAATTAATCTTCAATGTTTGGCGCTAGACCTAAAAGCCTTGTAGACCATATTTATCGGGCCAACTTGTTGGGCTGTTCTTAGATTTTAAAAATAATAAAATTGAGGAACATATACTCAAGAGCATGGGTAGATGTTCTCCCTGAAGAACTGTTGTAGCATCAGTTGAAGAACTGTTCTTAGATATTATAAGCTTTAATATTATTTTAATAACTAAGAACTATCTTCTTGTTTTACCGTTGCATATGCCCGGGTAAAGTACTTATTGAATCAGGCTCAAAAAAAAAATCCTCTTTTCTCTCTCAAAAACCCTAGCAGCCGCCGTAGTCTTTTCAGCCATCCTTTGGCCTTTTCCGGTGGTCGGCGCTCTCCGCCGCTGCTGTGAGAGGGCCCAATTGCTTTCTAATTTCTGGTTTTGTTTCTTTTAGTCCCGATCTATCTAGCTCCAGGGTTTTGCGGTGAGGATTTTCGTTGGACTGACATGGCGACACCTTGCGGAGGGCCTTTTGGCTTGCTCGACGGCCAGCTTCTCCGGTGAGAGTCGTTTGTAAGTCTCTGATTTAAGTTTCGTTTTCAGATTCTCAAGTTTTGTCAGATCTCGGCCGTGGTGTCGTTTTGGTTTCAGTTCGATTTGACGACTTTCGGGTCTGGGTTCTTATCCGCTTTTCTTGGGCTAGATGGTCTGGTTTTAGTTTCCTTCCCTTAGGTGTAGTTGTTTGTGGGGCTTGGCTCTTTGGGGGTAGCTCTGTGTGTGGGTTTAATTATGGATCTTTGCTCTACCCCTCTGTTGCGACCTCTTGCTTGTGCGTAGTTGCGTTTTGCTCTGGGTTCGTTCGTGGTGTAAGCCTTGGTGATGGTATTTTGTTGCCGAGTCACCTACTAGCCTTTCTTGTTTGGAGTTAGGTTCTAGTCGAGGCAGTGAAATCGTTCTCTAGCTCTTCTCTTGCGAGGATGTCATCAGTTTTATGTCTGTAGGTGGCTGAATCTGATTCGGCGAATGTCCGCGTGTTTGAGCTGTTGATCTTAATTGGCTTGTCTCCATTCGATTTTCAAGGTTTTGCCTTGTTCCTAGTGTATTTGTTTCTCTACCTTTGGCTGGTGAGGTGTGATGGTGGTTGTATTTGTGTCTTTGGTATCGGTGGTTTCTTGCCTTCCTCCCTGTCGGTTTGTTCATGGTTCGACTTCGGTGTGAGGTCTTTCCGGTCTTATTGGTGCTTCCGACGTTCACAGCTTCTATGGGGAAGATTGGTGTGAGTCTATCGTTCCTTTGTTCAATTATAGAGCTTAGGTTTCTTTCTTCCTCCTTGGGTTTTCCTCTTTTGAATTAGGTCTCTGATGTTGTAATTTATGGCTAATCTAAACTAGCTTCCCCGTTTCGATGTTGGGGCTTCGTTTCCCTTTTTTGGGCTAAGTTTCTGGGGACTTTATGTTCGTCCGCCGGCTTCTGTAATTCCAACTTGTATCAGTTCTTGAGGTTTTAGTGAAAATTCAGATGACAAAAAAAAAAAATACTTATTGAATAGTTTCACCTATTTTTGTTAATTTATTTATGTATATATATATATATATATATATATATTAAAATGTATTATTCACCTACAAGGCTACAATATGAACTCATTATATTGTTTAATTTAGAATATAATGCGGCAATAAAAAGCAATATATATGAACCTCTTCTATATATATTGGTCATAATATACTAAGAAATACTATAGTGATATAATCTGATTTAACACATTCTTATTTCTTTTTCATCATCAATCATTTTGTTTTCTTACCGCATAGATGAAGGTGCCAAGATACATTTTTTTTCTTATATATTTATAAGTAAATATATATGAAATATTTGAATACCTCTATATCATTCTATTTTAGTTATAATGTTATGTATATGTTAAAACTAATCAAACGAATTTGATAAAAGAATATATTTCCAGTCTGTTGTTAATACTTTAAATCTCTTCAAAACATCTATCTTTACAATACAAAAATTAATCTTTTTCATTAAAAGAACTAATATTTTATGTTTTATGTACATAGTAACAGGTTTGGTGGATAATATATCACAAAAAAGAGAAAGACACCCAGAAGAGGGTTGGCGTACTTAATAGGCATGACCACGGTTACGGTTATTACGGTTACGGTTTATTAACCTCCGGTTACGGTTATAAAATTTCTCTAACCGTAACCTTAACCGTTATATATACGGTTAAAACGGTTACGGTTAAATACGGTTACGGTTACAACGGTTACGGTTAAATACGGTTACGGTTATTTAATTATTACGATACGGTTAATATTAAAGACAAAAACTTAGGTATTTTAAACCTTTAGAATAAAATTTTTAATGATATATATCAAATAATATTTATTTTACAATATATAATATATGTGATTATGTACTTTAATATTTATAGTTAATTAGCTATTTTGTTCTGTTAAGTAAACCAACGAATAACTAAATTAATGGTAATAATTATAATGATTGAGTTATTTTTTTATAGACAATACGTGTTCCAAACAATACTATAGAAAGGATGTTATGAGAATTAAGAAACGATTACAGGAATAGAAATAATAACTTGTAAATTATTTATGATTTGATTTGTGGAAAATGAGTAGTGGACGAGTGGAGTAGTTTAAATTTAGTAGTGGGCATATTGAACCATTTAAAGCAATGTTTTAGTGAAATAATTATGTATTTTAGGTTTTAACTGCACGGTTAACTATGCGGTTAACCGCACGGTTAACCGTATGGTTAACTAACGGTTTTGATACGTTTACGGTTAATTAACGGTTACGGTTAGTATATTTTTTAACCGTAACTAATCTATTTTTACGGTTAACGGTTACGGTTATTAACCGTTTTATACGGTTACGGTTCGGTTACGGTTGAGAAACGGTCCGGTTACGGTCCGAAATACGGTTACGGTTAGCTTTTGGTCATGGTCTACCTAACCAAAAACCCGGGCCATGTAATCAAGACCGTTGTTTTGCTCGGTGTAAGGAGTACTTTAAGGAAATGGAGAAGGCAATAGGTAGTTGCTCTAAAAATAGTAAAAATCATAATATTTGCCAATGCACTGTCTGCCGTCCCAACTCCCAAATAGCTTAAATGCATTAATGTTTTAACAATAAACCTTTTTAATTTTTTTACGTCCAAAACTCAATTCATATATTCAATGTTTTATAATAAAGTAAACAAATATGTGTTAATGTTTTGGTCTAATGATTTGTATTAGTTACCAAAATATGATACGGTATATGGTAATTTGCATGAGTTGTAGATTATAGATTTTCTTATTATTTATATTACTAAGAATTTAGAAAAAATGTTACTTAGACATTATTAAGTTAATTTCATAACAAAAATAAGATACATGGAAATAAAATAAAGTTAAAATCATTTAATAGGAAAAGTTTGATGTAAATGGTACTTGAAACCTATTCTACATCAAAACATACAAAATCAAAAAGCATAATCTTGGCTGTAATTTTTTGTTACAATAAATTAAGAACAAAGGATATTTGTAGTGCAATAATCACTAAGATTTGACAAGAACCAAAATAAAAGATTAATAATAATAATCCTTTGCACGAGAGGACAAGATCGAACTTAGATTTTGTGAGAATGTTAGCAGAGATGATAACCACTAGCCCACTTACTCATTCTTCTCTATGTCTCTAAATTTATGTTTCTTGCCAAACCCAAATAATAAGAATGGGTTTAGTCCACTATCCTTTGCTTTAAACATCAAAGGGATAGTGGAAGCAATTTGACCCAATGGTCAAGGATTCTCAGATAGCGCATTTTTTAAAGATTAATGAATGACTAGGTGGTCGATGATTTAAAGACTTCTATACTAGGTCTAGAGTCTGATTCCTATAGAACTCAAGTTCTTTGCAGATTAATGGATGTAGACTTTATCGGAAGTTTTAGAGTCATACAGATGAACCGTCTTTCGTAGTTGTAGGGAGAGCATGCCCTTCACAGAAATGTCGTACATACAGAACTGTGAATGGATCGTGTTCTACGTAGAGCTGTGTCATAGAATCGTTGTTCGTGGAACATGTTAATCCTAATTTCATAGGCTATAGATTGTTGAATATATATCATTATAATGTGATTATATCAAATATTTTTAATGATGATATCATGGATACAAAAAAAAAGGGTAAAGACAACTATCAAGATAGCTCCCTTTGCCGATTAATAATTTATAATTTCTAAAATGATACAAGTTGATATGTATAGTGCCACTAGCCTATAGAGTGAAAGACACAACCCCCAATTTTACAATCCCATTTAAGAAACAACACATGAATTCTCAATTCCTTATTTACTTACTAAGAAGTTAACGCTTGGATCGAGAAGAGAACACAATCTGACCGAGTTTTGGCCAATTCACTTCTCTACTTAAAATAATAATCTGCTTTCAAAATCTTTAACTACTCTTACATCCACTGTTTCCTTTCTTCTATACATTCCACAGGAAAACACACAATTCCACCCTTTTTACCAACTCTATCGAACGAAATCCGTGTAGGACTTCTCTTACGCATGTCACACAGTCATTTTTAAAACCTTAGAGTAAATAAAAAATAGTTTTTTTTACTCAATTTGAAACCCAGGTAAACATATGAAAAATGTACTATGATGAGCTAAGGTAAAATAGAAATCAGAAATGCAAAGACAAGGATGTTAATCGATCAACAACAACGAAAAAGGGTATTTTCATACATGTACAATCCGTAAAGTGTATTTTTCCGACCTGGACAAATATGTAGAGTAAATCTAAGACAAATTCGTCGCAAAATCACAAAGAATTTTTGAGGACAATGGTGAGGGAGACAAATGTGAGCTTCATTTTTTACCCTCGGATGGCAGGGGAGAAGACAATATCTATTCAGTGGCGAGAAGAGATAAGAAAGAAGAGAATCGAGATTAGAGAAGAGGAGTCTTTTAGGGTTCCTGTTTGTGTGAATGGAGGAGAGGAGAGTGATCCATTCTAACAGTTTAGCCAAATACAACAACTCCTTAATTATTAATGACTAAGGAAAAATAATCCAACTTAATATTTTCTTAACTCAAGCATGCAAAAACTTAGAACTTGTTCCGGGTTGTTACACAAATCCTTCCAAAAAGTGGATCAATATCGGATCACATTCGCTCATCGATTATTCTCGAGCAAGCGACGTTTTCCCACGGCCAATAAATTTGACAACCAAAAAGATCTTGAAAATTAGACCCAAAAAATATATAATTTGTTATATTAACTTCTCTACTTAAATATTTTCTATTAAATTGATATTTTCAAATAAATATATATGGTTATTTAGCAATCTATTTCAATTATATCATTGTAAAATACTTTTTCCTTTCTGTGAAAACCAAAATTGCTACTTCTGGAAATATTTTTCCATTAACATAATTTTATTTTTTAGATGTGTTTTTATGAATTTTCCTCATTGTATTTCAATTGGAAAAAAAAAAATTAAGGACGAGCAAGTCTAAGGCAAAACATATCACGATCAAATAGGAACCTAAAATTTTGTAAAACCACATCCCTTTTAATTGGAATTAAGTAGGTTGATAGCTAAATGGAAATTATATAATGTGAGATGCATTCACTTTCTATTTATAGGTACATTTTTCTTCTTACCTCTTGTACCTTTATAATACAATCATTTTCGATATATTATAACACAAATATACAATCCTTCATTTATATATTTAACAATGACGAAAACCTTTCTATTATTTTTTTTCGTTCTAACTCTCTTCGGCATTTTTGTGCAAAGTTTGTATCTGTACTTATGATCATTTAATATTAATATGTTACATATATTGTGAGGAAAGATTTCCCATATAAAAATAAATCTGAAAATTACCTAGTTTGACTCAAATTTAGAAGAAAAATAACTAGATTAACACCCAAATTTTGTGGTTTACTAGAATAACACAAATTTTGTGTTAAAAGACCAAATACCCATTTATTTTCAGTTCTATTAAAATAAAATAATTAAATTAAATAGAAAATTAAAAATACAAAAAAAAATTATGAAACCCAAAAAAAAAACGAAAATTGAAAAAAAAGAACGAAAAAAAATACCAAATTAAAAAAATATATATAAATTAAAAAAAATAAAAAATAAAAAATCAAAAAAACACACTACCCATTTTATTTTCAATTCAATTAAAATAAAATAATTAACATATAATAACTAAATTAAAAAAAAATTAGAAAAAAAATTACAAAACGACAAAAAAATATAAATGAAAAACAAAATACAGAACAAAAAAATAAAAACACAAAAAATTTAAAACAAAAAAATACAAAAAAATAAATTAAAAAAACGAAAAAAATATCTTTATCATATATTAAACACGAGACAGCCACACATGAGCCATCTATTATACAATAAGTCTGTCGTGATAAGAATATGTCTCTCATTACCTTATTGTGCAGATTAAATTTTATTTTCAAAAAAGTTTGTCGTGTTTAAAAAATATGTCATGTAGTCCATCATGAAAAGTCTGTCATCAAATATGTATAAAAATCTGTCATAATATGAATAAAAAATTAAATCTGTCATTGCGTAAAAACATATCTGCCATCACTATATGAAGTCATCTCCAGCAATTTCTTTTTCATCACTAAATCTGTCGTAATGTGACAGTTTTTTTTGACTAATCCTAAATCTGTCGTAATGTAAATAAAATCTGTCATCACAGAAATATTTTATTGCGATTGTATGTCAATCTAGCAATTTTTTTGTTTGTTATGACAAATCTGCTATCACTCGACAGTTTTTTTGTTTTAAAAATAAAAACTGTCATAACATTAAAAAAAATCTGTTATCACTACTAAGTCATTCTAGTAATTATTTTCCCAAAAACAAATCTGTCACTTGATGACAGATATTTTTAGGAAAATTAAAAGTCTGAGGCCACTAGGAACATAAATCTGCCACTAATTTTAATAAATCTGTCAAGTGATGAAAGTCTGTGGTGTCATCAAAAATAAGTCTGTAGTGGGGTAAAAAACTACAACAAAATAAATATCTGTCACAACCTGTTAAATTAAGTCTGTCAGAGATAAAAATATCTGTCACATAAATCTGTCGTTGATAAATAAGTCTGCCATTTAAAATAAATCTGTCATAACGAATGCAGCAGACTTTTAAAAAACCAAAAAAAATCCTATATTTTTTTGCCACGTTTTTCGAAAAATTTTAAGGTCAAAATTGACTTTTTTTTTTTCCTAACAAAGAGAACAAGGGTATTATCGTCATGAAAATAACCAGTCTAACCCCCATATTTTATGAGACATTCTAGTAATTAAAGTCATTATTTGGGTCAATCTAGTAACTTTCCCTAAAAATTGATCCAACATATTTCTTTTCCTTTTTTCTCTACAAAAGATCCATTGATCCAACATATTTCTTGGTATTTTTTTTCATTCATTCAGTTTCTTCTCATGCTACGTAGATAAATGTGGCAAGCAATACTTTTTGTTTCTCAAGTATTAATTTCTGTAGTTTTTTCAAGTAAATTTATACTACATTTAAAATTACCTCTATATAATTATCACCTTTTGCGTGTGTTTGTCAAAAAAATCGATGAACTTGAGAAAACATTTGTTGTTAATAGGTATATATACAGATATAATCTATAAAGCTTTTTCTAATTTTATTACAAAAAAAACTTAGATTTTATATTTGATATAATATTAACAGGAATAGTGGGGAATATGCAACAAACAAGTGACAAATGTGCTAGACCTCATCCTAACCAAAAACCGGGGAAATGTGTTGACAAAGAATGTGATTCTATGTGTAAGCAGAAGTATAAAGGGAAGGAAACATATGGTATGTGCACTGGGAGGTGCATGTGCAGTTTTCGTTGCCCGTTTCTTTTTTTTTACTTACAATAAAACTTATCAATAAATTATGTTATAATTGTTGACAAAAAGCAAAAAAGAATGTTTGTTATAATTCTCTTCCTCCAACTGCTTTAGTGAGGTTTACTATAAAATTGTTCAATGCTTGTTCTGAATAAGTTTTGGTTCGAGTTGTTTAGGATTTAGATTATTCCGTAAAAAAAAAAATAGCTACCAAACTAAAATCATGTATGTGGATGCAAAATGTTGGAGATTAGGTAGGGATTATTGGACCATGAGATTAGGTCGTGAGAAAGCATGTGAACAAATGTCCCACATTGGAAGATGGGAAGGGATTTTGAGCAATATGTGCTCCTCCACTCATTGTCAATTGGTTTTGGATTAGAAGCACATGTAACTTTACTATGGTATCAGAGTCCGATCTACATGCTTTTATAATCTCGCTCAGATTAAGCCCACCTTCAGACTCATGATAGATGATCTGTCGAAACTCTGAGATTAATGGTTAAAGAACCATTATCTCAAGGGAGGGTTGGAGATTAGCATGTGAACAATGTCCAATATTAGAAGATGGAAAGGGACTTTGAAGAAATATCCAAAAAACTATGCCCTTTTACTCATTATCAATTGGTTTTAGATTAGAAACATATGTATGTAACTTAAATACGAAATCATGTTTCGTATTTTTTTGTGGTGATTTCAATGTGGTAGCTATAATCTTTGTTTCTAATGAACTTAAATTAAAGTACCAAAAAATTACAAGTGAGCTTTTCGGTAAGGATCTCAGATTATTTACATCGCATTAATTTATTTACATTAATTCGTGATCGTCTGTTTACGTTGGAGTTTGGAGTATGGTAAAATGTTTTCTCTAGCTGAATCTTTTAACAAGATGGGCCTCTTGGTATGGGCCTCTCGAAATATTTGAAGTGAACGTATCTTTGACGAATTTAATCTTTCTTTCTTTTTAATCCTGATCGAGATCCGTCCGACACGAACAACAAACACATACACATTGGTTTGGTTCAACGTCACTCAATTTTTTTTTTTTTTTCTTTTTTGTTTTTTTCGGTTTAAACCCAAGTAGTTTTTTTTTATCCTATATGTTCTTCGTGTCAAGGACACAAATCAAAGCTTATCAACCCTCAATATTTTAATCGTAATATCAAAAATATTAGTATATTCTGCTACAGAAGACAAAATCTACTCGTAATTACGAAAGAAAGTATTGTTTTATTTTCTAACGAAAAAAAGTATTTCGGTGATACCAATTACCAAATAACTTTCGAATGAAAAAGACAAACATAAATGAGATTTGGTATTTTGGTGGTTGCTAGGAAACTAAAAGATGTGTAGTACGATTCGATTTCCGGAAAATAATACAAGACAAGAGTTTGGTAGCTATTGGGTCGATAAAATAAACAATTAGGCATCATTTTAAACTAAAGGAATAATCTAAAACCACTATTTTTCAGCTTTGATTCCAAAAGTACAATAATTCTTTTAAGAAGATATACAAAAATACGAAAAAAAAGATAGATTTGCTAAATTTATCCCCAATAATTACAAAACCAGATACCAAATCAAAACACATGTATTATTTCCGAACGTTTCTTAATTGGTTTGGATTAACAGATTTTCAACTCATAAAAACAGCATAAAACAGGGAAAATTAGAAGAAGAAAAAAAAATTATAGTAATGTAAATTTAAAATAATGTAGACAAAATCATAAACATAAAATTATTCTCAAATATACCACAGTTATGCTTTCTTCTATAACTTCCACCAAAATCCAAAAACAATATTTAAAATACCATAAATTTTAGGTTTATGATTTATGAAGGATTTATAAAGGAGCTTTAAGCATATCTTTATAGCTGTAAAGCTGGTGATGGAACTGGTAAGTTGGTAACTGCTTCGACCACCGTACGAATATGGTGGTTACTGATTAGGCTGCAAGGTAATTTCTTATCTTTACTTGCAGTAAGAAAGGTAAATAATAATGAGTGAGAGAGTAATGGATAATTCAGAAACTTGTAATGTCATTGTCATTGTTTGTCTGCAAGTGATTCTTTAGTTTAACTCATGTTTATCCGTATGGGCCATTTTACTTTTTAGAATTTTGATTCTTTTAGTCTTTATCAGAAAAGAAAAAAAGAATTGATTCTTAGTCCTTGGATTTATGAAAAGTAAATAATTATGTGCAAAGGGTTTATTTGATAGTTTTTAAATATGATAAAATATGAAGAATAATATTTAGAGAAATAATTTGGGGGAAGAGATTCATTTGATTTAACCAAGACGCTCAAACAAGAAGGGTCAAATGTTGGCCTTTTTTATGAAAGATATAAATCGGCTAGTCATATATGCCAAGAAAGTTTTTAGTGTTTAAGTGGTAATTCCACAATTTTTCTCAACCATTTTCTTTATATATATTTCAGTATTTTTTTTAATATCAAACACTTTGATTCCAAATACTATTTATCTTTATTTTTTTAGAATTATTGCCAAACACACATAAAAGAATTTTAATATCTAAAGTTACCAAATTAGATATTTTGATTTTTTTTATTACCAAATTTAGATATTTTGAATTTCTATTAGATTAAATGCATTGCTTTTTATAATTAGAAAATTAAACTAAATGTGTGATTGGCCGTTTGACTGTAGATGTAGATTATATACGGTAGAATTTTGAATGTAAGTGTGTAAGTTGTAGCTGTAGCTTTTTAGCTGTAACTATAGATTTTAGGAATATTATGATTAGTAAATTTATTAGTTGTAATTATGATTAGTAAATATTTGAATTTATATTTAAATTACATTTTCTTAAATTATATGATAGTTAATAAAATTATTTAATAGCAATTATATAATAAATAACAACACAAATTGTATTATGCATATAGGTTGGAATATAAACATATAAATGTATAAAAATATTTAATATGTTATTCATATAATAACTACATATTAGTATGCACATATAAGCTTTTTCGTTCAAAATCTTGTTCAAATATATACATATAAGTATACGTAACAAACGAGACTATAAATGATATTTATATGATTAGTATATATATCCATCTACGTGAGAAAGGAAAAAATTAGAAAAGAGAGAAAAAAAAAACCTAAAGCACTTAAAAGCAAAAAATCTTAGGCAGGAGAAAATTCAAGATCTACAGTCAAACAAAAAGATTAAAAGAATCTTTTTTGGGGGGCTGTAACTTTAGAAGAAAATTCAAGATCTACAGTCAAACCTAATTGACAACAATTTGATCTTTACAAATTATTTATGGCTTTAAAAGGCAATTACAGCCCAACCAATCAAACATTAAATTATAAATCACTACATTATATGACCAAAAATTGTTATCATCTTTTAATTGGCATTTACACATAAATAAATAGAATATCCCCTACCAAAAAAAAATAGAATATGATTAAATATATATGTAGAATTTACAGTTAATTATAAAACAGATAGTAAAAAATTCATGTAATCTATTTTGATGTTTTATCTAATTAATAAACTATTTTTTTAATCATATATTTAAAACAACAAAATAATTTCTTATATTAAGATTTGGCAAGTCACCAAAATATAATCAAACTTATATTGTATTACTAATTATATATTCATAATACATACATCAAATGTATTAATCGTAATAGAATATCATTTAAACTAATTTTAAGTGTCATACCTAAATAAGAGTTTATACATCAAATGTCCCTTTACCTAGAGTTATACTAAATAAGAGTTTTTACTAGTCATAATATACTTGTTGCAATTAATCTTTAATCTTTTTCTCCTTTCTTGAAAAGTGGAACTTTTTTATATTTTGATAAAAGGGACTCGGCTGTTACATCGTTGACTAAGGTTTTACATAATTTTCTAATCAAAGGTTTTATATATAGATATTTGATATTTTCTAGTTGTGCATTGTAATTTTAAGAGTACTAAGGAAAATTCATCAAAATTACATATTATATAATACTTAGGTGTTAACTAATTTAAAAGACCATATTGTTGAAATGTTGCTATAGACCTCTAAATCTGTTGGTACCAGCACCAACACATTACTAGAACCTCAAACAAATAGAAACATATATTATTATAGAATCCACACATTACGTGAACATGTAAATATGTAATACAAGATTGTCATTAGTTAGTAGTAAATTTGTCTTCTGATCGTTTTGCGCATAAATCTTCTACTCAGTCTTGTTTCTAGCATAGCACTAGTGACTAGTGTAGTTGAAAACCACATGATTATCGACGGAGTTAGGTTATTATTTCTTTTTATTGATAAATCATCGTTGGTAATGGACTAATGGTAGCGTTTTGTTTAAGAGAACATATTATACACCCAAAGAAAACTATGCATTCGTTTTGTGCCGCGTGTTGTTTTACTAGTCGTCATTCTCCATATCATTATGTTAATAATGAGTTAATCCCAACCCTCAACTAGTCCCATTTTGTTATTTGTTTACTAGAGTGGAAACTTGTAGATTACTTATATCAAGGTTACTTATATCAAGGTTGATTAAAATTAAAAAAAATTAAAAAGGTTGATTAAAATGTAATTAACATCTGTATCTTTTTATTAAAAAAGTTTATTTATATATGTTTTGGTGGATAGAGTGATGGACAAGAAAAATAAAATAAAAATAAGTATATATGTTTTGTTTTAGTGACATAAATATAGGGAAAATTAGAAATAAAGAAGGTCTAAATTTTTTTTGACCATATACACATTTTTTTTAATGAGAATATCACTTTGGACTTAAATACCACTACTTCCTATTTTAAGCATTTGTAAAATAATTTTACCAAAAAAAAACATGTAGATATACAAGAATAAAGATGCTTTGTAAAAAAAAATTGGTGATTTTTGATGAAAAAGTTAATTCTTTTATGAATAAAATTTCGTCTAATATTATTAGAGTACGTTTTATAGTGTTCTACGAATAGCAGAGTTTCCATTCTAAACTTTTATACATGTTCTACGAATTTTAAACTAGTTTTTCGTTCTAACAAATTTAGAAGTCTATATTACAAATTTCTAAAAACCGTTGAACATGTACTCTACGTTTTCCTTCATGTTCTAATTTTTGTCTGAAAATTTATTCTACGATTTACACTATGTTCTGAAACGTCAGAAAATGTTTTCTTTTTTTAGAATATGTATTCTAAAATAATATAGATTTTAATTTCTGAAATATTTAGAATTTCTAAATATAAAAAGTGAATCTTTTAAAAAGGAAACTGAATATTTATGAAATATTACGTTTTAAATATTTATCTGAATTTTGTAAATAAATTAGGAAATATATTTTTTTTATTTTGTTATTTAAATTTTTGAAATAAGAGGGGTAAATTTGGATTTTGAATTTTTAAGAAACCTATTCCACCAAATCTTTTATATAAAGGTATATATAGACTTTTATTTTTTAAAATGTTCTTTATTTCCAAGTTTCCCATAAATATGTGATGCCAAAAAAATATATATATATATATATATATATATATATATATACTTTCTGGAAAATGATTTTTTTTGGATAATTATTAGAGTTGTAGATTCAGGTTTGCTATGATATAGCTCTGTCCGAAAACTGCAGAGCGTGATCTTAGTACGACCGATTTTTCTACTTTACCCGATCGTTTTAACTTTTTCACCACGGTAAAAAAAAATAAACTCAGATTTGGGCTTTTTAATCTATACCATTTCTCAACGAACCTCGCTAATCTTTCTCATCTAATCAAAAATTTAATTACCATTAATCCTTTGGCTAATTACTCTTTTGTCCTCTTCTTCTTCTTCTCTCTTCTCTCTTCTCTTTCTTGGTGGCTCTCTTCTTATAGCCACTGTTCCCTTTTTCATTGTATTCCTCAAATCTCTTTACTTGATCGTTGTTTCTCTCAAAAATCAGATTTTTATTTCTGGGTTTTGTTCGAATTTTCTGATCATGGCGGTCATTGAGAGCGTCGGAGCTAATACTACTGTGGAAGCTGGTGGTTTGATCTCGCCGTCGCCGCCGTCTTCCGTCACCAGTCAAGAATCAGGAGTCTCTTCTAACAACGATGACGGTGGAAATGGAATCCATAGTGAGATCGGAGTCCACGTGGCGAGATCCGACGGTGATGAGAGTTTTAAGCGTGATATGAGAGAGCTTCATGAGCTCTTGTCTAAGCTTAATCCCATGGCTAAAGAGTTTGTTCCTCCTTCACTCACTAAGCCAGTTGTTAATGGTTTTAACGGTGGTTTCTTCGCCGTTAATAATGGCTTTGGTGCTGCCGGAAATTTCCCCGTTAACGAAGACGGTGGTTTTCGCCGTGTAAGAACAAACAAGTCTCTTCTCTGTGATTTTTTGGGTTTTGAATCAAATTATTCTTTAGGGTTTTTGATGATTTTTCATTTTCATTTCTTGAAATTTGACTTCTCTGTATCTTCTTGTGTGTTTATGATTTGAAAAATCTCACCTTTTTATGTCTTTGAAACAGAAGAAGTCGTTTGGACAACAAGGGAAAAGGAGAATGAATCCTAGGACAAGTTTGGCTCAACGTGAAGAGATCATTCGAAGAACTGTCTATGTGTCTGATATTGACCAACAGGTTTTAAAAGTCTCCACCTTTCTTCAATGGTTCTTCTTAGGCTTTAGTGTATTCTCACTTAATACTAAACTTGTTCTTGGGTTTAAGGTCACTGAGGAGCAGCTTGCTGGTTTGTTTATCGGCTTTGGACAGGTTTAAGCAACTTCTAAAAGTTAATCTTTGGTTGTGTTGTGTTATGGTGTTGACTATATTTGGTTTATTTAGGTTGTTGACTGTCGTATATGTGGTGATCCCAACTCAGTACTTAGGTTTGCTTTCATTGAGTTCACTGATGAAGGTAACATTAGTTTCTTTATGTAATCTGTTTCTTGGATAATGCCTGTAAATGGTTGGTTTATGGTTTGTTAATTTGGGACTTGTAGTGGGTGCAAGGGCTGCGCTGAGTTTGTCTGGGACGATGCTGGGATTCTATCCTGTGAAGGTTATGCCGTCTAAGACAGCTATTGCACCGGTTAACCCGACATTCTTGCCAAGGGTGAGAACTTTTCTTGTGTTTCATCGCATTCTGAGTGCAAAGTTGTGGTTTTTTAGACTCAAGATGCTGATTTCTAGTCCTTTTTGTTGGTTCTTAGACTGAAGATGAGCGTGAGATGTGTGCGAGAACTATCTACTGTACTAACATCGACAAGAAGGTGACTGTCTCTCGAATTGGTTATCTTCGCTGAGCTATTTTGAAACTTAAAGTTGCTAACTTTGATTAGTTTCACTTTTCAACAGCTCACTCAAGCAGACATTAAACTCTTTTTTGAGTCTGTGTGTGGAGAGGTTTACCGTCTGAGGCTGCTGGGCGATTATCATCATCCAACTCGCATCGGTTTCGTGGAGTTTGTCATGGTAAGCAGATACTTCTGTTATCTCTCTTTTTTCCAACCTTCTATTGTCAACTATAAAGCTTATGCATTTTCATGAGTTAAGTATGATGTTTATCAAAAAAATTGTTGAAAAGCACATCTTTTTACGGTTGTTTCGGCAAAGTATTAATCTTTTCATTCTTCCGTAGGCTGAAAGTGCAATAGCTGCTCTCAACTGCAGTGGCGTCCTTCTTGGCTCTTTACCGATAAGGTCCAAGAACAAACCGATTCTTATTCTTTAACATTTTCTCTAAATTGATCATAAATCTGAACATTTATCGTATTTTGGTGATTGGATTTGCAGGGTGAGTCCGTCAAAGACACCTGTTCGTTCCCGTGCTGTCCCGCGACATCAAATGCATTAACCGTAGTAGCTACAAGTTTTATAAATATTTCTGCTCCTCACAGGCATGTAAAGAATGTTTGTCTGAAACTTCTGGTTCTTTTGTTTTCCCTTATGTAATGCTAGAAGCTTGATGATGCTTCTGTTGCCGTTTACTTTTGGGTAATCTCTTAGGGAGAGTTTTTTCGATTTGGGTTCACGTTTAGAAGTTACACAGAGCAGAAGAGTATAAAACACTGAGAGAGGCTTTTGTGCTTAAGATTGTCTCTGTTTTTAGTTATTTATACTCTTACCCCTGAAGTTATTAGAAACTTGCTTTTGTGCTTAAATGTTTCTACTTTTAGAGTTAAACATTTACTTTATCGTCCTTCTTTGTTTTTTTTTTTTTTGTCAATCATCCTTCTTTGTTTATGTCCGATTAAATCGTTTTTTTTTGTTTTTTGTTTTATTCGAGAAAATGGTAGGTACATAAAAGTCTGTGTTATTTAGTTGAACAAGTCAATTTCTGTTTTCATTTTAAATTTCGGAAACGTGAATCATGTTTATCCCAGAAAATATAAATTAGAATTATCAGAAACTTTTTCAAAATATTACAAAAAATGATGAAGTTGAGAATTTATGCTTATATATTAGATTTATTTTATTTTTATTTTATATTAGATTTATAATTTATGCTTAAAGTTTTTCTGTTTTCATGTTAACGTCGGGAATCAAAAGTCGTCCCAAAAAATGAGGAATCTAGAAATTTGTTATTTTACCTTAATTTTTTAGATATTTCCCAAATCTTAAGTCTCTGTTCATAGTCAACTCAAAACAAAATCAAATTTCTATTTTCAAAAATATTTAAATTAGAAATATTAAATCATTTTAAAATTATGACTGAAAATAAGGAAAGGAATCTTGGAAAATTATAAATTTACCTTGAATATTTGTATATTTTAAAGTCTTAACTTTTTTTTTTGGTTCTCCTTTCATCAGCAAACACATTAATATCAGTCAAATGTTGATTTGGTCAATGTAAAAAAATTTAATTATCAAATAAGACAGCTTGGTCAGAATTGCATTTTTAATCGAATGGTTAATAAAACTTAAAAAGGATAATATTGTAATCTGCAAAGTATCACACGTCAAGCGTGTGTGGCGGCTAGTTGCACTTACACCAGTACTTGATCCTTCTCTGCGCTTTTCGAGAGCTTTGACACCTTTTGTATTTTTCAAATACACACAAAAAACAAAAGGTCAAAATTGTTGTAAATAAAGTTTTGTAATAATATTACAATTTAAACGATTAACATAACTTGAGGAAATGAGTAATAAGAGAGAATGATATGATATTATGTGTGACAATATCTTAGATTGTGGTGGGTTAATAAAAAAGACCTACCACAATTTATTAAACGCATCTTTTGTTTTCTTGATAATATCTTTTGGATTTTTTTCTTACAAATGTTTAATTATATGATTTTAAACAATTTTTATATGATATTTTGAAAATTTTAGTCAGTAAAATATATTCAAATCAATATATTTAACGGTTTGAAATGCAAAAGAGTGAAGATGAGCTTAAAGTAAGACTTCTCGAAAATATGGTCATAGAACATATTTTGGAGCCAGGAAGTCGTCATATATTAAATTTCAATAACTAACCAAAAACTTATACATGCAATTTCAAATTGTATCAATCCAATGTTCTTTTCCTATTATTTTCAAGGCTCTATGGGGAAGTGAACGAGTTGTGGTTGATTTCTTAGAATTTGGAAAATGAACAGTTTGGATTAATGGAAACAACATTGGACGTTATTGGCCAGCTTTTCTAGCAAGCATAAATGGTTATTCCGTTAAGTCTAACTATAGAGGAGTTTACTATGCTGAAAATTGTCAAACCAATTGTGGAAAATATACTTAATGAATATATTTTGTTGTTGTTTATGTTTCCATATCAAATATTTTGAATTTTTTTGTGTCAAAATTAAAAATTTTAAACTGTTTTTCTTTTTGTCAAAATAGAATTATTTTTTAACTTATATTAGGTACCATGTTCCTCGTTTACTTGAAAAAATTGGAAGAAACACATCACTTGTCAATTTTCAGACAATTGGAGCTAGAAGTGTCTGTGCAAATGTCTATGAAAAAATGTTCTTAAGATTTCGTGCGATGTAAATTTCATTTTCGCCATTAAATTTGTTTCCTTTGGTAATTTAGGAGGCAATTACGGATCTTTTGAGAAAGAACTTGAAAAAAATCAACGGTGTCACTATCCTCCGAGGAATGTGTTGGAAAAGAAACAATTTTCATTCATTTCTTTGAGCAGAAATTTGGAGCATCGAAGTATGGTTCAGCGAAGTACGGTGTTTTTGCTAAGAGACTCACCGTCTAAACTATTTGCTAGTTCATTTTTTGAGATTGTAGGGCTTATCTAATTTAGACAGTTTTTCTTGATTTTTTATTCTCAAATTAAATATTGCTATATTTTTTCGAAGGATTTAGTTGTTTTTAATTTGTTCTTATTCTTAGGAATGATTTCTCCATTATTAATTAAATGGCGATGTTCTTAAATAAAAGAACAACTACCAATAAATTATTTTCTAATCTCGATCATTGTAAATACGTTTATGATGAAAAATGAATACAATTTTCTATTATAAATTACAATAAACATTCAAAAACATATTTTGCAGCAAAGAAGTACACCTATATTAAATATCAATTTCATGGAACTTGAACATATTTTGTAGCAAATGAGATCATTAGTTATATGGCGATGTTATTAAATAAAAGAACAACTTCCAATAAATTATTTTATAATCTCGATCATTGTAAATACGTCTATGATGAAAAATGAATACAATTTTCTATTATAAATTACAATAAACATTCAAAAACATATTTTGCAGCAAAGAAGTACACCTATATTAAATATCAATTTCATGGAACTTGAACATATTTTGTAGCAAATGAGATCATTAGTTATATGGCGATGTTATTAAATAAAAGAACAACTTCCAATAAATTATTTTATAATCTCGATCATTGTAAATACGTCTATGATGAAAAATGAATACAATTTTCTATTATAAATTACAATAAGCATTCAAAAACATATTTTGCAGCAAAGAAGTACACCTATATTAAATATCAATTTCATGGAACTTGAACATATTTTGTAGCAAATGAGATCATGCAGTTTTGGATGTTGTTCAACTGATGCATCATCGATAGCTATATAATCACTGATTCTCATATTTTTCAACTTACTCTTCAAAGATTGCTATTATCAAAATATGTCGTCTTTTACATCATTGTATCTGGTTAGATTCTACAATGTTTTTTTTTATAACTATAATGGACTTTTATAAATTTTTGGTCTATTTAAAGAGACACTTATCGGTAAATTTTTAAAATTTGTCTAAACTAATTAGGTTAAAATTAATTAAAAACATTTGTTAACTATTGAATCTCGACTTATACTTGAGTTTTTTTTTTTACTTGAGTTCTTCTTCCTCTAATAAGTGAACTTTTTTATCTTCTCACTGCAAGTCAGTTAAACGATAGGATCTAATGATTGTTGAACAAAAAAAAAGGAACTAATGATCAAAATCATCATAAGATTAAAAATAACATAAATCTGTTCAATTTTAATTACCAACAAAAAGAACATAAATCGAAAAAGGTAGAAAAATTCAGCTAAAAATTTGATCTATTGATACAAGCAACTTATCATCTAAACCGTAGTTTTTGGAAATTTCTTGCACCACTGGTTTTTAAAAATAAAATTTAAGGTTTTGTCTACAATTTGTGTTAAATAATAATAAAAAACTCACATTCAATGTTTTCCTCTACAATTTGTTAAAAATTTATAATTTATAGAAGTCATTAATTTATCGAATAATAATTTTTAGAAGTTTTACTGTAGTTTTCAAAATTTGTTAACGCAAACAATAGTATGAGTATTTATTTGCGAAATATAAAACTACAGGTACTTTTCCGCAATTTCCCAAAACTAAACACACTCGTCTTCTTCCTCCTCCCAGAGAAACACAAAAGCCCTAAATCTCATTTTCTCATTACCGTCGGAGCGAAATGCTTTCAAAAGCAGCGAGAGAGCTTTCTTCATCAAAGCTTAAACCTTTATTAGCTCTTCCAATCTCCTCCTTCAAATCTCCCATACCCACTAAACCAAACCCATCTCCTTCACTCCTCAATCTCCATCACTCCAACACTACATCAAAATCACCATTTCTTCGTTTCTACTCTTCTTCTTCCTCCAATCTCGTTCCGTTAAACAGAGATGGGAACTACAACGATACGACTTCAATCACCATCTCCGTTTGTCCAGGTTGTGGAGTTCATATGCAAAACTCAAACCCAAAACATCCAGGTTTCTTCATCAAACCATCAACAGAGAAACAGAGGAACGATTTGAATCTTCGTAATCTCGTACCCATCTCTCAAGAACCTGAATTTATAGATTCAATCAAACGAGGGTTTATCATTGAACCAATCAATAGTTCTGACTTAAACCTTAAAGATGAAGAAACAGATCAAGATTCAAGACCATTGGTTTGTGCTAGGTGTCATTCACTTAGACATTACGGGAAAGTGAAAGATCCAACGGTTGAGAATCTTCTTCCTGATTTTGATTTTGATCATACTGTTGGTAGGAGATTAGGTTCAGCTTCTGGTGTCAGAACTGTTGTGTTGATGGTTGTTGATGCTTCTGATTTCGATGGTTCTTTTCCAAAGAGAGTAGCTAAGCTTGTGTCGAGAACTATTGATGAGAATGATATGGCTTGGAAAGAAGGGAAATCAGGAAATGTACCTAGAGTTGTTGTTGTTGTGACTAAGATTGATTTGTTACCGAGTTCGTTGTCGCCGACTAGGTTTGAGCATTGGGTTAGATTAAGAGCTCGTGAAGGTGGTTTAAGTAAGATTACTAAGTTGCATTTTGTTAGTCCTGTTAAGAATTGGGGGATTAAGGATTTGGTTGAAGATGTGGCGGCTATGGCTGGGAAGAGAGGACATGTTTGGGCGGTAGGATCGCAGAACGCTGGGAAAAGTACGTTGATTAATGCGGTTGGGAAGGTTGTTGGTGGGAAAGTTTGGCATTTGACGGAAGCTCCTGTGCCGGGAACTACATTGGGGATAATTAGGATTGAAGGTGTTTTGCCTTTTGAGGCGAAGTTGTTTGATACTCCGGGGTTGTTGAATCCGCATCAGATCACGACGAGGCTTACGAGAGAAGAGCAGAGACTTGTTCATATTAGCAAGGAGCTTAAACCAAGGACTTACAGGATCAAGGTTTGGTTTGATTGATGAATGTGTTGGATTTTGGATACTTGTTAAGAAAGTGGGATTCTTAATTGGAGTTTTTTTTGCAGGAAGGTTATACGGTTCATATCGGTGGGCTAATGAGACTTGACATTGATGAATCGTCTGTTGATTCTCTATATGTAACAGTTTGGGCGTCTCCTTATGTTCCACTTCATATGGGGAAGAAGGAGAATGCTTACAAAACACTCGAGGACCATTTCGGTTGTCGATTGCAGGTAAGATAAAGATCATCTGAATTATCAGACTGTAGCTAACTTGAAGTAGTAGATATTGATTTGAACAGTGCCATTGATACAAGTCTTAACCTTTTGTATATTTTTGATTTCTTGATGAAGCCACCGATTGGGGAGAAGCGGGTTGAAGAGTTGGGGAAATGGGTCAGGAAGGAATTCCGAGTGAGCGGGAGCAGTTGGGACACAAGTTCAGTAGATATTGCTGTTTCGGGTCTTGGTTGGTTTGCGATAGGACTAAAAGGAGAAGCGATTTTAGGTGTATGGACTCACGAGGGGATTGATGTCTTCTGCCGTGACTCATTACTCCCGCAACGAGCAAACACTTTTGAAGACTCTGGTTTCACTGTCTCCAAGATCGTTGCCAAAGCTGATAGAAATTTTAATCAAATTCACAAGGAGGAAACGCAGAAGAAACGAAAACCCAACAAGTCTTCTTCAGATTCTGTATCTGACAGAAAAAATTGCCGCGAGGTGTCACAGCCTTCAGAAATCTTACCAACAATGTGACTCTTATAAGTTAGTTATCTATTTCTTTGTTGAAATTACTCGTTCTGTGAATTTCATCGAGATCGATGTTTCTTTTTTCTTCAAAGCTTATTTCATTGATAGAAAGGTTCATTACATAGACCATAACCAGGTTTGTATTTGAACACTAGAGTTGAATAATACTCCATAAACAGATTAAACTGCAGTGACCGGTCGATGTTACCATTCAAATATAAAGGTAGTAATCATTGGTTCAACCCGAAATGTGGCGAGTTTGCTGGTTGGGTTCAAGTTATGGGAAAATGTTGAACCGATAGATCACATGGTCCGTGCTTACTCAAACGGAAGGTACTCGGTTCGAATAAACTTGAACCTATTGTAATCTTCTATAGCACCAATCTCAAATGAGCAAGTTTGAAGAAGAACATAGAGCATTTGTATTGAATTATACATAATGGATCAAACAAACATAGATTTGCTCTGTTTCACCCCAATAGCTTCATTACATAGACAGAAATGGAAATAGAGTGAAATCAGAGAGAATTCTAACTATCTCTCAGCTGCAAATAGGACATGGAACAAGACCGTTCTCGTTACACTCCGAACATCGCACAACGATGGCAGCACTACCCCATCCTTTCACCATTTTACAGCTTCCATCACACCGAAAACACGGCAAGAAAAACAAGCCGCCGCATCCATCACACGCACCATCCGCTTTCTTCCTCGGTATCCCACGGATCAGTTCTCCGAAAGAACCATCCTCAACTAGTCTCAACACTTCCTCTACTCCACCAATATACATTCCCTTCACAAAAACACGAGGCGGCAATGCAGCCACTCCATCGTCCCTAACTCTCTTCGCCATTAGACTCACAAGCTCTTCCCTAAACCCTCTATCCATCGACACATCTCTCTCACAAACCACAACACCTAAACTCTCCACCGCCGCTCTCACAGCATTACACGCCTCAAACGTCCGACGAACACCGCGCAACGACGTCGTATAAATCACCACACGATTCTCTCCTCCTGGAGGACAAATCCTCTCAAATTTCTCATCCAATTTCAAATCTAACGGTTTCAAAAACGATTTTCTAGGGTTTCTCAAATTAGGATCCGAATCATCTCTGTTCGGATCTAGCGGTTTCAAAACCTCGTCGTTCAAGATTTTTCTAGGGTTTCTCCGATTAGGATCTGAATTCTCTTTGTTTTCACCACCGAAGACTTTATACTTCACCGGAGTCTTCGGTAGTGGTGTGAATCGGAAACTCTCTCCGTCGAGGCCTGACATTAGCTCCCAAGAGTTAATAATCTCCGGCTCAGACTTGATTAGTCTTGGCTCAGACCACAATGACTTAGATTTCTCCGGCGGCGTCATAGGCATATTATCGGAGGAGAATGCGGCGGAGGAAGGAGGAGGAGAAGGAGGAGGATCGAGAGTGAGAAGACCGTAAGTGGTGGAGGTAAGTTTAACGATGTGGTGGCCGAAGGCGGAGCTGCCACCGCCGATTTGAGGGAAGTCTTCGTCGTGATTTAGGAGGTTAGATGAGACGCAACCCATTATCACCGGAGATTTGATTTTCTGTATCGGTTTAAACGCCGGAAAATTCCTTTTTTTTTTTAGAGATTCGAAAAATTGAGTTTTTGAAAATTTTGAGAGGAACGGTCGAGTGAGAGAGAGGTTAAGACAAAACTCTAAAAAGTAGGAAAAATGTGACTTTGGCTTTTGTACTCTTTAAACAATTATATAATTTTGGGTAAAATCAAATAGTTTTTTTTTTGTTCTTGTAATAAAGTAAAGTTAAAGATGGTGATTGATTGAAGATGTGAAGGTTTAAATAGATAGTAAAGTAAACTATATAGTTTATATTTTAAAAAGTTTCATATTATTTACTTATATAAATTCCACATAACGCTTTTTGAAATTTGAATATTGTATATTTTTCTTTTCCTTTTGGGTCAAATTAAAGTTTGAACTTACAAGATTAAAATAGTTATATATTAGGGTGATTTAGAAAATGTCTAGAGAGGTATATAAGTGTTTTTAATTGTTTTACAGATTATATATGTTTTACAGAGGTATATAAGTGTTTTTTTTTTAATTGTTTCACAGAACTTAATGAAAGATATATTTGTTCAAATCTTAAATACAAACCGAAACCGACATCATATCAGATCATTCATGTTATATTAGGTTTTACTTTGAATATTTATTAGTTATGAACTAGAAATTCTAAAATCCAAATCTAAACTGAAACAAAGTTCAGGTTATATACTGTTACTTTATAATTTTGCCTTATGTATTAGACAAGCTTGCTCTTCAGTAATTACACATATTCATAGAGAAAGCCGTCTCTGTGGGTATGTAAGGTAGACAAATGTCATGGGTTTATAGTTAATTTTTTTTTAAAATTAAGGTTAAAAGACCCAATCTTTCAAAAACAAAACTTTTACTAAAATATTTTAGTTTTAGTGTTTTGTTTTACCAAGGGTCCTATAATACATTTAGACGGGACTGCTCGGAGACTCACTCACACAAATATCCTGCAAATATCTTGCCAACTTACAAGAACACGATTATGCATTTTAATAACGGTTTTGAACGTTTACATTTGCTTGATGCGTCTCATTTGGATATATACACTGGGTCTAAATGGTAACCGCTGAATTCGGCTGAATTTGGCTGAATTGCTGAATCTGACTGAATTTTATTGTGATTTTTTGCGGAATCTGGCTGAATAATTTACAATTCAAATGGTAACCGCTGAATCTAGCTGAATTTTTGAAAAAATAGTTAAACATATAAACTTAAAAATACTTAATTAAAGATTTTTTGTCAACAATATTAGTGAAATAAACAAATTAAAATATTTAACTTAAATTCTTATATAATTAATAATCTTAGTAAGATAACAATGTAATTTTACAAATCAACTATAAATCATAAAAGGTAGATTTTGGTGGAATTTTATGTTAATATGTGTAATAGTTCTATCAAACATAATTATCATATGAAACCATAAACTGTTAAAATTTAATTATTAATTGGTTACAAACTTATTTTTATTCTTTAGTTATCAATATAAATCTAACCAATTTCATCATTATTTATGTCTCTTACTTTTTAAGAAAAGTTAACTAATTAATTTTTTATAGTCACCACACAATCTAATTACAAATTTTATGAAATTATTATTTATAATATAAAGTATTTATAATTTATTAAAAGCATAACAATAAAAACAATATAAACTTAAAAATCATATTTACCCAAGTGATGTGACCGAATTCCTCACATTTTAATTTATGTAAATGATGTGACCAAATGAAAATTCCACAACAATTCCTCATCAATTCTTCAAACGTATGTCACCATTTAGACTCACTATAAAAAACGACCAAGTTTCCACATGTCATGGCCCAACAAGCATAGACTAGATACTGTATATTTCAGGTTTTATCGTTTGATGAGACAGCGCTGTCTTGTCTTCTTAATTCTTAGTTTCTTACATTTGGGCCTTGAATGGAACCAGTTTTTGGACCAGTTTCTAGATTATGATTTTGCAAAAATCTAAAAATTAACCATTCATGATTCAACAAAAAATAGATTCTCTAAAAAATAGGGAAACCAGTTTTTAGCAGATTTTAGCTATTTGTTCATGGAATCCAAAAACCAACTTTTGTGGGTTTTTCCAACAATTTACGTCACATTTTTTTTTCAATTCTTTTTTATTATTCAAATTTTTATTTTCAATATTTTAGTAATTTTTAAACACAAAATATAACCAAAAATTAAAATATATAACTTAAAAACGTTTAAAAATTAATATTATGTAGAAAAACTAAAAACTAAACAAATTACCATTCAAGATTTTGCAAAAACTAAAATCTACACCAAAAACCAAAAAAATCAAAAACCAAAAACCAAAAACCAAAATCCAAAAACTAGAATCTAAAAACCAACAAAAAACTACCAAACATTCATGGCCTTGATGTAGGTAATTTTCATGTAATCCAAAGTCAACATTATTTAACTTTGTTCTTCTTCTAAAACCTAGTGAGATGGTGAGGCAAGCAAATCCTAAGCCCAATTAAAACCATTTATGGCCCATTAGTGGTGGTATACAAGCCAATTACAATAACTAATAGTGTTAGTGTCCTAATATTAGAAAGTAATTAAATTACTTTTGGAAAAGAATAGTTATGGAGAAACCAACAACAATTATTGATAGGCGCAGAGAGTAGGACAATGTCCCATTATGTGGTCAATGTTAATGACGTTATTGCCCTGAGATTATAGGTGTACCCTAATCGTACTAATTAAACAATTGTCAGTACTAATAATTGATAATTGTCAGTACGCTATTATTTTTATATTTATTGTTCACTTTATGAAATTTATAGACCACTAACTCACGTGGGAATGGTCTCATCATGCACTCTAGTCTCTCTATTCTCTAATTTACATTACTAAATCTAAATCCCACTTACTTATTCCTCATAATAAGAGAATATACTTTAAATTGATTGTAATTAGACATCCCTTGATATTATCCACATTAATTGTTTTAAATTCAAGTTAACTTCGTTGTTCGTCTTGATTTCATATAATGCACTACTCAAATATGAACTGCGTGATTTTTAGATCATTATTAAGTTTTTCTTTTTTAATTACTGATAAATGAGAAATATATATATATATTTAGATACAAAATACTTGATTCTAAAATCAACCGAAAGTAGTGTGTACAAATTACTAATCTAAACATTATATAAGACTTTTTAGAATAATCAATTCATCTACAACAATTTCACGTCTTCCTCCATATATTCTTCTTCTCACCCGTTTTCAAATAGCGTTTTTATGATTTTTTTTAATTTCAACAATCATAAATACAAAATTTTAAGTTTTTCATTGCAAAACTCCGGTTTAGCTAAATACACCCTACATCCACACTTGCTTACTGTTAGTTTAATAAAATCATCGTCTCTGGCCGGTAATCAGCAGAATATTGCATGGGGTTCCAAAGTCACTAAGGTGGGTAAACATGAGATGTTCGAATTTGTCATCAGCTATATATCTTTGACTCTCTCATATTTAACTGGTTTACAGAAACTATCGTTAGCTGTTTAGACTGGTTTTTTATAAATGACACAGAATATGTTCGTGGATAGATCTTTAATAAACAAATCAATATTTAATTTTCAAAAAAAAAAATGGAATTCATGCATACAAAAGAATTAGAATCTTATCGGTAAATTAAATAATGGATCCTTTACGAGCTTTATCAAAACCACTACCAAATAAAATGTGCCTAAACATTCGCTCCCAATAATTTTTTTGACATGGAGATTTTGACTAGTCCAAGCAAACTCATTCATGAGACCTTTTCTCGATGCTACATAAGTTAAAAAAGTTTAAAGAATCTCAGTTTCAAAGTTGTATTTTGGCTAAAACCATTATTTTGTAGTCTTCGAGGTCTTGTCGTCCTTCATTTGCACGCCTCGTTTTTATTATAGTCGTATTCGTATCTATCATGCATCCATTAGGATCTTATGTTTGTATGAGTATTAAATTCTGAATTAAGTTTTTTATTATGTCCGTGACAATTCAATCAAGCAATTATTTGGTCTATAATTCTTGTTGCACTTTTTTTGCTAGTGGCTCTAGAGAACACACATCTATAAGTTAATTGATGTGATAATGTGAGTTTAAACAACTTGTTTTAGGATCATATCCACCAAAATTTATATTCATTAAGATTGACTCAAAACCAACAAAAATCGATTGAAACCAATCTAAACCGGTTGGATTTACAAATCGAGATTGAGTTTCGACAATAAAAATAACATAAATATTTGTAAGAAAATGATTTATAAGTGATAGTTTAGGAGTTGTAAATCTATTATTCATATTTGTATTTATCTTAACTTTTGAAACTTAAACTTACTTTTATCTCTATGGTTTGATTCGCAATACTTTTTATAGTAAAAAATTCAGCTAGAAGAAGAATTACTCTAAATTATCTATTCTTTTACCAATAGAGTTGAAAATGTTAAAAAATAATACCCTCTAGTTTTAGCTAAAGGAGAAAAATAGAGTAAACCTTTCTTCCAACTAAAGTAAGGTAAAAAAGTATTACTCTAAATTACACTTTTATTTTTCTAATTTACTCTCACTTACTCTATTATTCTCCACTAATCACACCCTAGCTATATAAATAAATGGATTTTGTAGATTTATCATTACAAAAATCAATAATAATTATTCGATCACACAATTTTTATATTAAACCCTCATCATATTAATTATTTTTTTTTAACATGTCATAAAAAGAGAGAGAAACAGTGATCCAATAAAATACTTTGTCTATGATTTCTCATCACTATTAGTATTTCTTATCCCCAACATCACAATTCTTGAAGACTACATTACATTCTCTAGCCACCCAAATTGTATATATTATAACAATTTTTAACTACTCTTCTATTCATTTTGCAATTTACGAAGAAACGTAGTTTCTTGAATCTATACTGTGTAAACACGTGACAACACCAATGAAAGAGAGCTAATTTACAATTTACAAAAAACTAATTCTTTTTTCAAAGAAAACAATAAAAATCATTTTTGGAACTTTGGATTCTTGGTACAACGAGGCATTAAAGTCTGTGGCTCTCTCTCTACTTCTTGAAAAGATTTACAATGTCATCTTGGACCGTCAAAATCTTCATTTACTATATTACATTAATTGTTATATTTAATAATCCCATGTAACATCTGTGCAAGTGCATTTGCCTATTAATATAGTAGAACATAACCAAAAAGCTGCAACAATTCTGATGCACCCTCATTTGTTATATAATCACCATCACACATATTTTTAGTCTATTCTTAATTTAGTTGTTTTTGTTTTATCGTAAGTATCATTAGGTCATGAACAGCTGTTATATTTTCTACTTTTTGTTCTGTGGCGAAAGTGAAAGTGAAACTGTTGCTTTTTTTTTGGGACGTTAGCGAAACTGTTTTAAATGTAAAATAATTAAGAGACTTCCCTTAATTCCTTGATTAAACTTAAACTAACGAGTAACGACAAAGAAAACAAAAAAAAAACTTAAAATAAACCTTTAAGATGATATTCCTTTTTTTTAGCAGATAATGTACCTAGTTATAATTTCACAATTAAATTCAATTATATACAATATTTACTCTCTATGAAAATTATGAAAACTATATTCAATTGTGACACCGGGTGTGCCAGATGTGGGGCATCAGAGGAAACAGTCAATCACACACTCTTCCAGTGCCACCCAGCTCGTCAAGTTTGGGCACTTTCTCGGATTCCTACGGCTATGAGAAATTTTCCCACGGACTCTATTTTTGCGAACTTGGATCATTTATTCTGGAGGATACCTTCGGAGTTTGATTCTACAGCTTTTCCATGGATTATTTGGTATATTTGGAAAGCACGAAATGAAAAATGTTTTGAAAATATTGATAACGATCCGTTTGAGGTTTTACGGTTAGCGGAAAGAGAGGCACAATTATGGCAATCAGCTCAGTTGGAGCTTCATAGTGAAACACAGGGTTCAGTGGATATAGTACATCAGCCCCGATCGAGGGGGGAGTCCCTGGAGTCGAATTTCACGGGATACCGTTGTTTTGTAGACGGATCTTGGAAAGATAGTGACAAGTTTTCCGGTGTAGGGTGGTTTTGTACACCATCAAATGGTGAGCCGCCAACAATGGGAGCTGCCAACCTCCGTAGAAGTCTATCTCCGTTACATACAGAATTCGAGGCCCTCCTTTGGGCAATGAAGTGTATGATTGGTGCAGATAATCAAGAGGTAGCGTTCTTTACAGACTGTTCAGACCTGGTGAAGATGATGTCTTCCCCAACCGAATGGCCGGCCTTCTCAGTGTATCTAGAGGAATTTCAGAGCGACAAGGAAGAGTTCTCCAACTTCTCTCTATCTTTAATTTCTCGTTGTGCTAATGTAAAAGCGGATCATCTGGCACGAAAAATTCGTACAGAACCGCTTCATATCACTTATGTAAACAACATTCCACAGGAATGCCTCTTTTGAGCTCTATTTAATTACGGATGACAAAAAAAAAAGACAATTAAGAAAGTTACACTAAGTTATTTTTCCTAGAATAAACATTATGTATAGATATTATGATTTATGAGAGATGAGGTTTATTTAGGTAAGATGTTATGAATCTATGTAAAAATCCAATTTATTAAACTATCTTAAGGTTCTATATTAAGGTTCTATATAATTATTCAACGTATTAGTTATTAATAGAGAAATTCCTAAAAATGGCCCTAAAACAAGTTTTATTGACAATAATAGCACACACTCCATAAAATTCCAAAAATAGCACTAGTTAACTTACTATTAGTGTTTTTGTTCTAAAAATTTTATCACTAGCTTTTTTTTTTCAATAATACCACAACTTTTATATAAAAGCTATTCAACAAAATAAATTAGAAATAAATTTAAAATATTATATTTGGGTTCTCTATTTCCAATTTAGGGTATATATTTCTACCATTTAAAAGAGATTTTGATTCATTTTAATATTAGTTTATGGTATTATATTTGGGTTCCCTATTTCCAATTTAGGGTATATATTTTCACCATTTAAAAGAGATTTTTATTTTAATATTAGTTTGTGGTATTATATTTGGGTTCCCTATTTCCAAATTAGGGTATATATTTCCACTATTTAAAACAATTTTGATTCAATTTAATATTAGATTAGTGTTTGCTCTTTTTTTTTATTTTATATCTTATATTTTCATTAAGTTTAATTGAAGTTTATGGTGCTATTTGTGGAACTTTTCAAATGAGGTGCTATTTTTAGAAAAAACAACTTTTTTGGGGCTATTTGTGTCAATCTCCCTTATTAATATATCTATCTATAAAAAGATTATATAAAATATTTAATAAGACTAATTTGTTGTTTTTCAAGATAGATTTCAGGACGAAACGCAAACTAATCTTTTAGACATGTAGAAATTAAAACTGAGTTTTTCTCATATAAACCATCTTAAATGGTCAAGAGAGAACTACAACAATTTTTGTAGATAGTCGAACTCGATCCTTACCTTGATCCATAATGGGAGTCCTCTATCGAAAAACCACACAATTTAACAGCATTTCTTATATGTCTAAATTTTTGTTGGTATCCTTTCTTAATTTCTGTAATGGGAGTAATTTTTTTATCTTGATTAAGCAAGTACTCTTTTGTAATTAACTAATAAGTATCAGCTTAATTAACATATTGTTATAATTTTAATTTATATTTACTAACTTAACTCATTTATTTATGGTTTTTGTCGTGTATACTATATATATACACATTCATGCTACCTTCCTTCGTCTCGTGTTATAGTTACTTACATGAGCATCAACTTCACTATAGCTAAGTTAAATCTTCTCTTTCTTTCTCTCTCTCTTTGGTTCGTCAATTATAGAAAACGTTACTTCAAGATGGCTAAGAAGAACGGAACGTCATGGTTCACCACCGTGAAAAAGATTCTCTGGTCACAGTCAAAAGACTCCGACAAGAAGACACACCACAAAGAAACTGATTATAAGGTCTTACTTTAAAGTCTCTACTATAAATTACTACTTAACCTCGTCTTCTTAATAGAGTCTTAACCCGAAAGATTCGATTATTTTGGCTAATTGCAGAGAAAAGAAAAGAAAGGATGGGTTTTTCGAAAGACCAAACTCGAAACCACAAACTCTTTAGTAAAAGATTATGTCCGTACGGTTCGTACGGTGGAGACAGAGGAGGAAGAGAAACCGACGGTGGCTGTCTCCGCCGTGGATGAAGCTGCCTCCGAGATCGTTAAGCTAACGGCAACTCCGGGTTTTATTAGACGTCATTGGGCTGCCATTATTATTCAGACAGCTTTCCGAGGCTACCTCGTAAGTTAAAAACAAACAAAAATAAATTATTATTATTTTTTGTAACGTAAAGCACTTAATAATTTTGAGGAAAATTTATTAGTTTGCGTATTTTAATTGATTTGAAACTTTTTTGAAAATATTATGTTTTGAAAACATTTTTTTTTATGAGCTCTCAATTTGTCTAGAATGAGTTATAAATTTTATTGAAATTATGGATTTTTATTTTGTCAAAAATTTGTGTTATTTTTCTTTATGAGTTCTTAATTTTTAAAATGAAATTTTTGTTTGTCTAAATTTGCGTTTATATGAAAAAGGCGAGGAGAGCATTACGGGCATTGAGAGGAATAGTGAAGTTACAAGCATTAGTGAGAGGTAACAATGTAAGAAACCAAGCCAAACTCACTCTAAGATGCATCAAGGCTTTGGTTCGAGTTCAAGATCAAGTTCTTAATCATCATCAACAACAACGTTCAAGACTCTTATCATCATCACCATCGAGTAATTATAACATAGAAGCAAGACGTAACTCGATGTTCGCTGAATCTAACGGTTTTTGGGACACTAAAACATATCTTCAAGACATCCGTAGCCGTAGATCTTTGGTTAGTGAGTGAAAAATTAATTAAACCACATCTTTTAATTGTTCTTGTGATGGTGACAATAAAATTTGTCTTTTATGCAGTCGAGAGACATGAATAGGTGCAATGATGAATTTAACTCGGAAGAAACAGAATTGATTTTGCAGAAGAAATTAGAGATTGCTATTAAACGAGAGAAAGCTCAAGCACTTGCTCTCTCTAATCAGGTATTTATCTGTTTTGTTAAAATAAATTTAGACTATTTTCATAATTTATATTTTTGGAAAAGTCTTGTTTTGTGAGAAAGGATACTAATGTACTCTGTTTATGTGAAAGATTCGGAGTCGGTCTTACCGGAATCAATCAGCCGGCGACGATAGGGAGCTTCTAGAGAGAACACAATGGCTTGATCGGTGGATGGCAACGAAGCAATGGGACGATACAATCACCAATTCACCAACTCTTGAGACTGTAACCACTCATCATCATCAAAGATCATATCCAGCGACTCCACCGTCGTGCAGAACTTCAAGATCCTTTGCAGTGAGATCAGCTAGTCCAAGAATACCATGTTCGCCTTCCTCGATGCAGCCGAATTACATGTCGGCTACAGAGTCGGCGAAGGCTAAGGCAAGGACTCAGAGCACGCCACGGAGGAGACCAGTTGGGACAGCGAAGAAGCGGCTGTGTTATGCGGAGGAAGAGAGTTTGAGGAGTCCAAGCTTTAAGAGTGCTTATAATGGTTGTCTCTGGGGTGATCATGAATCGGATTACTCTTGTTGTTACGGTGATGGTTTCGCCGGAAAAATCTCGCCTTGTTCTACTACTGAGCTCCGGTGGTTAAAGTGAGAGACTTTTTTGTTTTTGTAATATTCACAATCATGCGATTTGTTTAGTTTCTTGACTCCTTGTGTCAGAAGGTTAATTAGATAACAAAGCTACAAATTCTGAGTTAAACAGCTTAACATTGATCTTTAATCATCACAATCACCTAATCTTGTAAAGGTTAATATTTGGCTATAGCAGAGACATGTTCCAAAGTGTAATGTCCAAGTCTACCAGTTCGATATAGATTCAATATCTTAGAAGCAACTCTGAGATCAGCAAACTCACTTGCTTCTTCTGGAACCCTAAGAACCGTTCTTAAGGCAGCGAATTGCGTCTCTATAAGATTTCCCATGCTGATTTCGTCTTCTAAGTTTCCGTCGAATGCTGAAATTGTCTCGTAAAGAACTCTTCGAACGTCGTAAACTATAAAATCCTGCAGATGGAGAGAAGAGGATATTTGATACAACTAATGAGAGATAATTGAGTAGCAGATAATGAATGCTACTGTCTTGTTCTGGTACCTGTGTATGATCTGTTGCGTACTGCCTCTTACGTTTCGCATCAGACTTGGAGCTTTCATCAGATAAACTTTCTGTTAAATCCTGAGATTTGCACAGTTTAGCCCATTTCTTGTATTCATTGCTAGAGTTTAGTATAGTCAGAAATAACCGTGCTAGTTTGATCTCCCCAACTATATCATCCGGGATAGCTCCTGCGGTAGGTAAAGAAAACCCGATAAGTTCTCTGCGCTATCTGGCAATGAGAATAGAGAAATAAAACCTTAACGGATATATAATCAATCTGTTAGTGTTTAGTGCTACCTGTTAATGCCAATTTTGAGAAGATCTCAGCGTCATTCAGATTAGGAGGAAATATTCCAGGTGTGTCCAGTACATAGACGTTAGGATGGCTACCGATCTGAAACAAAGAAATTCTCTAACCATACTAAAGTGCAGACCTCAAACAAACACAAAGGAAAGTACCCTTAAAGGACATTAAGCTAATAGAGGCAAGTGTCATGAACGTAAGCGCGTGAGAAATTTACCAACAGTGGAACAACAAACCTTTAAGCTCATAATGTCTTTTGTATCTCCAGGCTGGGAACTAACTGTTGTATGCTTTAGCTTACCTTTCTCTGTAAATGAACATGTTAAAATCGATCATGAAAAACTGAAATCCAGCAAAGAAACAAATACTTGATGAAGTAGGATTCACCTGCAGCACTAATCCGCCCGATTTGATGAAGAGAATTGGAAAGAGCGGACTTTCCTACGTTAGGAATCCCAAGAAGCATCATAGTGGTGGTGTGACCAGAATGACCAGCTTTGTGCAATTCCCTAACTTGACTCTGCAAGAAGTTGAGAAACTGAAAGAACGAAAAAGTCTCCGTTAAGTTTCTTTAGCCATAAAGAAGAAAGAACTGAAAGATGAAATCGAGAGAATTAGTGGTTAAAATGTTACTTGCTTGACACACTCTTTGTTATGTGAATTTACTGCATACGAAAGATAGTTTCTTTCCGCAAAGTAATCCATACACTTCTTCAACTCCAAAGGCTCCGCAAGTTCCATTTTATTCAACACAATGATCCGTTTTGACGGAAAAGGCGAAAACTTTCGCAACAACTCATACTCAGAAGACAACGGAATCTACATAGAAAAGAGAAAAAACGTATAAGTAAAATTAGCTTCGTTCTCTGAGGCAATTGATCGAACACATGGAAGACAAAGAAAACGAACACGGGCGTCTCTGATCTCAAGTACGAAATCGACTAGCGGAATACGTTCGGAGATTGCCCGAACCGCTGCGGCCATGTGAGGTCCGTACCATCTCCGGTTAGGGTTTCTCGACGCCTTGATCACGGCGTCTCCGATTTCCCTCGCAATCTTCCAGCTTTTAGCCGTTGCCATTTTTCAACATAAACATCTGCGCGTTGAAGACTAAATAAAGCCCATTTAGCTTAATTGGGCCCTTAAATGCTTCAAACATAAAGCCTAGATCCCATCGAAAATGATATAAATTGTTGTATAAAATAAAATAAGAATTGTCACTAAAATAGTGTAAATAAATAAAATCTAATAAAAAAAAGTATTGAAAAAGTAAAATTGGTAAAACGTACTGTGTTTTAACATGGTGAAAAATTATATGAAATATTTATTTTTTTAAGAAAAATTATATGACCACAATATTATATTTTAAGAAAAATTATATACAATATTTATACGGAACCACATATCTGTCGATTTTTTAAAAAATTAAAAAATCAAAATTGTATCGTTTTGTTAATGTTTTTATTTTTTTTTGTTACCAAAATTATGCAGTTTTGTGTACACTTAATCCTAGAAAAGATAACTATGAGATGACTACATCATTGTTTTTTCCTTAAAATAATTTATAATTTTATTTTTTTAAAACTATTTTAACATACATAAAATTTGATTTAAGAAATTTAGAATACACCTTGTGAAATTTAGAATGTGTATTCTATACACTTTACATGCTCTAGAAAATTTGAATTATGTATTCTATACACTCTACAAATTTAGAAATCATTTCTATTCTATAATATTTATAATCTAATTTCTACAAAATTTAGAATACATATTAATTATAAACTTTGCTCTTTGTTCAACAAAAAGACCCCACCCAAAGCCACGTTTTGATCCATATCAGCGGATAAACATGGAGCCATTTAAGGAAGATTTATATTTCTTTCATCTTGGCACACCTCAAATTCAGATTTGGAAACGTGGAGATCATCTTGAGACTTATCTACATGTCTTAAGGTGTACCACACCTCACTTGATTAGACGGATCAAGTTCAAAAGAGATTGAATCACAACGGCTCTATTATGATCATTTTGAACGCCTTCTAAAGCCACATTCAATGTACCACCTGGTCATTCCAAAGACGCTCCACTTCCTTCCAAAGCTATTAGACCGTCATTAATGGTAGTCTCTTAGGAAGATCTTAGAAAAAAATCTTAGCTTAAAATAGATAAAAATAAAGCAAATATCTTAAAATTGTTAAGAATGTCTCTTAGCTAAGAGACATTTGGTGGGTTAAAAAGTGTCTCTTAGCTAAGTGTCCATCATCTAATGCTAAGAACTAATATTAAGAGACTACCAATAATGTTGCTCTTAACATACAAGGAGCGTTAAGACTTTTCTTATTCAGCCAAATTCATTATTTAATTGGCTAACGGCTCTTTTTATTTAATGGCGATTTCTTACTTCTTTAGAACATATGACCGTTGGTATAAGCCTCTATATAATCTCACCTTAGTTTTCATTTGTATTCAAGTTATGTAATAAAAAGTGTGTTTTTCTTTCAGAAATATTTAATCTTTTGAAGTCTTATAAGTTCAAGTCTATTGGTGTGATTTCGTATATAGTCTGGTTTGATTGCGTTTTTAGATATTTTTTGAAATTCAATCATTCTGGTTCGTGTGTTGTGGATTCAACGACAAAACTCCATCATTCATCTCTACCATCGTTCCATCGTACCATTCAAGCTATAGGCCTTAGCTTAAAAGGGAGAAGCGTAATTCCGAGGTTTGTATCACTAACTATAATCATAATAAAATTTAAATAATTATTTGATCGAAAAATACATTTTTGACATTTATCTTAATTTTTTAAATCACCTCAACGTTAACCAATTCATTGCACATTTATCCCAGCATGTCACTCATTATTTGTTCCAACACACTTTCAATTCATTGAATTATTTTATTCAACTTAACACATTATTATCAAATAAATAACATTTTGTCTAGCTGTAAATAGAAATCATTATTTTATACATTTTATATATGTGCCATTGTTTATAAAACCTTTCGACTAAAAATTTATATTATATTATGTGAATATTCAAAAATATAATTTAATAAAATACTTTGAGAAACCTTTAATACATAATTTTCAATCTGAGAGTATTGAGAAAGAGATAGAAAGGAGAGAACTCACAAGATAAGATTCCCTTTTCGATCAATCATTTTTATCTATAGAAGATAGATAGACAAAAATAAATATTATGTCACCTATATATAATAGAACCAAACATCACAGCTTAATTTTTTTAGGTAAGACCAACGTTAGAATTGTTAATTAGGGCCAAAGTCTGAAGCCCAGTCCAACACCGGATTCGGCTTTAAATATTTAAGTTCAAAAAATTGGACTTTCAAGGTACAAGGTTATTTAGGCTGACCCAACCGAGTTCAGACAGAGCTGAAATACTCAAAAATATCTAATATCATATAGACCAGACTTTTTGACTAAAAATCTATATCATATTGGATATTTTCGAGGTTTTAGCCAGTCCAAACCTGTAAGCTAGATCAAAGTCAACTAAAACACCGCCTGAGCTGAAGCAATAGAAGTGATCATTGGCATAGACAAGGTTGCTATGCATGTATGGGTCAAATCCATGAGAGCAAGAAAAATCTTGAGTAATCCACTCAATTGTTCGAGGGTAGCAAATGCTTATAAGAATGATAAATTTCGTAAAAGGTCTTAATGCTATTACCGCACAACAGCACAAGTATCTGATGTAGGAGCCGAAGAGAAAGCAATTGCCTGAAAAGATAACTCATACTTTGGCCAGTTTATAAGCTCCCTAGTATACGAGTTGAAGAAGAACATGTCCACTAAACTGGATCTTCGCATCAGCAACCATCCGTCTTTCGAGTAACAAACATCGGTTCCAGCTAACTCGGATAAATTCAGTGTGTACCTCTTCCGCTCCAATGGATCAAAGAGGATAGTCAAGTCATCTTGTTTGGGAAAGGTGATAACCCATGAATGCTTTTCCACAACCCGACATATTCAGTGGCTTTACGCCATGCCTTGCAGAGAGCCGACACACGAATGTTATCTCTTAAGACGAGATAAGACATGATTATTTCCAACAGGCTTGAGGTAAGGTCAGCAAAAGTCAGAACCTTCTTCTCTAGCCCATTGTTACTGTCATCTTCGTTTCACCTACATAAAGAATTCGATCATCAAATTAACTTAAATATATATAGGTTTGCTTTTGGAGCCGTAAGCCATGAAATACCACAAAACCATGAGATTAAAATTGTCTCAAACCATAAGCAAATGGGTGATGGTGAAGGTAAGTTGATCAAAATCTATATGTAGGTCAAACGAAAATGTTAGTAACAATGGGCTAAAGAAGAAGGTTCTGACTTTTGCTGACCTTACATCAAGCGTTTTGGAAATATTAATGTCTTATCTTGTCTTAAGAGATAACATTCGTGCGTTGGCTGTATACAAGGCATGGCGTAAAGCCGCTGAATCTGTTCGGGTTGTGGAAAAGCATCCATGGGTTATCACCTTTCCCAAACATGACGACTTTACTATCCTCTTTGATCCATTGGAACGGAAGAGGTACACATTGAATTTACCCTAGTTAGCTAGAACTGATGTTTGTTACTCGAAAGATGGATTGTTGCTTATGCTAAGATCGAATTTAGTGGACATGTTCTTCTTCAACCTTTATACTCGAGAGCTTATAAACTTACCAAAGTGTGAGTGTCTTTCCAGGCGATTGCTTTCTCTTCATCCCCAACATCGGGTATTTGTGCTGTAATAACGTTAAGACCTTTTTACAAGATATAGCGTCCGTATTAGCATTTGCTATCCTGGAGAAACTGAGTGGATTACTCAAGAATTTTCTTGCTCTCATGGATTTGATCCCTACATGCATAGCAACCTTGTCTATGCCAATGATCACTTCTATTGCTTCAGCTCGGGAGGTATTTTAGTCGACTTTGATCTAGCTTCCCGCACAATGATTCATCAAGCATGGAATGAACATAGATGCTCTTATATTCATAGTGATAATGAGGAATGGTTTAATCTGCCGAAGAGAATTTACTTGGCTAAGCAGAACACAAAGCTCTTTCTCATGTATACATGTAGCAGCGAGATACAGATTGTGTATAAACTTGTCTCCTCGAATTGGGAGGAGATGAATATACTACTCTTGACGGTATGGCAATCTTTGCAAGACGAAATAGTACTCGTCAGAGACGAGATTGGATGTTCTTGGGTATGAGGAACAATGTGTACTTCCCAAAGTATGGTTTACATGGCAAAGGATGTGTATCCTACTCGTTTGATGAAGGCAGGTACTATCCGCGTAAGCAGCTTCCAAAACCAACAATATGCCAAAAGCAGAAAGAACTATGCCCTCTTAGGAGTCTTTGGATCGAGCCACCTTTTAAGGACATCTTAGACTTGATGAAATGATAAGCAAATGAGTGATGGTAAAGGTAAGTACTTGAGCTAGCTTTGAGTTTTCGTTTTTTTATTTGATATATGTATTTGATCATCATAGCATGTGTGAAACTTATGGGGTCATTAAGATTCAGTAATGTTATGACAACGTACTTTTAACCTTTATGTTTTAACTTTCAAAGTTTTTGTATGTGACTGATTTGAGTTATGCAAAAAGATTTAGTTTTATTGTTTAACTTCCACAGTCTTTTGCATTTGACTGAATTTTCATATCATTCATGTTAAAGTAATTCTAGCCAAAAACTTTAACATGGTGATATTCCATTTTTTTTTATAATACGAATGCTAATTTTATTAATCAAATAAGGTAATCTCATGATCCATGAACAGACCAAGGGACTACAGCAAATATTTATTTTATTAAAATGTTTTTTTATTTTATTTTAAACCTGTTTTTTTCCATTCACACTTTATCATTTTTAGAATCCTAGAAAACTCTCTCGTAAATTTTCTCACCATTTTATATTCCTTTTGTTTTTAGTATAACTTTGTTTTTTTTGTAAAGCCCGTTTAATATATTTGAAAACTAAAAACTACTCTTATTTTATAGTATGTAGTTATGTACTCGTATTCGATTAACTCACTAATCTTTTGGAGAAGATGAAGAAGGATGAAGAAGGAGTCAACGTCAAAAAACATGTTGTGCTTTGGGTTAAGAGATGGAGTGGGCCTAAGTGGTTAAGGTGAGGCGCAACAGAAGAAAGGTGTTTGACTAATGGGTCTAACTAAAGCCCAATCGTAGTTGTAATTGATAGGCCTGATCAAATAAAACGAACCGAATGTACTGGAACCAAAACCGAAGCAAAAAAAGTCGAACCGAACCGAACCAAAAATTTGAAAATAACCGAATGGATACTAATTTCAATAACCGAAATAACCGCAACCGAATTGGTACCGAACCGACATATTTCAGGTAACCGAAATACCTGAAATACAATTATATTTTCAAAAGTATTAGTTATTTATAAACTAAATAATCAAAAATACTAGTTCACTACAAGAAATCTATAATGTAAAGTCACTTAATTAACGTTACTTTAGAAAATGACGTAAAGTTGTTTAAAAAGAAGGGATCTAGAGTCGGTTTAGTAACCGACTGCAAAAACCAACGCAAATATGATTCAAATTGGTGGGCTATTTTTTTGACAGATTTAATTTGGTGGGCTATTATTGGAATTAAAGCCCAACCACTAAAGACTTAGTGAAAACACGAGCATTCTTCTTCGGAGAACATACGAGCATCTTCTTCTCCGAAGCTTCTCAAACCCAGAAAATACGAGCATCTTCTTCTTCGAAGAACTTCAGTGTCATCGAACAAATCATGGGGTTTTTCGTTTCTATGAATTTCTAAGTAGATTTCAAGCGTTCGTCAATCTCAATAGATCCCGAATCGTTCATCGATCTCATCAATCGCGATTTGATTTTTTCTCGCCAACTCCAAAATTCAAGGTACCATTCACTTGCTCCCTCTAGATTGATTGTCGACTATTAGCCTATTTGAGATTTGTGTTTGTTTTATTGAAGTTTTGATTATGCTATGGTTCTCGAAAGGAAAAAAAACTAAGAGACTTTAACATGAACATTAACATATCCTTGAAAGAGATACTGAAGCTCTTAGTTGCTTCATCAAAGAATCTGAACAACACACACAATTCATCATGTTTTCCTTGTTTGCTTCTTGCGTGAGTGAAATTGATTCTGGATTTGTGAATTTTGTTTTAAATTTTTGTTGAAAATGAGTGAAATTGATTCTCGATTTGTATTTTACACACAATTCATTGAATTTTGTTTAACACGTTTGATTGATTATAATATATCTCTGTGATGTGTTGTGAGTGTTGTGAGATATATAATTATACATGTTTTGATTCTGGATTTGTATTTTACTGATAAGCATTGAATTTTGTTTAACACGTTTGATTGATTATAATAACACGTTTGTTGCTTCTGGATTTTGTCTCAATAAGAATATATGTTTAACTGATATTTTTATGACTCCATGAGTTATCGATACTATGTTTGTGGTTTCCAATTTCCATTTCTGTCAAAAAGAAAACAGTCATTGAAATGATACTATTGGAGATCATGAAAAACTGAGACTCTGCTGTTATTTTTTTTCCTGGTTACTGATTATGGCTACTTTGTTTTTTTTTCAGGTCAGATATGCTTATTTCTCTTTCAAGAATTGGTGTGCAGTAACATTTCTATATGTATACCAGACAATTTCTATTCTACTTATATTCTGGGACATAGTTATGGTGACATTTATATTCCGTGTAAAATTGAATATATTTTATTAATTGAATTTTATGTGTATCTTTTCTTGGTCAAAGAATTATTATGTGTTATCTTTTGAAATTTGTATTCACTAAGGTCATCTATATAGACTAACTATATATGTGTATATATATACAATATTATATTAATTGAAGAAAAAATAATTATAAATGAACAATAGTTACGTCGGTTTTATAAGTGACATAAACAAATGAGATTTGACTTTTGAGTCGGTTATTAAACCGTTGTTAGATTTAGTAAAACCGACGCATGCTTTCAACGTAAAAGAAAACGTCACTTTGTAAAGTGAAGCTAATATAATTAACGTCAAACGATGTTACGACGGTTATTAAACCAACGTCAACTTGTTTAAGTCAATTAATAACTGACGTTAAAGTCATTAATAACTGACGTAAAGTGCCGCATTTTTTGTAGTGATTATTTATAGACCAAATAATCAAAAATACTTGAAAAATATATAAAAATAGTAAAAATACTAAAAAAACCGAAAATATCCGAAAATACCCAAAAATTACCGAAATATCCGAAAATATCCAAAGCAAAATAACTGAATGGATACTAAATTTTAAAACCGAAAGAACTGGAACTGAAACCAAACCGAACCGAAATTTCAAAATACCCGAATGGATACTAAATTTTAGAACCGAAAAAACTAATAACCGATCGGATAACCGAACGCCCAAGACTAGTAATTGAGTTGTCCATGTATAACTGTTAAATGTTACGAGAGTTGTTAAGAGTGGTTAATGAGTAGCTGCAGTCTAAAAATAAGGTGCTTAAGGTTGCTTGTACACTAGATCCTAGTAGCATGGCCTAGTAGAAGTTGTTATGTTTAGAGTCTAAGTAATCATGTTGTAGTAACTAAGAAACATAGTAAAGTATGAGTATGTAATTATGTTGAAAGAAGTTAAGGAGAATGAGAATGATTTAAAGAAATCAAAAGTTTAAAGAGAGAAAACCAACAGTTTTGTGAGGAATATGTTCATGATTTATTAGTATGATATTTAGGTTAATAGGTATGGTGTTTGTGACTTGTGGAGAAGAAAATTCAGTCGGGTTTGAGCTAACTTTGACTTTTCGTTTTTTATTTGATATATGTATTTGATCATCATAGCATGTGTGAAACTTATGGCGACTTTAAGATTCAGTAATGGGAAAACGGTCTATTTCCTATGAGAAGTATGCATATCACGCCAGATAGAGCCCGTTCTTTGACCTCGGTCTATATGTCCATGAAACGGAAGTTATATACCTATTTCTCCCCAAAACGTAAGTTCAATAGCTAAATCTCCCTGAATTAATACTTCGAGATCTATTAACCCACATGTCTGGGTTTTGTCGGTTTAATGTACACCAATTCCGTCTTAACCATTTTAAAACAAACTTTAACCAAAACAAAACCAAAATTATCAAAAATTAACCCTAACCCGACCGACCCATTAATGCCTCTTCTTTATTCCAATTTTGACAAAAACAAAACCCAGTTTTTGAAATCGGGTGAAGAAGAGAAGAAGAAGATGAAAGAAGAAGAATGGGATTGGGTTTTGTGTTTTAATCGGGTCAAAATCAGGTTTTCTTTGGTTATATACGGTTAAGTAAACTTAAACCGACGAAACCCAGACATGTGGGTTAATAGATCTCGAAGTATTAATTCAGGGAGATTTAGCTATTGAACTTACGTTTTGGGGAGAAATATGTATATAATTTCCGTTTCATGGACATATAGACCGAGGTCAAAGAACGGGCTCTATCTGGCGTGATATGCATACTTCTCATGGGGAAATAGACCGTTTTTCCGTAATGTTATGAAAACTTACTTTTAAGCTCAATGTTTTAACTTTCAAAGTTTTTGTATGCGACTGATTTGAGGTTATGCAAAAAGATTTAGTTTATTATTTAACTTCCATAGTCTTTTTCCATGTGATTTAATTTTCATATCATTCAAAGAGTAACTAGGTGACTGTCCGCGCACATGCGCGGAAATTATTGTGTATAAACGGTAAAATCATGAGAGATAAGAGAATATTATAAATGGTAAGAAAATAAGAAGATATCATTAAAAAAAAACAAAAAAAATCTAAGACAATAAGAAAACAACGAACGTCATCACTTCATGGCATTCTCTTTGCATGTGATGATAGGTACTTCCTCGTTTTCAGAATTTCTGACACCCGGTTTGTAACATCAGAATCAATTAACGTTCCGTCGAAAATTTTAGAGTTTTGATTGTGGACGACATAAAAAATAAAAAAGTAATTACCAACAAAGCATCTCGTCAGTAATATTGAGATCCGGATTCAACATAATTATTAAAAACTCATCAATCAACAAATGATTTCTATATTTATCAAAAGCTCTTTCATTAGGCCGCATAAAATCGCTATTTTACTTATGTTTTTTGTTATCTTTGTTATAGCAAAACTCATCTTCAGTAAATGATTTATACGCTTGTTAAAAACTCTTTCATCAGACTTCAGAAAACCATCAATTTTGCTCCTCTTGTTTTTTATTTCCATGTGATTTAATTTTCATATCATTTAAAGAGTAATTATAGTCAAAAACTTTAACATGGAGATATACCATTTTTTTAAAGACGAATGCTAATTTTATTAATCAAATAAGGTAATTAATATTATGATCCATGAACACACTAAGGGACCGTAGAAAAAAAATATTTTATTAAAATGTTTTTAATTTTAAACCTATTTTTTTCCATTCACACTTTATCAATCTTAGAAATTAGAATCCTAGAAATTACTCTCTAGTAAAATTTCTCACCATTTATATACATCTTTTTCTGTTACCTTGTTGTTTTGTAAAATCATTAATATATGTGAAAACTACCCAAAATTAACTTTAGAACAATAATCATTTAATACTCTTTGGAAATCGAGGGCTTATTCGATTAACTCTTATATTTTTAGAAAAAATCCATATTAGCCCTTTTTTTTTTTTATGATAATCACAAAAATGCTATAAGAATTAATTAAGACCACACAAATAAATAAACAACAAAATTTCTCTCGTTTCATCTTCTCTTTTTCTTTGATTCGACAAAACCCTAGCCGTCGTCTGAGCATCGACAAGTTTGTACTATCATGTTCCTCCTTCGATAAAGCTTCAATTATATGAACTGCTTATTATGGAGAGAGGTCGCAGCGGCTATGGAACCGAAAGCCGAGAGCTACAGATGTTCTAAACCCTAGATCTGCTCAATATTTATTAGTATGATTTCCTAATGCATATATACAACCATATTAAATAATAAAGGAAAAAGAAAACACAAGTTAATTAATTCCTTTTTGTTATTATCCTTTTCTCTTTAGGTTTGTGTTTACGATTTCTTATATATAGAGAGATGTCTTAGAAGAGGCATCCAAAAGAAGAGAGCTTGTTCTCGTTGAAGTTTATTTTGTTAGGGTTTTCTTTCTACGTTTGATTCTTGGTTTGTGGTTTGTGGCTGGTGACATGTCGTTGTACAAGAATATTAACGAGATTCCCCAACCTCGGGATTTGATGATCATGGTTGATCACAAGAGCAACGCTGTATTATTACCAATATACGGCATCATGGTTCCATTCAACGTGACTACAATAAGAACAGTCTTAGGCAATCAAAATACCATCCGTATCATCTTCAATGTCCCGGGTACACCCTTAAACCCTAATGACTCAAACTCTTTGAAAAATCAGGACGCTATTTACATCAAGGAGGTTTCTTTCCGGACCAAGGATTCAAAGCATAGCAGCCAAGTAGTTCAGTCGTTTAAGACGCTTAAACGGAAAGTCACGTCCCGGGAGTCAGAGAGAGTGGAAAGAACGTCATTGGTGACTCAAGAGAAACTTAAGATTGCAAGTAACAAGTCCAAACCCTTAAGGTTGCCGAACCTATGGATCCGTCCGCCTTTTAGTGGGCGCAAGAAGATTCGTGGGACACTGGAAGCTCATGCCAATGGTTTCAGGTATTCAACGACCAACGACCGCGTGGATGTCCTGTTTGCAAACATAAAGCATGCGTTTATCCAACCGGCTGAGAAGGAGATGACCACCCTCCTTCATTTTCATTTGCATAACCACATCATGGTAGGAACCAAGAAGACAAAGGACGTCCAGTTTTATGTGGAGGTAATGGATGCTGTGCAGTCTTTAGGTGGTGGGAGGAGATCATCAGCCTATGATCTAGATGAGATAGATGAAGAACAGCGAGAGCGCGATAGGAAGAACAAGATCAACATGGAGTTCAATCATTTTGCTAACCGGGTCAATGATATGTGGCAACTACCCCAGTTTGCAAGTCTTGGCCTAGAGTTTGATCAACCTCTGAGAGAGCTTGGTTTCCATGGTGTTCCGCATAAGACATCTTCATTCATTATACCGACCTCGAGCTGCTTAGTTGAGCTGACAGAACACCCGTTCCTCGTGGTAAGTCTGAGTGAGATTGAGATAGTGAATCTTGAAAGAGTTGGGTTTGGGCAGAGGAGCTTTGACATGGCTATTATCTTCAAGGACTTCAAGAAAGATGTTCTCAGGGTTGACTCAGTTCCCACAAGTTCGCTAGAGGGGATAAAGGAGTGGCTTGACACTATAGATATACAGTACTACGAGAGCAAACTGAATCTGAACTGGAGACAGATCCTGAAGAAGATCACGGATGATCCACAGAGCTTTATAGATGATGGAGGATGGGAGTTTTTGAATCTGGACGGAAGTGATTCAGAATCTGGAGGCTCTGAGGAGTCAGACAAAGGATATGAACCGTCAGATGTAGAGGCTGAGTCTGAGTCAGAGGATGAAGAAGAAGAGGAGTCAGAGGATGAAGAAGAAGAGGACTCAGAGCAAGAGTCAGAGGAAGAGAAAGGTAAGACTTGGGATGAACTTGAGAGAGAAGCTACTAATGCAGACACAGAGCATGGAGTTCAGTTTGATAGTGAGGAAGAGAGGAGGAGAAGGAAGATGAAAGCGTTTGGGAAATCGCGACCTGGAACTAGCGGTGGAGGCGGTCGTAGCAGCATGAAGAACATGCCACCATCTAAACGCAGTAAGCACAGGTGAAAAAAAAAAGTCAAAAATTTCGAGTTCTGCTTATCATTTGTTCTCATTAGAGATGAAACGAAACAATGTTTTTTTTCAATTTCGAGTACTTCAATCTTATCAAAACAATGTTTTGTTTTTTAAGAACGACTAAAAGAACCTAGCTAACACCACAATGGGACATTTATTTTCCCAGGTTTTATAATTAGTTGTTTTTGTTTATTGGCAAACAAAAACTAGCGTTTTGTTATGGTTTTAAATTTTATTCAGTCTTTTGTATTATATAAACTGCTTTAGATTATTTTCAGTTCTATGCCCTAGGAAAATATTGTCCCATTGTGGTGTTAGCTAGGTTCTTTTAGTCGTTCTTAAAAAAAAAACATTGTTTTGAATTAAAATTGGCATCTCTAACGGTTGGTCTTGTAAATAATTAGATGCCAAAAACAAAAAGGTAAAAAATGAATACCTAAGTTATTGAAGAGGAGAAACAGTGAAAGTCTTGGATTCACCATTATTATTATGAGATACGAGGATGTTCCCACGAGTAATGGTGATGAGTTTCTTGTGGGACAAGCAATAGCAAAGTTTCCATATGGGTTACTTGATATGAGCCATAGCAAAGTTTTTTATGGGTTACTTGATATGAGCCATAGTCTATATTATACTATATGATATGAGCATTCGTATTAATAAAATATATCTTCATGTTAAAGTTTTAGGCTAAAATTACTGAATGATATGAATATTAAATCACATGCAAAAGACTATGGAAATTAAAACATAAACTCAAAATGTTGCATAACCACAAATCAGTAACATACAAAAGACTTCGGAAGAACATAAAGCTGAAAAGTAAGTTTTCATAACAGTACAGAATCTTAAACTCGCCATAAGTTTCACATATGCAATGATCAAATAAAAAAAGTACCCGAAGGCAAAGCTAGCTCAGCTTACCTTTACCATAATCCAACTGCTTATCATTTCATCAAATCTAAGATGTCCTTAGACGGTGGCTCGATCCAAAGACTCCTAAGAGGGCAAAGTTCTTTCTGCATTTGCCATATTGTTGGTTTTGGAAGCTTCTTACGCGGATAGAACCTGCCTTCATCAAACGAGTAGGATACACATCCCTTACCTTGTAAACCATACTTTGGGAAGTACACACTGTTCCACATACCAAGAACACCCAATCTCGTCTCTGAAGAGTACATACTTGCAAAGATTGTCACGCCCTCAAGAGTAGTACTCATCTCCTCCCAATCCGAGGAGACAAGTTTATACACCATCGGTATCTCGCTGCTACATGTATACATGAGAAAGAGCTCTCCTTTCTGCTCAGCCAAGTAAATTCTCTTGGGCAGATTAAACCATTCCTCATTATGCATATAAGGGCATTTATGTTCATTCCATGCTTGATGACTCATTGTACGGGAAGCTAGATCAAAGTCAACTAGAACACCTCCCGAGCTGAAGCAATAGAAGTGGTCATTGGCATAGACAAGGTTGCTATGCATGTAGGGGTCAAATCCGAGAGAGCAAGAGAAATCTTGAGTAGTCCACTCAATTGCTCCAAGATAACAAATGCTGATACGAACGACAAATCTCGTAAAAGGCCTTAACGCTATTACCACACAAGTACCTGATGTAGGGGCAGAAGAGAAAGCAATTGCTTGAAAGGACAACTCACACTTTGGCAAGTTTATAAGCTCCCGAGTATAAGGGTTGAAGAAGAACATGTCCACTAAACTTGATCTTCGCATAAGCAACCATCCGTCTTTCGAGTAACAAACATTGGTTCCAACTATCTCGGGTAAATTCAGTGTGTACCTCTTCCGTTCCAATGGATCGTATAGGATAGTCAAGTCTTCATGCTTCGGAAAGGTGATAACCCATGGATGCTTCTCCACAACCCGAACAGATTCGGCCGCTTTACGCCATGCCTTGCAGACAGCCGACGCACGAATGTTATCTCTTAAAACGAGATAAGACATTATCATTTCCAACAGGCTTGAGGTAAGGTGAGCAAAAGTCAGAACCTTCTTCTCTTGCCCATTGTTAATGACATCTTCGTTTGACCTACATAAAGATTTCGATCATCAAATTAGCTTACATATATATAGGTTTGCTCTTGGAGCTGTAAGACAAGAAATACCACAAAACCATGAGATTAAAAATTGTCTCAAACCAAGATGCTTCAAGAAAGCCCAGAAAACAATAAAAGTTTGTCTTAGAAACCCTAAATGTTTCATAGTGGAAGTTATAAATATTTAAGGGAATCAATATATTGGCCACGAACTCCACTAAGATTTATCAGATCAATAAATCATGCTAGATTCTACATTTAATATGACATTTTATTCAGAAAACCAAAGATTATTGCGATTAAAGAGAGAGAAAAAAAAAAAAAACAATAACTGAAACATCGTGCATAGGTCATAGAATCCCTAAATTTTCTGAACGACTGATCACCTAGATTCCCTCCTCACCCAAAATTGTGAAACTAAATTTTAATAACCCATTTCAGATTCAACCGATCGAATTTAACAAAAGAGAAATACATCAATCTAGTGAACTGATCAAATATATGATTACGAAAACCCAAAGAAACAATTACGAAAAAAAAAACTAATGGATTGAGAGAGAGATAGGGATGGGATTACTTACATCGTAAACTTTCCTCTCGAGGTTGTCATTTCGATTTAGAGAAGATGAAAGGGCAGAAGTAAAAACGTTGTCAGAATTGACACCTCTAGAAAATAAGAACCAACCAAATAGGACTAGGCATCCGGATACCCGTTTGGGTTTGGTTCGGATATTTTGGGTTTTCGGATATTCGGTTTAGAGATCCAGGTAGAAGTGTCAAACGGGCCGGCCCACGACCATATGGGATATTTTGGGTTTTCGGGTATTCGGTTTAGAGATCCAAGTAGAAGTGTCAAACAGGCCGGCCCACGACCATCTGGGCTAGCCCACGATGGGCATTATTTACTCTTTTTAGATATTATAAATTATTATTTCTTAAATTATCACATATTTCACATATTATATTTTCATAATTAAGTAATAATATTTATCTGTCTATATAATATATTTATTTTTATTAAACATTTGTATCCCACAGATCGATCTATAAATCTACAGACAAAACCCGCTAAACCCCGCAATCCGTTTAGGCTTGCCGGCGAGACCTGCTATTATATGGATATAAAAACGATGTCCAAACCCACCTCACCATGGTACAATATGGATCAAGCCCGCGGACCTGAGTTACATCTATACTAGTATTTTTGCAACACTTTGGTGACGGGTGGGTAAAAATGCTTCTGGGTTAATCGGATATCCGACCCGTTTTTTTAAATTCCTTCACAAAAAAATATTTGGATCGGGTTAAATAAAACCCAACTCATACACCGGATATTCTATATTTAATAATTTAGATATTTAGAAGATTTGATTAAGATTTAGAATTCTGATTCTCCTATCATCTTTTTTTGATTTGTTTTTAACTGTTTTGAATCATCATATAATACATAAGTAAAAATTTTTTTTTTTTTCTGCATATACTGTGATTCGAAATTTTAAAAACGGACATATATTATCCAATTGACGAAAATGTGTGTTCAACGTTCTACATCGATTAAAATATTTAGACAATGATTCAGAATCATATCATAAATAAGATCAACACTAATAAAATTAATAAGTTTTTTGGCGGGACGGGTTTGGCGGAACGGGTTTTTAAATCAACAATAATAAAAAGATTAAAATATCATTAATCCGCCGCTTCAATACGGATTAAATCTTTAATTTTTTTTAATACCACCAATATTAGACATATTAAATCAGTCTCATTTAGAAAAGATTGTATAAAACCAAAAATTGTCCCGTGGTATAATGTTACTTAATAACAATTGTAAACTATAAAATATAAATATCTTAAAAAATTATAAAATTTACAAACTTTTATATATAATAAATAATCGTTAAATTTTAAAAATTATTACTTTTAGAAAACAAATCACGGGACATGTTAAAAAGTTACAGGACGGGTTATATTTCGGAACTAAGTTATATGGTGGACGAGTTTGAATCAATATTTATAAAATTTTAAAATATCATTAACATGCCGCTTTAATACATATTAAATCTTCAGTTTATTAAAATATAAATGTCTTAGAGAATGATATGATTTGTAAGCTTTTATATATAATAAATAATTATTAAATTTTAAAATAAAAATAAATCACGGGACGGGTTAAGAAATTACGGAACGAGTTATATTTTGGAACGGGTTTATATGGCGGACAATTTTGAATCAATATTTATAAATATCATTAACATGCTGCTTTAATACGGGTTAAATCCTCAATTTATTAACAATTGTCTCGTGGACTCGTGCTATACCGTTACTTAATAACAATTGTAAACTATAATATAAATAAATATTTTATAAGGAGATACAATTTACAAAATATTCTTATACTAACTTTAAAAATAAATCATCCCGCGGTGTACCGCGGGTTAAAATCTAGTGTATTATATAAAAACTTGCTTTAGATAATTGTCAATTCTATGCCCTAGGAAAATAATGTCCCATTGAGGTCATAGGTTCTAGTCGTTCTTAAAAATAAAAACATTGTTGACTTAAAAGTCGCAGAAAATACTATTTTGAAATTATGTGTGTGACACATAAACCCTTCTATTAGAAAATTTATCGTCCTGTATGAAAAAATAGCTCAGTTAGTTGAAGAAATGACTAGCAAAATTCATATCTCAATCATTTTAAGCAGAATTTTCTTTTTTACATGACCGAATTGCAAAAAGATAAAAAAATCTCAAAGTTTGCAAATTTTCAGTAACAGCAAAAAAAGTTTACAATTCAATTTATATTTCTTACTTGCCTGTTTGTTTAATAATTTTTAGGTTTTGTTCATCTGATTCTTTTAGAGATACGAATTCTTTTTGTCATTCCAATATACAATTATCTCTATACCACCTATTTTATTTAGATCCTATACTATTATTTGGGGAGTACACTTTATAAGATACCCTTAACTAACCTTCCCTTTTGTAAGAATTTACTTAAGAATGCCATTACAAAAATTTTCTTTTAGAACAAATTTCATTCAATTCATTAAGGGTAAACAAGTAAAATACTAATTTATGTCATTTAATTAATTTAATTAAATTATAAAACGAAAATCTATTATTTTTTTTTTAAATGACCAATCAAAATAAACATATAAGATTTGATATCTAAGTTACCATATTAATTTGTTATTAATCATTAAACTTCACCTCTCATCTCAATATGATTACATTAATATGAAACAAATAAATCATCATATCATCTACATAATAAAAAAAAAAAGTAAATTTTTTTTCTGCATATGCCAAGATTTGAATTTTTAAAAACGCATATAAATTGTTCAATCTATAAAGAAAACAATTAAACGGGTCAAAAATTCAGACTTGAGTAATATATTTTTTTTACACAAAAATAAAATCAACAAAAATTCCGACTGAGCAACGGGTCAGAATTTGAATATTTATATTCGATTTCATACATTTATTTTTTTGAAATGTATAATTTTATATACTACAATAAAAATTTAAATATTTTAATTTGCAACATTTAAAATAAGTTTTATTTGATATTTTTAGAGAATACCATCAATACTTAATAGTTCAAAAAGTTAAAAATTATAAATACACTAATTTGATTATTTTTAAAAATATTTATAATAGGTAGCGGGTTAAATATAATATATTATATGATGAACATTTAAATATGGTTTGACACCTCTAAATATTTGAAAATTTGATTCCGCAAGCAATTTTAGAATTAACGAATAATAGATTGTGCACGCAATATTTTAAAATGAAATATTGAGATTCTAAAATAAAAATATAGACTCCACGCACGGATTGATTTTGGTATTATTATATACTAAATATATGTTTATAACATATTCGATTATGCGAATAATTGGTAAATTCCGTAATTATAAATCTCAAACAAATTCTGTAATTAGATTAGCTCAAACAAATCTCTATTTCAACAACCAAAGAATTATGAATTGAAAAAGAATTTTCTAAATTAATTCAAAATAATACATAATTTTCTTAATTAATTCAAAATAATCTATGTTTTATATGCGATTTATTTATGATATTTTAATTTTTGATCTAACTGAAATATATGCAATCCTATTTTGTGGTTGTTAACATAAATTAACTCATTGTTCAAAAAATATTACTTTTGATAAAATAAAATTATTTTCCGTTTTCATATCTTAAAAAAAAAATTATCCATAATTGAGTATTATAGAAAAAATTCTATATCTATTCTAATATTGTATATAGGGACTGACAAAAAAATTAATATTTTTTCACTTGCTATTATAATATATTAAAACGTAGTTCTAATATATATATCATATAAATTTTGTAATAAATAAAATTCAACCCGTACTTTAGTACGGGTGATGATCTAGTATATCTATAAGTGGAGACTATTAGAATATAGTTAATTATACTTATGACATATTGCAGAAATGCTCCAAATACAATTTATACACTAAAATTTTCTCTTCTTTCCTTCGGTTTTCTTCGTTAGAATATATTTAGATTGTATAATTTTCTAATAATAGCAAGAGTGGGTTGTGACATACTCAATTAGTCAATTCTATGCCCTAGAAAAATAATGTCCCATTGAGGTCTTAGGTTCTAGACTACTAGTCGTTCCTAAAAAAAAAACAGTGTTGACTTAAAATTGGCAGCAAATACCATTTTGAAATTATGTGTGTGACACATAAACCCTTTTTTTTTTTCTTTTTTTTCTTTTTTTTTTCTGTCGAACACCATTTTTATTAAGTAATCGGAAATGGATTCTTTTTTATAGAGAACCAATCAAGAACCGACTTGCTTATATGGGAGAAAATACTACTACGAGCTCGGGCTTTTATGGCTAGACAATGAGCCCGTTCATTAAAACGGCGAGGAAGAAAGCTAACTTTGAAAGAATGAAAAAAACAACCAAGGGAGCTAAAAGTAGCTATCTCTGCTACAAATGTTGGCCACTCCGACGGGTTTTCGTGAAGAGAGATTAGATCAGCGCAGTCGGAGGCAAAAACACAGTGTGTCTCACCAATCGAGATCATACAATCCATCGCCCAAAGCAAAGAATCCACTTCCGCGTGAAGCAGGAATGATACATAAACTCTTCTATTAGAAACTTTATCGTCATATATGGAAAAAATAGCCCATTTAGTTAAACTAACAAAATTCATGTCTCAATCAGACTTATCGATCATTACCTTTATAGATTGCGAGTTTCACATGACGGAAGCAAAAGAATTAAACACCTTCTCAAAGTTTGCGATTCTAACACATTCAACATGCTCCTAACACTAATCATTAAATAAACAAAACTTTATACTCTTTTAAACGCTTTGCTTGCAGGTTGTTTGATTCTATGCAAACTCCCTTTTTAAAAGTCTACATTCCTAAAATATACTATCTGCTTTTATGAATTTGTGCTTCCAATAAACTTGATAATTGATATAGCATCCAAGTTTTCTAGCCAGCAAATAAATCTTAAATTTCTCAAGACATAAATCCAATTTCATCCTTAGTTTTTCGGGTACACATTTTTTCCACACAATCTAAGAGAGACTGCTATTTAAACTTCATCAAAATTATATTATTGCACTAGTTAACCTTAAAGTTTAAAGCAACGGCCAGTGATAACTGACTTAATCCTAACCTCTTTCACTCCTTTTTCACTACAAGAAAACTGACGTTTAATTTTGCGATGAAGATTTCCTAACTAATCTCTCGCAAAACGCCATTTGCAAAAGATTTGCGACGACCGCCAGTTCCTCGCAAAACGCTTCTCGCAAATTACCAAACGTTGCATTTCCCTCGCAAATTTTGGGAGAAACACATTCCCTCACAAAATACACGCAAATTGCGAGGAAACATGATTGTAGCAAAACTCTTGCAAATTATAATAGTAGTACTTCCTTCGCAGCTCTTTTGCGACGAATTTGCTAGGCTCATAATGACTACTAGCAATTCCCTAGCAAAATTTGCTATGGATTTGCAAGTCAATTGCCACTAAGTTCAACAATATGTGTATTTTCATAAATATTGTTCAAATTACATAATTATTGTTATTATTAGAATATAATTACTTATTTAATTTGATGAAAATAAAATAAAAAACAAATTTAAATTATCCAAATGTAGAAAGCACAGTAGGCTTAAACTTATGATTACAAAACATTAAAATTGACTTAGTCTTAAAGAGAAACCAATTAACATATCTAATTAAAAGGTTTCTGATGGAGTGGATCTTGATCCATTCCGGTCACAAGAGCTCCGGTCATAGCAGCATCACCTTCCTTCTCACCAGGTCCCGTCGCGTTGTTCACCGCAGTTCTGGTCGCATTGGTGTTGGTGTTGTCGGGTTCGCTTCCTGCTCAAAACTTTGCCGCAAGCTTCAGCCACAACAAGCTTCAGGGAAAGATCAACCGGATCATCACGAGGAGGAGGTGGACCAGCAGCAGCAGAGGATGCTTCATGCTGCAGAGAACCAATCCTATAATCTTCTTTGGAGCAACCTGTGAATATCAGATTCAATAGGTGAGAAATTCATACAAAAACAGAACATAAACATTTACTATGGACATCCTATAAGAGACACAACACAGAAATAGACAATTTAAACATAAACATATATGGCTGATTCATTACAAAACAACAGTCTCAATTGATATCCTGGAAAAGACACAACACAACAATCAACAATCAAACCAACACAAAAAAAAACAAAACAACAGTCACTATTTAAGATAAACTCGACTTATACATAAGCAAGTATGAGAACAGAAAGTTTAAAGAAGGGAAAGAGCAAATTTACCTCATCGTAAATTTTGCTCTTGGCATGAATAGAAAGCCCACCAGAAGTTATACTCTTTGTATTCTCCCCTGAGTTGCCGTCTGAGGCGATGAAGCATGGAGATTACCTTGAATCGCAGAGGTGTTCCCTACACCGCCAGGTGCAGTTTGACCATTCTGTGAAAGGTATCTTGAGTAATCGTTTCCAGAATGTGAAGACATCTTGCAAGAAATCAAAAGGTTAAGTTAGTAAGTAGAAAAATGGAATTAAGTAAATTTTAAACAGTCCTAAAATACTAAATTGAGAAAGTATAACACAAACACTAAATTTGGATCTAAAATTTAGGGTTTCAAAACAAAAATCGCATCAGATTGAAAAACAAATTATCGAACTAACCCTAGAATTATTCCTAAAATCATGTGTTTTCCAAAAAAAAATAAGACATCGAATTTTACATCTAAAATCAAGGGTTTCGAAGAAAAATTACTGAGATTAAAAACAAATTCTCGAACAAACCCAAGAACTATTTGCAAAATCATGCGTTTACAAAAAAAAATGAGACCCGAAAATTTTACCTATCTACATCATAATTAAAAAATTTAAGAAACTTTGTCTACATCATAATTAAAAATTGGGAGAGTTACTAGATTAACCCAAATTTTGAGTTTAATTACTAGATTGACTCACAAATATTTTGGGTTAAATGAGTTATTTTCATACCTAAAATACCCTTGTGTCATGTGTAAAAAAAAAAAATATATACCAAAATACCCTTCATAAAAAATTCCAGCAATTTTAGAAAAATCTGTTATCTACTTGACAGATTTCTTAGATTATGGTTACGACAACTTACAAAATTTTAGCAGATTTGTTTTCTTTGACAGATTTTTTTTCATTCAATCACAGACTTGAACAATTTGTGACAGACTTGAACAATTTGTGACAGACTTATTGTAATGTCTGGCTGATTTAATTTGTAAGAAGCGGCAGATTTATTATTTTCGGAAAAAAACTGTCATGTTGTGACAGATTTGCTGACTAAAAATTAATTACTAGATTGACCTCTAATGGTAGCAGATTTGTTCTATGTTATGACAAATTTTTATAATGTTACCATAAATCTGTCGTGTTACAACAAATTTGTTTTCAAAATATAATCTTTTGTGTTATGACAGACTTGTTTTATGTTATGACAGATTAAATTCTATTACCACAAATCTGTCGTTTGATGGCAGATTTGTTAAATTAATGAAAGAATTGCTAGAATGACCTTATAATGTTGTATGTTGCAACAGATTTGTAATTATGAAACCCTTTCATGACAGGTTTTTTTATTTCTAGCAGATTTTTTTCCTATAATAATATTTATAGTGGTGACAGTTTTTTTTTTAATTGTAATGATAGACTTATTAGATCAATTACCATATTTACCACTAAAACATTAAATGTCGACATCTAGGGTTTTTGTGAAAAAAACGTGGCCTCCATTGTTTTCTTTTCTCCAACGTGGAGCTGTTAGGTTTTATCCTTTTGGGGTTTCTTTCGATTTCATCATTTTTTTCCTATTGGGGTTAAGCAAATTACGTATTTTTTTGTGTTTTTTCTCTCGATTTTGGGTTCTTCTGTTCTCGTGTCTGGGTTTAGAGAAAAACAATGTCACACAGCAAAGGCAATGGATTGGATATGGATCAGATGAATCAACGACGTCTGTAGCTGCTCTCCTCGATGCGATGTTGGCAAACAAAGAACCAATAAATCATTAGATTACTTTCATAATCAATCTCAATTGCAAATCAAAAACCAATTTTCAACCATGGGAGTAGAAATTAAACTCACGGATTGTCAATTGAGAAGGAAGATGTCGTTAATGGAGGAAGGAAGGAAACAGTGATAAGAGGAGAGGATTAGAGGAAGAAGCACTCGCAAAGCAGACCCACGGAGACTCTAGTGTCGCCGGAGATGACGGGACGACGTGGAAGGGCCGAACGCCGGAAATTTAAAGAACCTCCGGAGAATGAAAACCGCCGGAGACTCTAGCGTCGTCGAACGCTGAAATTGACAGCAGATTCTCCAGAGAAGGAGCACCGGCGTTTATGGCTACTCTCCTCTAATCGGCGGTGGCGAGATATGCGACGGAGAAGTGGAGTTCAATGTGAGAAGTCTTGACTTTTTTTTTCTTTGTTTGTGTCGTCGGTTGTAAAAAAACATTGAAGTCGAGAGATTAGGGTAGAAAGAAGACAAATGTTTTCTTTATTTATTTATTTAATTTTAATTTAATTTTATATGTTTTTTTTTTTTAACACTGAAATGAAAACGAAATGGGCTTTTGGTCTTTTTATACCAAATTTGTGTTATTCTACTTAGCCACAAATTTTGGGTGTTAATCTAGCAATTAGTTTCAAAATTTGTGTCAAACTGGGTAATTTTTAACTCTTAAAGATTCCTAAATACGATCAATCCTTCATTCCTTCAATAGACCTAGTATTCTTTCCAATTGTTTGTTTCTGTAATTAGGTATATTTTTTTCTAAACATCACTATTGAGTTAAAAAAAATATATCTTGTCCCAAAACTTTGCATAGTGAATGTGAATTTAAATGGTGAGAAAATTTACGACAACAAAGAAAAAAACAACAACTTAACAAAAACAAAATGAATGTAAATGGTGAGAAAATTTACGATAGAGTTTCTTAGGATTTCTAAAAATGATAAGGTGTGACTGGAAAAGAATAGGTTTAATACAGACACTGATAAATTTCTTACTCATATCTTCGTCCGTTTTGTAGGCATTTTGGATAGAGACGGTGTTTTCAAACTTGTCGAATTCGAATTATAGACTATTCCCCGTAGATCTTTTAGGGCTTGGGAAGAGCCCTAACCAAGCGGATTCACTCAAGACGATGAGAGAGCATGTGGAGATGCATGATAGAGAAATCAGTATTATTTTTTCCAATCTAGTAATTTTTACTTCAATTAGATTATTCTAAATTTAGCTTTCCTTAAACATGATAGATATGTTAATCTTTTCTCACATATTTGACTCAATATATTTAAGTTTGATGGGTAAGAGACCAAAGAAAGAAGACGTACGTGTTGGTGCATGAGTGATGAGTCATGACCGATTGATAAACAATTGTAGTCTACACTTGTGGTGACAATTATATGTAAGATTTGCTGAATTTTCATACGTGTGCATGTACGGCGAAGCCATACCCATCCAGTGCCGGCGATTGAGGCAGAGCCAAGGCAATACGTGATGAGGAAGGTGGCGCCGCCAATTGCGTTTGGAACGTCAATGGCTTGTTGGTATGCATGAACACATTAGCCGTACCATTTGTCTTCTCATCTGCAATAACCATCGTCTTTGGCAATTTCTTGCCAAACTCATCACCCGTAATAATAGGTATCTCCTTTAATGATCGATTAGTCTGTCTGAGAGTCATTTCTTTAACTAATTAATGAGCTATTTTTCCATGCATGACGATAAATTTTCTAATAGAAGGGTTTAATTATGAGTCACACAAAATTTCAACAATGATTGTTTCTAAGAACGATTAGCTATTTTTTTCTAAGAACGACTAGAAGCTAAGGCCTCAATGGGACAATTATTTACCTAGGGCATAGAATTGATAATAATCTAAAGCAGTTTTTTATATAATACAAAAGAGACACTGATTAAAACCAGAACAAAACGCTAGTTTTTGTTTGCCAACAAACCAAAAAAAAAAACTAATTTGAAACCTGGGAAAATTAATGTCTGGTTTCGTTTCATCTCTAATGAGAACAATGATAAGCAGAATCTGAAATTTTTTATATTTCTTCACCTGTGCTTGCTGCGTTTGGATGGTGGCATGTTCTTCATGCTGCTACGACCGCCTCCACCGCTAGTTCCAGGTCGTGATTTCCCAAACGCTTTCATCTTCCTTCTCTTCCTCTCTTCCTCGCTATCAGACTCAACTCCATGCTCTCTGTCTGCATTGGTAGCTTCTCTCTCCAGTTCATCCCAAGTCTTACCTTTCTCTTCCTCCGACTCTTGCTCTGAGTCCTCTTCTTCTTCTTCATCATCGGACTCCACCAGTGACTCACTCTCTGAAGCCTCATCCTCTGACTCAGACTCAACCTCTACATCTGACGGTTCATATCCTTTGTCCGACTCCTCAGAGCCTCCAGATTCTGAGTCGCTTCCGTCCAGATTCAAAAACTCCCATCCTCCATCATCTATAAAGCTCTGCGGATCATCCGTGATCGTCTTCAGGATCTGTCTCCAGTTCAGATTCAGTTTGCTCTCGTAGTACTTTATATCTGTAGTGTCAAGCCACTCCTTTATCCCCTCTAGCGAACTTGTGGGAACTGAGTCAACCCTGAGAACATCTTTTTTGAAGTCCTTGAAGATAATGGCCATGTCAAAGTTCTTCTGCCCAAACCCAACTCTCTCAAGATTCACTATCTCAATCTCACTCAGACTGACCACCAGGAACGGGAATTCTATCAGCTCAACTAAGCAGCTAGAAGTCGGTATAATGAATGCAGATGTCTTGTGCGGAACACCATGGAAACCAAGCTCTCTCAGAGGTTGATCAAACTCAAGGTCCAGACTTGCAAACTGGGGTAGTTGCCACATATCATTCACCCGGTTTGCAAAATGATTGAAATCCATGTTGATCTTGTTCTTCCTATCGCGCTCTCGCTGTTCTTCATCAATCTCATCTGGATCATATGCTGATCTCCTCCCACCACCTAAAGACTGCACAACATCCATTACCTCCACATAGAATTGGACGTCCTTTGTCTTCTTGGTTCCTACCATGATGTGGTTGTGCAAATGAAAATGAAGGAGGGTGATCATCTCCTTCTCAGCAGGCTGGAAAAACGCATGCTTTATGTTTGCAAACAGGACATCCACGCGCTCGTCAGGTCTGGTAGTTGAATACCTGAAACCATTTGCATGAGCTTCGAGTGTCCCAGGAATCTTCTTGCGCCCACTAAAAGGCGGACGGATCCACAGCTCGGACAACCTGAGGGGTTTGAACTTGTTCCCTGCAAGCTGAAGTTTCTCTTGGGTCACCAATGTCGCCCTTTCAGCTCTCTCTGACTCCCGGGCCATGACTTGCCGTCTAAGGGTCTTAATCTGCTGAGTTACTTCGCTGCTATGCCTTGAATCCTTGGTCCGGAATGAAACCTCCTTCAGGTAGATAGCACCCTGGTTTTTCAAAGAGTTTGAGTCATGAGGGTTGAAGGGTGTACCCGGGACATTGAAAATGATACGGATGTAGCAGTTCCGGTTGGTATCTTGATTGCCTGACACTGTTCTTATTGTAGCCACATGGAATGGAACCAAGCTACCATAGATGGGTAACAATACAGCCTCGTTCCTCGTATCAACCTGGATCATCAAATCCCGATGGGGCATGTCGTTAACATTCTTGTAGGCAACCACATCAGCTGAAGTCTTTGCAGTAGACCGGCTGTCTCCTGCCCCAGACCTGTCACCAGCAAGCCTTCTGGCAGTTTCTTCATTTTTCTGGCGTGCCAGCTCTGCCTGGTGCTGCTTCCGTAGCTCTTCTTTCGACACCACATGATCATCTGATCTAAGAGCTGTCTTGGTAATGTAGTTCTCAGAACCGCTGGTCCTAGATTTCTTGCGTGGTTTCTCTTCTTCTTCATCCTCTTTGAAGGAGTAAGCCACATCCTTAACAGATTTAGAGCACTTCGTTAAAAGCTCCGGTTTCTGATCTGTGACGAGAACTGTGTCAGCTAGCAAAAGTGAGAATTTCTTGTTCTTGCTGCGGGTTTCTGACTCACATTCCAAGTTCTGGAAACCAAGAGACACATTAAATGCCATCTTCGGTCTCAATACTTTATCATTCTTTGCATTTATATTTAATCCTGACTCTCGGAATTCCAGACCAATACCAGTCCCAGCAGATTTAGTTAGCTTGTCAACGAACTCAGGGGCATTCTTTTCAACAACGGAAAGGGCAGCTTGATATACAGTGTTTATCTTTCTTCCTGACCTCAAAGCATCAATAGCAGCCTCATGTGCCTTGAGAAGAACCTCATATGCCTTGCTCTGAAGAGAAGTTGCATCTATTAGGTACGTCCTGGCAACATTTGAGCAATAACTATTATACCGAGCACCAACAGCACATATTATGATACTCGCTGGATCATAAGTGAGCAGTTCATCATTGCTTGCAGCACTTGGTTTGAGATCAAACTTGCCTCCGCTTTGAAATATCGGAGGGTAGCATATGTCAACATTTTCTGCCTTCAGCTTCACACTGGCTTTAGTTGGCTCAAGTATCGCTTTCTCAGTGATATCCATCAAGGCAGAGTGGGTGACGTCTTTCTCCTCATCAATGGCACTCTCAAGGTTTGGAACAACAACATTTTTCATCACACTGTAGGCTAGATACGCAGCTTTCTTCACACTCATGACCTCAGTATCGTCTTTGACAGCAAAGAGATCAGACAGCCCTCCAGTTATATCTACAAACTGGAAGTTTGCATTCTTTAGCCTCTCAGTCCATGTCTCCAGAAGCTTACCTTCAGGAGCTTCACGAGCAATGTGACCTACAACTTGTGAATCATTTCCATCACCCCGGGATAGATCTCGGATGGCACGAAATATGGCATCCATCAGCCCTGTTCCATCATCACCCTTAGGCTTAACATGCATAATAACATCAACCTTCAACTCATCATGTGCAGCTTTCTTCACAACTTCAAGCAGAGATGCCTTGTTCCTACTACACAGGAAATGGATCTGCTTTGAAGTAAAAACCATTATCGTATCTGGAAACTCATACCCAAGAAGCCAAATATTCAACGCTGACGATTTCAGGTAACGCAGATCATCAGAAGCAGGAGGTGTAGCAATAGCAAGAGCATCCGCAGATCCCCACAGGTCTGCACTATGCTTCTTCCAGTGTTCATACAAGGCTTTTGCACGTGAGATAAAGTTTTTAACATCTATGGAGTAAGTATTCCCAGCTTTTGGAGGCACTCCTCCACTAGGAGCTCGCGCATTACCATTCCGAGAGTCTGCCATCTAAAGAATCCAGCAGCAACTTATCTGCAAAGGAAAAGTAATAAAATACTCAGAAACAAGCCAAAAAGCTTTCACTAATCAGGAATAAAACAAAGAGTAATTCTTTTTATCAACCAGATCAAACATTGAAACGACAACAAAACCTAATCTCCTGAATACCAAATATTCAACAGTTTTTTTTTCAACATAATCATATATAAAATGTATTAGCAACAAAAACGTGAAATTGAGAACTAATATGCCAAAAACGTGAAACAATGTCGAGAGATATGAACTTAACGCATCAAAATTGAAATCTAGGGTTTCCAATAGCATTGAAACTAGGTCAAAATTTGTAGTAAATTCAACCAAATTTAACACCCAGAAAGAAAAATTAGGGTAGGAAAAAAAAACCCACCACGAATAGAATCAAAGAAATCTCAAAAATAAAGCAGAGCCGCGAATAGAAGCTTCGCACGCCGAGAAACCCTAGAAATGGAAGAACGAAGAAAAAACAATTACTTGTCTAATGCTACAAAATCAAAACGGATCGAGTTAAGAACATGATTATAGAGGAAGAATCAAATCGAAGAACACGAAAACGATACGAAAACAAGTTGAATCGTAGGCTGAAATCAGTGAGAAATCGAAAAAGGGGAAGAACAGAAAAATCAAGGAGATAGTTACCCAATGATAAATAACGTTGTAGCTTCACACGACGGCGGTTTTGGCCGTGAAACAAGAAGAAAAAAAGCTCCGGCGAGGCTCTCTTCGAGAGAGAAAATGGGAGAGAGTAAGCGAAAGTTACCAGAGAATGGCTTCAACGAGGCAATTCTGAGAGTGGAACATAGTTTTTATTTTGATGATGGTGGGCTTCTAGTGTTAAAAACCAACTTGAGTTGGGCCTAACAAAGGCCCATTAATTATAACATGCCTTACATATTCAACTCCTATGTGGTCATCATTAAATGGCGTAGGAGATTGTGGTTCTCTTGCTACCGACTCTGTATGCGTGGTTTGATGACTTATAGAGTCTTGAACATCTTTAGTTTGTAGAACTGTACTGTCTGGATTAGTGGAATCAGGAACAGTAGACTGCGGAATCGAAGAGGTCGGTTAATTTCGGTTTCAGCTTGTTGAGTAGGAGATGATACAGATGTAGCAACAGCAAGATATATGGCTTTGAAGTTACACAACCCTTTTCAAAGACACTGCATAAAACATCTGAGAAACCTACATATAGACAGGTTATAATCATTCTTCAAAAACAAAGGTTAAAACCGTCGAAAACAAAAGAAATTAAGAAATAGTCACTAGTTCGTTGAGATATAGGTTGCATGGAATCAGAAGCAGGTACGCGGAAGCCAAGTGTTTGGAAACGTGAAAACGATTTTTTAGAAATTTTAGAAAGTGAGTACGTGCTTCCGTGCTTCCTAGGTTGAGATGTCAATATATCATTAGTGATTCTTTGTCTTTTATTTCTCCTTATTTTGTTATGTTACCCATCTTTTTTTATTTGATTTGAAGACATTAATTACACTTAAATTTTCTGCTAATTAAAGAGACATGTCACTCTCCACTTTTTTGAGAGACTCACATAATTAAATAATACGATTTCTTATTTTGTTATTATTTTTGTAAGTAAAAGATTTTGACCAGAGACTTGCATTGCACATGCTCTTAAGATCACGATAGGAAGAGTATGAGAGAAAAGCAGCCGATGGAATTTAGCTTTCAATTGAGAATCATTTTACGTTTCCTTATTTGTGTTTTTTTTTTGGCAAAGGTTTCCTTATTTGTTTTGTTTCCTTAATTTTCTAAATAAAAATTTCTATCTATTTTTTTTATGGTATAACAATTTTAGTTTACGAAAAGAAAAGGAAAAAGAAAGAGATTTTGAAGATTCTAACTGAGCTATGTGTCATTGAAATTTTTTGTATCTCTCTCTTTGTTAAAATGGTCATTGAAAATTCTGTCTAGATGATACAAAAGCTAGTTCTTAACATGGTCTGAACAACTAGTTCTTGCATCATCTAGACAAAATCTTCGAGCAAGGTCTTGTTACAACCTACAAGGGTATATTAGAGTGAGCACTGGTAAAATACTAAAATCATGCTTGTTTGTTTGTGTTCTAACATTTCTTGAGTAAAGTCTCAAAACTTAATACGATTTCAATGTGTTGTTAGGTGGATATCGAAGGTGATGCTATCGATTTTCCATTTGTTGACGGTAAATTCGATCCTATAACGTTGGATATAAGAAACGTTGTTGATAAACTTAAAGCCATGAAAGAGATGTATCGGATTCTGAATAAACAAGATGTATGGGAGCTTTCATCATTTTCTCTTGTTGAACCTTCTCTTCCGAGCATGAGCTCATCCATGAGATTGTACCAGCAACTACTCCAATGGCTCCAGTAATGCCAATGACTTTGGTTGTGGTACTGGAACATGTCGAATTCTCGACTATCTCGTTGCGGATCATTTTGATATGATCAAAAAGCTTTACTTAACTTAAAACGACGACGTTTTATTGATATATATGATTATAAGATTGTCCATAATATGAATTCATAACTTCAGAGCTTATGCAAGTTCTCTCAAGTTATGAATTTTAATTTTCAAAACGTGTTGGCTTGGTAGGATTTATATTCTCTTAAATTAATGGTTCAAGTTTTACTTAAATTGTAGTTTTCCTAGAGAAGACTTTTTTGTAGTCTCTTTCTCTGAGTTCATCTAGTGTTTTGTCTTCTATTGGCTTAATTTAGTCAACTCAAATCCATTCCATTAAACAAATCATGGGTCAAGTCAACATCAAATACTTGTTCAAATGATGACATATATATTATATAAGTAAATGTAATGTTTCTCTTTCTTGAAAAAATTGTTTCTTCTTGTTCTTTGACAAAATGGATCCAAGATTGATCGTAGCTACTCAAATCGGAAGCATCGATGAATTATATGCTCATATCCATGAGAATCCATACATTCTTGAAATCATTGATGCAATACCTTTCATCAACACTCCTCTCCATGTAGCTTCTGCTTCTGGGAACCTTGCTTTTGCCATGGAGCTGATGAATCTTAAGCCGTCTTTCGCTAGAAAACTTAACACATACGGGTTAAGTCCATTGCATCTTGCTATAGAGGAAGGTCAAACACGGTTGGTTCTAAGTTTAATCAAGGTTGATCCTGACCTCGTTCGCCTTCGAGGAAGAGAAGGTATATATCTTTCATTTTCTTTATTAATAATACATCAAATATCTTTGTTTACTAGACCAACCTCATTGATTTGTGTTTTGTTTTCTTGAAGTTATTTGATGTTTTGTTACTATGAAAGGTTAAGACATAGTTTGATTTTGGAATATAAGGTACGACGCCGTTTCATCAAGTAGTGAGAAGAGGAGAGACTGATCTTATGACAGAGTTCCTCTTAGCTTGTCCTGGTTGCATTAGAGATGCAAACGTGAACGGTGAAACCGCTCTACACATCGCGGTTTCAAATGATAGATATGAAGAACTTGAAGTACTCTTGGGATGGGTCCAAAGACTGCGTCAAACAGACGCAGAATCGCTAGAGATGCAATTTTTGAACAAGCGTGATCAAGATGGTAACACAGCCTTACACATAGCAGCATATCAGAACAGATTCAAAGCAGTAAAGATCTTGGTAAAATGTTCTGCGGTTAATCGGAACATCTATAACCGGACAGATTTAACCGCCCTAGATATCTTACAAAACCAGAGAGATCATCACAGGAACAGTAACATCGAAAACATAATCAGAAAATGGGGAGGTAAGAGCGGAGACTCTCTACCAAAATCCAAGAAAGTGTCGGAAATCTTGAGATCTCCGATTAGTTTCACGGAGCATTTGTTCACGCAAACAGCGCGGTATAGGAACCAGACTTCAGAAGGAACACGCAGCGCACTTCTAGTGATAGTCGCACTGATAATCACAGCTACTTACCAAACAGCTTTGCAGCCACCAGGAGGTGTATACCAAGAAAATGCAGCAGAAGAAAGTAAAAAGAGTGTTGGTACCGTTGTGATGAGTCATAAATATTTCTATGTTCTTCGAGGTGTGAATACTATGGCTTTCGTTGGAGCGATTTTCATGGCGTTTTGTTTGTTACCAGCTGGTGAAGGCTATGTATGGTGGTTTCTTTGGATAGCAGTGCCATTATATGTTTCTTACTTGGTTTCCTTGTCGGTTATATCTCCAGATACAGTTTGGTACTTCTCGAGTAGTGCAGGCTCGGTTATAATCATTGTTTTCGCTTACATGGTTTTGTTTTTCTTGCGGTGGAAACGGTCTAAGAAGGTACCCGGAACCAGAAGTGAGTTGATTCTTGAAGGCTTGACAACTCTGGATTTAGCTAAAGGATCATAAGTGAAAGTAAGATTGGGTAGCTTTGATTGTTTCCATGTAATAGAATCATATCTTTATAACAAAGGGGAAAACAAATACATCAAATAATGTTTCATTTACAATCCACAAAAAAGGAAGAGTCTATATTAGTTGCTAACAAGTAACAATAATACAACATTCTTTTACTCAAAATGTAAAGTTTTATAAAAAATTTAGAGTAGATAAACAAATACAATTTTTCCATGATCAAGAGCTTTCTTCTCTAATTATTCTCTATATGTTTTGTTTCCGGCTTCTTCTGTCAGAAACAAATGGCCGATGATGTCTCTGCTTCTGCACTTACACAGAACAGAACCAAACTTGTCCTTTTTTGCTTTCATGATCAGAGAGTTACTCTGGTTTTCTTAGTGTACAAAATATACTTTTCTCTTCTCCTAAAGCTTTTGTGTAGCAAGCTCAGTGTTCCGGTCTCCTATTACAATTGCTCGCGACCGGTGACTGACTTCAATTTCTGCTGCAGCTGAAGAACAAGAGATGATTGAATGATTATGGTTCAGATATAAGATGTCCTTGACGTGGTTTCAGTATCAATAACTAGCAAATTCGTTCTAACATTTTGTTCTTGAGATCAAGAGTGTTAACTTACTTGAGTCTCTTTCGATTTTTCTTTTTCGAGTTCCTCTGTCAACTCTTTCATCCTAAAGAAAATGAATTTGAGAAGCAATTAGAACGACTATACCACGTTGATCTCTAATAAGAAAGGTTTGATTGATTGAAGAAGAGGAACAACCTAGCTCGAAGCTCGGTTATCTTGGTGAGGAGTAACCTCTCTCGCTCAGAAGCTGTAAGTTCAACAACCTGTGATCCCAAGACAAAGGCAAAGAATGTGAAGGACATGATGTTGAGACTGCATAATAGGTCTAACATAGAACAATGTTGATAAATCTACTTACGGTTCCATTGCTGTCAGATCCTCGAGGCAAAGGTGGCAACTTTCCATTTTGAGAACCTATAACAAGGATGAGAATTGATCAGCTGTAGCCAATTCTCCATCGTTATAAAAGACAAAGTGGATAGAAGTATCTATCTTACCATCTGTTGCTTCAGCAGCTTGTTGTAAGCTATTCACTAGATTCATAATAAGATCCTGAAGTTGGAGAGTTCCGTTAAGACAATACAAAACTTGAGAAACCATACACTCAGGTTAAACTCATGTCTCAGTGTTACTTCTTTTCTCACCTGCCCTATTGAATTGTGCTGGAACAGATTTTGAAGCTGAGGCATAATGAATGAGGGAGACGCATGATGGCTGCTTGACTCCTTTCTGGGTTGACCCGTTGGCTGTTGCCGGAAAATAAGATTGTTATGGTAAGAAAACATAAATTTTCCTAATAAAAGAAGTCTTTTTGTGGTAGCAAACTTACCATTTTAGAATCAAGTATCCAATTCCCAACACTGGCAGATTTTCTCAAAGGGGATGACTGTAGATTAAAGAGTATGAATTAATCAGGTAAAACTCAGGTGAAAAATCAGCACTCTAGACTATAACACAGAGACTAAAACAAACTCGAGAAGATCGACATGGGACTAAGTGGAATATCCTAGGTTAGGTTGGTCTGGTTAGTAACTTCCAAATAAAGACAAATGTGAATAGCAGAAAAAGATATACCCACCCTTGCAAGATCCAAGTTTTCTGATGTTACTGAAAATCTTCCTTTGATTTGAACCACATTAGTCTTCGACTTGTCATCTATAGAATCACGGAATCCTATACAAGATGGACAACCACGCTAAAAGTCAACCGCAATAAGAAGCAACTGAAATTACTAAGCAGCATGAAGATCGAAAATGTATTGCCTCACCTCCAGAAGATTTGATAGGAGCTGAAAAACTGTTTGCTGAAGCACGATTTGGAAGATTCAAAGGACCACTAAAGCTGGGTGCCCTCCGGACTGATGATTTCAGCTGCCGTTCACTCTCAGACCTAGCAAATAGCAAATTTCATGTTGGAGCAATTGAAAGTTGCGAAAGAAAGGAGAAGTAGATGTGAAGTGTAGAATACTATAATCCAATCATCTCTCAAACAACAGTTAGCTAATAACGAACCTTTCATAACCATGAGCCTTCTCTGAGTCTGAATTGATTAACACGACACCGGATGAAAGTGGTCCACTATGAGTCTGGCGTCTCACTGGCTTACCCTTGGCCTGTGGAACATCTTGTTCTGAACTTGGTGCCGCTTGTTCCACAGAAGAAGCGGTTGAATTGAGAGTGGATTTCTCTTCACAGATAGGTTCTACCACCTCAGTATCTGAAACTTGTTCCTTTCCATTCATGTTTTCAGAGAGCAACTGACTACCAGATACTTGCCCTCTGTCATTCACCTGCAATGTGTTTCCAAATAAGTTCAAACCACTGAATACCAAGAAAGTGAAGAGTCATAAGACAATTTCTCTGAATTACTAGCCTTATTATGCAACTGCTCGCCAGGAGATTCTTCTTCTTCCCTACTCTCTGCTAGAATGTCATCATCATCTAGCTATTGCACACAAAAAAAAAGAAACTATAAGAACGGATTATTTGACTGGACCAATGGTTTCTTAAATCGCATCATTTAAGAGATACTATAAAAGCATAGCTTACCAAGGATGCTTGTTCTTTCAAATCTTCGATATTGAAGTTCCAAGCACTTACTCCTCTTTGGTATTCACTCTGACATAAAAAAAAATAACTTTTTATATAAGCATTCTGCAATTCAAGTCTTCAGTAATAATTTTAAACTTGTGCGCTTGTCACCTGTGATATAGCATCCTGGTCAGCAGAGGCCATTCCTTTTGAAGCAAGCTGTGCAGCATCCTTGGCCTGTTAAACAACAACTATATCAATTAGAGTAGAACAAACAGGACGAGTACTGCAAGCTCAACGAAGAGAGAAGCATGGCAAACCTGAAGAGCTTTTACGCGTGTCCAAAGAGGTGGTAAATCGACAAATAATTTTTTCACACAGATCTCTGGAGGCTTTGCATTCTTGAAAAATGAGTGTTTCAACAATTTTTCAGCAGTTGGCCTTTTTGTTTGATCTTTCACCAGACACAATGCTACCAATTCTTTAAAGGACTGGGCGCAGCTGGACATCTTCTAGTTAGAACAATCCTTGAAATGGAAAGTATTCAAATAAACTAAGAATATACCTAGGAAGAACACGCATACCTTTGAAAATTTCTTATCACGGTCATAATCAAGGCCAGGTGGTGCATTTTGAATAGTCATTAAGAGTACCTGTTACAGGAAAAAGGAATAAGATCTGTTCTCACTACACAAAAGGAAAATAATGAATACCTTCATAGGGGGATATTTTGAGAAAGGTGCATGACCGTGAGCCAACTCCAGCGCCGTTATTCCAAAAGACCAGATATCAGCCCTGTAAGGAAGGTACAGAAGACCAAACAAATCAATAGCTGTTATTGCATTTCTTTGATGCAAACAGTTTCCAAATATTTTCCATTTCATTTGACATAGGAAATACTCAAATGATAGTAACTTTTAAACAGCTGTGGGGCCGAAAACAATCACAATACTATCTAGATAAACTAAAATCAGCGGACGATTTTGAGAAGTTGATGACACATATACCAAAGTGAACTAACTGCTATATGCCTATATATGACAAGGACCATGCAGATAAGTAGAGAGTTTTAGCTAGCACTCGATATCAAAGCATAAACTCACTTTGAATCGTATCCACTCCCTGGCTGCAAGACTTCCGGTGCCATCCTACAAAAAGAAACATGATATGACATGTCACCCGTCGAGTAGAGAGAAATTGTGAAGCTTAAGAAGACCGCAAATGAAGAAACCACAATAACCAACCAGCATGGAGTACCAACAAATGTGTTTCTTGCACGTTGCCTATCGCCATTGTCAAACAAGCACGCAGAAACACCAAAATCTCCTAACTTAATTTCACCAGTGTCATCAAGAAGTATGTTTCCAGCCTAATATATAGGATACAAAAAAAAGTTTTGAATACATGTCAACGATCATAGATGGGATATAAAGTTCAAATGTGAAGCCGACCTTAACATCTCGATGGATATGCCCTTGTCTATGAAGATAATCAAGAGCTTTAAGTGTTTCTTTCAGCATAGAACATATAGCCGCCTCTTCAAATCCATCTGGATACGCTGCCTTCATTAAATGCAAACACGAACCCTGAGCCATAAATGGCATGACGACCCATAGATGATGACCAACAGCAAACGAACAAAACGACTTTATAACATTCGGATGATCTATCAAAGTCATAGTCTGAGCCTCCCTCCTTATATCATCCTAAAACAACCAAAACATTACATTAATTCGCCGAAACGGAAACACGAGAATAGGAAACAAATATAAAAAGGGAAAGGAGAGATCTAATAACTCTCTCATAATCCCATTTGATCTAAATGATAAAACAAACGCAAAATGGGAAGATGATAACAATTTGGTCATAGCCCATCAAACAAGATGATAGCTTTATTGCAACAACGAAGCAAAGTTTCGATTTTTAGCGAAAACTAACACAAACGCAAACGCAAAATGGGGAGATGATAACAATTTGGTCATAACCCATCAAAAAAAGATGATAGCTTTATTGCTACAACGAAGCAAAGTTTCGATTTTTAGTGAAGCTAACACAAACGCAAACGCAAAATGGGAAGCTGATAACACAATTTGGTCATAACCCATAAAAAAGGATGATAGCTTTGTTGCAAAAACGAAGTAAAGTTTCGATTTTTAGTGAAGCTAACACAATTGGTCATAGCCCATCAAACAAAATGATAACTTTATTGCAACAACGAAGCAAAGTTTCAATTTTTAGTGTAGCTAACACATGATCACAATTCTGTATCCCAAAATCAAACATCCCCAACTCAAAATACACAAACAAAAACTACCCACAAAATCAAATTCGAAGCTAAAGCTAAAACGAGATCAAATTAGAACAAACCAGATTACTATTGCAGCGATCGAGATCCAAACACTTAATAGCAACAACTTCATTGGTCGGAAGATAAATAGCACGATGAACAACAGCACTAGCACCATATCCAACTTCTTCCATAAGTTTATAATCTTTAGGGTTTACAGAGAAACCTTTCTTCTTCTTCTTATCACCACCAACACCACTACTAGTACTCGCCATCTTCTTACGTCGTCTCGAACCAAAAACAGCCCTAAAAACCACCAACCAAATCCGTCTTCAAAAAAAAACAAAAGAAAAAAAAAATCGAAATCGAAGTAAGAAAAGAGAGACTTAGAAGTACTCTAGAGCAAGACGAAGCCGAGACACCATTGAAAATGAAGAAAAATAAACTCAATTTTGGATTTTTTGCCTTGTAAAAGTTTTGTTTTTTTACATATTTGGCTTAAGGCTGTTGTGACTTATATTTTGCTGATCAAAGTTTGACCTCCACCAGAAGAAACGCGATTTGAGAACCGAGAGAGACAATGAGTGACGTGGCAAGTCTTTTAAGCATCTAAGATTATGACACGTGGCTATAGTGTAAGAGATTGGCGAATCCAATATAACTCTTATCTTTGGATAGTTCCACGAGTTGACATTGACTAATGACTTTGGTGTGTGCGTTGAATAAGAAGATTATGAAATGAATCTATCTATTTTTTGTCAACGAATTTAGATTATTATCCCATTAGAGTTATCATTTCCTTTTTTTCAAAATTAACATCAAGACACATAAATTATTAGAGATTTTTTTGTGTGATAAGAATCTAACCTTAGGAGATTCTATGGATATCATGAATTTTGTTTTGTATATACATAAATTATTAGAGATTTATGTTATTAAATTAGGAGAAAAATTTTGTAAATCATTTTTTTTATCTCCAACACTTTCAGGAATATATGTTTAATTGAATCTATTTTTTTTAAGGAAAGACTTTTCGTTGAATCTTTTCTTTTATATAAAAAGGTATAAGATCCCAACTATGATTTTTTTTTTTTTTTTTTTTTTTTTTTTTTTTTGCTAAAAATGTTAATATTTCATAAAAATGAAAAGTTTTAGGAGTTACACGAGGCAAATCCTACAGCTTGGTCCCATGGCAAAAAAAGGATAAAAAACATGGAAGCAAAATCAATCAGTCCATCGACATCAACAAAAGCCGAGACTTTCGGAATCAATGAAGTGATAAAACTATGAATATTGCATTAATGCATTCAAAGATATATTTCAGGGAAGAATCTTGTTGTCTCTCATGTGTATGAACATTTCTGAATTAAGTTACGTCTTGTGTTTATTAATAGTTATAATTTATTTTGACATATAAAAATATTCAAAAATATACAATTGTGTCATCATATGTTTAGCTTCGACAACTAGGAAAAGATTTGTCAGCTCATATGGAGAAAATATGCTCATTTTCAACTTACCTCAAAAGAAAAAGCAAAACATAGTTCCTTGATCAAAGTCTGAGAAAGTTACTAACCATTCACTAGCATTCTAGAAATGTGTCGATAAACCTTGCTTTTTCGTGTAATTTCGTTCTTACATCATCTTATTTATTGTCCACAAGACATAGGGCCTGATTGGTTCCGGCTGTAGCTTTATATTTTCTGCTGTAGAATTTAAGCTGTAGGTTTTTTTGCTGTGGCTTTAAAATGTTGTCTGTAGAATTTTAATGCAGCTGTAACTTTTCTAAATGAAAGTCTGATTGGTCAGTTGTATGCTGTAGACTTCTGTATTTTATTGTCTTAGTTATAAAATTATTATTTTAAGTTAATAAGAATATAAATTACAAGAAATTATAAATTAAATATATATTTAGATGGTAAAAATATAATATTTAACATATACATATATATATATATATATATATATATCATAATTTATATACATATACATTAAAAGTTAGTATATATGTTATAAATAAAAAAAAATATATATATATATATATAATAGAGATAAAGTTGTAATAATAGCTAGACCAAAAAAATATATACCGATAGTCATTATTTTTATAAATGACTACATGAAGTTTTTTATGTATATATAAAGTAGATGATATTTGTAGAATTATATGTATATAACTAATATATGCTTCTACGTCAAAAAAGCATAAAAGATAGGAGAGAGAAATTAATTAATTTTCCTTTAAATCTTTCAAAGCCAAAATATTAGTGCTGTAGGTTTATGGTTCTCTACAGCCAAAAAAAAGGAAAGATATGAAAAGTGGATGTAGAATTTTAAAATATGTGTAAAGTCTGATTGCTGTAGATTAATGGCTTTAGATAATAATATGGCTGTGGACAGCTTCTACAGCAGCTTCCAATCACGCCCATAATAGAATAACTCGACTTACTAAGTATTTTGTGCTTTACGAAAATAGAAAAATAAAGCCATAATATTCGATTGTACGACAATGTACATCAGAAAGTTACATGCATTAAAAGTAATTGTTGATAGACCAACACTAGCTACCTAAAACGATGAATTGGAGAAATAACAACATTCAATTAATCTGAACACCTAAATTTGTGAGCATCCGAGCCAGCCAAACAATTTCACCAACTTTGTAGGACATGCCTCTATATTTTGCTTTCGCAAATGATTTAGAGACAATCTATTGTTTCTTTGATTTCCAATTAAGATACCAGATATTGACCAATAAATATGCAAAAGCTAGTGCAAGACCTTCGAATATCATGATATTGTGTCTAGTTTGAATCACGTAAGCTTTTTTACGTAAATATCATCATCAGCAGAATAAATAAGCCTTCCCAATATTCTCTTTAAGGTAATTTAGAACTTCGTGAGCAGCTGGTATATGAGGTTATGTAGGTGCTGAGGATCGGAGAACTACAAACCTTGTTTACAACAAAAGATATGTAAGGACGAGTGATAGTGAGATACATAAGCTTCCTAACCAATCGTCGAAAAGGTTCAACATCATCTAACAAAGCACCAAAATCTGCAAAAAGGTTGTTTGTTGGATTCATAAGAACATAGAATGGACATGCATCATAATAACTTGTGTCCTTAAGCAACTGCAAAAATACTTATGCTAACAAACTATATACCATAATTAAGCATAACGAGCGATCTCAAGACCTAGAGAATGTTTAGTACTTGAGAATTAACGTGAATATATATAGGGCTTGATTATATATTAAATATTTGTTATTTACATAACGCCCTAAAATTCACTAGGTTCTATCACATGTTATGCAAGCATGGGGTGATTTTGTTTCTTAAATGATATTGTAAATTTTTCTTATAAAAATACTTGGTTGTAAAAGTAATTATTTGATAAAAGTAAATTCTAACGAAATATAACAGAAAATATTATGAAAATAGTACTATTCGTTCATAAATATTTAATACCTTATATAATTTTGAGTTTATGTTTTGTTAAGAAAACGAATAGAGATCTTAGGTAAAAATATTTTTTCTCGTAAATTTATCTTAAGTATATATTTGGAAATAAAAATGTTTGATTTTTTCTCATTTTTATTTTTATTTTATAGATTAAATTTTTTTGATATTAATTAACAAATGTATGTTTTAGAATACTATTTTATTTTGTTTTTTACGTACAAAAATAATGAAAGAAGTTGAAAATTAGCTTATAATGTATTTTTTTCATCAAATAGGTAATTGTTGTGAAAAACCTCAATTCAAAGAGTAAAGTAATTATTTTATTCGTCTGAGTTGTATCTAATAATTAATTAGGAGTTACAATTAGGGATTATGTTGCCAATGTCATTAATTAAGATCACACTGTTGTCGTTAACAGAAAACTTGGCAAGTTTGAAGGAAAAGATAGCTGCAACGATTCCAATTCCAGCAGACAGATTTTTAGAGGACAACATGATCATTACAATGTGGGAGCATGAGAGAACCTAACTCTGCATAGAAATGCTTTTCAAATCTCTTAACCTATCTTTTAATTGTGGATTATCATTTATGTAATTTATTAGAAAAATATGGATGTGGTTCAAAATTGTTTACTTTTTTAAGAGACCAAATCGAGTATCTCTATCTTCTAAAGTTGTAATCCTAAAACACATCTCTTTAATATGGTATGGGATACTCTCATATTCATGGTCATGATTAAGCTCTTTTAGTGCAGAAACCATAACATATGTTTAACCAACTTTCAAATCATGAAACAATGTAAGGAATAAACCACATACCCGTAGTCAGAAGCTGCAACACAATCTCATCAAGTGCAAAATGAATGTATGAGACAAGTACACATATTCTTCTATACTTGTAATTTGCATTAACCACCTCCGGAGATGGATGTGATATTTCAGACCAAACTAGTCATTTAATGGATAACCTAGCGGTTTTGTAAAAATTAAAAAGTAAAACATAAAATTTTGTTCACATAGAACAATAGATGAGAAGAAACAAACTAATATTGCTAAAAGAAAAAACCGGGTAAATGAAAGACATATAAACTAGACTTTGTAAATTGAGACTAATCAAATTTCCATTGTTTTTTCCTTTTGCCACCTCCTCTTGCTTGATTTGTTGTCATGTCTCAACATGTTTTGAACAGATTGATGTCGATGCCTTTCCTAATCACTTTGTTTTTTCTTTTGCCCTCCATTATGTTGCTTGATTTGCACTATACTTGGAACATACGAGCACACAAGTGGCCAACAGTTTTTGTCTACGAGTTCTCCAAGCTCCAATTTCCTCAAGCCTCCAGCCTCTCCAATGATAATAATGGTGTTTTGCCTGACTTTTCTTTCGTTATCAAAAACCACAACAACTTTCTTCTCTTCATCAATGAAGAAACTCTTATATGAAAGATTCTGGTCAAGGTATGGTATAAATAGTGTGACGAACTTGCTCCAGGACACATTTTTGGCATCAATCTTAGTCGTAATCCATATCTCAATCTTTTCTCTTGCCTGAAATAAAGCTGCAATCTTCTCTTCTCTAACCGAAGATAGTGGCGTAAAATCTGAACGCCACGCCTTAAACGGCAGAGGTAGAAGCGGTCCAAATCTCCCTATTGTGAAATCAAAACAAATTATATGATGTGCGGATGCATTCAGTTCTACAGCGCCCCAGTAAGTGTTTCCTTTGAGAGAAAGACCACAGTTAGATATTATCCGCCAGTGTGGAGAGACATCAAGAGTAGTCCATAAATCAGTATCAAAATCGTAGATTTCATACCATAAAGCGACGTTTTCGGGAAAGTGATAACGGAAATCATTTGTAAACCTCAAGATTTTGAGGCTACGATTTTCACTATTATTTTCGTATCCGAGAGAGTAATTGTAAACATTTAGTCTTACCCATCCACTTGCATGGTAATGCTTTCTGGTTTGGATCCACCTTGTTTGCCCCAAATACGGATTCCAAACCACAATCTTAGTATTATCGTCTTTTAAGATGCATAGTAATAAACCCTCACAATGAAAGACTTGAGATATCTTGACTTGTTCTGAATCATGTAGACAAGTAAGTTTACCTAAAGACTCTATGGATGGATTTTCATTGACGATGATGCCCATTAAATAAACATTGTAATCCATCATCACGATCATCCGAGTCTCTCCTAATTCCTTTGCTGCTTCTTCTTCTTTCCCAATATTCATCTTCGTAAAACTCCGGCTTTTGAACAAAGCATTCCATTTTTTGCATGTTAATCTCACTTTTCTCATAGATTTTAGAGGAACCCTAGAGACAATCTCTTCTACCAAATCATTTGGAAGATTTGACATCGTCGTTGTCATTGTTTCAAGTTGATACAAGAGACCTTGAGAAACCTTTTGCGACTCATAAGGTTGTAGAACAAGAAAAGTCGAAACCCTAAATGAAGTTGGGCTAATTAAAAAGGCTTCAGAATCTACTCGGGCTTTTTGTAAAAACCCTAAATAACATTTTGTCGTTTTTCGAAGAAAAAACAGCATGCAGTTTAAGTTTCTATCCCGAAAACGCTAATAAGTGAGTACTAATTTCTTTTTTGGTCATACGAAAGCAAAAACACTTTTACCACTTCTTCGATACTTCCCAAGTTCACCGCCATGGCCACCGCTTCAATCTTCCCCGCCGCCGTCGTCGTCACCGCAGATGTGAAACCTCTGCTTAATCCATCTTCTCTGATCATCGGAAAATCATTATCTCCTTCAAAGTTCAGCTCAATCAAATCCTCCGTTTCATTTTCTCGCAAAACCCTAACTCCAATCCGATACTCTTCCTCTCCCACCGATCACTCACCTGCCGCCGCCGTGGAAGCGATCACGAATCGATCCAAAACCTCCTTGAAATCTCGTCTCCGTGGAGGAGAAACTCTCTACGGCCTCTTTTTACTCTCCTTCTCGCCGACTTTAGCCGAGATCGCTGCTCACGCCGGTTACGATTACGTCGTTGTTGACATGGAACACGGTCCCGGCGGTATACCGGAAGCTTTGGATTGTATTCGAGCTCTTAACGCCGCCGGAACATCAGCCATTCTCCGATTACCGGAAAACTCCCCAACCTGGGCTAAAAAAGCCCTAGATCTAGGTCCTCAAGGAATCATGTTCCCAATGATCGAATCTCGTAAAGACGCTACCAAAGCGGTGTCGTATTGCCGGTTTCCTCCCGACGGAATCCGTGGATCGGCGCACACGGTGGTGCGAGCTTCAAACTACGGAATCGACGAAGGGTATTTAAGTAATTACGCAGAGGAGATTCTGATCATGTGCCAGGTGGAATCATCTGAAGGAGTGAAGAAAGCTGATGAAATCGCAGCCGTTGATGGTGTTGACTGTGTGCAAATGGGACCGTTGGATCTTAGTGCGAGTTTGGGGTATTTGTGGGATCCTGGACATAAGAAAGTGAGAGAGATGATGAAGAAAGCTGAGAAATCGGTGCTGACGTCTGATCCGGCTAAAGGCGGGGCTTATTTGTCGGGTTTCGCAATGCCGCACGACGGAGCTGTTGACATCCGGGGACGTGGTTATCATATGGTCGCCGGAGCTGTTGATGTTGGATTGTTTAGGAATGCTGCTGTTGAAGATGTGAGGAGATTCAAGATGGGTTTGGTCAATGAATCGGACGGTGAGGATTCGTTGGAACATGATAAAGATGTTGATGATGAGAAGTATTGGAGCGAATAAGCAAATTTCAAATTTCGTTGATGTTGTTTCCTTTAATTTTCCTTAAAGATTTACAAAATCATGATGCCACAACAAATGTTTCAAAACCAAAGCAACATGAATCCAACAAAGCTTTTGGCTCTGGTTTTTTTGAATTGAACTACGCTGTGATTGAGTCAATAGCCATTGGTTCGTTTTCTGTTTCCATTGCAGAGGCTCTTGGTGGTGATGGTGGCTGGACATCTATTTCAGGGTATGATGCTTTAAATCGAGCTCGAAGACCTTCGTTTATTAATCTGACACCGTTAAGCTGGTTCCCAAGTGATAGCCATCTATAAACAACAGTAGACTCGTAAGATTCAGGACAACAAAATCATATGACAGTAAAAAGTTTGAAAGCTTTACCCGGCATGAGCATTGTGCATACGAGCGAATAACTCGAGTTTTCTTGCTCTTGGCATGATCCTCTCTAACATTGCATACATCTGGTAGTTGACAAAGCATTCTCATCACACAAGACTCGAGAATCATATACTAATTCGAAACGATTTGGTAATATGTGGGCAATTATAGACAAACCTCGTCTGGCTTCCGGCTTGTCTCTCTAACCTCTGCAACAATCACATCTGTGTCGATGTTTCTGTTCACTTCTGGGTTTCCTTTGATTCCAACCAGACAATGTTCTTTGCTATGATTAAGCCAGTGACCTGTTCTTCCTGTTCGAATAATACGTTGAAGCTGATTCGTCTTTACCCATATGATCTCTTCCACTCTTTTGTATCCCCAAAGCTCCAAACTTTACAAAAAGAAGAAAACTCCATTTAAATGGAAATCACATGATACTTCAAATGTGTTGAGATTTTTGTAAGTACCATTCACGGCCTAGCTCCATTGCACGACCAGTGACCCAGAGGAAAATCAAACCGTCAGTTTGCAACGAGGGAACATTGAGAGTGCGCATCTCGTCATCAGCCATTGTTCCATATGGAAGTTCCATGTGAATGTCCCATGGCGGATCCGCCATAACAACTCCAAAAGTTCCCAAAATGTCCATTCGAAAAGAGCGGATGTCGCAGTTAATCCATTGTGCCTCACCAAGTTCAGCTTCGGAACAGTAATCAGCACGTAGTGGCTTCAATGCCTTGTCTGGACCAGCCATCATAGCGTCAGCCATGTCGAGCTCATAATGCACGTATTTGCAAGTCTGTCCACATTCAAGATAATGGTTACTCAGTTACCATTTATCTACACAACAATAACCGAAGTACTGTCAGATAATATTGCTAATGAGTTACCTTCATGTGACGACAAGTATCGAGAAAGGAACAATCTCCTAGGCTAACGTCGGTATGTGAAGCTATTAGTCGACGGAAATGTCTCTGAAAGCATATATAAGTCATAAGAACTAAGTATATTTCAGCAAAGCAACATAGACACCATAGCAAGAGATCATTATAAACCTCGCAAAGATAACAAACAAAACTTGACTTGAAAACCAATCTCAATTTGTTCTCTATGGAATTCTAACAATATAACATTCTGAAATATCAATCAAATAAGATATGAAATGTAAAATTTGAGTTGGTTCAAACCTTGTTGCAGGCTATGTGAGAACCAGACTGAAGACGGCAATCCTCTTTAGTTAAATACCTACAGTAATACTTGACCTGTGATCCTCCTTTGCTTTTAAACTGTAAGGAACATAACAATATTACGGTCAATCACAAGATCCAAGATGTTTATTAAAAGATGAAATGAAAACTAACAAAACATAACACCTAGAAGAGATGAGGTTAGAAACAGTGGCAAGGGTCTCACAAGATACCAAGAGAGAAAGTCACCACAAACACACAAAGAAAGGTGATAATTGAAACTAGAAAGTAGAAACCATGTATCAAAAACGTTCAACCCCACACTGAGAGACCAAACACACAAGTTTTGTAAAATGTGATAACTAGTTAAAAACAGGTTATAAACATTAAGCATCTAGATCTCATAAGGTGATAATTTTTAATAGAAGGCTCCTCGCTTTCAAAACATCTGGCCACATAGGACCATAACGATCAGCTAACAAACCCAAGAAACAGATATCTTAGTTATATAGCTCTTTGCTTTTCACCCAACTGTAATTCCAACACAATGCTGAGAACTCCAATTCTTAAGACCTAACCATGGCATACACACAGATTTCTCTGTTCAGCAAAAAATGATGAGAACGGTACAGCCTGAAACTATTTACTCAAAACAAACTACGTAAACACAAAATGGCATAGTATCTGCTCCACTATAATCATGATAACAAACTATAAAATGGCTCATAACTTCTGCAAAACTTGTTCAAGAATCATACATTATCTTTGAATCGAGATAACTTATCTAATCCGCTGTGAACTATACTACGTTTGTACTCCTCAATCCCTTTTGAGAGCTTCTAAACTCACATTTAGATTCACATATAGATTTGTATTAAAAACCATATATTTAACTAAAGACTAAAAGTTAGTTGGGTTCACCTTAGCAGCGGTAGCGGCTTCTTTAGCGGTTGGACGGTGAATAAGGTCAAGCAACTCCTCACCAGTCCTTGACTGTTGCTTCTCCTTAAAAGACTTCTTACTCAAAAGAGCTTCAACATCTTTCAAATCATCTTCTTCGCTTCTAAGCTTCTGATTCGACGGTACAGGCAACGGCAAAGGCAAAGGAAACGGTGGTCTACCCATTATCCCCATTGGATGATGCATTCCCATCATTTGCATTCCTCTTGGTGCATTCATCATAGGCCTAAACCCCATATTAGGATCACCTCCCCACATCTCAGGCCTCGGGAAATTACCCGACCCTGAAACCCCAAACCCACCAGCAGAAACTGTTGAATTCTCAACCAAATTAGGTGTTTCGACAACCCGATTTGATTCGTTATTCCCCTGGAAACTCTCTGGTAACTCTTTAAGCAATCTAGTTCTATCAATAGCCAAAACCATGATCCTAGGCTTCCCACTAACCTCAAACTCTTCCAATTCCACAGAACCATTCTCTTCTGCCATCGATTTAAGCGCGGTTTCCACCGCAAGAATCGGTCCACATTCACCGCCTAAATCCCTTAACGCCGCCTTCTCCGCCGGTCTAGCATTCTGGTCATTCTCAAGCTTCCTAAGCACAGTAGACGAATCCGTAGGCGAAAAAGGTACTCGTTGAAGCAAACACTCAGCAACCATAGCTCTAACAAGCACCATAGGACTTCCACTAGACCCATCAGCTTCAACACCAGAACCAGAATCTCTCTGATTCGAATCAACAAGCATCGATTTTGAATCATGCCCATGTAATTGTTGCTGTTGGGTTCCTGATTTAACAATTGGATGATGCTTCTTCTCAACTTTGGGTTCGGGTAATGGAGGTGTAGCGACGAAAGGTCGATTGGTGAAAGAAGAGATGAGTTTGAGTGAGAGATCGAGAGATGGGACTATGTCGGGAACAATGGATTGGAGTGACGAAAGAAGATCTAAGTGAGCGTCGTGTTGGGTTCGAATTCGATTCTCTAATCGAGCTCTCATGTCTTTGACGACGGTAATGGTGGCGTCATCCGATTCAGTTTCCATGGCTTCGAAACAAAAGAATTCAAGTTAGAGACTTTTTTCAGGTCTTAAGCTTAAAAGAAAAGTTTAAAGGGTTTTAGCAAGCAAGTGACTAAAACGATGTCGTACAATATAGATAGTAGTTTTAGCCTTTTTAGGTCACAAAAACTTTTTTTTTTTTTTTCTTTTTTTTTGCCAGCCAAAACCCATTTCATTAAGTCAGAATCATGTAACTCTAGGAAGAGCCTAACATGAACCATACAACTTACATGGGTAAAAATAGATAGAGACCCACGGGAAGTTGTTCGCAGAACTAACTTTAAAACCCGGACGGAACAACAAAAAGCAAAATAACTAATACAAAGCAAATGATAAGAGATTCTAACAATCCAAAAGATAGAGAGTGTCCTCTCGGAATGAGACCATCCGGTCCAAAGGATGCATAACCTATGACAGGCCACCATCTTTTTAATGCAACAACTCCAAAGACTTTTGCAGAATTTGAAAGCTTTTGCCCAAACTTGCCCCTGAAGTGTGAAAACTCCTGATCCCTGAAAAGGGAGGTTGCAAGTAGGACGAGCACAAATGCTCGCGATCCAAAAGCCACTACCATCATTCCCTAAAGAATTTCGACACTGGCTTTCTTCTATGAATAGTCCCAGCTGAAAAACCGAGACTCTAACTTCACCATCTTCCAAACCGAGACTCTAGGTCACAAAAACTTTAAAGGACGATCATATTTAAATCCAATATGATAAGTTGATAGCAAAAAAACGGTAAAAATGGGGAAAACCGTCAATATCAATTCAAACTATTTATATGAGGCTTTTTCAATCTAAATTTTGATTTTCTGTATTTATCAACAATATAAATTTCAAATAACAACTTAAATTATGTAACCATTTGGCCAATTTTAACATATACCCGTTATTAAATAATATAAAAAACTTGAATTATGTAAGCTTTAACCAATTGAATAAAATGAATAATTCAGAAACAAAAGAACATATAATTATGACTTAACATTTTATCAACATTAACAACTACAAAAAAAAAAAAAAACTATGTTGAAATTGGCTAACGGTTACACAGTTCAGGTTTGTTATTTAAAAATTGTGATTTCGGGTTGATAAGTGCAGGTCAGTGTTTCCGTTGAAAAAAGCCGTATCGAAATAGTTGGGTTGATTTTGGCCGTTTTCCTGGTAAAAATCTTTTTTGGGTGCCTAGTTAGACAATTGTAGGATGTTTTAAAAATGTAAGAAAAAGTTATAAGGAATTTACTAATAACAACTACTTTAGTATATGATTTTAAAGATTATGATTTCAGTTCCTTTTACTTTATTTGGATTGATAAAACTCGAGCTATTGCACAATTTTTATTTCGGAAAGTAATTTAATTTGCTGGAGTCAAATTCCGAAAAAAAATAGCATAGATGACCGTTAATCACGTGATTAAAAGCACTTCTCCAAAAAAATGTGTTTATAAATCATAACTTTTTGTAAAATATATATTGTATTTATAATTTTATAAACATTTTTTTGTAAATGTCAAATCTACTCATTATAACTTTTTTCTCTACCTTTTTATTTAGGCTCGCATCTGTCACCATAGTTTTTTTTTTTCTTGCGAAAATCATCTGTTACATATTTTGTTCTTGTTTTTTTATCATAATTATTCGTATTGTGTATTTTACTAACATTTATGTCTATGTAACCATATTGATTACTTCATCTTGCTAGTGTTGGGGGTGAATTGCAACCTCCACCACTAATTGATTCAAATATAAAATCAACAAATAAAATTCCATGTAAAAATAGTTCAAAACTATACCAATAAATAATTATGATTGCACATATGCATTTGCATTTATTTCCAAAACTTATAAATTTCACATGTACGTGGGTGACGCTGATGAGAAATAATCATATATTTTTGATGAATCCAGGAAGATCCGATGACAATTCGATGAAAACCGGTGAAATTTCATTGAAAATCCGACAAAACTTATTATTCCAATGATATTTCAATGTCCAATTATGATGCACTGTTTACTTGCTCTGTTCGACGGTTTAGAATAAGATGATTGTAACATATGCGTTGTAGCATGCATACAAGTATACAAATGTTAATAACGTTCTATGTATGTATTTACATGTATACAAATGTTAATAACGCTTCATGTACGTGTTTACATGTATACAAATATTAATAACGTTATATATTTACATGTATACATAGACCCAATTACTTAGCAGTCTCTGTTCTAAAAATCCCCGCCTAGACCCGATTACTCTCCGCTTAATCGCTAGGCCGACCCTATCCGCCTCGATTAATGACTAATCCCCTAAAGAAATCAGTCACCCGATTACTCTCCGTCTAATCCGATTAGTACTTTCCGCCTAATCCGATTATTTCCCGCCTAATCTTACATACCCCGATTATTTTTAGATTGCTAGTATAAAAAAACTTTTTTATTTTTGTTATTCAATCATTTGAATTGGGAGTTTGTAATGTTTTACAATAACTTATGTTCAAATTTTAATAAAAATCATAAATTTGTAATAAAAATCATAAAAATTTGTCTCAAAAATACATTTTTATGTATTTACTGCAATTTTGAAAATAATATTGGATTAATATGTTTTAAAAATATTAAAATAACCCTAAAACTAATCCCCGATTTTAATCCGATTTTCCGATTAATCGCTAGGCCCATGTCGAACGCCCCACTAGCGCCTAGCGATTTTTCAAACAAGGCTTAGCACTATAATTATTTCTAACGCTCTATGTATGTGGTTATCTATTACAAATGTCAAAATTATGTAATATATTCATTAGGTTTCCATGCAAGTAGGTTAGTTGTTTAAAATTTTTTTAAGAACTATTTATTGGGTATCCATACAGTTAGACTAGTTGTTTACATTTTTTAATTCCCGTCTACAAGTTTTCGTTACTGATTCAAATTTGAAATTTTTTAAATAAAACCGTTTGTATTTAATAACCGTCACCTTGTTTTTTTTTGTCGGTGCGTAAGGGTCAGTTCAATTGACGAACAATTGATAATTGTTACTTAGCTTTTTTGCTCATCTAAAAAGTTAAAGACTTTTTTCCCATGCACAAAAATAGTGATTTTCTTGTACCTTCAACCAGTTTGTAAATTTTATTTATCTCTGGTTGGAGACAAAAATAAAATCCTACTATCCATATTACCTGAATACTTATATTAATTTTTTATCTCCACAAAATCACCTTGTTTCTATCTCGTTGACTTTTCCCCTGCCACAATTCTAATTTAACAAAAATCTATTTTTAGTATATGTTAAGTATATTTATTAAGATGCCAACTACCTTCTCACAAGTAAGATAAACAACCTTCTATTCAATAAATTTGAATCATGAGACATGCTACTTCATTTATAGTTCTCTGTTTTCTCATATTTCTCGTTATGAATCATGTTAAAGGTAAGTTTAATACTTTATGCAAGAGATTCGAAAACATTATCTATTTATTAATACAATTATTATATATTTCTTGATTGAAAATAGGTCAGGCGAAAAAAAAACCATGTCCGATTGGAGTGCATGGATTCGGAAAATGTGGAACCGACAGAGCTAAGTTTTGTTTTAGTGAAGTTGAACGTAAGACGTCATTTCCTAAAAAAGTGCTCAACACTATTTCTAGTTGCCAGTGCAATGACGATAAGCGACAAAACAAGGACTATCATTGGTGCCAATGTGAAAGAAGAGAAGGCCGTCCTTGCTCCTAAGTTTTATGGTTACCTAAAACCAAAATCTATTTACCAATAACTAAGAAGAGACAAGTTATAAGATATATTGGTGTTGAAATATATATATTCGTTTATACTAATAATGGTCATAGTGGTAGTATTATATTGTTTTGAAACATCTTCTATACCATTTTGGTTAATATGTTGTGGATATACAATAATCCAATTGGGTCCGCATAAATTCATTACAGGTTGCATTTTTTTTCAAATAATGAAGAGGTTCTAGGCCTAAACCCATAAATCTTTAAAGGACGGAAAACATAGCATTTTATCTTTTAACCAAAATTGAACCGAACTAGGAAAACAAAGTTTCAATTGATAATGAAATTTCGAAAACTCAAGACCAACTTAAAAGAAACTGAAATAATCAAATCGAATAGTTGAATAGCGTCACCCTACTAATGAACCATCTTTACACTATAAACAACAATCTCATACTGTATATGAGAGGTAAAAAATGATCTTTACGAACAGATGCACCAAATCCAGCCACCAAACTCTAGCATTGGAAATGCCTTCGCCATTTCCCAATCGAATCGAGTCGCAAATACGTTTTAAGTATAAAGCGGGCAACCTTCAACAATAATACCAGGGGCGGTTGGACAAGAGGCCAAAGGACAACCATCAAGCTCATTTCCCCACCAATCCAAACTCACATTCTCAAGTCCCAAACACATATATAGCAACACACCCATAAATGCTAATCCAGCATCCAATGCCCCTGACAAAACATAATTATACCTCTGCCATAGATTTGGCCTGTACCTAAACACAACAAATCCGGATAAAAATCCGGCAAGAACCCATGTTGTGTAGTTCACGGCTGTTGCGGGTGGCATCGAGCTTGTCGCGCTTATAAGAACCGGCATGTTTATAAGCTTGATCCACTCTTGTCTAGGAAACATCCTTGAAGCTAACCATACAAGAACCGGGGCTATAGCGCCGACAAGGAAGAACCAATTAACGGATTTGTATAAACCAAGATCTCCAAAGATTCTACGAGGTCCAATAAGTCCCCATATAACGGATGCATCGTAGAAGACTTTATCGGATGGACAAGTCCAAACCGAGTTAGAAACCGAATCACATATGTTGGGGATTGTCTCCATTAGCCACCAAGCCGTTGTGAGGTAAACCAAACATGAGATGAGTGTTCCAACAATCTAAAACCGATAAATTATGAACATATTATAACTTATAATGACATTAAGTGAGTCGTATATATAAACTAGTTGACAATAGAGATTATATTGTAACCTGTGCCATGAACATGGTTCTAGGTGGAATCTTCATGTAGTGACCAAGTTTGAAGTCTTGAAGAAAAGTGATGGCTTGTTGCATACTTATGTATCCATATACTTTAAAGCACATATTTGCAACTGGATATCCTGGATAGATATATCCTATGATATATTCTGTAATTATGTTCAATCCTGGCGCCTACAAAATATATTTTATCATTTGAGATAATCTTGATTATATCGTAATTATATTCAATTTAGATCTTGTTTTTACCTGGTTGGTGATGGCGGTGATGATACCAATAGGAAGTGTAAAGATAATGGCGACGGTACATGCCAATAGAACACCCCACCATGGTAATTGAAGTTGGTCATTGTAATACTCACAAGCAAAGATTGTGGCTCCAACATTGGTAACGAGTATGCACCAAAACCACCACTCTGGAACTTGTTTGTACCTTTGCATTAGCCTCGCGTGTACATCCAATTTCTTTTCTTTAAAACTCTCCTTACTTTGCTCCCATATCTCCCTGAAAAAAAATTCATGTCCCAAATCTAAACATTTTTACATATAGTTTTTGAGAAATTGGTTTTGATACATTGTTATGAATGAGTTTGTACCTTCCATGGAAGAGAGCAACATGCATGATGGTAGCGCTTAAAGCGGCAAAACCAACACCGTAACTAATGGCGAAGAAAGTGCAAAGATACAAAGGGCCTTCACGCTCGTAAGATGGGAGGTCAAGGTGGAAATTAGAGTCTATAATGGATGTGATGTTGTACTTTGAACCCTGGTTCGTAAAAAGAGAGCTCGAAAATATAGGGAAGGTCTTAGCCTTATACACATCGAGCCAATAGCATATTGGTACCAAGACATATATCACCAGCACAAATCCCACACCCACATTAGCCGTAGCAAACCTATTAAAAACATATAAAGCATTTTTGTTATTGCAATGTCAATTACCAAACTAAATTGAACCTAACCAAACCGGTTATTTGGTTATTCGGTTTATTCCATA